>OY041628.1:0-1200000 GCA_955876795.1 Eupithecia tripunctaria | reverse complement strand
AAAGCGCAACTTCGTATCTCTTCCTAAGCTTTACAAAATGAAACTATTACAGAGGCATTAATAAATAGCTTATAATAGATATCACAAACTACGATTTTTGAAAATTCCTGCGTTCAACGTAATAATAAGATATAATAGTTGGGGGCGCCACTTTCGCTGGTGTATGGGCCTTAAGGATCTCTAAGAAATAAAATTCATATTCGTTTTCTTTCATATAAGGGTCATTGAAAAAACGGTCATCGTTTGTGATAAACAGTCCGCTACCCATCAACTTTGTACATAATTTGTTTTTCTAGTTATGACTATTATTTTCCGTTGCCATGGACATCATTAGGTAGTTACTAATGATTGGGAAAATTATTACCTAGCTTTTTATATTTTACGAGATAAAATACTAATCTCTCAGAAATAAAATTCTTATAGGGCCATTTCGGTATCATTCTTTAAACAATAGTGAAAGAATCAGGGCGGAGATATCATGTAACATACCTATAAAAACATACGCGATGAATCGAGAACCTCGTCCTTTTTTGAAGTCGGTACTTACCTAGTCGCCACCTAGAAGTCTTACATTTTGTAAGCCTTCTAGGTGGCGACTAGGTAAGTAATCTAATTATTTATAATGTACCTAAGCATGTAGTTACTAAAAGTTCAATAATATTGCACTGCACATAGAGTCTGTTCAAAAAGAAAACAGTCGTGGCGTTTAGGTGAACTAACACTTTTAGTCGTACAACCTATCAAAGTTGTCAATTGGCACCGAGCGCCCTCACTTCTAAATACTAAACTGCAAACACATAGGATCCAGGTAGGTGTAGGTACACCGTGAGCGAACTTTATTTATCAAAAAATTATATAGAAGTCTGCGAGCCTAACATTAAAGCAGATTATTGTTGAAAATTAACACAAATAAAATAACTTAAGTATCTCAATGCTAAATCTACAGCAAGAAAAGGTTTATTTTATTGCAACTTCCTGTTACAAAGTAACATTAGGTACCTTACCTACCTTTACATATTCTGTGCTTTCAGTCTGTACACAAGATGTTTTGTGTATTTGGCCATTCGCCACTTCAACAAAAGAACAAACCTCATACATATTAACTGTAGGTAACTTGTAAACTTTCAACAACAAGAAAACAGAATTGGCATCAGTCAGTTAGTTTATTGAAATTGGCTGCGTTATTTCTGTTTCTTGGCAGAAGAAACAACAATTTAGGTCTTTTAAAGTTGTTTGTGCCTTCGCCAAAAGCAAGGTAATCATTTGAGGGAACGCCTAATTTGAGACCATTCGACCTTACCTTTTCGTTTAGGTTTTATTTGAAAATGTGTTGTATGAACATTAAAAATTGTTAACTACATACCTAAACCCCTTGTTTCTACCATAAGATATTATAGGTTATTACTTATTGGACATGAACTCGAATCGAAGATGTGCGGTGAATTAGTAATAATTACTAATAATATAAAATATAAATTAAAAAGAATATTGATAATTGCTTGAATTAACTTTAAAAAAACGTAGGTAAATATGTCAAATACAATATAAGCTGTGTGTGTGTGGTGCTGGGTATTTGCACAACCCCATCTCTTCCCGTGGGTGTCGTAAGAGGCGACTAAGATATATGCACCGGCGGCGGGCAGCAGCGCCTCCTGCAGGAAACTCTACCACCGCACTGCGATCCCGAACCTGCATGCCCAGTGTGGGGATTATGGACATTACCCCCAATAGATCAACGCCAACAAGGTGTTTATCAGAGGGACCAATACAGGCTATTGAGGTATGTCAAATATAATACCTCTACCGTAAGCATTGATTAATTAAAAAGGGAAGATGAGGTAAGTACTAGTTTCTCGAAAATGGCAACCTCATATTGTGTAAAATTGTGTGCTTCCACCTCAGTCACCGTCGGACCGGCGGCGGCACGGGCGGTCGTGATTCGCATGAAATATTGTTGTCTCGGTCTCACTTCGGTCTTAGATACGTCTTTCCGTCTTTGTTGTTCTTTGTATTGCACAGGACTGGAAATATAACTGTTAGCGTATGTGTTACCGTGTAGTTGTAACACATGCCAATTTTTGAGTAAGCGCTGGGAGAACGTAACCTATCTTCCCTTTTTAATTAATCAATGACCGTAAGTATTAAACTTACCGGTATCGGAAAACTAGCATCGAATAACTACCGAGTATCAGAAAAACTCTTTAGGACAGTTATTGCATACCATACCAGCACGCGAAAATACGGTGGCGGCGGCGGCGCTTGTTAGTCACTATATTTCAAAATGTTTAATGAATTATGTTTGTACGCCTACGGCAGAATTCAGGGATCTAAAATAAGTCTTATGTACTACTGTAAACGATCCGATTCACAAACAATAATTGAATTATGAATTAACTGCCTGTTCTAACGCATAGATACGTTTACCTATTGATTTATGAATGATACATTTTATGGAAAGTAGGGTCTTAAATCTTAAATTAGGTTTATCTAGACACTAGGGTTCTCTAATTAAACTCAGACACGTTTCTTTTTATTTTACGAATTTTTAGTCCTGTTATGTTGTTGTAATTTTATTTTCACTAGCAAGTAGATTTCCTAGATGTAACGCATTGGAGTGTACACTGTAATGTTATGTCTGGTTTTAAATAAAGAATTGAATTGAATTGAATAATACAGTTACGCACACAGGCACAGCGGTGTCACCATCTTGGGTTCTATTCTACTAGATAGCATAGATTTGACTATGATTTATCTCTTTTTCCGCGCGATTCCGCCGATCTTCTGAAGTTCCAGCTACATCTCCGCGCTTGTACCGCAATTTCGCTGCAATACCGGGTTTGTTTCGCGTGTATCTTTTAGCCTTAGAAGAAGGAGGCCAGTTCTTTGAATTCTTGACGTTTCGCTATAGTTCCGCTAATCGAACGGTGACAAGTGTAGTATAGACGAGAAGCGAACCTCAAATTCACTGATAACAAATCAAATTACAAATTTACAAATCATAACGGAACAGGATTCGTTGATAACGGTGGTATCGCCTTCTGATGTTTTTACATCTGAGAGATGGTAATTTACTTAACTTTATGTTATTTCAATTTTACACTGTCGCGCTGTAATTGAGTGGCAAAGAAGCTATCTCACAAGAAGTTGAAGTTGAGTGGCTGTATCAAGGGCTGTATAGAAAGTTCGAATGCATGATTCAATAGAAATGTGACGTGACAGCTGTCACTACTTGTCAAGTATTACTTTCATCCCGCTTCCCAGGCAAAGGCAACTAAGTACTTTTCGAGTATGAGTGATGAAAAATAAAAAAAGACTTTGCCAAGTAAGTACCAGATAAACTCTACCAATTAAGTAAAACTAAACTGCAATAGGGTATATGCATGGATTTTTTTATACATTATTTAGGTTAATACATAAACGAAAGAAAATATAACAGCCAAAAACAATTAAATTATTGAGTTAAAAGACAAGAAGTAAAACTACACGCAGTTTCGGGTGATAAAAACGCTGCCATGTTAGCCCTTGCATTTTGTGACGTCACGGATCATCGAGTCCCCTATGTCAACAAAGTCAAAACTTCATGCCCATACAAAAATGTTCAAGTATGACGTCACGCTTCACGTGCCAATAGCGTTGCGTTTACAAATTTTGCGGTTGAGATTTAAAATATCTACTTTTCAATGATTAAATTTCACAATAAAAACATCATAAAATACAATATTTAATATACAGATATATTTCTTTATCAATAGAGAATGCGTGAAAAAAAGTATTAGCTTTTTTGAAGTCACATACATATACCTCATTGGTCTTCATTGCTCACCTCGAAGTTGATCTTTCCGCTCTGCTTGTGCTTTATTGTGTTGAATACGAAGTGAGCGTATTGAGAAGCATCTGAAATAAATTATACATTCGGTTAAAATGTTTTGCTTCAATTTGCATTTAAAATGGAACGCTATTTGTATCGTTGGAACAAAGATAAAACATTTACTCAGCTTCTAAGTTTTTCTAACAGAAACACAAGAAACTTTTGACATCTTTGTATTTTTCTTTTAAAACTGAGGAAATTAAAATTCGGAAACATAAATAAGTGTGTGCTTTAACGCCGCTAAGAGATGGATTTCGAGCGAGATGACAAGATAATGGTTTTCTCGTGAGTGAGAAGTACAAAGAAGTGCACCGAATTTTTATGCGCCGAAACTGTTTTCACCTAATTACAAGTTACAGAATCAACCAATCGATAAATTAAAAGACACTAAAGAAATACTTCCAGGTTTCTTAAGATAAGATAAAGGGTAAAAAAATACGATTAAGGTAAAATATCGAAGTAACATTTCCCTAAATATGAAGGTAGCTTTCACAGATTCTGAGATAAAAAAAGGTTTTGAAGTACCTACAATTTTGAGGCGAATTGCCTATGGCACATTCTTAATTGCGCTACAATTATAAGCTAAAATTATTACAAATAAAACATCAAGAGCGAGTCGAACTCGCAAGCTAAGGGTCCTGTATAATTAAAAGACCTTGTTCCATGACAAATATCATGATTCTAGAATCTGAGAAAATCTTGAAAAACTTTCCGTTAATCTAAAATCTAGATTAACGAGAAGTTTTTCAAGATTTTCAAGATTTATTTATTTATGAACAAATACATAATGTAGTTAAAATACAGTGGAACACTGAAAAGCGCATTAGTTAAAAACTGTGATGCACCTCCCAGCGCCCAAATTCAGGATACGGCTGAAGCCTATTTCACCAAGGAGAAATATTGTATATTGGTTAATATTGTATATTGAGAAATATTGTATATTGGAAATATTTAATATTGGTTTAAGATCACTAAAAATTTAGTTTTTGATTTAACAATTTAGGTGCGAGTAAGTAAATCTTTATGACGTTTTCTGCTTGGCAAAATCGGGCTCCAGGAGATCTGACGTTCACATAAATGAAATAATTAAATAGGTAGGTACCAACCCTATATAGGTTTTGTTCCATGGCTAGAATCAAAAATATATTTTATCTTGATTAAACTACAAATTTACGGTTTTTAGATTTTCCCCTTTATTTGTGCTATGATATACATATATACTGACCTCCAAGTGGGAAGAACTGTGAGAAGATGTGTTTGAATGCCTCTTCATCCACCACACCTGAAGGACATTCCTGCAACCAATTGAAAGAAGTTGAAGCGAGTTCCTAGACTAAAAATAAAGTTATATTGATGTCGATCAGTTGAGCTAATTCTATACAATTGTGCTAACTGCAGACAAACAACAACAGATTTGATATATCAAATCTTAATAGAGTTTGTTTAAAAAGTGAAGAGTCGTGGGAATTGAGGGCGCTCGTGTGCAATTGACAACTTGCGTTGCGTTGACAACACTGCTCTGTCATTGCAGGACGACTAAAAGTGTTAGTTCACCGTAACGCTACGACTCTTCTCTTCTTGAACAGACTCTACTATAGAAACTTTCGTAGATTGACGAATTTATACACAAACAAAGGTTCGTAGTTAACCCGCTTACATTCATAATAAAGACTCTATTGTTTTGATTATTTGATTGTAATTTTATTTTTCAATAAATGAATATGATTAAGAAAATAAACAATTAAGTATTTCTTTTAGTCGTCTTTTGACAATCTCTACCAAAGGCCTAGCCAACCGACATTCGCTATGAAGCGATTCGAAAAGAATACAAAGATTCGAAGAGAGAGATTCGAAACAGATCACGTGACATATCTTAGACATAATGTCAAACCCACAGAGATCGTCATACCCATACATTTTTGGACATTTCTATCGCTCTCGATATCGATTGTTACATCTAGACACTCTGGCAAAAAATTTATGTGAATTAGGCCCGTATTATGAAAGCTTTCTCAGTCTTGAGAAGTTTAAGCCATTGAAAAGCGTTGCTTAAGCATAGATCGATGACTGAGCAAGCTTTCATAATACGGGCCTCAGAGTCAATTGCACCTTACTGCTCTGCTTAGCGTGGGGCTAGATAATGCTGTGTGAATTGTCCAACGTTATTTATTTATTTCTTGTTTGATAGAAATTACTATTTATTCAGCTGTTTATATAGTAAAAATTTTGACTTGTCTAACTGCTTGTTTTGTAAGTCTAAAGAAATAATCGATTTGACTCTGACTCTGACTCTGGTTAGTACTAGGTATACCTAATATAATTCTTCTGTGCCTGATGGTAAGGTGACGATGTGGTCTACATTTACTCTCCTCTTTTAGCCCTAGGAACTTACACTGTATCATCCATCACCCAAAGTAAGCAGAGACTGTATTATGATGGGTACTATTACACTGATATAACTGATAAACTTAGATATTTATAAATTAAACATAAGATATACCCAAAAATCCCAGTATATTTTTTTCTACAAACATATTTTTCCCGACTTATTGACATAATGACTCACGACGAGTTTGATCTCGTGAGTTGCGCTAGAGCGGTCAATGACTAATTATGTAAATGACTCATAAATCACCCTGGTTTGCGCTAAAGCGCTCAGTGACTGATTCACTCATTGACTTATCATGACTCATGACTCACCTGTTTGAACCCGCGGTACATGAGTTTGATCTCATGTATCGAGAAGCGCGTGCTCTAGAGCGCGCAGTGACTAATTGATTTACTGACTCACGACTCACCTGTTTAAACTCACGGTACATGAGTTTGATCTCGTGAGTCGAGAAGCGCGTGCTCTAGAGCGCTCAGAGACTGATTGACTCACCGACTCACGACTCACCTGTTTGAACCCGCGGTACATGAGTTTGATCTCGTGAGTCGAGAAGCGCGTGCTTTGCGCTAGAGCGCTCAAGGCCTCAGGGCGGTGACGGCTGCCCGCGCTTGACATCAGATCCTCGCATTCTTCCTCTGAAACAATAGAGAAGAATCGTATGATCATCCAAAGATTGGCTGAAAGCGATCGCTCATAGCAATAAGGCCGCCCATTGTGAAACGTTATCTACGTTTCGCTGTTAGGTTTTGCGTGAAAGAGCAACAAACATACATACAGACATGTTAACAAACTTTCGCGTTTATGGTATTAGTAGGATTGTAGTGTACGTTTCTTTACAATAGGGTATATGCATGGATTTTTAATCGATTATTTAGGTTTATATATAAACGAAAAAAAATATAACACCCAAAAAAAAAAATTAATTATTGAGGTAAAAAACTAAAAGTAAAACTACACTCAGTTTCGGGTGATAAAAACGCTGCCATGTTAGCCATTGCATTTTATGACGTCACGGATCATCTAGTCCCCTATGTAAGCTTAAAGTCAAAACTTCATGCCCATACAAAAATGTTAAAGTATGACGTCACGCTTCACATGCCAATAGCGTTGCGTTTAGACATTTTACTGTTAAGACTTAAAATATCTACTTTTCAATGATTAAAATTTCACAATAAGAACATCATTAAATACAAAAATAAATATACAGATATATTTCTATATCAATAGAGAATACGTAAAAAAAATATTAGCTTTTTTGAAGTCACATGCATATTATTACTATTAGTACCTACTTATCTTTAATTATAAGAATGAATGAATGAATGAACACTTTATTGTACTAATAGTAATAAATATACATTAAAGTCTTATATCTTAATAATAAATAAATGTAGTACAAAAGGCGGCCATATCGCTGAGAGCGATTTCTCCCAGGCAACCTTGCAGAATACACAGTTTGTTAAAATCCCTAGCAGCTTATTAATTCTACACAAACATCAAAAGTTTCACATGTATAATATTAGTGATGTGTTATCACAACTCACTCAGTCACTCATACACTTACCCACCCCATTTAATACCGTCTTTGTGCGCGGCACAATGCGTCGCACAGAGGGCGCCTTTGATACAGATTGCCTTCGTTTTGCTGACAGACTGACAACTGACGGATATTAACTTTTACAAGTACGTAACTCGTTGGTTCCTCATTGCTTTTTCGGTTTTGTTTATTTGCCTACTAGAGTGTGTTCAAAACGAGAAAAGTCGTGGCGTTACGGTGAACTAACACTTTTAGTCGTACTGCAATGACAGAGCAGTGTTGTCAACGCAACAAAAGTTGTCAAATGGCACACGAGCGCCCTCAATTCCCACGACTCTTCTATTTTTGAACTGACTCTATCAAGGCCTTTAAAAAAGCAATGACCTCAGCTCCGTTATAATGAAAAGTTTCGTCAAAAGTTGTTCACTTCCCACTTCCCCCATTCATAAGCTCAAATGCAACCTCTTTAGTTTTTGCACCGCGGGTTTTATGAAAAGCATGCGAGTACAAAAAGGTTTTTAAAAGTAGGTGGAACGTATTCATTCGAACTTTGTACACCATAATAAAAAATATAATAAGGTTTTTGTACCTCATTTTTTTATTATGGTGCCTAATCAGTCGGCCAATAGCCTGTAGGTACGTGAGACAATGTCCGCTTGTACAAGAGAACAGGGCAAGCAGTCTCGACATAGATAACGACTGACATCGGTCGCAAAGTTTTACCGGATATATTTTATGTATTTTGATTTCTTTACAAGAAGCAAGTTTCAAATGATTCAATAACTATTCCATCCATCTATCCATCCACAGCCTGTATCAGTCCACAGCTGGACGCAGGCCTCCCCCTGATAAACGCCTTATTGGCGTTTAACCCATAATCCCCACGCTGGGCATGCGGGTTGGGGATCGCAGTTTGGTGGAAGATTTGTTCTGCAGGAGGCGCTGCTGCCCGCCCCCCAGAAGATATCCCTTAGTCGCCTCTTACGACACCCACTATAACTTTTAATTTCCATACCTAAATACAGTAGATTAATATAAAGAAAAGGTTAAATTTCTTTATCGGGCTGTCTATTGTGCTCGCAGTTACCATTACCGAAATCGTAAACGTTGCGACTAAAATCGTAAAGATGGCGGTCGATTGCTACAAAAATGAATAGTTCCGATGGTAAATAAATATGAATATTAGAAATTTAACCTCTTCCTTACGTTAATCTACTGTGTTTTTTGAAACAAATAGTTATTGAATCATTTGAAACTTGATTCTCGTAAAGAAAATCAAAATACGTTAAAATATATCCGGTAAAACTTTGCGACCTTTGTCGGTCGCCATCTATGTTGAGACTGCTTGCCCAGGACTCGGAAGGTTAAAATGCGGACCATTATCTTGAATCACCCTGTTTATTTGATACATTAAACCCTTCAATTTAACCCTTCCACTGGGCAACAGTTCGAGAAATAATTAAAGAAGTACTTAAACTTTAAAGCAGTTATTTGTTTCTAAAAAGCGGTGACCGTTATTGCAAGCTGTTTTCGCATTAAGGATAAAAGAATAAAAAAGGTTTTCGGTAAACAAAAATTCATTAGATGGAATGTTTGAAAATATGAATTCTTTCAGACAAATTGGCAAACAGTCAAGGAACAAGTGTCTAGTCGCCGAAAATTTCCGGTATTAACGCGGGCAAAGCCTTATTCAACTTAAGGTACCTACTTATTAAAAAATAATAATAAATTACAAAACTTCAATGTTTCCCCTTAGAAATAACTCAAGAGATTGTGAGCGCTTACGCACTATAATAACAAAACCTAAAAAAATTAGAATCAAAAATAAAAGAAATAAAAAATCTAGTATTTACATTTTTTATGTTGTGTTTCTTATTGTTAGTAAGATTCTTTGGAAACATAAATCCACGTGAGCGAAACCGCAGGCGCAGCTAGTGCTAAATCATGTTTGCACCAGAAACCAATCCGCAAGGCTGCTTTTTTTTGCTTGGATCACTAACCGACTTCACAAAAAAGAGAAGACTCAATTTGACTGTATTTTTATATATTTTTTATGTTTGTTACCTCAGAACTTTCTACTGGGTGTTTCGATATTCATGATTCTTTTTTTATATGAAAGCTGGTGCTTCCCCTGTGGTCCCATTTTAATTTGGTCCCATTTTTGTTCTGACAGTGGGATCCATGGAAATTCTTGAAAAAACTATAAAAATTGAAGTCGGTTTATAGCTTTTTTACACAAAATTAATTATTGTCGTCCGTCTTATTCTAATTTGACCTCTGTGGCGCGGTGGGCGAAGGTTCGCCTGCGACGCAGGAGGTTGCGGGTTCGTTTGCCGCCTCGGGACAAATATTTGTACGATCTGCAGATATTTGTTCGGGGCGTTCTGGATGTTTTCTATGTATAATAAGTAGTATATTTATGTAGTGTATTTTATTATGAATATCAGTTATCTAGTACTCATAACACAAGCTCTGCTTAGCTTGGGGCTAGATAATGCTGTGTGAGTTGTCCAGCATTATTTATTTATTAAATTCTAACTAAGATCTTCATAGACGTCTCGCATAAGAGAGTATTGCGCATTATCGACGTCAGTCGTTGACGTCCGTCATAAGTAGCTCAGCGTTATCTCAGAAACGCGAGCTCCAGTAAAAGTTGGCTAAAGTTTCACGCGTTTGAGATTATTTTAGAATTCCCAACTCGACTGCGGAACTGTACAGGGTGTCCCGGAATACGTACGGTATTCAAATGGGAGTAACTTTGTTCAAGTTGGATTGTAAACTTTGTCTACCTTAACTACGAGCGAATGCAGAGTGACATTTAGTACCTACTATTTTTACCCGATTGCGCTAGGAGGGTTATGTAGCTGTGCTCTATGGTCTTAAAATAAAAGCACCCTATATAATTTTTAATTCACCCATGTATTTATTTATCTGGGATCGTCCCTTTATCATCGTTCAATTGAATCGTTTTTATTTATTGGGGGTACAAATGTATTTCAATCTTAGCGTAATTAAATATGTAGAAACTTATGTTAACTGATATTATATAGAATATCAGGGAAAATGGGACCACACGGTGCTTTTCGTGTGGTTTAATTTCAATTTGGTCCAGTTCTGACAGTGGCATCTATGAGAAAACTATATAATTGAAGCATTGATTTAAAAAGGGAAGATAGGTTACGTTCTCCCAGCGCTTACTCAAAAATTGGCATGTGTTACAACTACACGCAAACACATACGCTCACAGTTATATTTCCAGTCCTGTGCAATACAAAGAAGAACAAAGACGGAAAGACGTATCTAGGACCGAACTGAGACTGAGACAACAATATTTCACGCGAATCACGACCGCCCTTGCCGCCGGTCAGACGGTGACTGACGTGGGAGAACACAATTTTACACAATTTGAGGTTGCCACTTTCGAGCAACCAGTACCTCATCTTCGTTTTTAATAAATCAATGAATTAAAGCCAGTTTATAATTTTTTTAAATAAGCCTAATTATATACAAGCTTCCGTAGGTACTTCAATAAAACAATATTTGAGAAAACCATATAATTGAAGTCGGTTTATAATTTTTTGAAAAAGAAAATAGAGTATGTGCATAGATTTTTTTATTTTAATCGATTATTTCGGTTAATATATAACCGAACAAAAAATAGCACTAACTATTAAATTATTGAGGTGAAAACCCAAATGTAAGTAGTACTGCACTCAGTTTCGGGTGATAAAAACGTTGCCATGTTGCATTTTGTGACATCACGGATCATCGAGTCCCCTATACTCAAATTCAGAATCGAAGATATTTTATGTCAACAAAGATATTCATGAGTGAAAACTTAACAAAATCTTATAACACAACATAAAACAAGGTAGGTAATAGCAAGGTTATCACTAAAAACTAAAACACTTACTTCAACAACGCATAATTTCACGTGTGCAGCGAAAAATGTTTAAATTTGACTTCGAAAACTAAAGAGATGTCCTTAAAATGATGAATGAAAACTTTCAAATCCAAAAATTGTTTCGAGCTTCTGTGTTTAGTTTCGATGATACCAATGTCCTTAAATATTTTCCAACAATATTCCTCAGGGTTTGTAACGGCTTTGTATACAAAAAATATCCAGGTTTTTGAATCGGAGTATAGGTCAACTCCTCAAAGTCAAAGCTTCATGACCATACAAAAAAGTACAAGTGTGACGTCACGGTTCAGCTGCCAACTTCTACTTTTCAATGATTCAATTTCACAATAAAAACATCAAAAAATACAAAAATAAATATACACATACATCAATAGAGAATACGTTAGAAAATTATTAGCATTTTTGAAGTCACATGCATATACCCTATTATACGTATAATACAAGCTTATTACGTAAGTACTTCAATATAAATAACACTGGACATGTCGCAAGTCTGACATGTCGCAAGTCTGATGTATCCTGTGCTCCTTTGAATACAAATCATGAAAGCATTTTAGATAACACGCCATTTACCAAATCTCTAAATCCCAACGCGACCCACGATAAAAAACAAATAATATTTGCGTAAACATAAAAAAATCTTATATGTTGGCATACTTGGCATGCAAATGTAATTTATTTTACAGAGATTGTGGGGACCTTTTTGTAAATGCGTCGCTGTCATAGTAAATTTATAAAATTACTAGCAGTGCCTCGCGGTTTCACCCGCGTAGTTGCCGTTCCCGTGAAAATTACGGGATAAAATATGTCACTGAAAGATAAACTTTTTAATGGTGAAATATTTTTTTACAATCGGTCTAGTAGTTTCGGAGCCTATTTAATATAAACAAACGTCAAATATTTCCTTAACCTCTAATAGACATAACATAAATAAAGAAATACTTCTAAGTTTCTAAGCAAAATAGAAACCCAAAAAAAAGTGTGCTGTTCCAGAGAGAAATAGCATAATGTGTGCAAAACATCCTTTTTTCAATTAAATAAACTATCGCGAAAACTTTCACTGATTGTGTTTTTAAAACAGGTACCTAAATCAAGATCAGGTTCTAACTCAAGAAGTATATCAGTTATCTAGCACCAATAACACAAGCTCTGCTTAGCTTGAGGCTAAATAATGCTGTGTGAATTGTCCAGCATTATTTATTTATTTAAGACGTCCGTACAGGTGCTTCTCCGTTGATTTGTATAAAGTTATAAAATTAAAATACTCCCCCACTTTAGTAAAGAAACATTAAAATTCTGCAAAAACTCTCTCAGACAGTAAGAAATAAAATTATCTAGTTAAGAACAGTTGGTAGAAGCATAGCGGTACAGACATTAGAGTGTTATTTTATTTCGAGCACTGTGTGTAGGATTGCAGTAGCTACACTTTACTCTAGAATGCAAGATATTTTTGGTAAGTGAAGCGGGTTATTACCGCATCGTCTCGATATTTCATCCTAATAGGGACCAATGGGGAGTTTACTTGAACTTCATGACCTGATCCCACCATCCCCCTTCCACTCCAGGACAAGCAGATGCACAGCGCAATACCATCCATACTTGGTGGACGTACCCTCCACTCACACTAAGCGGTTTTCCTCCACATTCATTATTTGCACCGTTAAGGAATGGAACTCACTCCCACATAGGCTTTTTATCCCATACATCAGTTCCCGTGGGATAAAAATCACCTTTAAGCGTTTCCATAGGAACAACGCGTGCGAAGCTGCGGAGCGCAACTATTTATGAAAATAAATCTGGGAAATAGTTGCGAAATACATTACATCTAAAGTGTTTACAGGATTTAATAAGAGATGTTTCTTTGCTTAAGACTACTATGCCTACTGGCGGTGTGTTTCTTGAGCGATAAAATAGCCGATAGCTAGACGCTTACTGGCCGATAGCTAGACGCTTACTGGCCGATAGTTAGAGGCTTACTCGCTCGAAGACGCGTTTTAAAAATTGAAGAATCCGAAGAAATGTATCTTTTAGAAAATTCATACCGCAATTAAATACGTTTACGTTTTCTTCGGCGACATTCGCGTGTGTTAGTGAAATATTTACGTACAACAAGTTAGAACTAGGTAGAACTGGTCGGTTGATCGACCGTCATCGGGCGTCTCCGGATGATGGCGGTTGTACCTACTATTGTACGTGCTACTATTTTACATACGTTTGATTCGATCGGCCGAGGTTTGCCGAAGACGCCCGAGTAAAGATCGACCGTTAACGGTTTTATTATAATCCAGCCGTAAGATTACGACCTACTCTTCTGTATATCGACATACTGTGCATTGTTCTATTCTAACACTTTAGTTTTACTGTAATGAAGCAATATCTTTTGTAGTACGCTAGAATAAATGTTCCATTTTATTCTACAGGGTGTGTTTTGGGTAGAAAACAGAACGGGAGCGGGTTAACGATATAAAACGAGTTAAAACTTCAATCAAAGTTGTTATGGTTGATAAATGATTATTATTTTGTATGATACGTATCAATAAGGAATAATTATGACTACCTACTTATGAAATGATTCTGACTACCACTTTTTGCTCACTGATTTAATGAATTATTTGCTAATGAAATAACGAATTTAATTGTTTTACTATGGTTTTACTAAATTATATTGATTATAATGTTATTGATTGTTTTGCTTATTATTGTACTGAATTATCGACATTTATTAAGAAATAGATAATAGTGTACTCGTACTAGCATTTAATTTATTTCCCAAACAAAATAAAATAAATAAATTAGAACTAGTATTTCCAATTGAAACAATTGAGCTAACTGCAGACTGTTGAAAATAGGTAGCTTAACTGATTCATGTTCAAATATGTAGTTGAAATTTAAAATCCGAATAATATTCACAGAAAGAATAATTACACAGTGTGCGATTCCAAAATCTCTAATACAGCTTGTATTACGTAGAGATCAAACGGACTTGCCCGTTACGACGTAATTCCATCACCGAAGAAAAGCTATCACGTATACGGGATCCATTCGTCACGGCTCACGTTACACGGATTTGGTACGTTGACTGCGTGGAACCACGAAATAATATTGAACGTAAGTAAGCGATACGACGCAGTTTTCACCGGCAGCGTGGGTGATTTGGCTGTATGGAATAATAATTACTTCAAGCAAAACTGTCCAATAGTTGATCCGCTTTGCTTCAAAAATAGCTTATTCCACTTTCGTTTACCACAAATCTCTTTATAAGTGAACTAATGTAAGTTTTTTATGAGAATAAATTCTTTAAACCGCTAATTAATATTTCATTTTTCCAATAACCAATCAATTACGACAATGGAACTGACACTTTTGAATGTGAAAAACATTAATTATAAATGTATTTTACATGATTCTTCGATGCAATCTTCGGTTATTATAGCGATTGTAGCTAAATTATATTTTAATAAAAACGCATACCTACGTTAACGTACACTGTCGCTATTTTATCGCCACGATTCGGCTTTTTTTATTATATTCTTGCAAATAAACTATTTGATGGGATTTGATTTGATTTATTATGATAATAACTTCGTTGAACATCAAGCCAGTGGTACCGCTGTGCCTGTGTGCGTCATTATTGAGCGTGTTTAAAGTTTATATTAGAGAACCCTAGTGTCTAGATAAACCTAATTAAGATTTAAGACCCTACTTTCCTTAAAATGTGTAGTTCATTAATCATGATAATTCATTTATCTATCTATCAATACTGTAGATGTATTTGTAAGAAGTTATCCGAACCACATAATGTGGCATACGGAGGAATTTACTAAGGTAGAATCAAACTGTGGATTTTCAATGCAAATACTCGGAAAAAAAAGGTTTTTTCGTGGATACCTACAGCCAGGCAAGCGCTTGTCGTGCAAAAACAGTTAAGGGTTCAAATTCCTCAACTTCAACGCTTTACTTTATGGTAGGACAACAGACTTATTTACATGACCTAATTGAAAATTAATAAAATAGATTTAATCATGAGCATTGTTATTATTTGGTTAAATTTATTTTCATTTGATGAGACACAAGATATAATTATTTTCGAATAACTTTTTGGGTACTTCTGGATTTCATTTTATTCGTCTTTTCTAACCTTGATCGTTTAGAAAGGAAATAAAGAGTTTTCTTTGTTAGATTTTCTATAGGTGCGAGCAAAAAAAAGTTAATGCCTCGACGGAAATGATAAACTTTTGAGGGTTCTTTTTGTTTTCCCCCCTTTTAAAGGAACCCTAAAAATCAACAAATAAAATCCTTCGCATACTTTTGATTGCTTTTGGGTCAAAGCTTTGAATTTGCCTGTGTATATTTGAAAATTAGGTTTTTTGGTAAAGCCTTTTGTTGGACCAGTACCAAAAAAAATTTAAAAATATTCAAATATAATATGTTTATAAGATATGACTGTGGACTAAAGTCACAAAATAAATATGTAGGTATTAGGTATTAGGGTATGTATTAGTAGGTATTAGTTAACTAGTACCTAACCTACCCATAACACAAGCTCTGCTTAGCTTGGGTCTAGATAATGCTGTGTGAATTGTCAAGCATTATTACTTTTTAACCGACTTAAAAAAAAGAGGAGGTTCTCAATTTAACCGTATTTATCTTTTAATAACCACTTTTTTACACAAATGTATTAATTATTTTGCCTTACTTACCTTACACATGTATGTATATGTATAGTCAGCAAAAATTACGCCTTACCACCACTAGAGTGATTTTTCTGTGAAGTGACTAGTTGCCAACCCCGGCTTGCTCATATAGCATATCTTTTGTTTTTAACGCAAAGGAAAATAGTTTCAAACTGGATAGGCGTTACGTTTCGCAATGGTAAAATAAATCTAAATCTAAATTCAAATCCACAGGCAAAACCTCCTTTTACACATTGGTACATAAAACCGCCTTTTAAAAACCTTTGTAATAGTACCTTTTTTCTCTCTGCAAAGGAAATGATGAAAGGCCTTTGCAGAGGGCTATTTCTCCCCCTGCCCTAATGGACAGGGGGGTAAAATCCCCCTGTTTGTATTTGTTTGAGTAATACAGATATTTGGTTAATGTGATTTTTGATGTGTTTGTTTTTAGTAATTAGAAATTGTTTGCTTTGAAATTATTTTGTTTTGTTCGTGGTTATATTTGGGCGCTTTGTTGGCTGAAACCTTTGTAACTGCGATGCGCAAACGTGTTGCCCACCATCACGGGGAACTGTAGTACCTAACTACAGTTTTTAATTACAGTTTTAATGTGGCCATATGTTCTGTATAATGATTATACGTTTTTTACCATTAATATTAATGTAATTTTAACGAAAGTTTCGTTGAATTTGAGGCATTATAAATTTATATTAGTGCCAAACGTACGGTAAGCCAACCATTTTTTTTGAATAAACAATATGACAATAAAAACGTTTTCTGATTACCTGTCTGTTATTATTGCCATTTAATGTGCAATCATATTGCACGAACTTTTGTGAACAAGCACACCACAAAAACACACAATTCACTGATGCCAAATTAGTGAGCTCACTCAATTCGATTGGCAACAAACACAGCGCGGTCTCACTTCTGAAAGGGCCTATCTAACGAGCTTAGTACAATAGGGTATATGCATGTGACTTCAAAAAAGCTAATATTTTTTTTACGTATTCTGTATATTTATTTTTGTGTTTATTGTGAAATGTTATCATTGAAAAGTAGATATTTTAAGTCTCAATAGCAAAATGTCTAAACGCAACGCTATTGGCGCGTGAAGCGTGACGTCATACTTGAGCATTTTTGTATGGGCACGAAGTTTTGACTTAGAGTTTACATAATGGAACTCGATGATCCGTGACGTCATAAAATGTAATGGCTAACATGGCAGCGTTTTTATCACCCGAAACTGAATGTACCTACCTAGTTTTACTTGTAGTTTTTTACCTCAATAATTTAATTTTATTGGGTGTTATATTTTTTTTTGCTTAACCTAAATAATCGATTAAAAAATTTAAAAAATCCATGCCACCCTATTGTAAGGAAAGCCGAACACTTTTTGATCGTCAATATGTATGTGTTAAGTGGGAGCAACTGGACACACGTATGCGGGGAGTGGATGATTTCATGTTATTTACAACGGGATATTTAGCATGATTAGATTTTTGAGTTTTCCAATATTTCGGCACAGTTTCATGCGCCATGATCACGGAATAACTGAATGTGACTTTTTTAGTCATTTGCTACGAATGTTACCACTACCACCGGTTTCATTATCGAACGCAACTCGATCACGACACATGTTAGTTCATGTTAGTTCTATAGAAATCAAATATTCATCGGTAACTTGTATTGCATATGAGTCATATGCAATACAAGTTACCGATGAATATTTGATATGACACAAGCATTGATTAATTAAAAAGGGAAGATGAGGTACTAGTTTCTCGAAAATGGCAACCTCATATTGTGTAAAATTGTGTGACTGAGGTGGGAACCTCAGTCACCGTCGGACCGGCGGCACGGGCGTTCGTGATTCGCGTGAAATATTGTTGTCTCGGTCTCACTTCCGTCTTAGATACGTCTTTCCGTCTTTGTTCTTCTTTGTATTGCACAGGACTGGAAATATAACTGTGAGCATATGTGTTTGCGTGTAGTTGTAACACATGCCAATTTTTGAGTAAGCGCTGGGAGAATGTAACCTATCTTCCCTTTTTAACCGACTTAAAAAAAAGGAGGAGGTTCTCAATTCGTCAGTATGTTTTTTTATGTTTGTCATCTCAGAACTTTTGACTGGGTGGTCCGATTTGCATAATTCTTTTTTATATGAAAGCTGGTGCTTCCCGTGTGGTCCCATTTTAATTTTGTTCAGTTCTGACAATGGGATCCATGAAAATTCATGAAAAAACTGTAAAAATTGAAGTCGGTTTATAGTTTTTTGAAACAAAATTAATTATTAATTAATCAATGGTCACAAGACATAAAAGTGTCCACGTTTGCGCCCGGCCCTACATATAGGTACATGTAAGTATATGCACACGTTGTTATAGGTTAGTTTATCCTAAACAAACTGAGTGTAATAACATGCCTATGAAAATATAGCTAACTAGATACTGCCTGCGGTTTGGTTCGCGTGAAACCTAGGTACAACGTACCATCGCCAAACGTAATGCCTATCCAGTTTGAAACTATTTTCCTTTGCGTTAAAAACAAAAGATATCGAGCAAGCCGTGGTTTGCAACTATTCACTTCACAGAAAAATCGCCCTAGTATATTTCATAACAATCTAAATAATAAGGATGGCATCATTGTTAGTCCTGCCAAATTACACTATTCAACAAAGTACGAACAAGCATTATGGCTACTTCAAATTATTTGTGATAAATAGCAAAAAAGTATTGTCCAGATATAAAAAATTAAGCTGGAAGAGGAATAAATTATTTGTTATAAATCCAAAAAAATATTATTATAGATATTCACGGGTATTTATCGCGTTTATTTATTACCTATTTTTCCCGACGTTTCAACAGGTTTACACTCTGTCGTGGTCAGTCATCCCGTGACCACGACAGAGTGTAAACCTGTTGAAACGTCGGGAAAAATAGGTAATAAATAAACGCGATAAATACCCGTGAATATTTATAATAATGTGTTCTGATCGCGTAAGTTTAAAAAAACAAAAAAAAATATACCAAAAATACAATAACTTTTTAAATAAGAAGAGAAAACCTAGCTTGGTCGCCGAGTAAGGGGTTTGCTAGCATAAAAATAGTGTTGAGTGATTTTTCATTACGAGTATAACTTATTAATTTTCACGAAGCGTCAGATGTTTTGTGTTTTTACCAGAATATTGTTTTTTTTTTTCGTTTTAGACACTATAAAAGTTCTTTTGACATAAAGCTTCGTTTTTTTACTTGAACGCTTTTTATTTAATTACAAGACTGAAATTAGGAATTAATTAGGTTTATATTGATGTTTATTATCTAGGAGAAAGAAACCTTGAATTTAAAATATCTATACACAGATTGAAGACGCAACTGAGGACCTCATAGAGGCATCACATCCGCACCCACAGAGAAGCTGTCAATCGACAAAAGTCCTGCTCCGATACTTCAAGGAGCTGGGCTGGTTAGGGTCTGTAGGCAGGGTGATAATGCACAATACACTACTATGCGAGACGTCCGTGCAGATCTTAGTTCCCCGACTTAGAATTAGAATTAGATATACACTAAAATACCGTAGTTCCCTAGACTCTGTTAAGTAGTGTAGTTTAGTGTAGTTTTGGCGACATCTGAATAGACTCCAATATCTGCTTAACTTGGGCCTAGATAATGTGTGAATTGTCCACCATTTATATATTATAGGTAGGAAATTTCTGTAGATATGGATTCTCCCAGCTCTAACTAAACGAAAAGGCAAAGTACCTATGGTGTTACATTACAACTAAACGCAAAGACATGCTATTTCCAATCTTTTGTAATATATCTTCGTTGAACTAGTCGCTCATTTTTTCATACAAAGTTGGATGTTGACCGTTATTATTATTTATTTATTTACAAACTTAAACAGTAAAAAAAAGTATACGTTTGAAAAATACAACCTTCTAAACTTTCGTATTTCAACACAAATTTTAGCTTAACTTTGGGCGAAATAAATAACACACGGGGAAAGTACACTCTAAAATGAAGGGTTTGCCGACATAGTTTAGTTATTAATAAGAAATTATTAAAATTAGTTATCTAATTAATTTAGTTATTAAAATAAATTTATTTTTAAGAGATACATTCAATAGTTTTTCTATGATAATCCTTGTGCTAAGGTCTGTTCGGCGGCATAAATCATTGTGCATTTCATTCTATCGCGCGGGTATGTCTATAATGACAGGTGAGATAGCATGCATTTAGGCCGCGCTCACTGATGACAAACAGTGTACTCTTAATGATTGATTCTTTGACCGAGCTAGCAAATGTTTAGGCCTGGAAAATGTAACTCCAAACCATACATATAGCTATCTGATTATGTTTACTCCACATCCACATCCACATCCACAGCCTGTGATGTTTACTCACTACTGTGTAATTGTTGGTGTTCAAAACAACAGCCTGTCTATCCCCGGTCACGGACCCGCCACAATATATCACCCTGTAACCGAGTTACACCCGTCACGACTCCTCGGACCCATCTCAATTAGACAGCCTGTCCCGGACTCTGTAGTCTCTGTGTCTTTTTATTTACTTTATTGACAAAAAAATAAATAAATAGTAAATAATAAATAAATAAGAACTAGTATTAACAATTGAAACGATTGAGCTAACTGCAGACAGTTGCAAACACTACAGGTAGCTCAACTAATCCAAATCAATACCAGTCGTCGCGTCCCCGCTACGCTGGCTGCATTGCCACGCTGTATGGTAATGCTGATGCGCTGCGCCAGATACTCCATACATCAGCTTTTTTACTTTTAATCAAAAAAATTATGGTCTTATTTATTTTGAAACTTTTAATAACTACATAGGTCTAACAAATACTTAGATGATGACTGTTTTATTGATTTTTTTATGTTCAAATTATTAATAAAGGTTATGTATTTAAATTATGCCTATGTAGGTAATTTTTATTTTATATCGGGCTGAAAGTTTGCATACAGGTAATTCTAATCTTAGAAAGAAGAAAGAAAGAAATACATTTATTTTTAACAATAGTTGAAGCTTAGTATACGAATGTTGTATCCATCCTACATCTATGAGTAGAAGCAAAATAGAGAGACAGACAATCTTATAGGATGTAGTTATAATAAGGTTGTTATAAAAAGGCCCTAACTCAACATAAAAAGGTTAGGCTCCCGGAAGAGGTCGAGCTGATCTTCCGTTTGAGGCCGATAAACCTTAGAATCCAACATAGTGAACGTTTTATCCTATAAATCAGTGTCTATGGGATAGAAATAAACCGTTCACAAGGCAGAAACTAGTAAACAATCAACTAATAACGGGTTCTACATTTCATACATCGTCATCGTAACACACAGCGATAAATTGATCTAGCTAAGGAATACGTAACGATTGTTGAGAAATATCAAGCCTTACGCCCGTCTAACACTCCAATCAATCGATTTTTTCTACAGTATCGCAATGGAAAGTGTGTTAGACAGCCTATGGATACTAATAAAATTGGCAGTATCCCACGAGAAATAGCAACATTTCTTGAACTTCCAGAACCCCTGTTGTACACGGGTCATTGTTTCCGACGAACTTCAGCCACACTTTGGCTGATTCCGGAGCTGATCTCCTGTCCCTTAAGCGCCACGGAGGCTGGAAGTCCAATGCAGTTGTAGAGGGATACATAGAGGATTCCATCCAAAATAAGTCTAAAATATGTGAAGGCATCGTAGGAGCCATTACACTGAAAGAGCCTTAATCGGATCCTTGGACTGGCTCTTCTACATCAAAAATAAGCCGTTATGAAACACCTAACCATCTCCCTCTCTCTCCAAAATTCCAATGCCAAGGAAATCCGATGAATCGGTACAACTATTAAGTATGACAGATAGTTTACCGAAAAACAGTACACAAGTGTCTAACACCAATATTACAGTTACAAACAAAAATATTACACTCAATTTAAATAACTGTAGCAACGTTACTTTAAAATTTTCTTAATTATACCTTAGTATTATTTTGTTATAATTTAAAGATTATTCTGTAATACTTACCTGTCATAATGTAGTAATTAATACCTAAACTGAAACAAAAGTGTACCTATCTTGTGATTGTAAACGTTTTTTTTTTGCATTTAGTCATTTCCTCGCTGAGGTGGAATGAAAAGTTACGTGTTGCACTCGAGTGCAAAGATTTTTCACATCGTGCTCTTTTGATTTCCTCGCTAACGCTCAGGATTCTAATCCTTCGCTTGCTCGGTCATCAAAATTGAACACGCGGTTAAAAAGCAACTTTGCACTCTTGTATAACAAATAACTATTTTTTGTGTTTTCAATAATGAACTTTATCACAATATTCACAATCAACTTAAACATTAAACTGAAAAATATGACTACCTGACATCTATTGGCGAATAGTAATACTATTTTATTCGTGTTTTCAAAATCAACTTTATTCTCATCAGCTTAAAGTCTAAACTGAAAAATATGACCCTTCCTGACATCTATTGGCAAATAATAATACTGTAATTTCTAAAAAAAAATAACAAGAAAAAAAAACCGAGCGTAACTCGGTCATCCAGGTATTTAATTATTATATCAGATATCAGAGTCGGGGCGTGGTATAAGCAGGTAACATTTACGCCACGTAGTTAATTATTCTTTGTAATTAAGATGATACGCTAAAGTCGGGGCAACCGTAAAGTACGGGCAACCCTAAGTAGAGGCAGTAATATGGGATTATCTTAATAGGGAGAAATTACGAACTAAGGAGCTAAGTTTTGTCTAGATTTAGTAAGAGCTCAAACTAGAAGTATAAAACAAGGGACAGGTTTTATGCTTGCTGACTTAAACGCACAGAAAATTACAATAAATAATTATATTGTATTAAAAAACTATAAACTGACTTCAATTAATATAGTTTTTTCAAGAATTTTCATGAATTCCACTGTCAGTACTAAAATTGGACCACACGAGAGGCACCAGCTTTTATATAAAAAAGAATCATGAAAATCGGACCACCCAGTCAAAAGTTCTGAGTAAACAAACATATTTTTTTATTTTTTTAAATACAGTCGAATTAATAACCTCCTCCTTTTTTTAAGTCGGTTAAAAACTAAACAAATTAGAACTAGTATAATACTCGAGCACGAAGGGTTCTGTACCATTATCTATCTATGAAAACGAAAAGAAGAACGTGACCGATGATAGACAGGCTGTTTGTTGTTTGTAACCGACTTCAAAAAAAGAGAAAGTTCTCAATTCGACTGTTATTTTTTTTTTATGTTTGTTACCTCACAACTTCATGATTATTTTTTTATTTTAAAGCTGGTGCTTCCTGTGTGGTCCCATTTTATTTATTTGGTTTAGCTCTGACCATGGAATACATGAAAATCCATGAAAAAACCTTAAAAATTGAAGTCGGTTTATAGGTTTTTTTTTACAAAATTAATTATTAACACCAACAATTACAAATAGTGAGTAAATATTTTTTGCCGTTTTCCGCATCCCATACGGGAGCCCCCTTAATTATTATTTTATTTTTCTACTATAGCGTCAACAGAAGTACATCATCTGTGAAAATTTCAACTGTCTAACTATCACGGTTAATGAGAGAGTCTGTTCAAAAAGAGAAGAGTCGTGGCGCTACGGTGAACTAACACCTTTAGTCGTACTGCAATGACAGAGCAGTGTCGTCAACGCAACAAAAGTTGTCAATTGCATACGAGCGCCCTCAATTTCCACGTCTCTTCTCTTTTTAAACAGACTCTACCTACTTACTTACATAAATAGAGTTACGTCAATGCTAATATCTAACCAATCCAAATAGGAATAGAAGGTATAATTGAATATATTTTACTGATATTAGGTACTTTTACTGCCAACATTCTAAAACTAATTTCATTTAGCCGACATGTTTGCCAACCGCGGTTGCATAGGGATGGGAAGAAGCAAATGTATCGGTAGATATATCGATGATTTGGAATTATAGAATTTAGTCACCTCACCTCACCTTCCTATATTGGTCCACTGTTGGACGCAGGCTTCCCCTAATAAGCCGCCTTATTGACTTTTATCTAAAGTGGGTAATGTCCATAATCCCCACGATGAGCATGCGGGTTGGAGGTAGCAGTTTGATGGTAGAATAGTTCTGCGGCCTCCGGTAGATATCCCTTAGTCGCCTTCTACGACACCCACCGCGGGGGTCACAGGTTTTAATCAGATTTTGATAAAAGAGAGTTCTATGTTCGGTTGTATGTTTGTTTTAATTTTTTGTCGATTTTTTTATCATTTATGGACCGATATGAAAGATTCTTTTGCAATTTATGTATTAGAGGCTGATTCTAATTAATATTTACCCAGTAAAACCTAAAAGTATTTTTGAAGAATCAATACAACAGTTTTGCTGATATCTCTACCAAATTGTAAATAGATTTTATTGATTTTTTCGAAGTTCCATAAAGATAAATTTTGAGGTGGTGCAATGTTGGTTCCTTATAAATTTGATTCTCTAGGAACTGCTACAATATGCGTCATAAAACATAGGTTTGTAAAATATCTTCACAATATATTAATTTTACTATCACGAAATGGCGTCAACAGTTTCATTCATGTGTTATCAAAGTAAACTAAACTTAATACACTGGCAATCTTACTTACTTACCTCCATGTTATACTGTTTTTGTTTTTCATTTGTTTAGTTTTGTAACTATTTTTGTACCTGTGTCCAAATAAATGTTTTCTCTATTCTATTCTATTTTCTATAGTTTGAGTCTAGTTTTTAAAATATAGACATCTTCGGAAAAGTAAAGTAGAGATGATTTTGTTTCTCCGAGACACAGATGATTACCGGAATTTACAGTCGGTAGCTTTCTAAAGCATGCAAACTATTTAGGTTATAGTTTTGCCTTGATTTCGACTTTTTGGTTTTATATCGACATGGGGACATCCCTATCTCACGGAGCCATTAAAAGATTGCTCTCCTATTCCCTTTGCTAACGAGTTAATTGATTCACTCATGAATAACACAGGCTATGGTAATGACATTGATGGAATGGATGAATTCTGAAGCTGCCCTAAAAATATGCCGTCAGACCACTTGTACCATTGATAGTAGGTACAATTGGAATCGATTTGTCCCTCTGCACATCCCGCCTATCCATAAAAGTCACCGTACATTGCGATATGTTTGTGTTTACGTGTGCGATGACGGGACCGCTGCACGCCCCGCTGCACGCCCCGCGTCTCCGTGAACAAAGTCTTAGTTGATAGATCTTATAATTATGTACCCGGTTATTGTATAGCAACTCGAGAAGATGGCTATTTGAGCCAATTTTGTAGACGGACTTCAGTACACCTTTTCTTTGATCTAAATCAAGTTTTATGTATACCGAAGTTCTGTTTATAAAATAAAGATATTTTATTCTTATTCTATTTTTAAATTTTTTCATTACAAAGTACAGTCTTATCATCAAAAAGTGATGTTAGTGTATATTAAAAAAAAACTTTAGTCTTTGTTTAGTCTAATTTATGGTTTGTTGCTGATTTATTTAAATAAGTGCTATTTATGGTAACAAAAAAATTACCATTTGATTAAATTGAATCTGTCTTATTTGTAACAATAAACCTTTTATAATATCATGTTTTATAAAATATTTCAGAATTTCTCGAGAAACTCGAGAAATCCGGTCGAAAATTCTCTTGCCAATTCAAATAAAAAAGGTCGACAAACCAGAAACCTCAGGTGAGATATACTCAAAATAATTATTGCCGAATCGCAGTATAAGTAATCGCGACTGCAATCCATCCTTATAAGCCCACTGGCCACCTTAACGACCAAAACCAAGTGCGATAGCCAGTCCACTGCGGAGGTTCCATCTGCCAAAGCCTAAGATAAATCTCCAAATAAATTGCAGTAAGAGTAATTTATGCAGTGCAGTGCTGTGACGGATGGTCGAGTTAAGATGAACGTACTGGTTTATGAGCTACGTATCATCGATATCTTATACCTCACATCCATCCACAGCCTGTATCGGTCCTGTTCGGTCTTTGCTCAAATAAACATAGGGTAGATAACTTAGTGAGACTACCAGCCGGTTTCGCCTACCCTCTGCTTGGAAATCGGCGAATGAACTGGATGTGACGTGTGCCGCCGGCGATATAAAAAAAAACACCGAGTGCGCTTCTTTCATCGACCTGTTCCGCCCCGACCGCCGCACAAGCCGGACGTTAATACGTAAATCTTGGAAAACTGAATATCGAATCAATTCTCATCATTATTTGTGTTGCCGTGCAATAACCTACGAAAAACATTACAAACACTCGCGAGTGGAGTTTTAATCCTGTGTCCCTATATATCTGCGTTCTGGAAGCTGGATCCGTGCATGGCTTGGAGAATTCAGGTCAGTGGTCAAGCTATTTTATCTACCCTGTGTAACGAGCAAAGATCTATCCTTTTCTTTAATATTTCGCCTAGGTACTGGTACAGCATTAGATCAATTCACTCAAAATCTCTGGTCCTTCGATTTATATATTTTATTACTAGCGTCCTATTCAGACTCCACATTTTGGTCCTTCGAGCCGGATTATAATATTTTAAATTGATTTTCGTAAAATCATCCATATTTGGTGCGATATTCTTACGTTATTTTGTCATAATTACCACGTTGGTAATTCACTTTGCGAGACGCCATTTTGAACAGCGACAAAGACGTTACGTACCGTGTGCGTAACGATTTTTCAAATTAAATTCACAAGCCGTGCTTGTTCTATTTTTAACTTGATTCTACTTTAACTTTATTTTACTTTTATATTTTTACCGAGGCATTTCCCCTATTAGTCTTTACGCTTCCTTAAAATGTCTACCGACATGGAAAAGGCTCCATCAAAGAAAGAGCTAGAAGCTGTTAGGAATTTAAACAAATCAATAGCTAAAAAACAACGATTGTTTTCGCAAATGCAGCAGGTTTATGATTTGTCGAAAAAACTTGATAATCAACCAAGCATAAAAGATATGTTTCTTTTGCGTGCCTCAGAGTTACAATCATTGCGGGAATCTTTTGAAGCCACTTGCTTAGATGTTTATGAACTGCAATTGATAATAAATCCCGAAACGCAATTCTCTGAGAACGACCTAAAAAGCTTTGATGACTTATTCTTTCATGTAAAATTGTGTGCTGGCAAATACAATATGGCCGACGTGTCGTCAAGTGCCACGAATAAAAATCACAATGTTGAAATTCGTCCGCGTTTGCCCAAACTAGAGTTATTTACATTCGATGGCAATATTGAGAGTTTCACTACATTTTATGAAACATTTTGTTCTTTGGTGCACAATCAAACCGGAATTTCAAACATAGACAAATTTCATTACCTGTTGTCATGCACAAAAGGTTCCGCGCTTAGCATCGTAAAAAGTATACCTATAACTGCGAGTAACTACGAGGTAGTCTGGCAATCCTTATTGGATAAATATCAGGATAATAGAATGCTTGTGGGTAAATACCTAGATAAGATGCTCAACTTTCCCGCGCTAAAATCAGAGTCTCCTACAAACTTAAACAATTTTATCGAAACTTTTGATCACTCGTACCGAGCTATAAACGCCCTAAACATTGAGCACCTATCTAGCTATGTACTGTGCCACATTGCTTTGAGAGGATTAGATCCAAGTACAAGAAAAACCTTTGAACAAACTCTAGATCAAACGACCATACCTACCTATGAACAGCTGATGTCCCATGTGCACAATCAGATAAAAATCTTAGAGCATTCACAGTCTTATTCTAGTCCCACTATCTCGCATAATAAAAATTCTGCGTCAAACAATCAAAACCGTAAACCAAGTGATAACAACAATAGAAAGGTATTTGCTTCGCAAACGCAATCGAAAGACATTAAATTCACTTGTTGTCATTGTGACAAAAATCATATGATTTTTCGCTGTGTGCAATTCCGTGAATTATCTCCTGCGCAAAGAATCAGCCGTGCTGATGAATTGAAACTATGTCACAACTGTCTCAAGAAAAATCATTCGACTTCCGACTGCCGAAGTGAATACAAATGTTTTACATGTAATCAACGTCATCATGCATTACTGCACATTGACTCGGAAATCAAACCCACTACCTCGCGAGCCGTGCCCGCCAACTGTAGCAGTGTTGAGCCGATAAATGCTTGCACAGCGCATGACACCAACGTAAACAAACACCATACGGTATTATTAGGTACAGCCATAGTCAATGTGAGTGACTCACTCGGGCACTCGCATGCTTGCCGCGTTCTTATCGACTCAGGCGCCCAGTCAAACTTCATAACCTTGAATTGCTTAGAGCGGCTAGGGTTGGCACGTCAAAGATGCCCGTTCAATATTGTAGGTTTGGGTGGAAACGCAGTAAAGAACTTCGGCATGACATCATGCACGATTTCACCTCGGTATTGTGATAAGCCTACTTTAAAAATTGATGCAATTATTTTACAAAAAATTACTTCGGACTTGCCTACGGTAGAAATTTCGGATGAAATATCCAAACAATATAAAAATCTTTCATTAGCAGATCCTTACTTCTATAAAAGGTCACCTGTGGACATCATACTCGCAGGTGATGTATTTCCTCATATTTATGATGGAAATAAAATAACAATAAGTTCCACATTACCCACTGCGCTAAGTAGCATCTTTGGGTACGTATTGTGTGGCAAAATTGAAGTACCGTGTACTTCTGATGATGTCGCTAATATTGCAACGTCTTGCAATTTAGTGTCGTACACTAATGACAGCGACACCATCAACAATCGGTTAAAATCATTTTTGGAAATAGAGGAGGCGCCGTGCGACATCCCTATGAACCCACTCGATAAATTAGCCGACGAGATTTATTCTGAGCGTCATTATAGGGACGAGACTGGTAGGTACGTTTCACCTATCCTACTGGACCCTAATCATACTCCTCTTGGCGAATCTTATAACCACGCCGTGCGTCGGTTACAGCACTTAGAGCGCCGATTTGCTCGTTCCCCCGAGTTGCGTGAACCCTACGTAGAATTTATGCGCGAATACGAGCAGATGGGGCATATGCAACTATACACCGGTACAGAACCAAGTAGGTACATTATACCACACCACTGTGTGGTGAAAAGCTCTAGTACAACTACTCCCGTGCGAGTAGTATTTGATGGCTCAGCAGCAACATCTAACGGAGTATCATTAAATGATAACCTACTTACGGGCAAAAAACTTCACCATGATATTTTAAAAATCATTTTTAATTTCCGCTTGTATCCCATTTGCTTTACTGCTGACATAGCCATGTTCTACAGGATGGTTCATATCAATCCTGCTGAGCGCTGTTATCAGCATATTTTGTGGCGGGAAAAACCAACTGATAAAATTAATACATATGAGCTTGTGACGAATACCTACGGCCTGCGCTCATCTGGGTATGTAGCAGTACGCTCCCTACAGCAACTAGCCGCTGATGAAGGTGCACGCTATCCTCGCGCTGCTGAGATACTTATGAATGGTTTTTTTGTAGACGACCTGCTATGGTCGACGCAAGACCTTAACGAAGCCTGTACGTTACAGGATGAGCTCGTAGCTCTGTTAAAGCTTGGTGGCTTTGACCTTCGTAAATGGGCAAGCAATGACCCCGAGTTGCTTGCAAGGATTGACGCAGACCAAGCAGTCGCTATAAACTTTACTGACGACACCGTGTGCTCGTCACTAAAAGTATTGGGCCTAAAGTGGCTACCTATCGATGATTGTTTTTCGTTCGATTATAATATGAAGGATAATACCTATACGAAGCGGTCCGTACTAAAGTTGCTTGCTAGCATTTTTGATCCTGTAGGATTTTTATCCCCATGTACTTTTTTGGCAAAATGCATAATGCAAGATTTGTGGAAATTAAGCCTTGGCTGGGATGATCCGCTTCCTTCCGACTTACGCGATAAGTGGTCTTCATTTATCACTTCATTGTCTTGCCTCTCATCACTAAAAATTGAGCGACACATGCTTATACCTAAATTTTGTGATGTGCACCTAGTTGCATTTTGCGACGCATCAACCCGTGGTTATGCTTCAGTAATTTATTTACGCAGTGTTAATCAAAACAATGAGGTGAAGACCCGTTTGCTTATCAGTAAAAGCAAGGTCTCTCCGATAAAGCCACTTTCGATCCCAAGGAGCGAATTGATGTCTGCTGTGTTGCTTTCTAAGCTGGTTTTATTTGTCAAACAAAACATTCAAAATATTTCATATAAAATTACAGCATTGACGGATTCAAGTGTAGCGCTAGCTTGGTTGCAAACCCCTCCCTACAAACTAAAAACATTTGTTTCAAGTCGTGTCGCTCAGATAGTGGAGGTAGTTCCGTCAAACTGCTGGTTTCATGTACGAAGTGAGAACAATGCCGCTGACCTATGCTCACGCGGCGCATTACCTACTCAGATCGTAGCTGAGTATGAGCGTTGGTCGAGCGGCCCAGCGTGGCTTAAGGATGACGTTCATCTGTGGCCGATTAGTACATTTTACGTTACTGAAAAAACGGATATTTTAGAACTTAAGACCAGTACTGATACATTCAATTTCACTTCTCATAAAATAGAAAATGAAAACTTAGGCGCTATATTTGAAAAATTTTCATCGCTTAATAAATTGCAACGCGTCATTGCTTGGTGTTTGCGATTTATAAAAAACTGCAAAGCATCTCAACGTTCTGTCGGCCCGTTATCAACTCATGAGTTAAAAGCGTCCCATGACCTTCTAATAAAAACAACACAACAACAATACTTTTCTAGCGAAATGAATAACATTAAAAATAATAAATTTGTTCCTTCTCTAAGGAAGCTTTCACCCTTCGTGGATGCGCATGATTTCCTCAGGGTGGGGGGTAGGATCAGTGAAGCTGACCTACCCTACAACAGTAAGCATCCCTTATTGTTGCCTAAAAAATGTCATTTAACAATTTTAGTAATTGAACATTATCACAAAATGTACCTACACGTGGGACCTCGTTCCCTACAAGGAATCTTGTGCAAGCGATATTGGATCTTATCAGCACGCAGTATGATTCGAAGTGTGTTGTCTAAATGCATCACTTGTTTTAAATGCCGCCCTACGTCAATACAGCCCGTAATGAGTACGTTACCTAGTGAACGATTAAAAATTAACAAAGTGTTCAATGATGTTGGCTGCGACCTAGGTGGTCCATTGCACATAAAGGCCAGTTTAAATCGTAATGCAAAAATTCTTAAATGTTACATGTGTCTTTTTGTGTGTTTTTCCACAAAGGCTGTTCACATTGAAGTTCTTAGCGATCTATCAGCTGATTGTTTTCTCGCCTCGCTTGATAGGTTCGTGGCGCGACGCGGCTTATGTTCTTGTCTACATTCGGATAACGGAACGAATTTTGTCGCCGCTGCGAAACACTTAAAAGACGTTTGCAAATTTTTCAACGTTAATAATAATATAATTTCTGAGGGTTGCTCAAAACGTTCTATTGAGTGGAAAAATATTCCACCAACGGCAGCTTCAATGGGCGGATTGTGGGAAGCTGGCATAAAATCTGCCAAGCATCACCTACTCCGTGCAGTAGGCGAAAGGGCACTAACCTTTGAAGAGCTCACTACTGTCTTCTGTAAAATTGAAGCGGTCATGAATTCGCGGCCCCTTTGCCCCTTATCTGATAACCCTAATGAGTTTGATGTTTTAACACCGGCTCATTTTTTGGTAGGACAAAGTCTTCTTGCCGTGCCTGAATACGATTTTGATGACGTAGATATGAATCGCCTGTCACGTTGGCAGCGCTTGCAAAGAATCTCTCAAACGTTTTGGAAGAAATGGTCTAACGACTATTTGCATACCTTGCAACAAAGAACAAAGTGGTTCGCATCTCCTCCCAATTTAAAAATCGGTGACTTAGTTCTTATCAAATCCGAGTTAACTCGTCCGCTGAACTGGGCTCGCGCTAAAGTGGAACAACTTCACGAAGGTCCAGATAAAATAGTTCGAGTTGTTACTTTGAGGACGCAAAAGGGACTTATAAAAAGACCGGTTAACAAGCTGTGTCCTCTACCTTATACAAATTAAATTTAGCTTTCATATGTCATTCATAAACCTGCTTAACATTTTATTTGAGTAGGTTCATATAATAATCAAAGCTTAACTAACTTAACGTAATAAAATGTATCTATATGTATTAAAATTTGTTAAAATTATATTCTATCTGCCCTCTAATGGACACATTCCTTCTTTCAACCTTATAATGCTGTACCAATTAACTGTTAGGTAGGTACATTAAGGTTAGGGAAATTATCATGATAATTTCTGTGGGGGGTATGTTCGGTCTTTGCTCAAATAAACATAGGGTAGATAACTTAGTGAGACTACCAGCCGGTTTCGCCTACCCTCTGCTTGGAAATCGGCGAATGAACTGGATGTGACGTGTGCCGCCGGCGATATAAAAAAAACACCGAGTGCGCTTCTTTCATCGACCTGTTCCGCCCCGACCGCCGCACAAGCCGGACGTTAATACGTAAATCTTGGAAAACTGAATATCGAATCAATTCTCATCATTATTTGTGTTGCCGTGCAATAACCTACGAAAAACATTACAAACACTCGCGAGTGGAGTTTTAATCCTGTGTCCCTATATATCTGCGTTCTGGAAGCTGGATCCGTGCATGGCTTGGAGAATTCAGGTCAGTGGTCAAGCTATTTTATCTACCCTGTGTAACGAGCAAAGATCTATCCTTTTCTTTAATATTTCGCCTAGGTACTGGTACAGCATTAGATCAATTCACTCAAAATCTCTGGTCCTTCGATTTATATATTTTATTACTAGCGTCCTATTCAGACTCCACAGGTCCACTGCTGGACGCAGGCCTCCCCCTGATAAACGCCTTTTTGGTGTTTAACTCATGGGGGGGGGGGTAATGCCCATAATCTCCACGCCGGGCATGCGGGTTGGGGATCGCAGTTTGGTGGAAGATTTGTTCTGCAGATATCTTATACCTATAAACGAGTAATTCTTGTATATTATACAGGGTGGGACAAATTTTTGGCCCCTTAACGGTAGCTACCGTTTCTTTTGTAGTTAGAAGGTTTTGTTCTTAGTAACCTACTATTTTATGTTGAAGAAAAAATATTGCCTTTTTAGAACAAAAGAATAATTTCGTTCTTTGAAAAAAAAAAGTTGGATATAGAGTCGATTAAGACCAACTAGTTTTTTTTACAAATGTATTTTTTTGGGCGAACCTTACTTTTTTCAAAAAACTAAAAATGGCAATATTTTTTTCTTCAAAATAAAATTGAAGGTTTCTAAGAACAAAACCTTTTAACTACAAAAGAAACGGGTAGCCAAAAATTTGCCCCAGTACAATCTGAATATCGGAAACGGCTCCAACGATTTTCATGAAATTTACAGGGGTTTTCGGGGGCGATAAATCGATCTAGCTAGGATTTATTTTTAGAAAATGTCGTTTTATTCGTGTTTTCAATAATCTTTCATTAAATTTATCGTACTCAATTTACTCTTCCTGACATCTATTGGCGAATAGTAATACTATTTTATTCGTGTTTTCAATTATCAACTTTATTCTCATCAAATTAAAATGATCAATATGACTTTTCCTGACATATATTGGCAAAGAATATTACTAAAATTTCTAAAAAACAAAATTTACCAATAATATAACCGAGCTAAGCTCGGTCATCTAGGTACCTGCTGTACATTATGAGAAAAAAAAAACAATTGAGCTCTAACTACTGAGTAGTTAGCTCAATTATTCCAATTGTATATACTAGAGTTTTTTTTGTTTATAATATTTGATTGTAATTTTCTTTGTCAATAAAGTTTATAATATCCAGGATCCATCGATTTGTTTCTGCTCGGTTGTGATTGTGTTTGTTAATCTGCCTTTAATCTGTGGTTAAGCCTCTATAAACTCGGTGTAAACTAACTTTGTTTGTTGATCGTCGGTAAACAAAGCAAATCGTCGCTCAATCAAAGACTGCTTTCGACCACTACAGTAGTTTACTATACAAAACCAAAGTTATCGACATAGCGCAATGAATTAGGAAGCTGACGTGGCTATCCGACCATTATCAAGCATAACAGGCTAAAGATTTCTTAGTCGTTTCTTTACGTTAGTCGACATATCAAATTCAAACTCAAAAATGCTTTATTTCCATAAATACAATAAATGTACATTGAAAAGGTCAAATCATATTAAAAAATACACTGACACGGAAATAAAGTGGTATTTTTGATTTCCATTTGCGTAAAATTGGCCAGGTAAAAAAGCTTGACAAATGGTGCCCCACGAACTCATTGATCGCCAGCGCGAAGTACGCGTCGAGACGTGCCTTGCTCAACAGACATACAAATGAAGGAATTTTGAACCGCATTGTTACCTGCGATGAAAAATGCATTCTGTTTGATAGCCGCAAGCGCTCAGCAAGTTGGTTGGATCGGTTCAGCACCTAAACAATGCCCTAAACGAAAACTTACCCCTAGAAAAGTGATGGTCACTGTTTGGTGGTCTAGCGCCGGTGTGATTCATCACAGCTTCTTACCAAACTGGGTGAGCATTGCTGCAGATGTGTACTGTGAAGAACTGTACACAATGATGGAGAAGCTGGCACATCTCCAACCAGCATTGGTCAATCATTGTCTTCGCTGCTCCTGCACGACAACGCGCGACCTCGTACTGCACAGCAGACGGTCTCCAAGTTGCAAGAACTGGGGTTGGAAGCTCTCCATCCGTCCTACTCACCAGACCTTCCGTCTACAGACTACTACATTTTCCAGAATTTGGATAACTTCTTGGCGGGAAATAAAATCAATACCTGAGAGGCAGTACAAAATGCCTTTGATGAATTTGTTGCCTCCCGTCCAGCTGATTTCTTTAAGAAATCATCCATCATCATCAATGAACTGCCACTGCATTGGCAAAGATGTATTGATTGCATGGGTGATTACTTCGATTAATACAAATAAAAAATACATGAAAAAAGATCGTTTAATTTTTTTATTACAACACGGCAATTTTATAGGTAAAGACTTATATAATGTCAAAATGTCAGGTAAAATAATTGCATGTCAGTTTAGATTGAATTTAAGTACTAGTGGAGTAATAAATAAAAACCGACTGGTATTGCTATGCATAAGTTGAGCTTCCTGTAGATTGTTTGCAACAGATTGAGGTAAGCTCTCAAACTGTTGTAACTGTTTCAATTATAAATCTAATAATTCATTCTCAACATCTTATTTATCTTCCTAATTTATAACTAGATGGCGCCACTAGACAAATTAGAAGGCGCTATCGAAGCGTTTGCGGTTCTAGATGGTGTCAGAACCATAACTCGAAGTCGGTGTGAAAGTAACGTTGGTGTACATAAAACAGACAAGTGCAAAATCATAGTTTTTTAAAGCTAATTCAAACCTTCAGGTGTTGAAAGCTCCATAAATATGTAATTTATATGCTTTACTAGCTAGCCGTGGCCCGTGTGTTGTGCTAGCTGGCTTTAAAACCATTTTATGAAGGAAGTTTATTTGTTAGTATATGTGTTATCAAATCACACCAATACAATATTATAAATGCGAAAGTTTGTATACAAGTTTGTTTGATAGATGGATCTTCATGCCAAAATGGATGGATTGGGCTATAATTTTGCATACATGTAATTATAATCCTGGAATCAAATACATAGACAAAAGACAAAATTAAGTGAACTAGAGTCAATTGCACCTTATTTCTTATTTGCAATTACTATTTATCAAGCTGTTTATATAGTAAAAATTTGACTTGTCTAAGTGCTTATTTTGTAAGTCTAAAGAAATAAACGATTTGATTCTGACTCTGAAAACATAATCTACCTACTTTTTATCTCATAAATCAGTTCCCGTGGGATATAAATGACCTTTAAGCATTTAGGAACAACGCGTACAAAGCCTCGGGGCGTAGCTAGTGATAATATAAATGCGAAATATTGTATGTATGAATGTTTGTTGCTTCTTCACGCCAAAACTACTGAACGTATCAAGCTATAATTTTGCATAATGGTAGTTTATTGTCTGGAATAAAACACAACGATTCCATAAAAACAACGCGTGTGAAGCCGGGTGCAGAAACTAGTAAATAAATAAAAAAAAAAAGTGCGGCAATCGGGGACTTCCGCGGTAAAGCTATTGCATAGTGTTAGGTTATTTTCGTTACGGAATTTCTGGATTCGGTCGCCACGCTCAAGGCCCGCGATAGAAACTATGCAATAGCTTAAAATGCCAAGAACAATTCACACAAAAACATCCAGAACGCCCTGAACATCTGAAGATCGTACAAAAATTTGCCCTGAGACGGGAATCGAACCCGCAAACTGCTGCGTCGCGTGTATATGACCCCTTAGGTAAGTACGGACCCATGCGTGACCGTACAGATAAAGTGGACCTAAACTAAGTTAATTTGGTAAATTGATCAGTCAATAAAGGTTTTTCTTTTGATAAGATAGTATCAGCGCCTTTATAGCTTCGGCTTGTAGCGGCATAATGCTGAGACAGAGGCCTTTTTGGCCTCTTTATATAATACCCGAGCCAAAATGACAGCGATATTTATTTATCATAGGAATTTTTAAAAATCCTACGTTCAGTTTGTGGTATCTACAATAAGCTATTTTAGATAAAATTATTACAGAGGTATTAACCTCTGTAATAATTTTATCTCATATAGTTTAGGAGGAGATGCGAAAATAGAGTTTGGTGGCCAAAAAGCGCAACTTCGTATCTCTACCTAAGCTTTACAAAATGAAACTATTACAGAGGCATTAATAAATAATTTATAATAGATACCACAAACTGAAGGTTGGATTCTTAAAACTAGCTGCGCTTAACGTAATAATAAGATAAAATAGTTGGGGGCACCACTTTCACTGGTGTATGGGCCTTAAAATGCCCCCTTTTGTTTATGTACCTACTACTTTCCTTGTTTCATAATATGTAATTATTTTCTTATTTTCTACTGACCTATAATTTCTACGTAGGTATATGTCGTGATATGTGTGTGTTATGTAACTGGTCCAAATAAATGTATTTTCTTTCTTTCTTTTTTCTTCTTCTTGCCTTTTTAACCAACTACCAACGAAGTAGGGTTTTGAGTTTGAACACAGGTATGTTTGTATGTTGCCGATTTTTATGTTCCCATGTACCGCTGAAACTACTCGTTCGATTTCAACAAACGAGGTATCGATTGATTCGTCTCAATACCCCGGTGGTTATAGGGTATATGACGTCAGACGATGTTGGGGGTCTAACGAGATAGCGGGATCTAAGTAACGGTCCAAAATTTAATTTATTCTGTTTTGAACTGGATTTGAGTGTAAAATGAGTTAATATTTAATCAAAGCAAACCTAGGATCAAATCGGAAATGTATTTCAATATCCTTCAATTAATAATTCACAAAGCAAATTGAATGATGAAGATGCGGTTTGTGAGACTTGTAAGTTCTAAAATGGTTCCTATAAAATCATCATTATCATATTTATTCGGTTATATATTAACATAAACCACTGCTGGATGGACGCAGGCCTCCCTCTGATAAGTGCCTTATTGGCGTTTATCTCATGAAGGCAATGCCCATAATCCTCACGCTGGGCATACGGGTTGGGGAACGCAGTTTTGTGAAAGAATTGTTCTGCAAGGGGCGCTACTGCCCGCCCCCCGATGGATATCCCTTAGTCGCCTCATACGATACCCACGGAAAAATTAGGGTGGTGCAAATTCTAAGCCACACACTGTTTCATTTATTGCTAGGTAGGTACAATTTTGACAACATTGACGGAGTAAACGAAAGCTTTTCTCGTTTGGTATACGCACATTCATACCGCCATTTATACAAACAAATGTCTGCCAATCATAAAAACATTTGTTCTGAGGCGAGAATCTAACTCGTTGCCTCCAGAATCACAGGTAAAATATCATTAAAACCCAGCAGTGGGTAAAACCCGGCGTTGGATTATGATGAGAAGGTGTAATAAATAATCTTACCCATTTCTGCCACGCTGGTAATCCTAGCGCCCGAGGTCTTCTACACGTAACTAGATGGCGTTGGTGTCGCACTGGTTTCTGTTATACGAACTAGGTGGCGTTGGTGTCGCGCGCACTTTCACTCAACTCTATACAGGAGTTATAAGGTGCAAATTGGAATAACTAGACTTAGAAATACATAAAAATTATAAAAAATTCTAAGGAATGTTACATTTTTGTGCGGGCTTGGTTGGTTGAAAACTTGGTAAAGTTTTGTTTTAAGCCGACTTCAAAAAAGGAAGAGGTTCTCAATTCGACTATTATTTGATTGTTTTTCGAATTTGTAATCTCAGAATTATTTTGCCCGTGCCTGTCTACTAGCCGATCTCGATGTAGAATGTTTGTAAGCAAACCGCCCAAACTTAAAGTTTAAGGCCAGTATTATGAAAGCTTACTCAGTCATCGATCTATGCTTGAGCAACGCTTTTCTATGGCGTAAACGTCACTCAAGCATAGCTCTATGACAGAGCAAGCTTTCATAATACGCGCCTAAATGTGTGTGTTTAAGTAAAAAAAAAACAGTTTAACCGTTCTGCCCAGAAACATATTTACCATGGTAGGAATTAAAAATAAACAGTTTTCCTCTTTGAGAAAATTTGCAAAGGATAATCTTCAAGGGGGAAAACTGTTTTTTTTATGTACAGTTTCTACACATTTCAGAAGAACTGAAATAACCCATAAATCCAGCTGATTTTTTTGCAGTCTGCGTTGACAAAACAGCTAACAAATTTACAATAGAAAGTAAATTTATTTATTTATGTTACTTTAATTAAAACGGTAACAATACCACTTACATTAATTAAAGATAAACAATTTGATTAATTACATAATTAATATTATATAATTCAAAAAATAATAATAATTAAATAGATTTTATACAAACACACAATCATACATCGCGCTCACAAAACCGCAACCAATCCGACATTATTTCCCCGAAACTGTCCGCGAATAAAGAATATTTGTAGCTTTTCTGCTTTCGCTCAGTCATCCAATGTTACTTAATTACTTCCCCGGATGCACCCACCACACCCGGCGCCAATATCCGGTACCGGACAAAATGGCGCGACCGGACAAAATGGCGGCACTGGACAAAATGGCCGGAAGCTATTATGGAGCTATACGGAGTGTGCAACGGGTCAATGTTGGATGGCGGTTTAAAAATTAAACGTTAAGTGTGAGTCAGACACGCGCACTGAAGGTTCCGTTAATAATTGTAAGATCCTGTATCTTGCGATATATCATAAATAAATACATAAGTAATGCTGGACAATTCACACAGCATTATATTACCTCAAGCTAAGCAGTGCTTGTGTTATGAGTCAGAGTCAGCGTGAAATCGTTTATTTCTTTAGACTTACAAAATAAGCACTTAGTCAAGTCGAATTTTTACTATATAAACAGCTTGATAAATAGTTATTACTATCAAACAAGAAGTAAGGTGCAATTGACTCTAATTCACTTCAATTTTTTGTCCACTAGCGGAAGAAGTGAAAAAGAAACCACTAGCAAGTTTATCGCTTATCAACTAATATAATCTTTGCATACCTAAGTCTGACTGTTCTTACATACTATTGTCGGTGTGGAACTCATCATTAACGTAATCATCTATGGAGTAATGGGCTTTCTAGATAAGTTTTCGTTTTATGTACAGTTTAAATTTACGAATAGGGAGCTCAGTTGCTGTTATGGGTAGTATGTGTATGACTGATATACATAATACGATACAGATCATGATCATGTTAGATATATATCATAGTTTTTTTAGGGTTCCGTACCCAAAGGGTAAAACGGGACCCTATTACTAAGCCTCCGCTGTCCGTCTGTCCGTCTGTCCGTCTGTCCGTCTGTCCGTCTGTCCGTCTGTCCGTCTGGCCGTCTGTCCGTCTGTCCGTCTGTCCGTCTGTCCGTCTGTCCGTCTGTCCGTCTGTCTGTCCGTCTGTCCGTCTGTCCGTCTGTCCGTCTGTCCGTCTGTCCGTCTGTCCGTCTGTCCGTCTGTCCGTCTGTCCGTCTGTCCGTCTGTCCGTCTGTCCGTCTGTCCGTCTGTCCGTCTGTCCGTCTGTCCGTCTGTCCGTCTGTCCGTCTGTCCGTCCGTCCGTCTGTCCGTCTGTCCGTCTGTCACCAGGCTGTATCTCATGAACCGTGATAGCTAGACAGTTGATATTTTCACAGATGACTCACACTTTGCCGGTTTTATTTCCTTTTTAGGTACCTCATCTCACCTAAACAGCCTATATTGGTCCACTGGACGCAGGCTTACCCTGAAGCACCTAAGAGGCTATTATCTGTTACCCCACACGTGTCCTCTGGGTGGTGCGAAGAGCGGTACCCTCTGGTGGTAGGCTTCGGCCGTGGCTTGTCACCACCCTCCGGACTGGGCCAGTCCGTGAAGCAACTCTGTTGTGTTTCGGAATGTGGTCCGGAGTAGCCATCTTCTAGACCTTCGTGATACATCGTCGGCCGCATCTTCGCTTTCCATCAGGTGAGATTGCGGTCTAACGAAGGTCTATTTCTGATAAAAAAATCTCTGAGGGGGTATTGCCAAAAATCCCCACGCTGGGCGCGGGTTGCGGATCGCAGTTTTGTGGAAAAATATTGAATTTTTGATTATTTTCAAAAAAACTATATACTGACTTCAATTATAGATCCCAGTGTCAGAACTTCACCAAAATTCAAATGGAACCACACGGGAAACACCAGCAATCAAATAAAAAAAGAATCATGAAAATCGGAGCACCCAGTCAAAGGTAACAAACATAAAAAAAACAGTAAAATTGAGAACATCCTCCTTATTTTGAAGTCGGTTAAAAACAGGGGGCGATGTAACCGCCCCTTGTTGATAATCGCCTCTTTCGATACCCGCAAGAAGAATTCAGGTGGTGTAAATTCTAAGCAGCTATTTGAGGTACGGAACCCTAAAAAGATAAAGGTTTTGAAGAAGCACTTAAGAAAATATAAAAAGGTTCTGTAATGGATAGGTCATTACAACTGAGTACTTAGTATCAGTTGTATGGATCTTACCAATATTGTAAACTAACTGCGTCCCGCGGCTTCGCACGTGTTGTTTCTATGGAAACGTTTAAAGGTGATTTCTATCCCGTGGGAACTGATTTATGGGATATGAAGTAAGCCTATGTTAGATTACAGGATTAGAATTACCTGTATGCAAAATGACAGCCCGATTCGTTCAGTAGTTTTAGCGTAGAGGTAACAAACATCTATCCATACATCCATCCAAACTTTCGCATTTATTTATTTATTTAATTAAAACGGTTGTAAAAAACCAATTTGATTAATTAAAAGAAAACAGAATTACATTAAAAGTTTCGTACCTACAATATGATTATTGTATTGTATTTATTTATTTCAGATAATAAAAATCCATATCACAAAAATTAAATAATTATAAACATGTCAATAAAATTAAATCAAAATTAAAATATAAATTAAAAATTAGAATTAAATTACATTAGCTAAAATTATATAACAGATTATAACGATTTAAATTACAATAAAACAGGATAATAATTAGGATTATGGAATGTCAGTAAAATTAATAAACACAGATAAAAATTAAATTAATTATGACGTTTACAATCGACACGATCAATTATAATATTAGTGTGATGTGACTTTGACAAAGTTCCGTCCCATTCTGATCGCGCACGGACTAATAATACGAATACCACAATATAATACAATGTATTATTGCACAGTAGAGAATAAATACAAAAGCTTTGTGACTAGATATGTAAAGATGGTTAGGTATGCTGCTCTAATAACGCGTATCGATCATCTAGCTAGCAACTCGTTTGCAGCGCTTTTACACCTCACGACACGATATTATTACAATGTATATTCGACCAATTTAAACCAAACATGAATATTTATCGAAATCGACAAAATAATAAGAGATCGATCGATGCAAACTTCATTAAAAATACCGATCACTTTCATTGGATTGTGAAAATTCACCAATGGAGATAAACATTGGTTTTTAATAGGTTGTTTAAAGTTTCATCGTTGACTATTTTGGTCGAGTTCTGCCTCTCAAAAATTGCATAAAAATAAAATAATAAACAATAATTTAAAAGGATTCCCCTAAATGTACGCAAAAGTTAACAAAACATGTTAAATAATACAATAACGAAATATTTTTTTTAATTGATTCATAACTAACTGATAAATCAACGATCAACCATAAAAAACATACCTACACACAGCTGAATATATATAACCTCTTTCTTTAAATTCAGTTAAAAAGCAGCCTTTAAATGTAAGCTGAGTCTATGTAAGGCAAGTAGGTTCTAGATAACTTAATTACTACTAAATATTTTTCAACAAACGAAATAACAAGGAGGCTCTACAAGTAGTGATTATAGATGTTTTATAATATGAACGTGTTACTTTATCTGAACGTAAGTGCGTTATAATAGAATAGAATATCTTTTATTTCGACATAGGTACAAAGAAAAATAAAACATACAGATAAAAACATACAAAACTAAAACAAAGAACAAGGAGGTCGGTACTAAATTAAACATAGTATGCTGGGCGTCAAATAGAGTTTTGCCCCCATGACCCTGTGCCGAAATAGGTGTTGGCTCAGCGTGTGCTGAACGATTGCCGCCCAGTGCTGTTTTTCAGCCAAAAACCTTTGATTTGACGGACGTCTAGTCTAGTCGTTAGTTTCCTCAATGTGTCATGTCGTGTCGCATCACATAAAACTCCCTCAATACGTTTTCAGTCGGATAATCTGCTGTCATTTTTATAAGCTTCATAAAATAAACAATATTTACGGCGGCTTTTTGTTACTTTATGAGAACTGCGAGGTTCTGCGTTACAATAAGAAGAAACCGCGAGCTGGTGAGTATCTAGCGCAGCATCAGTATTGCCATACTGCGGGGGAATGCAGCCAGGCGTACAGTCAGAGTCAGAGTCAGAGTCAAATCGTTTATTTCTTTAGTCTCACACAATAGGTAAAGTAAAGTAAAGTAAAAAGGCGTTTATTTTGCAACCATTACACATAATAAGGACATAGAAAATAGATGGGTACACAAGATAAAGGTTACAAAAAATGACCAACACTCAGCAAATGCTATGCAGGATGTGTCCTGCCTGAGCGCTGGTCTTCCGTGGAGGCCATAGTAAAACGCGTGAGTTACGGCGCAACTCACACAAAATAAAACAATGTTGAATAATTATAATTACACAAACCTAAGTAAAACACATAAATTAAACAGAAATACAAACACACAAATGAAATAGGTAAACAAACAAACTAAAATAAATACATTAAGAATCAAATAGTGTACAATAGTGGTACAATAGTTACAACTTTTATGATGGGAAATTTTAATATTAGTAGGTACCTAAAAGAGGTAAGCAATAAGCATATAAGATAAGTCAAATCACACTATCACACTAATATTATAAGGTAGGTATTAATAAGATTGCCTGCGAGAAATCGCTCTCAGCGATAAGGCCGCCTTTTGTGCTTTATTAATTTATTATTTAGATATAAGACTTCTATGTATATTGATTTTTATTAGTACATTATAGTGTTCATTCATTCATTCATATTATAAATGCAAAAGTTTGTATGGATATATGGATGGATGTTTGTTACCTCTTCACGGTAAAACTACTGAAGGGATCGGGCTGAAATTTTGCATACAGGTAGTTATAATCCTGGAATCAGAATAGGCTACTTCTTATCCCATAAATGAGTTCCCGTGGGATATAATCACTTTAAAAAAATTCATAGGAACAACGCGTGAATGGCGCGGGGGGCTAGTACAAAATAAATACAATTTCGAAATATTTTATTAAATCAATCCATAACTGACCGAGAAATCGACGATGACACATAAAAAAACATTCATAAGTAGGTCGTTACATTTGTCACCTCATATTTGAAGTCACTTAACAACCTCGCTGCCGGCCTGATAATGAACTCTGAGGGCTTGAGGAAATCCGTTTTTTTTATAATATGTATTGGGACATACCTTAAGGCTCGAACCTACTGGATTTGTAAAAAAAAACTAGCTAGCCTAGAGCTCCGTAATCACAGGATCCCCGTGGTAAAAAAACAAGAAATTATGAATTACATCAATGTTATATGTAGGTGTGCATGCCATACTCTTATTTTTGGATACCGATATAAATTGGTCAAACATGTGTCATTAATTACTTACCACCTCTGTTAACACGTGTTTTTGCAAATAAATTATCTTTATTATTATTATTATTGTGATACACAGGCAGCTCATAGGCTGATGCGTGTATATCTGAGTCTTTGTCAATGCACTTTAAATATTTGTCCAGTCTATTTTTGAAAGAGTTCACTGAGGGAGCACTGATCACTGATTCTGGTAACTGGTTCCAAGTTTTCACGATGCGATTCGGCAGTATGTGTTCTCTGGGTTTGCTGGTACTTGGCCCCCGTTGCAGCTTTAGCGAGTGTCCTCTCAGGTGTGTGTTTGTGTTCATAGTATATAGTGTCTCTGACAAATTTGGAACGTTATATCTGTTGGAAAGGATTTTGAAGGTCTCTATAATATATATCATATTATCTTTTATCTTTATCTTTATCAAAATGTTAACTTCGATTCCTTGGCTGTGAAAACAAGATTCATAAAAAAAATACGATAAAAAATCATGAAAGTGCACTGCGCCCTCTTAAGCTTATAACAATAAATGTTTCACTATTATTTATAAGCTATGAAAAAAACGTAGCCTTTGAATGCAAGCAGTGCTTGTGTAATTAAGTACTAGATAACTTAATACTACTTAATATACAGGGTGGCACATTAAGATCGGTCAGTATGGGAAAGTGTGAAACTTTAAGACATACGAAGATCTCATCTTACGAACCATGCCATCGATTTTAGTAACAAGAAGAACTGCTTTCATACATTAAAAAAAACTTGTACTCAGCTCGGGAATCGAACCCGGACGTTTTGAAAAATAAAACGAACACTATTTTATTTATATGTTACCATAAAACATGATGTCTAAAATGAATATAATTTTTTTTTTTTTTTTAACTATAAACCGACTTCAATTTTTACAGTTTTTTCATGGATCCAATTGTCAGGACTAAACAAAATTAAAACGGGACCACACGGGAAGCACCAGCTTTCATATAAAAAAAGAATCATGCAAATCGGACCACCCAGTCAAAAGTTCAGAGGTAACAAACTAAAAAAAAAAAAAAAATATATAGACGAATTGAGAACCTCCTCCTTTTTTTGAAGATGGTTAAAAATGCATTGTTTTCATACCCTTTAATTTATTTTAGTAAGTCTTCGAAATTGTCCAAAGCCGCAAATCGAACCCACTACCGCTTCCGACCGACGCCCTCTACGCCACAGAGGTCTTTAAAACTCCACCCTAAGTTTGTTATTTCGTCTATAAGGCATTCGGATATACCTTTCCCGGGTCTTATGCGAATAAATTGAGGTATCCAAGCCGGGTTATAAATCCGGGTATATCCTTGAAATGCTGTCTTTATCCGGTTTTTATGGACTGGTTTAAATAATATATTTCTCGTGGGTTTATTTGTGTGGAATAAGATAATTTACTATAGAAGAATACGTATACAACATGTCATCAAAAATCCCCCTCTCAGTTTGTTATAGAGGGAATCAGCTAGGCTGGGCAGCGTTTAGAAAACTCCGTCGAGTCTTCTCGTCATCCATACCGCAATGCTTGAAAACGAAAGTTTTCAATCAGTGCGTCCTACCCGTCATGACCTACGGAGCTGAGACGTGGACACTCACGAAAGGGTTGGTCCACCAGTTCAAGGTCGCTCAGCGATCTATGGAAAGAGCTATGCTCGGAGTCTCTCTGAAGGATAGGATTCGTAACGAATACATCCGGAAGTTATCGACTTAGATCAAAAAATTAGCAAACTAAAGTGGCAGTGGGCCGGCCATATCTCGCGAAGAACCGACAACCGCTGAGGTAAACAAGTTCTTAAGTGGAGACCGCGACTCGGCAAACGTAGAACCCCATCCGGCCAGTTGGGATAACGATCTGCAAACTGCAGGCAGATGGTAAATGCGTCAAGCTAAGGCGCTATGGTGCTCATTAGGGGAGGCCTATGTCCAGCAGTGGACTAGTATAGTCACAGAATGCAAGGGCCAACATAGCAGCGTTTTTACCACCCATATGTATACAAAAAAAAACAACCCACGCTGTGTATTTTTGTGCTTTGTTTATTTTTGTTTCTTTATGAGTTATGTGTCAACCGTTGCTTGTTTTTATGTTTTTGTATGTTTTAATCGTTATATTCGTTGATTGATTTGTGTCTTAGTAGATGTGTTATCATCCGTGACGTCACCAAATGGCTCTGTCGGAAGACCAGCGTTGATTGTAACGTGTTTACAACCAGCTTTTGCTGGATTGAGACCGTTTTGTGACTCTAATCGACAGATGCTTTGTCTTTTATTTTAAGCCATATATGTTTTTTTGTTGATTAAGTTACAAATAAAATAATATTCTATTCTAGTCTATTCTATTCACCCGAAACGGTCCACTGCTGGACGCAGGCCTCCCCCTGATAAGCGCCTTCTTAGCGTTTATCCAATAGGGGGTAATGCCCATAATCCCCACGCTGGGTTTTGTGGTTTAATGGTTCAGCAGGGTGCGATGCTGCCCGCCCCTGTTGGATAACCCTTAGGCCGTCCGCACATGGAGCTACTCAAAAAGAACTAGTTACAAACTCAAATTACTAAGGAGTTACTTGAGCGTCACCGCCCATACATTCTCGCACAGGTTCGCACACGAAGCTACTAGTCAAAAACCAGTTAATAACGCGTTAGCAACTGATCACGCGTGACGCGTCATGCTGGTTGCCGCGCTACTAGTTACCGACTTTTCTTTTTTTTGACTGAAACCTTGCAACTTGAGTAGCGTCGTGTGCGAGGTACAGTTTCAAACTAGTTTGTAATTACAATTACTGATTAGTTCCGTCATTTTTGAGTAGCTCCATGTGCACTGTCACGGGAAGAGATGGGGTGGTGCAAATTCTAAGCCAGTACCACACAGCTTCGCACCTGTTCACCTGTTGTCTTCAAATGAATAATTTGATTGATTGATTGAATGATTAATTGAAATAGCGGTAATTTATAGGTAGTACAGCCACGTCGCTTAGGCACATGGAGCTACTCAAAATTGACGGAACTAATCAGTAATTGTAATTACAAACTAGTTAGAAACTGTACCTCGCACACGACGCTACTCAAGTTGCATGGTTTCAATCACTTCGGTTTTTTGATCGTTCATTTTTCACAACAAAATAACAGTCAAGTTGGTAACTAGTAGCGCGGCGACCGGCATGTCGCGTCACGCGTGATCAGTGGCTAACGCGTTATTAACTGGTTTTTGAGTAGTAGCGTCGTGTGCGAACCTGTGCGAGAATGTATGGGCGGTGACGCTCAAGTAACTCCTTAGTAATTTGAGTTTGTAACTAGTTCTTTTTGAGTAGCTCCATGTGCGGACGGCCTTACAGTAGTGGAAAACTCAATTACAATAAGACTTACATTTAGAACACAACTGGAATACTAATTAAGCTGAAATCAAGAAATTTTCCTGTAATTTTAACATAAAATGGAACATAAATTCCATTTTACTTGTTTATTATTTGGAGACCAAACAAAACTTCACCAAGCAGCAATTCAAACTTTCACATATTTTATGTCGTTATCATGAATTTAAGTAAAATTCTGTAGATATGGTACTTTCTTCCAGCGGTTACTCAAATAATTAATTTTGTTTTAAAAAACTATAAACCAACTTCAATTTTTATAGTTTTTTCATGAATTTTCATGGATCCCGTTGTCAGAACTGAACAAAATTACACGTGAAACTTTCACCAGCTTTCATATAAAAAAATAATCATGATAATCGGACCACCCAGTCAAAAGTTCTGAGGTAACAAACATAAAAAACGAACATTCGAAATGAGACCTCCTTTTTTGAAGTCGGTTAAAAATGGTATGATTTGTGTAACAGCTAAATGCACGACGCTTTTCAAATCTTTTTCAAATTCTAAGTGAACAAAAAATATGTAAGGACGGTACCTAGACCGAAGCGTAGGAATTATTACAATACGGGCCGAAAAACAAATTTTCTATATATCTATCTATGATTGAGGCGGATGGACGTGCGTGGCAGCTGTGGTGCTGGCTTAGAATTTGCACCACCTCAACTCTTCCCTAGGGTGTCGTGGGAACTATGCGCATTACCCCCCATGAGACAAACGCCAATAAGGCGCTTGTCAGGCCAGCGTCCAGCAGTGGATCGATAAGTTGATGGGTGGACCTAATTGGACCTAATTTAAACGTTCCACTTTTGAGAAGCTCCCAATTGAAGTTCGCAACTTCCCGGATTTTATTTACATCAATGTTTGTAACAAAAAGTTGTTGAACAAAAAACAGTATTTTTTCACTGAACTCTGTCCCCGAAGCAATATTTTAATCTGTCCCACGCTGTTACTTATTTATAGGGCTTTCTTATTATTTATAAATCAACCGCGTCGTGTCTGTCTGACTCTACTTCAGTAAGTGCTTCACTTATAATAAATAAAGCTTCTAAATGATTAAAATAAGCTTTTCCGTACAGCTCGGATTTTGTCATGACGACGTTAAATATATAATGAATAGATAAGTTATAGTATGATATTATAGTAAAATATAGTAAACTTTAGAGCAAAGATATCGTAGCACTCACCTACGTCGTAGCATTCAGCTACATCGTAGCACTTAGCTACGTCGTAGCATTCAGCTACATCGTAGCACTTAGCTACGTCGTAGCATTCAGCTACATCGTAGCACTTAGCTACGTCGTAGCATTCAGCTACATCGTAGCACTTAGCTACGTCGTAGCATTCAGCTACATCGTAGCACTTAGCTACGTCGTAGCATTCAGCTACATCGTAGCACTTAGCTACGTCGGAGTCAGGGAGTGACATAGGCTATGTTTTATCCCGAAATTACCACGGGAACGGGAACTACGCGGGTGAAACCGCGAGGCGCTGCTATAAATAAATTAATGGTATTAAAACGAAGTGTTGGAAGTTACTTTTGGTAAACGACGTCAGACGCTGGCACTAGCATTCAATAATCTCCAAGAGGCTCCGCTGAGACCAGCTCCTCGAAAACTTTTAACTGGGAATATTTTCGAGGGTAGTTTGTTTTGTTTGAAACTTTGACGATTTTCTTTTTGTCCACTTGGAGGTTCTTTTATTTTTTTGTTTTATAAAGTTTGGTTGGTCATTTGACGACCTCTGTGGTTTAGTTGGTAAAAGTCCGCCTTTAAGGCAGGAGGCTGCGATTTTAGTTCGCGCTGGGGGAATATGTATACGATCTGTGTGTCTACCATGAGTTTTCACAATCTATACTCGCTAGCGACTGTAATTTAAAAAATGTATGGAACCTTCTGAAGCGCCTCTAGCGGATAGTTAGGTACTAAAATGCGCAGTATGAGTCGCGTTGATTACTATCTGCGTATTTACGTAACTACTGTAGTAACATCAGGCGGTATAACTATGACAACTCATGGTAGACACACAGCAGATTTGTTTTTTTTCGAGCTATAATAAAGAAAACCATCCATATTGAGAACTACGCGGCTTCGCACGCGTTGTTCCTAAGGAAACGTTTAAAGGTAATTTATATCCCACGGGAACTGATTTATGGGATGAAAAGGAGCCTATGTTTGATCCAGGATTAGAATTACCTGTATGCAAAATTTCAGTGCGATCCGTTCAGTAGTTTTGGAGTGAAGAGGCAACAAACATCCATCCAAACTTTCGCATTTATAATATTAGTGTAATATTAGTTACCTAGTACCCTTAACACAAGTTCTGCTTAGCTTGGGGCTAGATAATACTATGTGAATTGTCCAGCATTATTTATTAATTAATGTTTAAAATGCAGCCAGCGCCTTGGGGATGCTTCCGACTGGTATTAGCTAGAATATTCGCAACAGTCTGCAGCTAGCTCGATCGTTTCAACTATAAATACTAGTTCTAATTTATTTATATTATTTGATTGCGATTTTCTTCAAGGCTTGAATAAATTAGACAAAAATTTTGACAAATTATAAAGACCAAAGTATTTACTATTTAAATTTTTGTCAATATTCTAAGCACATTCAGAAGTTTAAGCTTTAAGCTCAAACAAAATTAGCAGTTTTGCTTAAACTTTTAATCAGTTTAGTCTAACGTCTGTTTGAATGCTCCCCGAAATTGGATGTCGCCTACATTTGTGCTGTGTTACGTGCTATGAATGCATACAGATTCTAGTCTCTGGCAATGGCTTTTGATATTGCTGCGGCTTTTGTCGAGAAACAACACATTTTTATACGACTACCAACTGTAAGCGATGCTAATTAATATAACTGGATATTGAGTATCTGTTTTTAGAACGGAACGGATACCTTAGCCCCCATACAAACGTACTTTCCGCTTCATTTGGAAACTACGTTTCCGATCGTATTGAGATTTTCCATACATAATCGGATGACAAATAGCTATGTTTGTAGTGTTTTAATTTTTTTAAAAACAAAACATTATGATCTTTGAATGAGAGTGAAACTAATTTGCCATATTTTGACCACCAAATCGAGTAATTTTTAAGCTATTTTTTATGCATGTTCGACACCTTTATTCGAAAATCTGTCACAATGCAAACATCCTAAATATATTCACCATTAGAAAAAAACAAAAATATTTCTGAAATCAGTCGTTTATTCAAAAAGAATCGCAAAGTACGAAAAAATATCAAAATAGAGATATTCCTTCAAATTTCTGCAACTGCTCGCTCAAACGCGGGGGGCGATGCGACACAGGGAGCACAATTCCAAAATAAGGCGAATGCCGCGGAATGGCCAACACGATGCGATTCTACGTGAAACAACAACAAATTCGCTCGGACCGGCCGCTGAGATTTGGGAGAGGTTCGTAGCCTCTTAAATCCTACTAATATTATGAACGATGTAAACATGTCTGTATGAATGTTTGTTGCATCTTCACGCAAAAACTACTGACTGGATCGGGCTGAAATTTGCATACAGGCAGTTCCAGGCCTTTTTTTTTTTTATCCTGAGGGAATTGCGCACGCATATTGCACTGCCACGGGGAGACAGTGCGATTATGTGGGACTCCAACACCACTAAAACCCTCAGGGTGCTTCCACCTCTGCCGCTTGTGGTGGGAACATGGGAACGGTTTCTCTTCCACGAAAGGCAGTTTACGGCCTGGAATAACAAAAGCTACTTTTTATCCCATAAATCAGTTCCCGTGGGATAGGCGTGCGAAGCCGCGGAGCGTAGCTACTGGTTTATAATTCATCATCATCATCATCATTATTGTAGAAGTGCGTAAGTGTTCTCTGTGCCCTGAGACGAGTTTTGATGGACGATTCCGAAAAAAAACAAACGGATAACATGACGTGGTCTCCCATCTAAGTACCGCCGTTGGTTATTTATATAACCGACTTCAAAAAAGAAGAAGGTTCTCAATTCGACTGTTTATTTATTTATTTTTATTTATAAAGGAAACATACAGTTATTATAAACTAAACAAAAAAAAACTTAAATTACACTTAAACCAGCAAAGTTTCCACCATTAAATATCACCATTAAATTCACTGTTTTTTATGTTACCTCAGAACTTTTCACTGGAAGGTCCGATTTCGTTTTTTTATTTGAAAGCTGGTGCTTCCTTTAAGGTTTCACTTCAATTTGGTCTTGTTCTGATAATCCATGAAAAAGCTCCAATTTCAATATAATTGAAATTGGATTTTATTGAAATTGATTATATTGAAATTGGTTTATAGTTTTTTAAAACAAACTCAATTATTATCAGTATAAGTAGTTAATGTTTGGTTTGGACGGTATCCTCCTAATTATTGAAAAATGTTAACATGCTCACACGGAACCCTTAGTTTACGTTTCGACTCACACTTGGCCAGCATTTAAATTAAACAGGGTAAACACAGCATACATTTCTCGGAAATCTCGATTGGTAAAATACCGAGGTTCTTTGCGATTCCAATTAAATTCGTGATCCAATCAAAACAAACAAACTCGTTACAAATTTATTAACGTAAATATTTTCAAAACGTGAAATGCTTTCACGAATTATAGCGCGTTTTATGAATCTAATTTTCCTACCTACGAGTGAAATTGAAAACATTCGTAATGGTAATTTAAATAAGTACCTATCTAATCAATTTTATTTTAGATAATTATTTTCTTTATACTTAGTAAAATTTAAACAGTAGCGTGCTAAAGGGCCTTTACAAAAGGTGTTTCAAGATATTTGTAAGGGACCCCTATTATTGTTAATTTTTTTCAGAATCGTCTGAGCTATGCAGAAAATATTTATTTATTTTCATTATTGAATATTTTATAATTATTTATGAGACATTTCTATTTATTTTAGTTTAATGTATTCTATCCAATAATTATAATCATGTGCAAAGCGGTTATGAAAAAACTTATGGCTTAAGGCTATATAATGTTAGGGCTATTTTGCTAACTAAACTAAACTTAACTATTTTTCCTAGTTTTATTTATTTATTTATTAAAGACCAACAGTACAATATATTTAAGGTTTACATGTATTACATTTTAATAGCCCTTACAGGTCTTTCAAAATATATTAGTTTCGTGATTATGTTCCTTACAATTAATACAAAGAAATTTAAGTGCAACAAAAATCCTTTACATGTACATTTGACTTTTAACAAAATTGAGAAAACTGTTTAGTATTAAATAATACAATACAAAGTTCTTATTACAATACAATTTTTTAACTAAATAGTTTAGTTTTGATAATGATTACTTAACGAGTAGTGAAATAAAGAGATACGAATCAATATTTGATTCGTAATGCTTCACTGGTAATCGGATAATATTAAGTCAGTAATACCCTTTCTAAATTTATGCTTGCCTAAATAAAAGATATCTACATCGGAAAAACATTTATTATAATTTGAACAAATTCAGTACGAATACGTTTATTTAAGGTTGACTAGTCGCTCATCTTTTCATGCAAACGTGGAAGGGTTTACTACGCTGGTTGATATTGACCATCCAAAACTAAGGATAATATCAATTCATATAATCAACTTAAACACTAAACTAAAAAATATGACTCGTCATGACATCTATTAGCGAATAGTAATTCGAATATACATATCTAAAAAATAAAATTTACCGAAAAAAACCGAGCGAAGCTCGGTCATTCAAGTATTTCTATTTAAATGAAATAGAATAAACAAGTATCGATTTACAGCAGGTAACAAAAAACATTGAAAACAAAATGGAAATTAGTTATTTGGTGAGACGAGAACACCGCTACCGGCCTGATGTTATTTTTCGACGGTTAGAGATATAGTTAAGACATGGCGCGCCGATAAAATATGAATTTCTTAGGCCCGATCATCGACCTATGCTTGAGTGATGCTTATGCATAATTCTGAGTAAATACTAATTTTAAAACAATGCTTGGGTACTTATGTCAAAATCTACGTTTACTCATGTAATCCTCAAGTAACGATGCCTTCTTAGGTACCACGTTATTACGTATTATAGAACAGTTACCAAGCATTACTCGAGTAATTGCCTATTTTAGAACGATTACGAACCTTAAAATCTCTGCGTAGTGATTCTTTGAACTCATATTTACTCAAGTTTGGTCTAGACCACGCTTGAGTAATGCTTTGAAAAGATTTCAAATATTTATCTAGTCAAAAAACCTTTCTTTACCTTATCAATCTGATTATCATAATGCATTTTTAGAGCCTTTTTATTGTTTTGATGGTTACTGTGACACGAAAGGCAACGATTTCATTTTTTTTTGGAGCTTTATTAAAATAAACAAGCTTTGGCGCGAAGAAATGCTTGCCAAGCCTTACTCAAGCGTGGTCCAGACCACTCTTGAGAAAAGATGAGTTTAAAGAATCACTAGGCATTGATTTGAAGGTTAGAAATCATTCTAAATTAGGCAATTACTTAACTAATGCTTGGTAACCGTTCAATAATACGTTATAATAACGTAGTAAGAAAATAACACATCGTTACTTTACTTCAGATTTACATGAGTGAGTGTAGATTTTGACCTGAGTTCCCAAGTATTGTTTTAAAATTAGTCTTTACTCAAAACTATACATGAGCATCACTCTAGCATAGATCGATGACTGAGCATGTTTTCATAATCTACAGTACCTGTACGGAGGAAATGACCTGACATGACTGCATTAACTGAGAGTCGAATGTTCCGGAGACTGTTTATCACTAGCCGATACGACATTGGCAGATCGCTACGAGACGGAAATTATGCGCATAAAATTTTGTATGGATATTTTTACTCCATACAATTTTTTTCTCGATCTTGCTTCAAGATGGTACGCTATCAGATGGTAATATATCGACATGAGGTGTCACCGTGTGGGCTAAGAATTTGAAACCCCGCATGCCCAGCGTGGGGATCATGGGCCATGAGATAAAAGCCAAAAAGGCGTTTACCAGGGGGAGGTCTGTGTCCAGTAGGGGACCAATATACACTGTTGAGCTTGAGTTGGTGGAATGACATGAAAACAATGTTTATAACAGGCGCCGACAGTAAATTTATTATTTGCAGATGTTCTGAGTATTTTCTTATAAACATACCTGTAATAAATGAAGCAGTTTTCTAGTACCCATAACACAAGCTCTGCTTAACTTGGGGCTAGATGATGCTGTGTGGATTGTCCAGCATTATTATTATGATTGTATTTAAGGAAATAAAAAGTTTTTTAATCTTGATTCTTGACGCGTCCATTGATATTGCGGTATCGTGTCGACTAATAAACGGCCATATTTATTTATTTGGAAGACAAACAGCACTTAGATAAATAAAGAGATACAATAAGGATTTCCTTAGACCAGTGTAGAGAACTGAGGGCCTACCTGGACAATGTAACAATCGATGTCAAAACCAATAGTAGAAAAGTCCAAAAATGTATGGGTTTGACATATTATGCCTTAGGCAGTATGTCACGTGATCTGTTTCGAATTTTACCCTACGAATCTTTAAATTGTTTTCGATTCGCTATATTTCGCCCTCTCTGATCCTTTTATTATATCACAGACTATGTCGGATCGGTTATTATAAGTCGAGCGCTAATTCTCGATCGATTCACAGATATCTTGGTCTATAATGTACCTACCTCTACCCATAGAGGACATTTAGGTACCCCGACACGCCTTAACCAGTCAATATGTTAATGGATTTGAAATTGGAACAGAGTGAGTGCAAAGTTTGTTGACACGAGTTTTTGAACGAAACTCGATGTAACGAGGAATTATTCATGTTTTTCAAACAAAATTAACTGAAATTTATCATGTTTTTGAACGGAATTACTGAAATTTATTATGTTTTCGCGCGCAAGTCATTGATTTATGCATGGCTTGACAGGGTAATTGGAAATTTCTGGAAATTCTGTGTTTGAGCCCTTGCTCGCAGCTTACGTCAGTAACTAGAGCATAAGCAGGCATATAATTTGAGAGGAAGCTCTTGGATTTAACGTTGAGAGAGTTTATCGAAACAATAACTTTTTAATATGAAATTTTAGTCGGAGTCTCTATGAAGGGTTCTTAGCAAATACCTCCGACGGAGAACCGAAGTTATCGACATAGCTTAGGGCCGGCCAATTCGGCAAATTTTGTGTTTGTTTTTATTTGAAAGCTGGTTCTTGGCTTCTCGTGTGGTCCCAAAATTTTCATTCTTGAATTTCCTTTCATCCAAAATTTGAAAAAGTCCCAAGTTATTCAAGGGCCCTCAGAGCACATTTATATATTGAAACGCAGGCTTTGTTTTACTTTATCTATGTGATTATACCTGTGTATACCTTCTAAGCAATTTATGCCTGAGATATAGGCTTTAGCTAGTTCAGGCACACGTAATTTATAGTTTTAAAGTTGTTAATATTCTAATGTTATACATTCATTTGACTTATGAAGTTTTTGAATAAATTTTTATTTTTATTATTTGCTGCGCCATTAGTCGGGCTTTAGTTTAATAATAATAATATTAAAGCATATATTTGCTGGAATGTTGGTACAATAGATCTAATATTTAAATTAATATATCCATAACATTGCCTCGACAAGGCTTGCAAAATTATTAAAGATGATAAAATGAAATTAGAAATTTAATACAAAGAATCATACAAGTTTATTTTATCTTGTTGTTTTTTTTGTAGGTACATATTATATCTAGACCTTCGTGATACATCGTCAGCCGCATCTTCGCTTTCCATCAGGTGAGATTGCGATCAAACGAAGGTCTATTTCTGATTAAAAAAAAATATACACCACAAGTACAGATACTATTTTCAAGCCATAACTTTTTCACAGTCAGTTTATAACCTTACAAAAGGGAGCCCTAAAGAAACCTCTAAGGGTCGGTTTACATTTGACGGAAGATCCGTCGAGCGTATCATCGGTCGCGTCCACAGAAATCGTCACAATAAGGCACTAGAACTGAAATAAGTAGCTGGTTCCTTACAAACCGTTTGTCGCCACCATTTCTCCCAACCCATTGCAAACATCCTAAATACAAATATGCACCATTAGAAATAAACAAAAATATTTCTGAAATCAGTCGTTTATTCAAAATTAATCGGAAAGTACGAAAAAATATAAAAATCGGTGAAATTCCTTCTAGTTTCTGCATCCGCTCGCTAATACGCGGGGCAATGCGACACAGAAGGCAAAATTCCGAAATAAGGCGAATGCCGCGGAAAGGGCAACACGATGCGATTCTACGTGAAACAACAACAAATCCGCACGGGCCGGCCGCTGAGATTTGGAAGAGCTTCGTAGCCTTCTTAAGTGTGAAAGGTTGAATGTTTTCTCATATAATTGTCTGTTCTGGCGTTACGCGACCCATAATACATAATGTCATAATATCCACAGCCAAAGAGTTGAATGACCTTCCTGCGTCTGTCTTCCCATTAGAGTACAATCTTGGAGTCTTAAAATCTAGGGTTACTTCTGAAAAAGCGTGTTCCATCTTAGGCTACATCTTCGCTTTCTTATAGTGAGTTGGTAACCAAATGCTAATCCATCAGCAATAAAAAAAAAACGCGACGCATCTTCCGTCAGATGTAAACCGACCCTAAAAGAGGTGTTCGACTCAATTTATTTTAGCTTTCGGCTCAGCAGTTCTTTTATTGTTTTGTGGGTCCTATAGGAACAACGTATTAAGTTCTAGAATACAAGATTATTTTCAGTAAACAGAAATATAATTTATGTTATAGACATTGGTGTATATTCAGATGTTGCCAGAACTAGACTAAACTAATCTGATAGGACTAAAAATCATGCCATCCTTATTATTTTGATCGTTATGACAAGGGCAGCGACATTTTTAGTACTGTCTCATTAGTTTAGTTTAGTTTTGGCGACATCTGAATTGGCCCATTCTGCCTATCTAACGATTTAAATATTTGGTGCATACCCTATTATCTACCTATTATTATCTTGGTGAAACTATTGTTCCTAGCTTCTGATTGGACGTTGTTGACTTCAAACTTTGAGTTGACCTGCTTTTCCTTGCAATCTCGACCTCAGATTCAACTTTGAGAAATGAAGGTTTCTTTAAAACCCATACACCAGTGAAAGTGGCGCCCTCAATTATTTTATCTTATTATTACGTTAAACGCAGCAAGTTTTAAAATCCATCGTTCAGTTTGTGGTTATTGTATCTATTATAAGTTATTTTTTAATGCCTCTGTAATAGTTTCATTTTGTAAAGCTTAGGCAGAGATGCGAAGTTGCGCTTTTTGGCCACCAAACTCTATTTTCGCATCTCCTCCTAAACTATATGAGATAAAATTATTACAGAGGTATTAAAAAATTGCTTATAATAGATACCACAAACTGAACGTGGGATTTTTAAAAAATCCTGTGATAAACGTAAAAATCATCGTATTAGCCTCATATATCTGTCATATTGACTCGGGTATGCGCCATTTTGTGAAAAGGATAGTCATATGATTTGGCGTTCATAGGAGCGGGACAGAGCATACGTTTTTGGAACAGCGTAGGCGCGAAAATTTTATTTTTGTATATTTACAAGAAAACTACACTTATGAAAAAACCCAACCGAGGAACCAAAGAATTAGTAATGACCTACGAATCAAAACAAAATTATTTTCTATAGACCGCGGGGTTCCTGAGATCTAGACCAAATTAGGTGCAAAACAGTGCACTTTCATGTTTTTTTATGGTACTTTTATAATGAATTGTTTGTAACCGAGGAACCATAGAAAAAAATATGAATTTTATGTCAATCTTGTGTTTTTTACACGGGGATTCCGTGATTACTGAAATCTAGGTTTAATTTCTTAACAAAACCAGGTTTGAGCCTTAATGGTCATTCAAAGTCAAAGTCAAAGTCAAATCGTTTATTTCTTTAGACTTACAAAATAAGTACTTAGACAAGTCAAATTTTTACTTTATAAACAGCTTGATAAATAGTTATTACTATCAACAAGAAATAAGGTGCAATTGACTTAAATTCACTTCAATTTTTTGTCATTCATAACAAACATAAAAAACATACAAAAAATACTTTTAAATTGAGATTTTTATATTTGAAGTCGTTTAAAAAAACAATATGAAGACTAACTCGTCCGGGTTTTATCAGTAGGTAGTTAAGTGTGAAGTTTCCATTAAAGAGCATTATTTTTCATAATACATCTTGGATTCAAACAAGAAGTAACCTAATTTAGACCTAAAATAAATATGAAGATCAACCCACCGCAAACCACGTCAGTTAAAAATATATGGTATAACGGAAATACAATAAAAACCACATGGAATTTGAAACGATATGTCCATCAAGAGCAGTAACTCACATTCGCGCCATAAAATTACAATATTCCCGCCATTTTGTTAACGGCGCCATTTTTACAAATGGCCGGCCGGCCGTGAAGCGTGACAAAAATGTGTAACAATTTAAAATACGTATTCTTTGACAGCATCGCCAAATTACACCATTTGATGCTCTCATTTTTTTATAGTACTTTTTGACCTACATATAATTTATTTTATTTTTGACTTATAAAGTATATACAATTTTTTTTATCGTGACATGTCCATATTTTGAACTATACAATTGACCATAAGTATTATTATAATCTCGATTTGACTAAGTATTTGCTTTGCATCTACTCATTATAATAATTATTTCTTAAATTAATTTTAATTGACAATAATGTTTTGTGTAGTATTCATATTTTATAATTTTATATTCTACTTACCCTTTGATTGTAATAATGTTTGACGTTTTGGAATATATGTAGTTCTGTAAGTCAAGTTTGAATAAATAAATAAATCAATAAATAACAAATAAAACAGGGTAACAAATTCAGAAAGGTTCGAGATAAATGTAATTTTAAGTTAGGTTTAGATTTATCATCAATTAAATGTAGGGAAACTAATGTTATCAGCGCTCGAAGGAGCCAATATGATAACGATACCTATTTTATCATATTTTGACGTTTATCATAGGAATTTTTAAAAATTCTACATTCAGTTTGTGGTATTTATATAAGCTACTTTTTAATACCTCTGTAATGATTTTATCTCATATAGTTTAGGAGGAGATGCGAAAATAGAGTTTGGTGGCCAAAAAGCGCAACTTCGTATCTCTGCCTAAGCTTTATAAAATGAAACTATTACAGAGGCATTAATAAATAACTTATAATAGATACCACAAACTGAACGTAGGATTTTTAAAAATTCCTATGATATACGTCAAAATATGATAAAAGGGATTTTTGAAACTTGCTGCGTTTAACGTAATAATAAGATAAAATAGTTGGGGGCGCCACTTTCACTGGTGTATGGGCCTTAAGAGTGTTGAGGTTGAGGTTGCGTTAAGTTATTTTCTAAGTAAATGACTGCGCTCCAAACGCAATAAAGTAACGTTAAAAAATATTAGGTCCTTACATATGAAATTGGCGTTTTTCGTACTGGCCACTTTAATCACAAATTTCTCCTCTTTGGTAAGGAATTCCAAATTCAAATTTGTACAGCTATAGACTCATGTATTTGTGCTTCGATGATCGTCATTCATTTGTTTTTTTTCTTCTGTTTTTTTCTGTTTGCGTCACTCATTTTACAAAATGGAAAACTTAAAATATCGCATTATTTACGAGTACAAGTTCCGCCGTGGCACTAGTGCTGCGGAAACAACTCGAAGGGTGAATGATGTGTATGGCGGTCGTGTTGCAAAAGAAAACACAGTTCGTTTTTGGTCCCAACGTTTTCGTTCTGGAAATTTCGACCTGCAGAACAAGCCCCGTGGACGGCATGAGACTCAAGTTGATAATGAAGAGTTGAAGGCTATTGTGGAAGCGGATCCATCGCAAACCACGTCCGAGTTAGCTGCAGGCTGCGATGTTAGTGATAAAACTGTTTTAATTCACTTGAAGCAAATTGGGAAGATTAAAAAGCTTGAAAGGTGGGTACCTCACGAATTGACTGAAGCAAACCGGCAAACGCGCGTCGACTGCTGCGTTACATTACTGAACCGGCACAATAATGAAGGTATTTTAAACCGAATCATTACCTGTGATGAAAAATGGGTTCTTTACGATAATCGGAAGCGCTCAGCGCAATGGTTGGATCCTGGCCAGCCAGCCAAATCCTGCCCCAAGCGAAAATTAACCCCAAAAAAGTTACTTGTAAGCGTTTGGTGGACTAGTGCCGGTATTGTTCATTACAGTTTTCTCAAATCTGGCCAGACTATTACGGCTGATGTCTATTGTCAGCAATTGCAAACCATGATGGAAAAGCTAGCGGCTAAACAACCTAGGCTGGTCAATCGCTCCACGCCACTGCTGCTTCACGACAACGCTAGACCACACACTGCGCAACAGACGGCTACTAAATTAAAAGAGCTTCAATTGGAAAGTCTAAGACATCCTCCGTACTCCCCGGACCTTGCTCCAACAGATTACCATTTTTTTCGAAATTTGGATAACTTCTTGCAAGGGAAAAAATTCAACTCCGATGGGGCAGTCCAAATCGCCTTCAAAGATTTTATTGATTCCCGTCCGACTGGTTTTTTTAGTAAAGGGATCAATGAACTACCTATAAGATGGCAAAAGTGCATAGAAAATAATGGTTCATACTTTGATTAATTAAATATATTATATTAAAAAATATTCGACTTTTTGTTCCTCCCATACAAAACGCCAATTTCATATGTAAGGACCTAATATGTAGTAAAACTTTGTAGTAAACAGTATGGCAGTGCCTACACATTTAGCAATCTGATCGTAACTAGTCAAAAAACGGTTGTCTCTAAAGTCGGTTAAGGAACGATAATTTTACGTGATAACGTTATTTACTTGATTTATTGAAAATCTCACCTCGTAGTTCGTTCACCACTTCTCCAACTAGTTTGTTTTTTTCATTCGGTACCTCTTTTAGGTACCCACTAATATTAAAATTTCCCATCATAAAAGTTGTAACTATTGTACACTCTATTTGATTCTTAATGTATTTATTTTAGTTGTTTGTTTTTCTATTTCCTTTGGTGTGTTTGTATTTCTGTTTAATTTATGTGTTTATTTCTCTGTTTTACTTAGGTTTGTGTATTTTATTTTTAACATTGTATTATTTTTGTGTGAGTTGCGCCGTAACTCACGCGTTTTACTATGGCCTCCACGGAAGACCAGCGCTCTGGCAGGACACATCCTGCCATAGCATTTGCTGAGTGTTGGTCATTTTTTGTAACCTTTATTTTGTGTACCCATCTATTTTCTATGTCCTTATTATGTGTAATGGTTGCAAAATAAACGCTTTTTTACTTTTACTTTTTACTTTACTTTACTTTACTAGTTTATATACCGTTTTTGCCATTCTGGTGTTAGCTCAACGCTATCTATTAAATTATTTTTATTATTAAATTATTAGCTATTATTAAATTAAAACTTTAATGTTCAGTGCTTCAGATGAACAAACATTAACGTTATAAACACCATTAATCGCTTCTTACGACACCCACGGGAAGAGATGGGCTCTTCCCGTGGGTGTCGTAAGAGGCGACTAAGTGATATACACATGCCCAGCGTGGGGATGATGGGAATTACCCCCCACTAGATAAACGCCAACAAGGCGCGTATCAGGGGGAGGCCTGCGTCCAGCAGTGGACCAATACCGGCTGTTAAGGTTAAGGATACGGTGGTGGTAAGAGGCCTAGGGGGCGGGGTACATCGCAGTATAGTCTTAATTGTATGTAATGTCAAAATAATATCTTTTTTCAGTAAAATTTTCTATCGACGACCTCTGTGGCGTGGTGGGCGAAGGTCCGCCTGCGACGCAGGAGGTTGCGGGTTCGATTCCCGCCTCGGGACAATGTGTGTACAATCTGCAGATATTTGTTCAGGGCTTTCTGGATGTTTTCTATGTATGTATAACAAGAAATCTATCTATGTACTGTTACTGCTTAGTTTGGGGGTAGATGCAAGAATAGGGTATATGCATGTGACTTCAAAAAAGCTAATATTTTTTTACGTATTCTCTATTGACATAGAAATATATCTGTATCTATATTTTTGTATTTTAAGATGTTTTGTTGTGAAATTAAATAGATATTTTTAAGTCTCAACAGCAAAATGTCTAAACGCAACGCAATTGGCACCTGAAGCGTGACGTCATACTTGAACATTTTTGTATGGGCATGAAGTTTTGACTTTCCGTTGAACCGTGACGTCACAAAATGCAAGAGCTAACATGGCAGCGTTTTATCATCCGAAACTGAGTGTAGTTTTATTTTTTGTTTTTTACCTCAAAAAATTATTTTTTCTTGGCTGTTATATTTTTTTTCGTTTGTGTATTAACCTAAATATCTTATTGTCCAACATTATATTATTTATTTATTATTTATATTTAAGGTACTTTCCCTCCATGCAGCATAGCTGTGGGACACCCTATAGATAACTAATAACTAAACTAACCTACGTTTAAAGGCAGGAACGATTTGAGTCACAGAAGGCTTTCTAAAATCCAATATTTGTTTCTAGGAAAACAAAATGTCAAGAAATGCCCTTTCTTACTTTGATTAAAAGTCCACACTAATTTTTTAGAGTCCAATCTATACCGGGCTTAGTATAGTATTAAATTATCTATGGCTGGGCTTAGACTTGTGTTCGCACGCAGCTTTGTAGATATTGGACGTTTTAAGCCTAAGCAAAATCCGTCTCAAACTTTTTTATTATCTTTTTAAACTTTCGCGATTTGTTAACATAATTAAATGATTATTTATCGGGTATTTAACGTAGGGGAAATAAAAACAAAGGTACGCGATAAATACCCGATAAATAATCATTTAATTATTTTTTATTATCCTCTAGCTAGATAATCTGATATTTTATGGTAAGCCTTTTTGCACGCACACTATGAGTAAATAAAATCAGTGTTTTTGTCAATAAACATAATTATTATTATTGCTATTTATTGTGCAAGCGCACAACGAAAAGACATCATTCACTAATTCCAAATGAGTGAACTCACAAACTTCGTTTGGCAACAAGCACGGCTCAATCTCACTACGGAAAGAACCTATCTAACGATTGAAAACTTTGTCAATAGGTTACTTAGGCGTCTTAACCCCGACTTTTCAAATACACCTCAGATTTAAGCATGTCTCAAATCGCGATTTATTGACAGTTTCATATGAATATCTGTGCAACAGTGCTTAAATCTGACTTGCGTTCATATTCGGGGGTTGATTACTTTAATTTTGGAATATTCATTAAATAAATATTAACATTTTTTGTTGTTTTATATGCTACTTGTCACAGCCGCGTTTTCAGTATAATAAAATGTATGACGAATTTTAATACTATTTTACAAATTGAGTTTCTATGATTTTAATGCAATTATTCATAGTTTTTCATATAAAAATCATCTATAACTATATAAACAGCGCCCTAGCACAAAATGTTAAGTTAACTTATTAATTTTAATTAACCGGGCGATTGGCAATATAAAAAAAAACCTCAAGATCCAAAATAGTAGAACGTACAATGGGAGTGCAAAAGTATGTAATATTGAAGCTAAATCATCCGATTTCGTTTGATCTATGTATACTGAATCACCCTGTATTATTCTTATTATTGGAACAACTTTTTATTAATAAATACTAATCTTTTTTTTAAATAATTCATTCATTGGAAATTATAGTTAAAGACTGAAAATACATTTGAATTACTATTATATAAAATTATTTGTAGATAAAATATATTGCTATACTTTAAGCTATAGTGTAAGATGACAAATTGCTATATCTATTTAACGTGTATGTACCAACTTCCACTGAATTAAATGATTTTGAAGATCTTTATTGAAAAAAAAAATTATTCATCAAAACAATAGAAATAAATTAAAACTAGTATTTCCAATTGAAACAATTGAGCTATCTACAGACTGTTGCAAACAATCTACAGGTAGATCAACTAATCCATATCAATACCAGTCGGATTGTTAATAATCTTGACCTAGTCCATAACAAAGGATGTTAAAGGTTATATATGTTAAACCGCGTTTTAAACCAAGCCCATTTCTAACATATTCCATCCAAAAAATCAACTGTAAATATTAAAAAATAAATCTCCAATATTCACCTTGCACCTCCTTATTTGTTTTAGTATTAGTAACAGGTGGTTTTCTGTGTACGAGAGACATGCGTCGCGCGCGGCGGTCGGGGCTCGACTGAACTGACATGACTGATTGGCTTGCTTGTACGCGCTTGCGTGTTAGGGAGGGGCTGGAGTTGGGTTTTGAGACTGGGCTTGAGTTATAAACTGGAGTCTTGAGTCTCGGTCTCAAAAGACAAGACTGGCTTGATTGATTGACAGTGTGGTGACGTTTGTACGCGCATGCGTGTTATGAAGAGGGTGGTAAGTGGGCTCTCGAGTCTCGGTCTCAAATGACTGACTTGACGATGAACTTGGAATAAAGACTGGATGCTCTTGTCTAGTCTTAAAATAATGATTTGGCTAATAGGCTTGGATGAGTGCGATGCGTCTTAGGGAAGGTTGATATTCTCGACTTGGGGTTTGCGACTGGGCTTGAGTCTCGAGACGAGAAAAGACTTATGACATCATCATTATGTTTACACGAATATAATTTTTAATTTTCTTGTTCCATTTATGTTTTTTTATTAACTGTACTTTATTTGATATTAGCTGCGCCCCGCGGCTTCGCACGCGTTGTGCCTATTTGCTTTGCTATAAACCTCACGGAGCCCGAAACCTTTCCAAGGAATGCAAACCCGTGGAAATAGGTTCGTGCGTTCTGAAGTTATAGCGTCAGGAAGGAAAACCCGACTTATTTTTATATTATAGATTATTCTCACACACTGAACTGTACAAAAAGTTTTAAATGAATAAATTTAAACTAAACTATTGCAGTCTATATCTCACATTGCCTAATAACTCTCTTCAAAATAAGGCACTTAAATGGACTAAAATAAAAGAGACATTCGGTCCTCTTTTATGAAAGTTACCCCAACTCTGGCTGTCTTTTCAAATTTGGAATGTGCTGTGCTGTTCTATAACGCTGCATTAGAACTCTGACCCTAATCCCTTCCATTACGGTTGAAACTCGCTTACACTTACACTCTCAGACTAATACATTCTATTTTTGAAAAGGTTAAAGTTGTATCGTATTCCGACTTACTTTGAACCTTAATTCTTAGGGTTTAAGGTTGTAAATTGAATGGGAAAAGCAAAAACAAATTATTGTAATAGAAATCATTTTCAAAGAAGATAATATATTTGTAGTGTAGTGGCTATAGCAGACAGCTTTTATATTTTAAAAAGGTTCAACTTGTGTTGTGTATCTTGAACATAAATAATTTAGTTTGTTTTAAAAAACTATAAACCGACTTCAATTATATGTATCCCATTGTCAGAACGGCATCAAATTAAAATGGGATCACACCGAAACCACCAGGTTAAATTGAGAACCTCCTCCTTTTTTGAAGTCGGTTAAAAATACCACTGCTGTAAACCAAATCGAACGTAGCACTTTCGTAGACATTCGTAGCACGTTGCTACGGCGCGGCGTAGCTAATGTCTACGAAATTACATTTTGGTCGTTCAATTTTCAAATCGCATACCCGAGCCAATATGACAGCGCCACCTATTTTATTATATTACTAGCTTTTGCCCGCGGCTTCGCACGCTCTATTCAAGTAGCTATGTCCGTCCCCGGGATACCGTTTACCTCCCTGCCAAACATCAAGATTCGTTCAGCCGGGAACGAAATAAAAACTATCCTATGTCCATCTCCTGGTTCTAAGCTACCTCCCCGCTAATTTTCAGTCAAATCGGTTCAGCCGTTCTTGAGTTATAAATAGTGTAACTAACACGACTTTCTTTTATAAATATAGACTAGCTGCGCCCCGCGGCTTCGCACGTGTTGTTCCTATGGAAACGTTTAAAGGTGATTTTCATCCCACGGGAACTGAATTATGGGATAAAAAGTAAGTCTATGTTTGATTCCAGGATTAGAATTACCTGTATGCAAAATTTCAGCCAGATCCGTCCAGTAGTTTTGGCGTAAGTAACATCCATCCATACATCTATACGTACATCCATACAAACTTTCGCATTTATAATATTAGTGTGATTACGTTTAACATAGGAAATTTTAAAAATCCATCGTACAGTTTGTGGTATCTAAGCTATTTTTAACCGACTTCAAAAAAAAGGAGGGGGTTCTTAATTTGACTGTTTTTTATGTTCGTTACTAGTATGCCAAGTATGACTGGTTGTTTCCATTATCTCTATACACTTCAACTACCCCATCTCTTCCCGTATCGTAAGAGGCGACTAAGTGATATCCACCGAGGGCGAACAATTCTACCGCCGAACTGCGATGCCCAACCCACATGCCCAGCGTGGGGATTATAGTCACCCCATGAGATACGCCAACAAGGCGCTTTTCAGGACGACGCCTGCGTCCAGCAGTGGACCAAAACAGGCTGTTGAGGTTGAGGTTGGAGAGATTGTAATAAGAGTTCTCTGACTTTTCGTAAGACGATGAGAATCACACTATAAATGCGAAAGTTTGTATGGATGTATGGATGGATGTTAGTTACCTCTTCACGCCAAAACTACTGAACGGATCTGGCTAAAATTAGCATACAGGTAATTCCAATCCTGGAATCAAACATGGGCCACTTTTTATCCCATAAATCAGTTCCCGTGGGACAGAAATCACCTTTAAACGTCTCCATAGTATCAACGCGTGCGAAGCCGCGGGGCACAGCTAGTAACTCCATAATACTGGCTTCATATATATTTTCATATCGTTTCTTTGAAGTCGCAGCCAAAAAAGTGAGCCAATTACCCGCTACGCCAACAGAGTCCGATATTAATGAACTAAATAAGAGAGCTTGCCAAGCGAGATCATTAATTTTCTTAATTATTATTTGTATCTGAGTTTTGCGTCACAGATGCTAAGTTCCATGCGAACTGGGATCTCGTTATGAACACTTTCGTAGAAGCAATAATAATAATAATAATAATAATTAGCTTTTTATTTCCAAATCTCAATAAAAAATTGTCAGTTAGATAATATGAATAAAGAATATTAATCAGTAGGAATGTCACTTGTTCATGCATTATTTGTAATTTATGTAAATAATTAATAGTTTTCTTAAAAATAAACACATGCAATACACAATGCCACTAACTATCACATAAATCCTGCCTGGGAGAAATCTTTATCAGTAGCTGCTTGGTGCTGGCTTAGAATTTGCACCACAGCAACTCTTCCCGCGGGTGTCGTCAGAGGCGACTAAGGGATATCCACCAGGGGGCGGGCAGCAGCGCCCCCTGCAGAGTCAGAGTCAAATAGTTTATTTCTTTAGACTTACAAAATAAGCACTTAGACAAGTCAAATTTTTACTATATAAACAGCTTGATAAATAGTTATTTGTTATTACTATCAAACAAGAAATAAGATGCAATTGACTCTTATTCACTTAATTTTTTAACTTACATTACTTGCAAAACAATTATTATACCACCAAACTGCAATCCCCAACCCTCATGCCCAGCGTGGAGATTATTGGCATTACCCCCATGAAATACGCTAAAAAGGCGCTCGGCCTGCGTCCAGCAGTGGACCAATATAGACTGTTGAGTTTGAGGTAATGTACTCCAAAACCATTACAGTCTCACGAGTTAAATTCAACTTTTTAATTAATCAAATCCATCAGAAACCTGTTTAATGTGAAACCAAATTAAAAATAAATCGCGTGTTTGCTTCCCGTGGGAAATAGACGGAGTTTTGATCGGCTCGTAAGGCTTTTAATATACAACTGGCTTTTGCATTCGGCTTACACGCTTTTTAACCGACCTCAAAAGAGGAGGAGGTTCGCAATTCGACTGTATATTATTTTGTTTGCTACTTCAGAACTTTTGACTGGCTGGTCTGATTTTCATGATTTTTTTTATATGAAAGCTGGTGCTTTCCGTGTGGTCCTATTTTAACTTGGTTTAGTTCTGACCATGGGATCCATGAAATTCCATGAAAATAGGTTCTTAAAACAAAATTAATTATCAAGGAAAATAGTAGGCTCTATGATAGTTTAGGTTCAGAACTGAATCAGCTGAGGGATTTGAAAAAACCCTACCTATCTAAAAGCTCGATTATAAATTTTCGACATCGATTGTAACATTGTCTAGGCCCTCTGGTATGATTACAATCTAACCACAATGTGGGCTAATGAGTAATTTAAATTTAACTTAATTACTGGCATAGCTTAAGCTAGCACCATTTCTTATTGTCTGTAAAGAGAAAATCAAGAAAATGTGTTAGTGTATTCCGCTTTGTAACAGACCATAATTTCCCAAACCCATTGTTTTAGTAAAGTGTTGGCTCAAAACCTAATGGGGCAGTCTTTGTATGCAACAGTGCTTAGCTATCGAGTGGAGAAGATCTCGCTGTTAATAATAATAAAAAAAAACATTTATTTCTGGATATAAAAAAGAACCCACAGGTTATTTAACAATAAACTAACTGCGCCCTGCGGCTTCGCCCTCTTGTCTTGTTCCTATGGAAACGTTAAAAGGTGATTTTTATCCCACGGAAACTTATTAAGGGATAAAAAGCTTATGTTTGATTTCGGGATTAGAATTACCTGTGTGCAAAATTTCAGTCCGATTCAGTAGTTTTGGTGTGGAGAGGTAACAAACATCCATCCATCCATCCATCCATACATCCATACAAACTTTGGCATTTATAATATTAGTGTGCTTAAAATTAAGGTTTAAACACATACCTACTTACGGTTCCCACTCTGGTCCACAGAGAGCCAGAACCTGTACCTATGTATAACAGAGGCTACAGATATTGTTAGACATACACCTGAGGATGCTGTCGTTAGACTGTCTAATATTGGCCCAGAATGACGCATGCCATGAACGCCATGAATGGTATAATCAGATCTCGTATGATCTGATTATACCAAAAAAGTCAGGAACCCTTGCATCATCGCACATGCTTAAGAGTACACTGTTTGTCAGTGAGTGCGGCCATAATACATGCTATCTCACCTGTTATTATACGCATACCCGCGCGATAGAATGAAATGTGTACAATGATTTATGCCGTCGAACAGACTTTACCACTAGGGTTATCTATCATAGTAAAACTGTATATATAACTGTGAATGTATATCTTCAAAATAAAATTATTTTAACTTTAATAACTTAATAACTAAACTATGTCGGTAAACTCTTCATTTTAGAGTGTTCTTTCCCCGTGTGTTATTTATTTTCGCCCAAAGTTGAGCTAAAATTCGTGTTGAAATACGAAAGTTTAGAAGCTTGTATTATTCAAACGAATACTTTTTTAATGTTTTAGTTGTATACAAACATAGTTAATGACGGTATAAATTGATTTCATCCTTAGTTTTGGATGGTCAACATCAAACAGCCTTGTAATTACCCATCAAATCAAATCAGATCAAAAGCGTTTATTTGTAACTAAAACATTAAACAAATAAACAAACAAATAAACAGTTACCTATACTCAAATTAAGGGAAACTTAGTTCTGGTTACAAAATGGTCCCAACTCAGCTTGTGTAGGCGTTAAAAAAAACAACCTACGCTGGTTTTCGCTGGGGCCTATGGGACCGAAGAGTTAAAAGTTTAAAAAATCTGAAAGCGAAGTGTAACAGCTACTTACAAGACAAAAAGTAAAAGTTAAATAAAGACAAATTTAAAAATCTAAAATAATCATATACCTAACATCTAAAAATGTATGTTCCTTCCACGTTTGTATGAAAAAATGAGCGGTTCCACATCAAAAACTTGGCTTCTTTATGAGGATACGAAAAGCGTCATTGTATTGCACACTTAATGTTCACTTTGTAATCTCTAGCCTATATTAGTCCACAGCTGGACAAAGGCCTCCCCTAATAAATGTCATAGGCCTGTCTTCAGCTTGACGCATCCAGCATCTGCCTGCAGTCTTGCGTAGATCGTCATCCCACCTGATTGTTTGCTACAAGCAGCGCCTCGCGGTTTCACCCGCGTAGTTCCCGTTCCCGTGGGAATTCCGGGATAAAATATAACCTAGGTCACTCCCTGAAAAGTAAGATTTTTAATGAGCAAAGAATTTTTTAAATCGGTCCAGTAATTTCGGAGCCATTCAATACAAACAAAGAAACAATAAAATATATCCTCGGTATATTACTATTGATAGATTACTAGCAACGATTCGCAGTTTCACCCGCGTAGTTCCTGTTCCCGTGGGAATACCGGGATAAAATATAGCCTATATCATTCCCTGAAAAGTAAGCTTTTTAATGATGAAATAATTTTTTTAAACGGTCCAGTAATTTCGGAGCCATTCAATACAAACAAAGAAACAATAAAATATTTCCTATGTATATTACTATTGATATAATATAGATTACTAGCATCGCTTCGCAGTTTCCGCGTAGTTCCCGTTCCCGTGGGAATACCGGGATAAAATATAGCCTATATTATTCCCTGAAAAGTAAGCTTTTTAATGATGAAGTATTTTTTATAATCGGTCCAGTAGTTTCGGAGCCTATTCAATACAAACAAACAATCAAATCTTTCCTAATTATAATATGAATAAAGATTATAAAAGGCTTCATAGACTAGTTCAGGAGCCTATGGACTCATACTGTCTGTAACACTAGATACTATGTCAATAAATACTATGCTACTTTACTGTTACCATAAAAACTATTGGAATTCTGCGTAAACTATAAAATACAGTAAATCACTGAAACAAAGCCCCATTGTTGAAAGGTATTTAGTGAGTGTTCGCAAATTCCCGAAGGAGTCATTGTTGATTGTGGATAACGGATGATTAACAGGAGTTTTGAGAATTTCGGGAATTTCGGTCGTTTTGGTAATTTGATTATTATCGAACAATGGTGTGGATAAATATCTTCATCATCATCATCAGCCTATATTTGTCCACAGCTGGACATAGGCCTCCCCTAATAAGCGCCATAGCGCCCTGTCTTCAGCTTGACGCATCCAGCATCTGCCTGCAGTCTTTCGCAGATCGTCACCTGGCCGGAGGGCGCCCTACACTGCGTTTGCCGAGTCGCGGTCTCCACTCGAGAACTCGTTTACCCCATCGGTTGTCAGTTCTTCGCGAGATATGGCCGGCCCACTGCCACTTCAGTTTGCTAATTCTTTGAGCTATGTCGATAACTTTGGTTCTCTGTCGGATGTATTCGTTACGAATCCTATCCTTCAGAGAGACTCCGAGCATAGCTCTTTCCATAGCTCGCTGAGCGACTTGTTAAATTGATGATAAATTATTGTCTTAATGATAAATTTTTCGGCCTTCACTCAATGAGAGATCTTAATACCACTAATCATTATAAATTCTAATATTATTTTTTTCAGGGGTATTAGTGTAAATAGTGTCATCCTTGAAACTAGAGTTTATTACATTGAGAAGAATCCAAAACCGATGAAAAAATTTAATCTGAAACGATTCATGAAATAGGAGTAAGTAAGGGTATGAGCTGTGTGGTTCTGGCTTAGAATTTGCACCGCCTCAGTTCTTCCGCGGGTGTCGTAAGAGGCGACTAAGCGATATCTACTGGGGTGGGCAGCAGCGTCCCCTGAGAACAATTCTACCCTCAATTCATCATCAGAAAAATCATAAAATCTAAAATCGAAAGATCATTGATCTAGTCAGTGAATTTAATGGGAATCGTGGTTATTAATACTAAAGTTATTTACAACGAGATATTTACCATGATTTGAATTTTGAGCTTTCCAATATTTCGGCACAGTTTCATGCGCCATGATCTCGGAATAACTGTGCAGAAATATTGGAAAGCTCAAAATTTAAATCATATTAAATATCCCGTTGTAAATAACTTTAGTATTAACCAAAAATTTTACGTAAATGAAAAAGAAAACAGAGTTCGTTGTTCCTACTGTGCATTTGCAACTACTTAGCAGTAGTATACTTTCTATCCAGAAACAACTCTTGCAAAGCCCCGGGCCTGAGCTAGTCACACTGTAACCTGTTAGATTCCGCCGTTTTTGCGTTAAAAAACGTTAATATCGGCAAGTTTTTGCGCGCGAATGCGGCGTCGCTTCTTGAGCGCTAATTTTAAGTCTAGCTCTAGAATGCTTTTGAGTAGGGTGATTCAGCTTACTTTATCTGAAAGCTATGCAATAAAGCTGTAAGACTGGCTATAAATGTTTTGGTTTGGATATCTATGTGTGTATGGATGGTTGTTTGTTACCTCTTCACGCCAAAACCACTGAACTGATCGGCCAGTACAGGTAATTCTAATCCTGGGATCAAATCTGCAGTGACACAGTTTAGCTTATACGAGTAGTACGCGGCGCAAACGCGTTTCGCTAATTCAGCTCTTTCAGTAGTAAAGCCGTGTCTCGCCAGTCATTCCACCAAGCTCTCCCAGAGAACACCTATCCTAGTTTTGGGTTACAGATTATATTAAAGTCACTTCAGAGAGCCCCATTTGAGTAGTCATATCCTAAATAAGGATTAAAAATAATCATTGTATTGTAATTTCATGTACGTGTATCTTGTGTATTGAATAGACTCAGTTCAATATATACTCTTTTATTACAACGAACCCACAGTAGCTAAAGTAAAGATTAAAGTATATAATACAAAAAATCAAACATAGACTTTTTATCCTATAAATCAGTTCCCGTGGGGTAAAAATCGCCTTTAAACGTTAAGGAACAACGCATACTAACCCACAGGCTATTTTAGTTTTATAAAATTTGTTAACAAAATGTCTACTCCATAAATTATTATTATTTGCGTTCTCTACGCTGTCAGCACTTTACAATTTTATTCACTGAAAGTTTCCGCTAAAATTCAGTGAAAGCTGCTAGATTTATGGTCGACTACCTACAGCCCGCGGTTATGCTCGCGTTATCAGTAATAAAAAGTAGTATTTGTAGACTGTTTTTGTGTTATTATGATTGTGCAATAACGCCGCTGGAAATGGTTTTCTCGCGAGTGAGAAGTACAGAGCAGAGACGTGCACCGATTTTTTTATGCACCAAAACAGTTTTTACCTCATAACCAATCAAAATATTCATAGACATACCTAAATAAATAGGTATTTCTAGGTTTCTTACCAAAACAAAACCGAAAAAATGTGTGCTGTTCCTGAGATAAATAGTAGGTAAGTATAAATAGTAGGTAGGAAAATAATGTGCAAAAAGATATTTAAAAAAAAATCGATAACACTTTCAATAAACGTGTTTTTAAAACACGTACCTACCTATAATTCAAGATAAAAAGTCGAAGTAACATTTCCCTAACAATTAAGGCTATTCTAATATGAATAGCGATTTTGAAGTAAATTCACTTAGTAATACGAAACAAAACCGTTTTCTATTTATATGGTCAACTAGTTGAAAGACCAGTGGTTTGTCGAAACGTAAACTGTAGTGAACAAGTAGTATTGACACGTTAAATATTTAGTACCGTACTAAACTAACATAGTAAAACCAACTCGCCATTTAATCGTTTTTTATTCTTAGACCTCCTTGTTTTTTTAATTTAGTTTGTTTATGTGAGCAGTTGAATATAATTATGATTATATCTATAATCTTAGATAGGTACCTACATAAAAACTGTATATGTTTTTATTTGAACTAACTGCTATTACTTGTTAACAATAATACATTGACTTCATTTGCATGAAAATATCGTAAATCATCAATAATTAGGTACCTACCTAAATAAAAATAAAAATATACCTACAAACAAGCATCTTTTATAATATTCGTGCTAACCAAACCATAGATACCTAAATAATGTGTAAAAAGATAAAGTTTCATTGTCTATGCCAGCCTCAGCAGTTGGTTTCCCGCTAAAAATGCACCGCCATTTTGATTTATAGTCCATGGACGAGCCGGGCCATTATTCGTGTGCAACCGCGGGCCGTTATTCGTGGCCGGCCATTGGGCAGATCTATATTCATTGCAGAATTCAGGACACAATGGATGGAGCGACATTTGTGATTCCAAATTTCCAACATTTCGTAGGAAGGTAAGTTTCTTAGCTAGAGTCTGTTTAAAAGAGAAGAGCTCGCTCGTGGCGTTACGGTGAAATACACTTTTAGTCACCGTCCACACCGACAACAGTATGTAAGAACAGTTAGACTTAGTTATGCTAAGATTGTATTTGTTGATAAGCGATAAACTTGCTAGTGGTTTCTTTTTCACTTCTTCCGCTAGTGGACAAAAACTTGAAGTGAATTTGAGTCAATTACACCTTATTGCTTGTTTGATAGTAATGACTGTTTATCAAGCTTATATAGTTTGTATATATAGTAAAAATTTGACTTGTCTAAGTGCTTATTTTGTAAGTCTAAAGAAAAAACGATTTTATTCTTATCTTTTTGAACAGACTCTACCTAATTAAAACCTACTTTGTTTTTTTGGAATTAAATTCTTTGAACTTAGTTCTTTGGGTTGTCAAAAGTTTATGTTAGGTTATGTTTTGATAGGTACAGGAAAGGAAGTGAATTTGAACTTTGACCTCTTCACTACCTGGTTCAACTCATCCGAATCGAAATCCAAGAGACCTTCGACTTTCTCTTGGATTTCGATTCGGATGAGTTTCAGTTGACTGCCGTCGACTGCAGTCAACATTATACTATGGCGCACATAATATATACGAGTATTGTATTGTATTATGGCGCACACAGCAGTGAAAATGGCGCCCCCATCTATTTTATCTTATCACTAGCTGCGCCCCGCGCGGCTTCGCACGCGTTGTTCCTATGGAAACATTAAAATGTGGTTTTCATTCCACGGGAACAGATTTATGGGATAAAAAATAGCCTATGTTTTATTCCAGGATTAAAATTACCTGTATGCAATTTCAGCCAGATCAGTTCAGTAGTTTTGGCATGAAGAGGTAACAAACATCCATCCATTCATCCATCTATCCATCCATACATGTGATTACGTTAAACACAGGAAGTTTTACAAATCCATCGTACAGTTTGTGATATCTATTATACAATGGATTTTTAAAATCCCCAAGTTAAACGTCGTAACATGATATAATTAGTTTTGTTTTAAAAAAGTATAAACGACTTTAATTTTTACAGTTTTTTCATGAATTTTCACGGAGCGCGTCGTCAGAACTGAACAAAATTAAAATGGGACCACACGGGAAGCACCAGCTTGCATATAAAAAAAGAACCATGCAAATCTGACCACCCTGTCAAAAGTTCTGAGGTAACAAACATAAAAAAACAGACGAATTGAGAACCTCCTCCTTTTTTTGAAGTCGGTTAAAAATAGGTGGCGCTGTCATATTGGCTCGGGAGACATGCGTGTATAAGAGCCCTAAGCTCTCGCTTGTTCCAGTGTGGAGTCCACTGTCTATCTAAGAAATACGATCTTGTAGGACATGAAGATTGATGGTCTTGGACAATATTGCGCGTTACAGATACAATGTTTACACTGAGATAGGAAAAAGGTGAGTTTATATATATACTAACATCATAAAGTGGAAAGGTCTGACCGTTTGTTTGTTTGTATTGAACAGGCTCCGAAACTACTGGACCGATTTAAAAAAATATTTCATCATTAAAAAGCTTACTTATTAGAGAATGTCAAAGGCTATGTTTTATCCTGGAATTCCCATGGGAACGGAAACTATGCGGGTGAAACTAGAGTATTCGGTTAAAATTGCAAAATTAATTCGATTGGAAATACTATATAGTTTTTTTGATTGTAGTTTGCTTTTTCAATAAAGATAAGTGATTTTTTTGTCAAATTGATACTTATTTTAGGTTTTAGTGATTCCCTAAAACACATAATAAACGAATCAAGCACAACACCTCTAGTCTAAGTTATATGTATGTAGTTATAATGTTCCTAAGTTATTAATTGTTCTACACATTGGATATATCGATTTTAATTGTGTTTTGTCCTTGAAAGTTTCAAGGCATGGTTATGAACAAAGCTATTGTGTATTGGGCGTTTCTCCATTTAGCCCCTGGTCCGGCGTTTTGCCGCTATAGAAAGGAAGTCAACGCCGTTCCATCGCTGGCTGGCACGGTTAATTAATAATAATTAATCTTGTTTTTAACCGACTTCAAAAAAAGGAGGAGGTTACCAATTCAACTGTATATTTTTATTTATGTTTGTTACCTCAGAAATGTTGACTGGGTAGTCTGATTGTCATGATTCTTTTTTTTATATGAAAGCTGGTGCTTTCTGTGTGGTCCTATTTTGATTTTGTTCAGTTCTGACTACGGGATCGATGAAAATTCATGAAAAAACTATAAAAATTGAAGTCGGTTTATAAATCTTTAAACAAAATTAATTATAAAAAACTATAAACTTCAATTATTATAGTTTTATCATGGAGTTTCATGGATCTCATTATCAGAACTGGATCAAATTAAAATGCGACTACAAAGTAAGCACCAGCTTTCATATAAAAAAGAATCATGCAAATCGGACCACCCAGTAAAAAGTTCTGAGGTAACAAACATAAAAAAAAAATCGAATTGAAAACCTCCTCCTTTTTTTGAAATTACATAAATTATTTATATTCCGACACTGGCACGGCATCGACGCATTAGTGCCCTAGAACCCAACATCGGTTGACGCATCATCAAAAGTCAATAGTGGAAATATTGGGCCAATGGACTTAGACATCCCCCTGATAAGCACCTTATCAGCTTTTATCTCAAGGGGGACCCATAATCCCCACGCTGGGCCTGTAATTTAGAGATCGCAGTTTGGTTGTAGAATAATTGTTCTACACTACAAGAGGCGCTGCTTCCTGCCCCTAGTAGATATCATTTGCCTCTTACGACACCCGCGGGAAGTGTTGGGGTGGTGCACATTCTAAGCACCACACGCATAATGCTATGAAATTGTATAGCACACTGTGACCGGCCCGACATGACGTCGCCGGCGCCGATCTACCGTCGTCGGAGTCAACATGCCATAGTGGCAAGTCTCCCATTTCAAAATTCAAAATTCAAAAATGCTTTAATACACTTAGAAAAGATAAAGATAAAGATAAAGATACATTTATTTGGCCAAAACAGGTGACTACATAGGTACAATAGCTATAATTAAGGTAGGCTATAATAGGTACATAGATAGGTGCATACAGATGTTAATTTGGCGACTGTGCTGCCCCTGTTGGCCAAAAAGGGTCAAACTCAGCTCTGTGCTGAACCACTCGTGTGCGCGGATCAGCGCTGGTTTTCAGTTTGATCCTGAAATTAGTGATATCACGAACACGAAAAAGAGAGAGCATTACAAAACAAAAACAAAATAGATTAGTAGGTATCCAAGGATAATAATAACTATAGGAACATAATAATACAATGCAGTAAAATAAAGCTAGTTTAAGTACTATGTACGTGCTACGTAATACTAATATTCAGTATTATTACACAAAGTAAAACAAGTTGAGGTCTTCATTGCAGATTGAATTAATAAAAAAAAATAGGAATTTAGAAAAAAGTTAAAGGTACTGAATTATTACATTGGTATCTGTCAGTGTCATGAGATTGTGCTGTCATCTGTCACACGCACGCGGCCGACCCTACAGAAAGAAACGTGGAGTGGAAGCATAGAAGGTTATAAAATACCTGTGTTTTTCTTTTTTTTTTTTTGGGGGATTCGGATACAGAAACCAAAAATGAAACTGTAGGAATCAGAGAAAAGGTCAAATCATATAAAAAAAGTACACTGACAAGGAAATAAAGTGGTATATTTTATTTTGGCCGCTTCGGCGTGTAGACTAAAGTAAAGAAATGATGAAGAATACTTTAACCTGTCAGTTGTTATTTTTCGAGTTGGAGCAAAAGCCGTCCCAAGTTTTTAAGCTATCGCTTCTATCGCGGGCCTTGAGCGCGGGGACCGAATTCAGAAATTCCGTAACGAAAAAACCTCACGCTCCCCACTCCGCCGGGCAAGGAGGTGTGGCTTGAAAGCCGTGCATCGTCTAACGTCGTTTCAGTTCGGCAGTCTTCGACACGGCGTTGTGTGCGTGCGATTAGACGTATTGTACGACTCTACGAAACTCGCACGAATCGAGACGAGCTGCTCCGAAATCGGACGAATACATAAGCAGCTGTTTATGAGAAAGTATATAGGTGTATAGGGTCACCACGCTCAAAAAGTGTAACTTGAATTAATATCAAAGAAAAAGCAATACTGCATGAATAAAATAAATAAATAAAATTATAATTGCATAAGTTGATACAAAATGCTATGCAATAGCTTTACCGCGGCAGTCCCCGAGTGCCACACGTCTTTTTTTATCCTCTAGATAATCTGATATTTTATAGTAAGCCTTTTTGCATAAAAAGATTTGTTTGAATTTACTGATAATTTTTGCAGCTCAGTGGAGGTTTTGTTGTAAAAAACGAGAGAGAGGGGAGAATTTGAGAAGAATTTGTGTCTAGTTGGCATCGTACGTATTTCTTGTGTACCTAAGTACGCTTCGCAAGCTTCTATGTCCTAAGATTTAAATGGTTAGATACGCCCTTACGCCCAAAAACTGGAATAACAAAGTGGTATCGTGTCGGTAAAATGGAGAATGTAGTTGTCGGTATGTGTGAAAATGAAAGATATTCTATTCTATTCTATTCTACTGTCGGTAACAGTATCGGTGACGGATCGGGCCGGGCAATGAAGAAACGCCCTATTAAACGAACTTCAAATTGGTAGAGTTCATTATAATCGAGCGAAGCGAGGTCGCGGGGTAGGTAGTTTTTGAGGATGTACACACACACAGTCAGGTAATTTTATGTACCGGTACTTTGAAGTACCGGTACTTTGCTTAATATTGGCAGGTTCTAATATATACGCTTATAATAGGCGGACATAACACAACATTGTTACACAATACTTTCTTAAAATTATATAAGTTATATACTAAATTAATAAATAAGATCAAAGTTAAACATTATAAATATAGGTAATAGAAGATATGGTTAAACTTAAGAAACATTAATAAACTAACAAGCCGCGGGGCGCAGTTAGTTTCTCATAAAAATATCTACTAATGATCTCTTTGGACTGTTAGTTATTGATTAATATGAAAGTTTGGATGGACTTTCGGTGTTCGTGACTACTTCACGTCAAAACTACTCAAACATATCGGACTGGAACTTTCCTGATAACTACGTTAAAAGTCGCTCAGCGAGCTATGGAAAGAGCTATGCAGAGTCAGAGAGTCAGAATCAAATCGTTTATTTCTTTAGACTTACAAAATAAGCATTTAGACAAGTCAAATTTTTACTATATAAACAGCTTGATAAATAGTTATTACTATCAAACAAGAAATAAGGTGCAATTGACTCTAATTAAGTTACATTTTTTGTCCACTAGCGGAAGAAGTGAAAAAGAAACCACTAGCAAGTTTATCGCTTATCAACTAATACAATCTTAGCATAACTAAGTCTAACTGTTCTTACATACTATTGTCGGTGTGGAACTGGGCGACATCCGGCCAACGGAGTCTCTCTGAAGGATAGGATTCGTAACGAATACATCCGACAGAGAACCAAAGTTATCGACATAGCTCAAAGAATAGGGTATATGCATCGATTTTTTTTATTGTTTTAATCGATTCTTTAGGTCATTATTTAACCGAGGAATGATAAGACGCTCACTGAATTTCGCATTAACAAGGTAAAAAAAACAAATCAAACCTACAATAATTTTCGGGTGATAAAAACGTTGCCATATTGGCGCCATGTTTATGTGACGTCGACGTACACACTTGATTAAAACCTTTGGTGACGACCTCGGTAGTGATCACTAAAAAGCTTACATTTCAGGGAGTGATATAGGCTATATTTTATCCCGGAATTCCCACGGAAACGGGCGTACGTGGGTAAAACTACAAGGTTCCACCTTCCACCAAACAGCTACCGCAGCCCGCATGTCCAGCGTGGGGATTATAGGCATTACCCCCCATGAGATAAACGCCAATAAGGCGTTTATCAGGGGGAGGCCTGCGTCCAGCTGTGGACCGATACAGGCAGATTTATTTTTCTGGTTACAAACCTCAACCTCTGTTGAGGTTTGTAACCAGGAAAATAAAAAATAAAATAATTTTTATGTCAAAAGTTCAGCACTAGGCTAGACAATATTTTACAACGAAAACCTCATTACCTTTAAATAATATAAACTATAGCCCTCGCAAGAGAGCTTGTCATCTATATCGTGATAGTTATCGTATCGGTAGTTATCGTTATCGTAGTTATCGTTATATATAATAGTGAACGAAAACGAAAAAAAATTACAGCCAAAAAATTTAAAAGTATTAGGGCGCATACCCGAGCCAATCCGACAGCAATACCTATTTTATCATATTTTTACGTTTATCATAGGAATTTTAAAAAATCCTACGTTCAGTTTGTGGTATCTATTATAAGCTATTTTTTAATACCTCTGTAATAATTTTATCTCATATAGTTTAGGAGGAGATGCAAAAATAGAGTTTGGTGGCCAAAAAGCTCAACTTCGTATCTCTGCCTAAGCTTTACAAAATGAAACTATTACAGAGACGTTAATAAAAAGCTTATAATAGATACCACAAACTGAACGTAGGATTCTTAAAAATTCCTTAGTTTAACGTAATAATAAGATATAATAGTTGGGGGCGCCACTTTCGCTGGTGTATGGGCCTTAAGGTTAAAACAAAAGTAAAACTACACTCGGTTTCGGGTGATAAAAACGCTGCTATGCAAGCCCTTGAATTTTGTTGACGGCTCAAAATGCAAGGGCTCATCGGATTCATCGGATCCCCTGTCAACTCAAAGTCAAAACTTCATGCCCATACCAAAATGTATGTATACCTACTCGGGTGCCAATAGCGTTTAGTAAAATTTTGCGGCTTAGATTTAAAATATTTACTTTTTAATGATTAAATTTTACAATAAAAACATCATAAAATACATAAATAAATGTACAGATATATTTCAATATTTGTCGCAATTACGTAAAAAAAAATGATTTTATGGAATCGCTCACCAAATTTTTCTTAAAAGAATTGCAGAAAATGACGCTCTTTTCAACCATAGTAGCCTATTCCAGCTCTATAACTACTTACATGCACAATTTCAGCCCGATCCCTTCTGTAGTTTTGGCGTGAAGAAGTAACAAACATCCATCTATCCATCAAACTTTCGCATCATCAATAAGTATGGATGTATGGATGGATGGTTGCTAGTTACCTCTTCACGCCAAATCTACTGAACGGATCTGGCTGAAATTTTGTACACAGCTAATTCTAATCCCTTAATTGAGAAACATGTATCTATCCATCCAAATTTCCGAAGAAATTACAAATTACAATTAAGGTATAATAAAATTAGAACGGGTTGGGGGGAGTATAAACATTTGAAACCTGTGAGCTAACTGCAGACTATTGCAAATAATCTCAAGATTCCTTCCTTTCTTCTTTTAATGGCTTCTACGTCTGGGTTGACATAATTGCGCCAAGGTCCGTAATATTAGAGTAAAATTAAAATAAAAAAGCAACGTTGTTCGGTAATAAAGATAGATAAAGGAAGTGAATTCTTCGATAAAATGTTAATCAAAAAGATATAAGAAAATTACAAAATTATGGGCAACGTTGTACGGTAAGGTTTGATCCGAATTCTGTGAAATTAAGATTACTAGCTCTTTTTCGAGGACTATGTCTCTGCTGTCACCCGCCACCTGTCACGTAGAGAGTACAATATTTACGAGCATCTCCCGATTGCTCGATACATAATGTATTGCATTGTATTCTCAGAAGAGAATGAAGATTATATTTTAGGTCTTTCAGTTGTTTTATTTACAAGGTTTAGACCACGCTTTCGCACGCGTTGTTTCTATGGAAACGTTTAATAGGGCGCATTGCACGCCATTTTGTGAAAAGGGTAGTCATAGGATGTGACTGGGTGGATCGATTTTTATGATTCTTTTTTTTATATGAAAGTTGGTGCTTCCAATTCGTCCCAATTTTAATTTGGTTCAGTTCTGACATTCGGATCCGTGGCAATCCATGAAAAAACTATAAGAATTGAAGTTGGTTTATAGTTTTTTAAAATAAAATTAATTAAGTATCTATTGTCAGTGCGCAGGTTTATATAGGTAGGCCTACACTTTATTTTATTTTATTTTTTATTTAGGAACATAATCGAGGTACAATAACAGAAATAGACAGCGATGCGACCTGCAGAAGTATAATACTGTGTCGCAGATCGCAACGCCCACCTCTGGGATTACAGTTCAATAAGTTCCACGAACTGTAAGCACTTATGTATAATTGCAAGTTAATAGGTTTTATGAGTTAGTAGTTTATCTAATTAATTAATGAAGTTAAGCTTTAAAAGTGGTGAAGTTTAGTATTAAAAAAAGACGGGTGGCACTCGTTGACTGCCGCGGTAAAGCTATTGCATAGCATAAGTCATTAAAAGTTCTGCCATTCATCGATAGATGGCAAAACTAAAAAGTATCACCGCTATGCCGGTCGGAGTGGGGGGTGTTAGGTTATTTTCGTTACGGAATTTCTGGATTCGGTCTCCACGCTCAAGGCCCGCGATAGAAGCTATGCAATAGCTTAAAAATGTACTTAAAAGTTTCTACACAATAAAAAAAAAAAAACTGTAAGTTATACAAAAAATAAAAGAGAAGAAGAATTTAAGAAGATCTTATACAACTATCTTAGACTGTTGAATGCGCGTGTGTGTGTGAGTATGTTTGTGCGTGTGTGAGTTTATGAGGTGTCAGAGCACTGGGTGCTCCAGAGGACACTGGTCTCTTAAGTAACACTCTTTATCCCCTACCTCTTACGAGTATAATCCGATGGGACGGTAGACTGACTCGACCGGGGAGAGGTCAGGCGACGGACCCTGTTGGTCTTCCTGACTTCTCCCCGGCCGAAACTTTAAGTGCTTTCTTAGGCACGGGACTTACATTAATTTTCTGGCTAGATAAACCCCAATAGTAATATTTGGCCCGACGCGATTTTACTCTATTATTTAAATCTGTTAATCCGTGGTTTGTCAGGTTAATCCGAATTCAAATCCTCGTTAAATATGCTAATGGCAGTTTAATATTGCATATTATCGCTGATTTGCGAATTATTTTGATTTTATCACTAGTTTATGCATGCGGGTTTTGTCAACAAGATAGATTTATATAGTTTTTATTAGGTGCACACACAAGCACAGTAAAATAAACAATAGAACAGCAACAGTATTATTAGAAACTAGCTGCGCCCGCGGCTTCGCACGCGTTGTTCCTATGAAAACATTAAAAGGTGATTTTCATCCCACGGGAACAGATTTATGGGATAAAAAGTAGCCTATGTTTGATTCCAGTATTAGAATTACCTGTATGCAAAATTTCAGCCAGATCCGTTCAGTAGTTTTGGCGTGAAGAGGTACAAACATCCATCCATCCATACATACATACATCCATACAAACTTTCGCATTTATAATATTAGTGTGATGTGATATTATTAGTATAGATAATATACCTATAGATTGATATTTAAAATAGATAGATATCAATGGCTCAGTACAACAACCGTAAAACAAACATCCGACCACATTCTCCACACAATCGAATATAAACCTTATAACTACTGTCATAAGAATCACCAAATTCCAACTAGGGACCAACAACCGTGCGGAGTTACTTAATCATTTATTTAGGAGTCCTTTGGTTATTTATTGATCGCGTAAAGGGTTCAAGAGACAAATAATGTAATCTATTTCAAATTCGGCCATTTTCGTTTGTTTTGAGAGGGAATAAGTATTGATAGTTACCTACCGTAGTGTAGGACGCCTTCCAGCCAGGTGGGATGACAATCTGCGAAAGACTGCAGGCAGATGCTGGATGCGTCAAGCTGAAGACAGGGCGCTATGGCGCTCATTAGGGGAGGCCTATGTCCAGCAGTGGACTAGTATAGGCTGATGATGATGATGTTACCTACCGTGCCGTGTGGTGCTGGCTTAAAATTTGCACCGCTCCAACTCGTCCCGTGGGTGTCGTAAGAGGCTAAGGGATATTTCAGGGCAACAATTCTACCACCGAACTGCGATCCAAAACACGCATGCCCAGCGTGGGGATTATGGGCATTACCCCCATGAGATAAAAATCAGTAAGACGTTTATTAGGGGGTGGTCTGCGTCCAGCAGTGAACCGATACAGGCTGTTGAGGTTGAGATTTGTTTTTTAACCGACTTTAAAAAAAAGGAGGAGGTTCTCAATTCGACTGTATTTTTTTATGTTTGTTATCTCAGAACTTTTGGCTGGGTGGTCCGATTTTCATGATTATTTTTTATATGAAAGCTGGTGCTTTCCGTGTGGTCCATTATTTTGTTCAGTTCTGACATGGGATACATGAGGAATCGAACCCGCAACCTTCAGTCTGTGGACCGGACCTCCACTGTACCACAGAAGTTGTCTTTATCAACATTGTATTGTAACTTATAATAAGTCGTAATCCAACTAACTTTATGTTATCCCTTTGTAACAACTTACTAACTTTGTTAGTTACAGGTTCAGCAACAAAAACTATAGAGAGGGTTAAATTAACGATCGATAAATACACATACAATTATTTCGTCGGAGATAATAAACTTGGCTTACACATTGATTTTAGTAAAATTCGGACAAAATCATTGATATGACGCATTGCAAGGCGAGATTATGATAGGTGTAGCGAAATAAAAACTCACCTCAAACTCAACAGCCTGGCTTTTATCTCATGGGGGTAGTGCCCATAATTCCCACGCTGGACATGCGGGTTGGGGATCGCAGTTTGATAACAGAATTGTTCGGGAGGGAGCGCTGCTGCCCCCGGTAAATGGAGGGTAGTGCCCATAATTTGGCACTACCTTCCATGGTACGAAGGCCAACAACACGTGTATCAATGGAGGCTTGCGTCCAGCTGTGGACACGTACGCTGCGAATGTTTACCTCCCGTTCAGATAATATAATACTATACTACCGCGACTCTAATACTATACTACCGCGACTCTAATACTATACTACCGCGACTCTAATACTATACTACCGCGACTCTAATTCATGAAGTCCTGAAACATTCTCATGTAAAGTCATTTACAACGGGATATTAACCATGATTTGAGTTTTGAGATTTCCAATATTTCGGCACAGTTTCATACCAACGGAATAACTTTCATGGATCATGGCGCATAAAACTGTGCGGAAATATTGGAAAGCTCAAAACTCAAATGGTAAATATCCCGTTAGAATAGAATAGTATAGAATATATTTTATTTCGACACACAGACAAAGCTTCAAAGAAAAAAAAAACATACAAAACTAAAACAAAGAACAAGGAGGTCGGTACTAAATTAAACATAGTATGCTGGGCGTCAAATCGATTTGCCCCCATGACCCTGTGCCGAAATAGGTGTTGGCTCAGCATGTGCTGAACGATTGCCGCTCAGCGCTGTTTTTCAGCCAAAAACCTTTGATTTGCCAAAAACCGTTGTAAAGACTTTATAAATAACCATAATGTATTCAAAAGTTTCATTCACATGTAAGTTTCATAAACAAACTCTAAATCCAAGTAGAAAGCGGCTCGCTCGACCAACAGCGGTCTCATTACGGCAAGAGAGGTCTCGCAAACACGAGCCTATTGAAAAACTACCGACGAAACTGTTTCTATAGACTAGAGGTGGGACACGACAAAAAACATAATATTTGATTATTACTTTTTACCTACTCATGTTCACTAGGTAAAGTCAGCAAGCATTGCGGTTTACCACCACTAAGGTGATTTTTCTGTGAAGTAAATACTTGCCAACCCCGACTTGCTCGATATCTTTTGTTTTTAACGCAAAGCAAAATAGTTTCAAACTGAATAGGTATTAATTACGTTTGGCGATGGTACCTACCCGCTTACCTGTATGTACTTAAGGCGCATACCCGAGCCAATCTAACAGCGATACCTATTTTATCATATTTTTACGTTTATCATAGGAATTTTTAAAAATCCTACGTTCAGTTTGTGGTATCTATTATAAATGAGCTATTTTTTAATACCTCTTTCATAATTTTATCTCATATAGTTTAGGAGGAGATGCAAAAATAGAGGTGGTGGCTAAAAAGCGCAACTTCGTATCTCTTCATAAGCTTTACAACATGAAACTATTACAGAGGCAATAATTAATAGCTTATAATAGATACCACAAACTGAGCGTAGGATTTTTAAAAATTCCTGCGTTCAACGTAATAATAAGATATAATAGTTGGGGGCGCCACTTTCGCTGGTGTATGGGCCTTAATATGTGTGCTTTTCATACTGTTACTGTTCTTTTTTGTTACTTTTTCTGTGCTGTTTGTGTGTGTACCTATTAAAGAGTCTATCTATTTATCTACTAGGAATCTGAAAGAAAGAAAAAAGGAAACTAGCCAACTTTAACAAAATAGAAGAGCAGCGACGTTCATTCATATTTTAGACATTTTTTACAAGAAACTACAACACAGACCCTCAAAATCTGTCACCTGAGTTACCGGCACTTTATCACACTATATTATTAATATTATAAAGGCGAAAGTTTGGATGGATGTATGTATGGATGTTTGTTACCTCTTCACGCCAAAACTGCGGAACGGATCTGGCTGAAATTTTGCATACAGGTAATTCTAATACTGGAAAAAAACATAGGCTACTTTTTATCCCATAAATCTGTTCCCGTGGGATGAAAATCACTTTTAATGCTTTCATAGGAACAACGCGTGCGAAGCCGCGGGGTGCAGCTAGTCTTACATCAATGGTAAATGAAACTTGAAAGCATTACTCATTTTCATGTATTTTCTCCTGCATGCATAATCAAATATTTTGGCAAATACCATTGATTTATTAAAAAGGGAAGACGAGGTACTGGTACTGGCAACCTCAAATTGTGTAAAATTGTGTGCTCCCACCTCAGTCACCGTCTGACCGGCGGCATGGGCGGTCGTACAAGCGAGAAATATTGTTGTCTCGGTCTCACTTCGGTCTTAGGTACGTCTTTCCGTCTTTGTTGTTCTTTGTATTGCACAGGACTGGAAATATAACTGTGAGCGTATGTGTTTGCGTGTAGTTGTAACACATGCCAATTTTTGAGTAAGCGCTTCCCAGCGCTTACTCAAAAATTGGCATGTGACATGTCTTCGTAACATATCTTCCCTTTTTAATAAATCGATGGCAAATACTACGAAAATACATTTATTTGGAACCAATAACATAACACACATATAACACGACACCTACGTAGAAATTATAGGTCAGTAGAAAATAAGAAAAAAATCTGCTTACCTGTACTAACTTAATAATGTGTGCCTTTAATATAGTTAAGTAACTGTTATTTTATGTAACGTTTCCTGTGCTGTTTGTGTGTGTATCTATTAAAGAGTCTTTTTAACTATCTTGTTTTAAAACCCTACAATCCGACTTTAATTATATATTTTTTCAAGTTTTTTCAGGGATCCCATTGTCAGAACTGGACCAAATTAAAAGGGGACACGGAAATAACTAGCTTTTATAAAAAAAGAATTATGAAAAATCGGACCACCCATCAAAAGTTCTGAGGTAACAAACATAAAAAAATTATAATATATTGGAATTGAGAACCTCCTCCTTTTTTTGAAGTCGGTTAAAAAGTTGTTTCACTCACGCGACCCTGACTTAAGGTACCCATCGAGCGGAGGAGAGATCGCGTTACGGACGATGTAAAAAGGAAGTGCTAAGTTATAAAAATGTGTAGATAGTAAACTGTTTGCAACAATTTGGTACCTACATCTAGTAGATGGTATACAATAAAATACAATACACATATATTGGACACCGAAAAAAAAAATTATCTAGTAAATCCAGCCCCTCCCTAGCTAGGTCAAGAGGCTCGGTAATCGCTTTAAATGTATAATTCGAGTCAAAGCGAACGGCTTCGTTAACCTGACGACCCGTGCGTTAGCTGCGGTTTAACTTGTTAGTGGAAGTGGGCTCGACAGTACCGTAGTGTTAAAATGGTGTTTAACCTTACTTTCGTATGTTTTTTACGACTTCAAAAAAGAAGGAGGCTGTTTTTTTAAGTTTGTTACCTCAGAACTTTTGACTGGGTGGTCAGATTTTCATGATTCTTTTTTTATTTGAAAGCTGGTGCACCCCGTGTTGTCCCATTTCGATTTTACATGAAAGAACTACATAATTGAAGTCGGCTTATAATAAATAAAATTCATTTATTTCAGACAACACAAAAAATCAATTTAGGTCCATATTATGTTAGTCAAAAATGTTCTTAGTCTATGTTAGTATTCACGGGTGTTACAGAGTATTTCGGTGTAATTTCAAACACTGCGATCGCCTAATGATGAAACTACTTCATCATTATGCGATTACAGTGCTTGAGGAACGGGCTATTATACTTTCTTAAAACAAAATTATTTATTTTCTTACTTGCCCAAAAGTAATCCAACCACAAATAGCCAGTATCAAAGAAGAATCAACTCAGATCCATCATAAGAAAAGCCAAAAAGACAAATCACCGAGCCGTATGTATGTATACCTACCTAAATACCTACACGTGGGTACGAATAGCGTCCGTCAAATAACTTTGTTTAGTGATAAATGAGGGGCTCTAATGCACGCAGGGCACAGCGTGGGGTATCCAGTACAACAACTGATACTACCTCAACCTCAAATTGTTGTATTTTTGATGTTTTTTTTGTAAAATCTGCCGTACATACACAATACAGTTTTATAACTAGCACGGAAGGAACGAGACATACAACACATAGAAGCCTTAAAGTATGTATGAAGTTTTAAGTTTTATAGACCATGTATGTGCACCTTTATAATATGTTTGTATTAAGTTAACTCATAAGCAGATTTATTAATTTAGTTATATAAATAGCTATAAAAATAACTATAAGGCTAACCTGTAATTTTTTGAAATAAACATTCTTATTATAATCTAAAACTAAATTTTTAGTGATCTTAAACTAATATTAAACCATGCTTTCTGTTTGGTGAAATAGGCTTCAGCCGTATCCTAAATTTGGGTGGGAGGTGCAACACAGTTTTTGAATTATGGCGCTTTCCAGTATTCCACTGTATTTTAACTACGTTATATATTAATATTTGTTCATAAACAAATAAATCTTGAAATCTTGATTTAATTGACATTGAAAAGTTGAGCTTTTGAATCTCAACCGCAACATTTCTAAATATAACGTTATTGGCAGCCGAACCGTGACGTCAGACTATGAGTTGACATAGGTGAATCGGTGAAACGTGACGTCACAGAAGGCAAGGGCCAACATGGCAGCGTTTTTATCACCTGAAACTGAGTGCAGCTTTGCTTTTTAACCGACTATAAAAAAGTAGGCGGTTCTCAATTCATCTGTATTTTTTTTATGTTTGTTATTTCAGAACTTTTGACTGGGGTCCGATTTGCTTGATTCTTTTTTTTATATGAAAGCAGGTGCTTCCCGTGTGGTCCCATTTTAATTTTGTTCAGTTCTGACAGTGGGATCCATGAAAATTCATGAAAAAACTGTAAAAATTGAAGTCGGTTTATAGTTTTTTTAAAACAAAATTAATTATTCATTATTGTTTATTTCTTTAATAATTTAAAATATTGTGGGTGTTATATATATTTTTTCGGTTATCTAATAAACAACCTAAATAATCAATGGTTACAAATAAAATACGTGTCACACTGTATTCAACTTTACTGCGATGAAATATGATCGAAGTTGTAGTGACGTGAGCAGTTAGCTAACATTATTAATTTGCGCGGGAAAATGGACGCAAACGATCTTTTAATACAGGATGCCTCGCAAATCTTCGGTTATGAATAGGGTGACCCAAAACATATTTAGTACAAAATGTAGAACACAAACTTATGCATAGAAAGGGTTTCAAGACTTTTTATTTTAAATTTTGTTCTTAACTGATTTTGTTTCAAAAAACTATGAATCGACTTCAATTATAATGGTTTTTTCATGGATCCAACTGTCAGAACTGGACCAAATGAAAATGGGACCACATGGGAAACACAAACTTTCAAATAAAAAATAAAAATCGGACCTCCCAGTCAAAAGTTGTGAGGTAACAAAAAAAAATATAAGTACAGTCGAATTGACATAGGTACTACTCCTTTTTTGAAGTCGGTCTAAAATATCCGCGCACGAATAAAATGCTAACAAAAATCACGTGATTAAGTGGATGTTGTCGCCAAATACCTCTATACTCTGAATTATGACGAATATTATATGTAGGTATGTATGTGGTAAACATTAAAAAAGTATTTAAAGAAGTGCTGAAATTAGGTTAAGCAACAACGAGGTGGTTGTTCCACCGGTTCTAAGGTTCTAAGCCATTTGACATGATACTTAGCTGTTCTATCTGGATGTGATGACTAATTCATCGGACTGTGATGGTTGTTCCATCGGACTGTTGTTCATTGAGCTATGATGGCTGTTCCACCTGTGCTCTGGTTCAGCGAGCTATGATGGCTGTTCCACCTGTGCTCTGGTTCAGTGAGCTATGATGGCTGTTCCACCTGTGCTCTGGTTACTGATTCTTACTGTTATGGGGATAATTCCCCTTATGGCCTCCATCCTCCCCTATAGCCATCCCGTTTCTCACACTTTATCTCTGATCTACTTGTCCGCAGACAGACCAACGAATTGGTATACACACAACAATTATAATCTGAAACTGCTTCTAATATCGGTGGCAAAAGATCTCAATTGCATACAATGTAACTCAAAGTCACTCACCGATGTGTCTCGCTTGCTGTCTCGTAACAGAATGCATCGTCGGCCGTTCATCGCCGAAGGACCGCGCTGTGCGCGCGCCCGCTTCGCCTCGACCGGTTATGGCCAGTCCGCTAAAATCTTTATCAACCTACCTACAACCTAGGTAGGTACCTACTCAAAATATTTCTTCGCCTTCGCGACATTCCCCCCCTTCAAGGAAGAATGAGAAATAAAGATATTAATATCAATACTATTTATCAAACAAGGATTTGTATGTCGATCACTTAATCTGCCTTTGAACATTAACTGAATTTACTGGTGAAACAATTAATAAGTAAGTGGTCCACTCCTTGACCTTTTCTCTGACTTTAACCGCTGAAGCCCGAGCTGAAGTATGAGGCCAATCAGGCCTCATACTGATTTCTACTGTATCAGTTTTTGATTCTGGTTGCACCGCAGCATGATGTACTGACTTTATTCTATGTTCCTCAGAACCTTTAGCTCTGATCAGTGGAACTGGGTCTACATTTGAAACTACACTTTGCTCTTTGTTCAATTAATGCGCTTTACGCCAGGTGCTACAGAAGACCTGCGCTCTTCATTTTACTCTTCATCATTCTTTTTCTCTTCTTTGAGTGGCAGTCTTTTGGTCTCATACTGTATTTTATAACTGTGTATTTTCTTCTATTTATCATTATACTTTCTTGTTTTATGAGCCAATAAAAAATATATTTTACCTATTATCATTTGGGACTCAATCTGTTTAAGTAGATCTGTGTCTCTTTCAATGTCTCTTGCAACTTTTACCTCCCAATCCAAAATGTTTTCTAGTTCTGCTATTCGTCCAACCCTCCAGTGCGCCCTATTTGCCTCTGATTTTATCTGTAGATAAACCTTTCTTGTATTGATTAGTTACCATCAATCTATTCTGCAAAATCATCGACACGCAGATAATCTTGACGAGTAAACACGTACCTACTCCAGCTCAGCAACTACCGTCGCTCGTCGTAAGCGGTTGTGATCATAGCTTCAAGCTCTTTTATTTTCGTACACAACTGATTGTGTGTGTCCAATACTCTCTTCATAGTATACACCATTCCGGTCCAAACCTCCATTCAGTCCATACCATGGAGCTAATTCTAGTATACATTTCAGCGTCAATTGCTTTCTATGTGTAGCTGTAAGTTTGAATTATTTGACGTTATCCGATACAATCAACTATGGCAATTTGTTACTGCTACATAGTTCTTATGGAAAGAAAACATTCTCCGACATATAGTTCTTTTACTACTCTCTCTATGTGGCAAACCTAGCGTTGCTTCTGAGTAGTTAACTTAGCATATATGATTCTAATTTCATTTCATTCTTCGACAATATCTATAGTAATAGTATTCGTAAGACCCTCCTCAACCAAGGAGTTAGTCTAAAAATGTTGATGTTTGGACGCTGCAAGATTTTTGACAGAAACTCAACCTGAATTTTAACTTTAATATTTTGACTGCCCTGGGCGCTCACGATACAAGTTCGCTGCAAAGCAACGCAGCGTCGCATACCTTTACCAGTCTATTTATCTGCCTTGGTACTCAATCTATACCAGACAGATATTGTTTTGTTGGTAGGTTATTTGTAGTGACTTAAATCTGTTTCATTTTAGAAATCATTATTCGCGGCACAAATGGCAGAATTACTTTACACCGTCTCAAAACTAGATTGCTATTAGTCAAAGCAATAGTGATTTTATTTAACCGGCACGGGCGTTTAGTCACGAAGGCTCGATCGGCCCATGCATCATACAGTTGTCTTTACAAAAATAGTAACTCTGTGGGTTACTATACAAAAACTGTGACATAATTTATCAAACTACATCACAATAGAACTGAACTACCAGCAATTCTCGTCTACGAGCCGGAACGTTATTTTAGTCCCTTAAGGGCACTAATGTAGACTTGCCAATAACAAAATTAACATTAATATTAGCGTGTAAAGAACTGAGCTTATTAACAACTACAGCGTACACTTGCATTGAAGAGTCTGTACAATGCACTTACAATTAAAACTTATACACACCTTAATAACTTCATTATTATTTTAGCTTCTGTCTCTGTTGCATGGCATTTTTCATAATTTGTACACCGTAATCGGTAAAACATGTTGATACTTGCATACCTGTTTATAAAATCTTATATCTACACATGTTTAAGCAAATAAATGATCTTTATCTTTATCTTTATCTTTATCTTTATCTTTATCTTTATCTTTATCTTTATCTTTATCTTTATCTTTATCTTTATCTTTATCTTTATCTTTATCTTTATCTTTATCTTTATCTTTATCTTTATCTTTATCTTTATCTTTATCTTTATCTTTATCTTTATCTTTATCTTTATCTTTATCTTTATCTTTATCTTTATCTTTATCTTTATCTTTATCTTTATCTTTATCTTTATCTTTATCTTTATCTTTATCTTTATCTTTATCTTTATCTTTATCTTTATCTTTATCTTTATCTTTATCTTTATCTTTATCTTTATCTTTATCTTTATCTTTATCTTTATCTTTATCTTTATCTTTATTTAAGAGCGGCCAACCCGTCTTACTTTTCATACAAACGCTCTTACGTGATTATGGCGTTGTAATACATCTTTCTTTGAAACTTTTAACTAAAAGGTATATTATATTATATACATAAATTGTATAAGTAAACACAATATTTAGATAGAAACCTTGCAAATCTAATGGAGATTCTAAACGACACAAAGTTTCATTTCACACAAACTTGTAAGGCTTACTAAAAAACTCTTATTTCCCTGTTGCAAGTTTCATGAAATTTCTAAACACTGTTTTTCCTAGGGCCGATTACCTGCGAGTGAACTGCGAAACTAACCAAATGCCGACGAGGGATCAGGCGATTCCTCTCTCTTGTCGCTTTGCCTCTTTCTTTTACATTGCGCTGGTTGAAACAACAAGCTTTTCAATCACGCTCTCGTTGACGATAATAGGACCGGGAAGGCCCCTTAAGTTTTGTGGATGATAGCAATAATTACATTTTAACAACTTTCGTTATTTAATTTTACATCTTTACGAACGCAAGCAGTTCCTTCTGTATGCTTTTGTGGGGTAGTCGGATTGGATACGGATTTTAGGATCCCTTTCCATTGAATGTATTACATCATTCAGGATGTACTTCGTAGATAGTTAATACGCCAGTGTACTAAACTAATTACGACTCTATAATGCCACTGATTTTGCCTGACCAAACAAAAAATAATGAATACCCTTTCCCTCGAGAAAAACGAAGATAAATAATAGTCAATTCATTACTATCAATCTAATCACTGCCTGATTCATTATTTCTGCATATTACAATCTACTCGTAAAAGGCATTCAATTCATTCATTTCAGGTGGTGATTTCGCACCAAAAAGTTAATACTTATACTTATAGGTCTATTTAATCAGTAATGAACAAGCATCTTTAGGCTATAGTTATGGCTATAGGTATTTGACTCGGTTATGCTCGAACGCTAACAGCCGTAACTGAGAAATCGTAATCTTTCTCAGATCTTATTTATTATGACTAAGCAAGGTTTTTAAACAGCGTGGTGTTTATAGCCATATTCATAATTATGCTAACTCTCTGTTTTAGCTGACTTCATTTACCATCCTGTGCAATTTTTTTTAGGACAAAATATGGCCTGGTTATACGCACCATATTCAGAGCAATACTAACACTTGCGATTATTTCTACAGGTGCTTACCCTGTGACCACAGATATCCGAAACTAAGATTGTGCCTGTGACCTTCTTGAAAGCAGTTAAAGCAACGGTTTCCTAGTTGAGCTTTCCTGTTGTGAACATTTTTGTACCTTGTACATTTGGCATTAAAATAATCTTGCCTACAACATATACATTTCTCGTAAATTTCCTCTTAGGTGGCTCTTCTGAACTTTCTGAGACATCGTTTTGTCTTTTCTTTGATTGTGTTTTACTGAATTGTCTGTTATCATTTTTGTGTTTGTCTTTTCTATTATTATTATTTATACGTGGCCTATTGTTCGTTATTTCTACAGCTTTTATATGTAATGCTCCTATTGTTATTTTTTCTGTGATGTCTTTCTCTTCTATATTTGTCGGTTCTGTAATCTTTACACCTATTGTGTCTGTCTTTAGTCTATTTGAGGTCTCTATAGCAGATATTATGTATTCTAGATATTTTCTGATACCGTCTACTTTTCTTCTTCGTCTATCATCTTCATTCTTACTTCTTAGATTAGATATTTAGAGAATTTCTCCATTGTCATCAGTCCGAGATGCTCGTGATTTACGTCTTCGCCTAGGGAGCTCAATACGAGTAGGTGTCTCTCTATTCCATTAAGTACATATCTGCATTATTTTATTTGATTTTTATTGACTGGTTTTATCCTGTATAATGCCACATAATGTGCGTCAATAATTGCCGCAGGTTTACCGAACTTTTCCTTTAGAGTTTGGACAGCTATGCTATTATTTGTGTTAGTTGTGTCTTATCTTATCCTTCTATTTCATTGATACTTCTACCGTCAGTATTTGATGACAATTGGTCCTAAATATGGTACCTGTCACTTGAGAATGTCACCATCAAAAGTAAATTCCATTCTTGTCAATTTACCAGAAATATTAAGATTTCCGCCATTTATCGTGGCTGCACTACGTTTTTCATCATTGCGCTATATACAAATATCTAATTATATTCCCAAATCTTCAGCCTGAATTTGTATAAACGTGTACTCGGTTATCTTAGCAGTGTCAGTTTCTGTAGCTTATTTACAATAGATGTGGATTTTTACCACAAACCTCTGAGTAGCACTCTTAAGTTTAGCTCCGTGGTACTCTAACTCTCTTTAGTTACCTTCACCATCAGATATTTGCTTAAGGGCACACTGGGCAGAGTTTATGCACGATTGTACTGATTCGTACAATAATTTCAAACGGGTTAGGACGATACTTATTTTGTTTATTTTAAGTACAGTTCCTCATTTGAACTGACCATGAGCGAAAGATCTTGTCCTTATGTAAAATCTACAACAACATTGTAATTTATTTAGCAACTTACTTGTATTAAGTTCTTGCCTACCTATGTTTCTTAGGTACTATAGGTAGCAATTACGAGCTATTCTCAATATCTCACACGCGGTTTTTCCCAACGTCTCATGTGAGACGCCGCCTCTTCCCAACGTCTCATCTTTTTGCATTAGGGCTGTATTTGAAGCTTTATTTTTATTTCAAGGTTGCAAGATTTTTATTTGTGACTTGCTATCTACTGTCTACGTGGGTACCAAGGAATTTAGTAGGTACATATCAACGTAAGTTTCTACTAAAACCTCTCGACATTAGGTTTATTTAGAAGGTAATTAGTGACTTTTTAACCTACTGCAACCTTATTTAGTTGTATGTCCAGCAGTGGACTAAGGTCCCCTTTCACCTGCTGTAGCAGTAAGGCACTTAATGCAAATTGACTCTCACGATCAATAAATAACACAGCATTTTTTAACAAACAGACTTTACCTGAATTTACAAAAAATACGTTACTTTGTCATGTATTAATATACAATGCCCGAACTTGTTTGGTAGGCCTATTATATTGTATTTGTAACACATTAGGTACAGGTCAGTCACATTAGGTGTAGGTCTTTTAATAAACTCAAAGTGTCATACAGTGTAAGAACACCCTAGATACCTACTGCGGGTCTAGTGCATAGGTAGATTTATTATCTTGCTCAAAGGTTGCCTGGAACAAATAAGGCCGCCCATTGCGCCAACGGCCTCAGTCTTTGTTTTAATTCTTTATGAGTGTGCCATAAGCAATTTACTTCAAAATTGCACTTTAAAATCGTTATTTATCTCAGAATCTGTGAAATCCACTACCTTCATATTTAATGAAATGTTACTTCGATATCTTATCCCGAATTGCGTGCTTTAAAAACACGATTGGTGAAAGTTTTCTCAATAGTTAATTATTAGGAAAAATATATGTTTTTCACACATTTTGCTATTTATCTCAGGAACAGCACACATTTCTTCTTCGGTTTTTGTTTTGCTAAAAAACCTAGTCTTATTTCTTTAGTTGTGTCTTTTAATTTTTCGATTGGTTGCTTCATCAACCCGTAATTAAGTAAAAACAGTTTTGGCAAATAGTAAATTCGGTGCACGTATGCTCTGCACTTCTCACTCACAAGAAAACCATATCTTGTGATCTCGCTCGAAATCCATCTCGTAGCGGCGTTATTGCACACTCTTAACTACCATAAGTTGTTCCTGTTGGTATTGTTTTGTACAGTTAATGTGCATAATCCTCCTTGCGAAGTCTATGAGGAAATTGTGAAAATGATCCTTAATGGGCGAATCGACACTACATCTAAATAAAAACCAACTTTTACGCCCGGGCAAAGTGTAAAATCTACACAATTCCTTTAGTGCAAGAAAGCAACGGTCATGCAGCATAATATCCTACTAATATAGTAGGTACCTGGTCTACCAAACGGTAGTAAAATGCTTGAAATTTTTGTCTACTTCGCAAATTTGCAGATAAGCAAAGTCGTAAAATATTCTACGATCTAATTATAGAATTTTACTAAGTTACTCCGTCGAACCGGGCGAACACCTTTAGTAAAACTACCCACATGACATTTTACGAAATCATGTACGGACATTGAATTACTACTACTAGCGTACTAGTGTATCTATTATAAATTTATAACTCACTGTGTTCCGATTCTTTTAGACTGTAAGGTTTGAGATAATATATCCCTGCATCTCCACCATGTCGCCAAATACCTCTATACTCTGAATTATGACGAATATTATATGTAGGTATGTATGTGGTAAACATTAAAAAAGTATTTAAAGAAGTGCTGAAATTAGGTTAAGCAACAACGAGGTGGTTGTTCCACCGGTTCTAAGGTTCTAAGCCATTTGACATGATACTTAGCTGTTCTATCTGGATGTGATGACTAATTCATCGGACTGTGATGGTTGTTCCATCGGACTGTTGTTCATTGAGCTATGATGGCTGTTCCACCTGTGCTCTGGTTCAGCGAGCTATGATGGCTGTTCCACCTGTGCTCTGGTTCAGTGAGCTATGATGGCTGTTCCACCTGTGCTCTGGTTACTGATTCTTACTGTTATGGGGATAATTCCCCTTATGGCCTCCATCCTCCCCTATAGCCATCCCGTTTCTCACACTTTATCTCTGATCTACTTGTCCGCAGACAGACCAACGAATTGGTATACACACAACAATTATAATCTGAAACTGCTTCTAATATCGGTGGCAAAAGATCTCAATTGCATACAATGTAACTCAAAGTCACTCACCGATGTGTCTCGCTTGCTGTCTCGTAACAGAATGCATCGTCGGCCGTTCATCGCCGAAGGACCGCGCTGTGCGCGCGCCCGCTTCGCCTCGACCGGTTATGGCCAGTCCGCTAAAATCTTTATCAACCTACCTACAACCTAGGTAGGTACCTACTCAAAATATTTCTTCGCCTTCGCGACAGATGTCAGTAGAATGTTAGTAAACAAACCGTCCATACTTAACCTTACTTATTTAATTCACTTTGTTGGCGCGTCCTTTTATACTTAATTTACCTACATTACTTGTCGCTTTGTGATCCTTTCTACAATAAATATTGCTTACAATTACATCTGAAACTCGACGTCAAGCAAGAGAGTTTTTATTATTTGTGTCGTGGTTTGTTTATTCACATTCTACAAGCTCGATGGATAATGTTTAAATCGGTACCTATACTGTTTAGTTTGAATGAAGCATGTTAGTATACAAACTACGACACAAATAACAAAATCTCACTTGCCTCGTCGAGTTTCAGTTATAATTGTAAGCAATTTTTATTGAAGGGAGGATCTAAAATCGACAAGTAATGTAAATTACGTATAAAAGGACGCGCCAACAAAGTGAATTTTAGGTTAAGTATGGGCGGTTTGTTTATATATGTTTTTCTTTTAATAAAATCTTATCTAATTTTTCCCATTGACGTTTTTAACAATAGTTTCTATGCATTTCAAGTAAAAGTTACTACTAATCGTCCGACCTCAACCTCAACAGCCTGTATTAGTCCACTGCTGGACGCAGGCCTCCCCCTGATAAGCGCGTTGGCGTCACATGGGGAGTAATGCCCATAATCCCCACGCTGGGCATGCGGGCTGAGGATAGCAGTTTGGTGCTAGAATAGTTCTGCAGGAGGCGCTCCTGCCCGCCCCCCGATGGATATCCCTTAGCCGCCTCTAACGACGCTTACGGGAAGAGTTGGGGTGGTGCAAATTCTAAGCCAGCACCACTCAGCTAATTCGAAAAACATCGCCCTCATTCTCCCATTAATAATTCTCTGTGACCGGAGGAAATCGTTACATTATGAGGTGACTTGTCAGTAACAGGCCGCCTGTTAGTTCTTACCTCCCCATTGGCAGGACGTTAATATTAGTCCGGCCCAGTGAAAGTAGGGGACGGACTCAGGACTGCAGCCCCAGGGGAAAAATCGGGAGCTTATTACCACCCTTTTTTATTTACACTTGAATGCAGTTATTTATTACTCATTAGATTTCCGATTGTAGAACGTTAATATAAGTCCGGTCCAGTGAAATTAGGGGACCGACTCAGGACTGTAAACCCTGTTGGGGTGGGCAAAAATAAACCAATGTCAGTAGCATGCTGATGCAAGTAGTTCGTATCTTTTCCTTGGCAGGACGTTATCCCTTCAGCCAACGGTATAATAAATAATTATATTAGTTGGCCCAGTGGTAGTAGGGGACAGGACTGTTCCCCCTGGAGCAAAAAGGATTTGAGTAGTATGGCAGGAAGTTATTATTTATCGGGACGATTTAACAGAAGGATGAACACAGGACCCCTGGTCCAGGGGGCAAAAAGTTCTAATACAACCCAATGACGTCGGTAATACGCTGTACCAGTTAGTTTTTAATCCATTTGGCTGAGTTTTAATATTGGTTGGGTCGATTTACTAGGAATATGTACTTCATCTCCTAACATAAAATCGTAGGATATCTTGCTTCTCAAGGCTGGAAAGAGACCTGTGATAGTCAGTAGTCGTTGTTTGCTTTTAATAAAAAGGTTTTTAACAGTAAACTAATATTTTTGCATTGTGTTCTTTCTATAAATTATTTCAATGTTCCTGTGATCTATTATTTGAAGCTTACTAAAAATAATTTGGTAGCAACGAAAAAGCTCATTCGTAAGCGAGTTAACTACGAACCTGTTTTGGTGTTTGAAGAACACAAACGTCTTATGTAGCCATAACTCCTGTACATTCATAACGAATACGTCAAACGATTTTTATAGCTAAAAGAAAAACCGAGCCTTTCGGGTCAAGTTACCTTGCGCTGTTTCTTCCTTAGTCCATCCCTGTGCCCCGCCCATTGCGAAACAGTGAGCAATGGAGCAAGTGCCCTCAAGTTGTGATTTATTAAGGACTTTCCAGAAATTAGGGATTTCGCAAGATTTGTTATAAGGTTGACTCTAATTCCGATAACCATAGAGCTTATTTTCGTTTGAATTTCTCTTTCGTATGGCGGTTGATTTTGTTATTTAAAGGAATCTTTTTAAAATACCTTTTATTAACTAAAAGGTCGTGAGAGAAATGGAAAGGATGAAAGACGAAAGCCTACTGAATTAATGGAAAAATGTTTCTGTTTATATTTTTTAACCGACTTCAGAAAAGGAGGAGGTTCTCAATTCTACTGTTTTTTTATGATTGTTACCGCAGAACTTTTGACTGGGGGGTCCGATTTTCAAGATTCTTTTTTATATGAAAGCTATTGCTTCCCGTGTGGTCCCATTTTATTTTGGTCCAGTTCTGACAGTAGGTTTTATGTAAATCCATGAAAAAACTATAAAAAAAAGACGTGTGGCACTCGGGGACTGCCGCGGTAAAGCTATTGCATAGCATAAGTCATAAAAAGTTCCGCTATTCATCGATAGATATCAAAACTAAAAAGTATCACCGCTGTGCCGGTCGGAGTGGGGGGTGTTAGGTTATTTTGGTTACGGAATTTCTGGATTCGGTCTCCACGCTCAAGGCTCGCGATAGAAGCTATGCAATAGCCTAAAAATATTCGAGATTAAAAAAATATCTTTGATAACGCCCCTCCTTGTCCAGAATCACTGCTTACGGCTTAAAACACCCACTCCGTGGCAACCTGTATAAAAATTATGAGTATGTCGTTCACGAAATAGAAAAGCTTTGGAAAAACATTATTGAAAACTTTAAGCTTTGATGTTGCCACAGACTAGCTGCGCCATTTTTCTCACTTACAGCGCCATCTGTGTTTTAACGTCAACACTTGCAAGCACAAGCCTTGCTCGCCAGTAGCAAGCAACATTACGTTGAAAGATGTCACCTCGCATACAACATGGTTCCTAGGTCATCCCATAGATGGCGCTTATTGTAAGCTAAAACATACCTTGTTTTGGGTTGAATTTATTCTGAATGTAGCTCAGCAGTTTTTCGGTGAACCCACGATGTTTCTTGGAATGTTTTTCATCAGAAATCTGCAACAAAAAATTTCACGTTTAGTTACATTACAGGACAAAGTAGTTTTCTTTTTATCGGATCTAGGAATTATCTTCACAAAGGATTTTTACTTACTGGCGCCCAGCGTGGTACGAATATTGGTTAAGTTTGGTTAAGAACTGGACCAAATTAACAGCACGGGAAGCACCAGCTTTCAAGTAAAAAAATCATAAAAATCGGACCACACAGTCAAAAGTTCTGAGGTAACAAACATAAAAAATACAGTCGAATTGAGAACCTCCTCCTTTTTTCAAGTCGGTTAAAAGCGCAAAGACACGCTATTTACCATCTATTGTAATATACCTCCCTAATTAACAAAAAAGAGGCACCTTGGCCGATGTGTGAGTAAGACAACAATTCGTACACGAAACAAACAGTCTATGACTGAGATGGGATGTGCATTTTATTTAGTGAAAATCAAATTACGGTACTAAATAGTTCAAATTTTGAATAAAAATCTAAAATTCTTAAAAACAAATCCTTAAAATAGGCGGGAGGCTTTAGAGGGCTAAAAAAGCCGTCAATCTTGCATTTGGTTCAACCTAGGCACCCCGAGTTTTCATATAGCAAACGTTGTACCAAACACCCTGTATATTTAAATTTTAATTTCATTGGCACCCACCATGGGGCTGAAAACTTAACCTACCTACTAATTAAACTAAACTTAACTAACTAAAACTATGTGTAACATAAGGAAGCTGGTAATAATAGATAGGTAGTTGTATTAAACTTAGTTTGTACTCAGCGAGTAAGGAGATTGCCTTGTTAAATATTAAAGGCGACTACAGCGACATCTGTTTTACTTTAGTTTTGACAGTGACAAGTTTGGATCTGTCAAAATTAGGTTCCATAAGCGGCTGTGTTAGGGGTACTGAGTAATAAGTGGTCACGTTTGATACGTGACACAATCCTCACGTAGATATTCTCCGACGACCTCTGTGGCGCGGTGGGCGAAGGTCTGCCTGCGACGCAGGAGGTTGTGGGTTCGATTCCCGCCTCGGGACAAATATGTGTACGATCTGCAGACATTTGTTCAGGGCGTTCTGGGTGTTTATTAGTATAATAAATAATATCTATTTATGTAGTGTATTGTATTATGTATATCAGTTATCTAGTACTAATAATGCTGTGTGAATTGTCCAGCATTATTTATTATTATTATTATATTGGTAAGCTATAATAACATAGGAAGTTGATATCACATGCATAGCCTAAATAACACATTGTACATCTTGGCCTCTAGAAAAAAGGGAAAACAATGTGAAAGCTAACAGATTCTCAACTGTGTTGGGTACTGAAATAAAACAGGTTATTACGTTTAGAAGAGCTATATTCCTTTTTTAACCACACTTTTATCAATTAGTAAAACTTATCTCTTGTTTTGGCGGTGAACCGCGAGCGACGAATGACAGGCGGAGTGTTGCACACTCCTGCCTACCATTTTACTCCTTTAAGTTTATAAATGATTTCCAACTCTTTTATTATTTTTGGGCAAGCTTTTACTCGGCCATTCGACGATATACGCCATGCGACTCGCTTGGCTCTTAGTTTAGGTTAAATTTAATCTTCATTTAGTTAAATTACCCGCGGAATTAAGTTGGCAGTATATATTTTTAATGAATATTTGTATTTTTGCACCAGTTATTATTATATGAATAAGATTCGTTTACTGTTTCGACTGTTTTACTTCTTGGCAGTTCGTCTTACGAACTGCTTCTAAATTGTTTATCAGTTTGTACTTTCGCTTCGATCGGACATACAATAATTATTGTTAGAATTATTAAAATTTATCAGAATTCTTCTTAATATTTCTACATTTGATAAATTATTTTAAATAACCATTTCTATTTGGTATACAATCATCGATAACCATTGACCATACTCTTACAAAACTTAGTCCATAAAATATTTTATAACGAGAAAACATAACATTAGAACCAACGCTGGTTATTCTCACATTATTCCATACTCAAAGCTTTAGTATGCGTATAATATAATGCGTAGTATTAATTGACTACATTTAATTTAAACTAGACTTGTCACAATTATACAACTACTAACAATAAGCGCTCTCACTATCACCTCATTACAATATCTCTTTCTTAACACTACTGTCGTGTCGCTTTCATTTGTTTTGGTTTCAATATCATTTGTTATCGTTTTAGTATTAATTTCCATGACTTTCACAAAGATACTTCAAGTATTAATTAACAGAAATGGGAATTTAAGGTCCATCTTAGCATAACATAATTCATAATTGATAACTGCATTATTTCACAATTTTACATAAGATTGATCATTTTATTTAATTTGTTACATACAGTACATAAGTTATCACAAAAACTGTTCCTTTATTATTTCCCTTTTTTATATTATAAGTATATTTTTTAGCCCGCTCTACTCCACTATACTGATCGATAGTATACGCGACATCGCGCTTGCTAATTCAAACAAAATATTTGAATGTGAGTAAAATTGCAAGTAAATTGCTTACTGTTACAATTTGTAATTCACAAAACACGTTTCTAATATTATAATATTGAAATACATATTTTCATAAGCCTTGATAAATCGCTATACTATAAAAATAATCAATAGATACAGTTTTTGGATTCCATTGAGCAAACGACTGATTTTTAAATTGTAATTTATTACATAATTGACTTATTAAGTATTTTTACAACTTACACCGTTGCAATCCAACGGATCACTGTTTCTGTTGCGTCCAACAGAAGTCTATATATCACTGTCGCGTCCAACAGATCATTTAACTTAAACTAACAACTTACACCGTTGCAATCCAACGGATCACTGTTTCTGTTGCGTCCAACAGAAGTCTATATATCACTGTCGCGTCCAACAGATCATTTAACTTAAACTAACAACTTACACCGTTGCAATCCAACGGATCACTCTTTCTGTTGCGTCCAACAGAAGTCTATATATCACTGTTGCGTCCAACGGATCATTTAACTTAAACTAACAACTTACACCGTTGCAATCCAACGGATCACTCTTTCTGTTGCGTCCAACAGAAGTCTATATATCACTGTTGCGTCCAACAGATCATTTAACTTAAACTAACAACTTACACCGTTGCAATCCAACGGATCACTCTTTCTGTTGCGTCCAACAGAAGTCTATATATCACTGTTGCGTCCAACAGATCATTTAACTTAAACTAACAACTTACACCGTTGCAATCCAACGGATCACTGTTTCTGTTGCGTCCAACAGAAGTCTATATATCAACGTATCTCTGTTTGTTGCGTCCAACTTATCATTTAGATTATTATCTCTCTATTTGTTGCGTCCAACACGGTTCATTTAAATTATCATCTCTCTATTTGTTGCGTCCAACAGGTCATGTCAATCACTTTTAATTATTACTTGTAACAATTACTTATTCACAAATTCGCTTTTGATATTTGCATCTTTGGTTACAATATTATGTACAATAATTTACAAATTAGCTTTTAATAGCGATCTCTTTAGTTAAATTATTATCTCTCTGAATATCAATTAGTATAGATAAACTATAGATGTTATCTATGTTATCTGTTTCACTCAATATTACATATTTAAGTTTACTAGCACAATAATTCTTATGTTACAATTATACACTTTTACAAATTCGCTTTTGGTAGTGGTCTCTTTAGTTAAATTATTATCTTTCTAAATATGAATTAGTATAAATAAACTATGTTATCTGTTCACTCAACATTTCATATTTTAGTTTACCAGCACAATATTTTTTTTTTTATGTTAAAGCATAATCATGATCACAGATTGTAATCAATCAAAATTATGACAATATACAAAAACTTATTCTTTGAACATTATTTATATCTTACATTAGTTATACATTATCTTAATTTACATATCTTTGTTATTTATTTCACGTTATATTATTAAGCATTTTGAATAAAATAATATAATCTCTCTTTTACTCTTCTATGTACACTTCGGTACTCGCTTCACTATGATAATTAAATTATCTCTATTCAGTTTATTTACTTTTTCTTTTGTCGATTTTATTTGTCACTGTGTGTTTATTTCATTTTATTTAATTTTTCTTTTTATTTCACTCTAGTCACGCTTTCATTTTCATATTATTTACTGTTTGTTTTTTTTTTTTGTTAAATAATTTTTCACACTACTTATTCTCACTAAGTATTGGCTTTTCTATACAACGCTTTTTTTATCTTATTATTTATATTTATTTACATTTTTAGTCTTTTGAATCATTTGTTTATTCTCTTAACATGCTTCCATAATTTATTTGTTCCACATGGAACAATTAAATTTCACTGTATATTTTTTTGTTCTTTAATATTTACATCAATGAAAATAAGAATTAATATTAAATCACGGTATTATGTCATCTTTCAATATCCACATAATAAAACAACTGTACCAAAACATTGGGAACTTAATTATCATATTATTCATTCAATTCACAAATAATATTTTCTCCCTTTTCGTTTAAATTAATAATCTATTTATTTTAAATGACACAACACAATTTTCGGACAACACAAGGAATTCATCTAATAACGATTGTTATTTTTCTCTGCCATTGTACTTACATATTTGTGTACTAAATTTACTTGATATCAATTTAGGGTTAATTTGCTATTTATTATCATATTTTTAGTTATATCATTATTGTTCTACTACTTGTACTTTTTTTTTTTTTTTTTTTTTTGACTAACATATTGAAGTATTAATTATTGTTCATACTCCTGAATGAGATTCAGATTCCCTTTTGACTAATTTCTTCGACTTTTACAATACAGATGTTCTCTTTGTGACATTGCACAATGTCACATTATTTATTTGTTTTAGAAATCCAAACATATTTATTTCTCAAATGGCATTCCTGATCGTAACAGAGTTTTGCATCTTTAAGCGGTTTGCATGATTTCCTTTGTTAGTTTGTAATTTGGAATCTTTGCAACATAGTAAACATTTTATTTTAAAGCAGTATTCATTTATATTAGTTATCATTTTTATTCATCTATTACTAAATATAAGAATATTAAAATCGACAAAGCAATATTATCGCAAGCAACATAATAATCGTTTTTGTATCGAACCATTAGTATAATACTACTTGCTCTTGAGGTTGAGTTTATTTTATTTATATATATTTCAATTGTGCCTTTGTATATTGTGGATAGATTACTCATAATTTATAGATACCACTTTATCTGTTTCGAAAAAAAAAACAATTTGCATGCCCTTTTTCATTTCATCTTACCGGAGATCTCTCTCAAGATATACTTTAGTTAATTGAGTAATTTTTTTAATAATTTATTTATTTTCCAATAATTGCTTTTATTTGCTATGTTTCAATAATTATTAATTCGCATCTGGAATGGATTATTTAGCTTGGCATATCCAGGTTTACCGTATATGTCATGCGGTTGTTCAGCTCCTAGGCCATATTCACAAGAGAAAGCAAACAACCAAAGAAAAAACTCTTGCGAAACCATCTTATATACTAGAAATTCGCATAAAATATATAATCATACAACATCATATGTACGTAGGTAAAAGTTAAACTTTATACTTAAATTTTGAGTTGTCAATCTCAAAGACATTAACTAGTAAGTGGTTTCTTTTTCTCGCTTTAGAAGTGTTTTATTTTATATCAACATTTTCTTGTATAAAATGCACTCTAAATATTTCTCAAATCTTCCTCTTTATCAACATTCATCATGTGATCAATAGCAAGAAGCACACAAAAAGAAATCCTGTATTTTAAAATGTGTTTACTGTTCGTTCATTTTGTTTCAGAAACATTTCAGAATAATAATTATTACACTCTATGTATACTACTCTCGACTCTCTTCGTATAAAATTTACCTTGGAAATTATTATTACTATTATTTTATGTGCTCTCAATTGGTATCTACTTAACCTGTAATTTTATTGGATTTCACATCTGGTCTTCTGTGTTCTTTGTTTTCTATTACCTTGTATCTCTGTTGGTAATTCTAAATAAATAACATAGAAAATATATTATTAAACTTTTTGCGCTCTGCTCCGCATCCAAACAGCAATGAATTATTTATGTCACAATATTTAACCCAATAACTAAGTAAGTATTAATAATACTGAGCAATCTGGTCTCTTTTTTTTATATTTTAACTTGCAACTTAGTAACTGAATATTACCACCCATTATTACAACCCTCTGTAGCTACTTAGCTTATTCCAAACAAATAATATCACTAGTGTGTGTGAGACTTTGAGTAAGTAATAAGGGGTTCAATATCAGCGGTGTCTGTAAGTCGGGGGGTGCCTATTTAAAGGTTAACCCTTACAAAAGGCTTTATCAAGTCACTATTTTTCATGAAGCTGCATTAAAGTGTGTGCAGTGCTATATTGTATATCTACTAATAGCAGTGTCACTATTTTATTATTTAAATTAAAATTTAATTAAGTTAATTACTTATTTGTGTTTTTTAACCCATCAAGTAGTGACAAACCTAAGACCTTTCTTAAGCTTATAGTTGAAATAAGATATTCTTTATAGGTATGAGTAATATGACAATAATGCATCATTTTGAATTAATGAAACAAGTAAGTATTTAGATTATCATCATCGTTCAACCCAGTTATTATAAAAGAAGCTATTTCATTCACTGCTTGTAGGTAAAGTAAAGTTAGTAATAACTAATTTACTTCCTCAACTGACATCACTATTTTCAAATACAACTAGGAAGTTATTTTTGAGAGCAAGAGGAAAGATGTCTTGGTCACCCAACGTTTCTCAGGCTAGGTAATATTATTATATTTATCAATTGTACTGCACTCGGATAGTGCTTAAAATTATTTTCATATTATTTGTGCCTCAATAAGAGTGATAAATTCTTATCATATTAATTTGCTCAAATATTCAATAATGTTTGCTCGCTCATCATAACAATTAGTATACCTACCTTTCTGAAAATACAGTATGATTATTATTACCATTGAAGTAAACAATAACTCTTAGAACTTGCATACAGAACCCATCCTTCAATTCGCTTCAGGTAAATGTCTTTATAAAATGTAATAACAAGTATCAAATTCTCACAAAAAGAATAACTTTCATATTATTCATTATTGTTTGTTTTTACACATTGTAAATTTTAGAAAGTTTATCAGATAAACAAGTATGCAAGTAACACTATTCAGAATATTAGTTTTTAGCACAAATTGTGAACAAGTAGAACCATCCAAATATTACAACTTTGTATAAATAATTTATGTGTGTTCTCTCTAAAATAATTTATTTAAATAACACATTCATTTCTATTAATTAAATGTGGCATGGTAAAGGTATTTCTACAATCCTAATTAATTATTATCACTTGTAGCAAGATTGCTCGATGAAACATGGAGCAAACTTGTACACTTTGTTGGTTACTTTGATTCACAATAGGTTTAATTAAAAACATGTATTTTACTGGTTCTGATCAGTTCACAATATCATTATTAGCAATCATTTACCATAAATAAAAGAAAAAGTAAGTTTATCAATTGGAGGTTAAAAGATGATGAAATGAAAATCACTCTTCGAACTCTTGTTGAGTCTTCACTATTCACTTTTGACTTTCAAATCAATACAATCTATTATTTCGCTTGCCAAACTTTGGCCAGGATACCTAATAATTGCAACTTGTACGTACCAAATCAGAGGTCAAACCAAACCACTCCATCTTACAATATTGTATTCTCTTTGCCACTCCGGTTCAAATATGCGTTTGTTTTTGGAGTCAGGCGATTTGTGGTGTGTAGTCATTGTCATTGTTGTCGTCGAAACTTGAGTTTTTTCATAGGTGTATGTACCTATCACTCACTTTTTTTCATTGACTTTTTCACATAACTACCGTCCGTAGGCGTGCCGATCCCTCTTCGGACTGAAAGCTAACAGATTCTCAACTGTGTTGGGTACTGAAATAAAACAGGTTATTACGTTTAGAAGAGCTATATTCCTTTTTTAACCACACTTTTATCAATTAGTAAAACTTATCTCTTGTTTTGGCGGTGAACCGCGAGCGACGAATGACAGGCGGAGTGTTGCACACTCCTGCCTACCATTTTACTCCTTTAAGTTTATAAATGATTTCCAACTCTTTTATTATTTTTGGGCAAGCTTTTAAATGTAATGTGTAAGAACAAGAATCCAAACACGATTAAGATTCTTCCCTTCCCTGATAATGAACACAACATTGTACTTCCTACAGACTGCGAAAATGATAAACCAATAATTGTTTCATTAGCAAACTGTTCATCGATGTATGTACCTAACTATCATATTGCAGTGAACCTTTTTTCTGCGACTTTACTAAAAAAAAAAAATACAACATACCTAGATCTACAAAAGTCACGACAGGACAATAAAAACTTAAATAATTCCTATTAATGTACCTATTGAGTTATTTCAAAAGTCGTAGAACAAACATTGTTGCTGATGATGCTGGGAAGTTGATCACCGAAGGTTGCCGGTCTTTTAAAAATAACGCGATATATTGTTAAGTAGACTTTGTTTGGTCGATGTAATGTTCGTAAACTGTTTTGCCAATATAATTGATAGTATTTTAGGGAGAAAAATATAGGTACCTACTAGATAGCGAAGTCTCTTACTACCAGTAAGAGACTATAGCTTTTTAACCGACTTCAAAAAAAGAAGAAGGTTCTCAAGGTCTCTTAGGTACTGGTTGAAATTAAGGCATAAAAATATGATACAAAAAAAATATCATAACCTTTTCCATGCGAAACGAATACGAGTAGGTAGGTACGGTATTGAATTTGTTATTTTCAGAATCAGAAATATATTTAGGTCGTTATTCGTTATTTTATTTTTGTGTTTTAATCAATAATCACACTAATATTATAAATGCGAAAGTTTGGATGGATGTATGGATGTATGGATGTATGGATGGATGTTTGTTACCTCTTCACGATAAAACTACTGAACGGATCGGGCTGAAATTTTGCATACAGGTAATTCTAATCCTGGAATAAAACATGGGCTAATTTTTATTCCATAAATCTGTTCCCGTGGGATGAAAATGACCTTTTAATGTTCATAGGAACAACGCGTGCGAAGCCGCGGGGCGCAGCTAGTATAATATAATGTAAGTAATTAATATTATTTTTAGGTAAAATCGTGTCAGTTACTTAATAAACAATCACATCACACTAATATTATAAATGCGACAGTTTGTGTGGATGTATGGATGGATGGATTGATGTTTGTTACTTCTTCACGCTAAAATTACTGGACGGATCAGGTTGAAATTTTACATACGAGTAATTCTAATCCCGGAATCAAACATAGGCTACTTTTGATGCTATAAATCAGTTCCCGTGGGATGAAAATCACCTTTTAATGTTTCCATAGGAACAACGCGTGCTAGTCAGAAATATATTTAGGTCGTTACTCGTTATTTTATTTTATTGTATTGCAGTTTTCTGTTATTTGTTACCAGATGGAAAAAAGTCCTGTTCTATTTATTTATCGTTTACAATTCCATATTTTATTTAGCGCATATTTCACACAATCAGAGGCCGGTATCAAACAGCGCTTGTTCTGGTTTCCGAACATAAATCTACTTATAGGAGGACTACAGTTATAGCCTTCAAAAGGCTAAATAATAATAATAATAATGTTCGACAATTCACACAGCATTATCTAGCCCCAAGCTAAGCAGAGCTTGTATTATGGGTACTAGATAACTGATATACATAATACAATATATTAATTACGGATGTAAGAGGGTTAACTACGAACCTTATTTGTGTTGGAACACCAACGTTTCATCCCTTAACGAGGGACATCTTCAGAGCGAATAATGAATTCGTCAAACTAAGATAGTTTTTATAATAAAATACAATACATTAGATAGATAGATATTTTTTTATTTTACATAGAAAACACCCAGAGCGCTCTGAACAAATATCTACAGATCGTACATAGGTACATACAGATATAATACTTAATACTTAGAATAAAGTTGTATTGTTTAGTATTTAAGATTATTGTAAAGACTATTAATGTTTTTATTAGTCCAATTTTCTATTGGTAATGTTTATATTTTTATTTTAAGTAGTGCTATGTACTTAAGTAAGACTATATTGACTATATTATACAAGACCTGTAATTTGTTGCCAATAAATAATCTGAATCTGAATCTACACACATTTGTCCCGAGTCGGCAATCGGACCCGCAACCCCCTGCATCGCAGGCGGACCTTCAGTCATCGCGCCACAGAGGTCGTCAAAATATTCGTAGGTACTGTTTGATGGTCGCTAATAGTTAGCGATGCTAGAAATAGGGTTTTGTTAGCTTTCCCAGTTTATTTATTTATTTGTTTGGGTCAAACATAGTAATTCTAATTTGATCCTGTTAAGATTTCTTATAAAGAGGCTTGTATATATCTTATCCATTTTGAATGGAGCACAAACGTAAACAAACCGCCCATACTTAACCTAAAATTCACTTTGTTGCGTCCTTTTATACGTAATTTACATTACTTGTCGATTTTAGATCCTCACTTCAATAAAAATTGCTTACAATTATATCTGAAACTCGACGCCAAGCAAGTGAGATTTTGTTATTTGTGTCTGTGTCTGTGTGTGTACTTTGTTTACTAACATGCTGCATTCAAAATGGATAAACCATAGATAGGCTTATATAGAATAGGTTTATATAGAGGCATCGATCAAAAATTTCGCCGGCCCCCCTTAGATGCACAATGCGCGCTCTGAAACCGTCTGTATCAAAAGCTTTCCTTTTTGGCATGTATGGAAAGCATTTGAATTAGTGTCATTTGATCGCTTGGACATAAAGCATGCCTATCGAAATTACAAAAATCACACGTCCAAGACACTAAAATGACGGGTTTTCTATTTTTAGTAAAATTTTAATGCATTTTTTATTATAATGTATAATTATTGCCCTTACCTCAAGAAATTGGCGTTGAAAATTATTTGTTGATAAATTCAACTCCACTAATCTCTTGTTCCATAAGCAGAAACCTTGTCAGGCTATGCGCCAACTGTCTGCGTCAAGACGAATCGTAGACAATTTTGAGTGTCATTTTCGTAAGGTTCTATGTATCTACGGGGGAGGCCGCGAAATTTTTGATCGATGTATAGAGGCCACATATAGCGGACGTGATGTGAAGAAAACTAGGATATTTCTAAATTTTACAAAAAATGTCGTCGACCGCGGATTGGTTGGGAATAGATTTTCTTTTTGGTGATGTGGGGCCCCATACTGTCTGTTTTGTGTGCGCAATGAGGTTCAACCCAAAATGAACCGAATTTATTTATAGTCTCTGTGGAAATACCGGTATATTTTTAAGCATTTTTTGTGTTTGCAAATAAACTAAATTATAATAATAATGTTAGACAATTAATACAGCATTATCTAGCCCCAAGCAAAGCAGAGCTTGTGTTATGGGTACTAGATAACTGATATACATAATACAATACATTTGATAGATAGATATGTTATATTATACATAGAAAATACCCAGAACACCTGGAACAAATATTTGCAGATCGTACAAACATTTGTTCCAAGGCGAAATAACAGAAAAACGTAAACAGAGTTTGCTTTCACCTTTCGTAATATACTAATTGGTGTCTAAAATACTAATTGGCGCCCAACACGGTACAAATTCTTGTACCACGTTTGGACGCCAAAATATAGAAATTCATATAGAAGTATAGTTTTGATTATAATCGTTATCTCTATGGGTAATTCTAATTTCTAAATAACCAAATAATATCCCGTTAATTTTCTTCTACTTGACTTCGCTAGCTGAATTGACTAGCTGTGCTTTGGCTTAGAATTTGCACCACCCCATCTCTTCCCGTGGGTGTCGTAAGAGGCGACTAAGGTATATCCACCGGGTCAGGCAGCAGCGCCCCTGCAGAACAATTTTACCACCGAACTGCAAGCCCCAACCCGCATGCCCAGTTTGGAGATTATGGGCATTATCCACTATTAAATAAACGCCAACAAGGCGTATATCAGGGGAAGGCTTGCGTCCAGCAGTGGACCAATACAGGCTGTTGAAGTTGAGGTTGAGAATGACTTCGCGTTATAGTTCATTAATAGTCGAATTTTTTTAGGATATTAATAGAATTTTGGACCGATTTTGTAAATTATTTTGCTTTTGTACAGATAATAATCCCGAGTTTAGAAAAATGTCGTGTATTTTTGGAAATCTTAAATTTTAGCTTGCAACACTTTTTCATCTGTAAATTATATAGAAAATTAACTTAAAGGTAAAATTATATATTCTTATAAAATCTAGTTCGTAACAACATTGTGTTTAATCTGTTTTGTGAAATAATATATAATAAAAAAAAATAAGTTGTAAATCAATAATTAATATTAATAATTTGATTCCCGAGGGATTAGTATTTATCCCGCTAAACTTTAAAAACTTTTTAAATCGAAGGGATTCAAGTCAGTTTTTAGTGTTTTCAAAACAATCAAACAAATTCAAATAATATTTTTTCTGGTATTTTTTAGGGATCCGTATCCAAAGGATAAAACGGGACCCTATTATTAAAACTCCATTGCACTGTCCGTCTGTCACGAGGCTGTATCTCATGAATTTACTATACTTAGACAGTTGACATTTTCACAGATGAACAAAAATACATCTGTGATGATGTATTTCTGTTGCTATTTAACAAAAGAAAACTAGAAAACAGAATAAAATGAATATGGGCTTCAATAAAATAGGCATGATTTGCCATTTTTTTAGATAATGGTACGGAACCCTTTCGGAACCTTTTCTTATTCGATTCCGACTCGCAATTGCGCAATTATCAAGCTGTTTATATAGTAAAAATTTGACTTGTCTAAGTACTTATTTTGTAAGTCTAAAGAAATAAACGATTTGACTTTGACTTTGACTTTGAAATTGGCCGGTTTTATATCTATATCCGTGACTATGGACTTTCTATAAACCTACAACATTCACCTACCCTATAGAAAATAGTCTTCCACTCCACTACTCCACTATAGCCGCTTACAACCTATTAGGTATCGAAAAATCATCAATTTCAGTTACTTCCAACTCATGTACTAACAAGGGTCGTATACAGAACTAAGGGCATTTAAGGGTACGGCATGCGATAGGTAGCCCCATAAGAGTGTACCAAAAGCAATTTTCTACAAAATCTTTCTAAATTATAGGAATGAAAATATTTAGTAACAATTCCGCGAAAAAACCCTTCTGCTATAAAATCAAAAAAATTATACAAAAAAAAAAAAAAAGACGTGTGGCACTCGGGGACTGCCGCGGTAAAGCTATTGCAATGCCATCTAGAGGCGAGTTGCTGAACTAAAGAGACAAACGTCATATTTCAAAAAGTCATTAAAAGTTCTACAATTCATCGATAGATGCCAAAACTAAACAGTATCACCGCTGTTCCGGTCGGAGTGGGGAGCGTGAGGTTTTTTCGTTACGGAATTTCTGGATTCGGTCCCCGCGCTCAAGGCCCGCGATAGAAGCTATGCAATAGCTTAAAAACATTTATCAAAGTAAGTCGTCAACTAGTTTCGTCTCTCCACGAGACATCATCAGGACACCACACCACTCGATCTTGACACTGAGAGACAAACAACAACGGCAGAGTGCCACCAGAGATGTTGCCACTAAGAGCTCCGTAGTACGGAGGAAGTTTTTCGCAGAATTGTTACTAAATATTTTCATTCTTATATTTACAAAGTAACGCCTGAATGAATCTATTATGTAATTGAAATCTTTATTTATCTCAGAATCTGTGAAATCTACCACCTTCTTTTTTAGGGAAATGAAACTTCGATCTTTTACTCGTATCTTGAATTAGGTACGTATTTTAAAAACACGATGGGTGAAGAAAGTTTTGTTAACGTAGAAACGTTAACGTTTAAAGGTGATTTTTATCCCACGGGAACTGATTTATGGGATAAAAAGTAGCGTATATTTAATTCTAGGATTAGAATCACCTGTATGCAATATTTCAGCCCGATCCGTTCAGTAGTTTTGGCGTGAAGAGGTAACAAACATCCATCCATCCATACAAACTTTCGCATTAATTATAGCTATTGTACCTATGTAGTCACCTGTTTTGGCCAAATTAATGTATCTTTATCTTTATCTTTATCTTTAAATTCATTTATTTTCTCTTCACAAAAAGGTTTTATAGCTAAGTAGGTCTAGAGTAGAAAATTAGGTACCTGTTTGTGCGAGACTGGTGTAGACAGTGATAGGTTTTGAAACCTGTGTTACTAGTCACCAGTGCCCCCTCCACAGAGTTGGTTAAGTTAGTTAGATGTTATGCCTAAGATGTGTATAAATGAAAAGAGAATATTAATAAACTAAGGACGTAATGCTTATAATCCCCACGCTGGCTGGCTGGGCAGATTTTTTCAGCAGGGGGCGCTGCTGCCCGCCCCCGGTACATATCCCTTAGTCGCCTCTTACGATACCCACGGGAAGAATTGGGGTGATGCAAATTCTAAGCTAGCAGCACACAGCATTCCAACCCAACACATAATATTATTCAAAGAAAGAAAGAGGGCAGGTACTTAATATCCTTAACCACACTACTCAGACCAAGGAATATAAAGACGCCTTACGTTACGGCGAACTAAAAAATGAAGCCACTTTTTTGCAAAAAATTTAAGTCGGCTTAAAGTTTTTTGAAACAAAATTAATTATTGAATTTGAATTTGAATTCTCGTTTTGAACAGACTCTATCGCAGTAACTGAGTTACTGAATATAGTTTTTTCAGCCATTTTCACAGAGCTATACTTACATTAAGCACCCTGGTGGCAAACTTGGAAGTTTGCCAGTAATGTAAGTAGATACGCAACATCTGGCAAAAATGGCGTAGAAGTTATCGTTAGGAAAATTCGAAATCCGATTGTTACGTTAACTTTCGAACGTTACTTTAACGGTCAAGGGCGGTAGAGATTTTAAATCGAAGTTCTAAACTTTTTCCTTCACCAAATAGGTTGTAAACCAAGAGAGTATCGTTACAAACATTTTAACTACCGACTATGTTTAGCTTTAGATGTATTTATTTTGCTTTAGGCTTAAAATTTGCACCACTCCATCTCTTCCCGTGGGTGTCGCAAGAGGCGACTAAGGAATATCTACCAAAGCGGGCAGCAGCGCCCCCTGCAGACAAACTCTACCACGGAACTGCGATCCCCAACCCGCATGCCCAGCGTGGGTATTATGGGCATTACCCCCCATTAGAGAAACGCCAACAAGGTGTTTATCAGGGGGAGGCCTGCGTCCAGCAGTGGGCTAATACAGGCTGTTGAGGTTGAGGCCATTCTCGCGAAGAACCGACAACCGCTGGGGTAAACTTGTTCTTGAGTGGAGACTGTGACTCAGCAAACGTAGTATATGATACCCTCCGGCCAGGTGGGATGATGATATGCGAAAGACTGCAGGCAGATGCTGGATGCGTCAAGCTGAAGACAGGGCGCTCGGCTATAGCACTCATTAGGAGAGGCCTATGTCCAGCAGTGGACTGATATAGGCTGATAATGATAATGAAATACTTAACGTTTCTTTGACACATGCAAAACCCACCCTTAAGGGTTGGTTTCAATTGATAAATGAGATTCAATATGACATGCATATTAGATTTTGATAAACGAGTTATTAATGTATTCTCACGGCTATTAAAGAAGGCATATTTTGAAGGGTAAAAAACCCGAGTTCTGAATCGATCATCAGACCTGCTTAAACCTGAGTTGCGTTTGAGTATTCGGGGTAACTTACTCAAACTAATTTACTTAAAGGAACTTATTGAATTATAATTTTAATCAGAGAACCTCCAATAGGATTGTATGAGAAAAGGGACTTTTATATATTTATTTTAACATAGTTCCATCCCATTCTGATTATACCTTACACTCCAATTCAGAATCCAAGATATTTTATGTCAACAAAGACATTCATAGCAAAAACCAGCAAGGTTATCACCAAAAACTAAAAACTAACTTCAATAACGCATAATTTCACGTGTGTAGCGAAAAAAGTTTAAATTTGACTTCGAAAAAAAAAACAGAAGTCAATTAAATGATGAAATAATAATGAGCTTACATAAAGCGCTTATCAGGAAGAGGCCTGAGTCCATAAGTGGACCAAAAAAGGCTGTTGATGTTGAAGTTGAACATTAAGTTAAAGAAATAAATATTTTGTATTTTGTGTATTGTGTGAGCAGGAAATTAAATTCTACAGATCTTTTCCCACAGAACCCTAATTTAAAGATTACAATGCGGTGTTTCGTTATGATTAAACGAATAAACAGAAAATACTGAAATTGTAACAATAAGTAACGCTTTATTCAAGCGTCGTTCGTTTTACGGCTTTTGTTTAATTAATGGAACATGGCAACACTGGCTGTGGTCTTATTATCTGGGCTCTGTTTACGTCATTTATAAAAATATCACAGAACCACTGGAGCTGTGGGGTAGCGGGATAGGAATCGGAGCGTACTTACTACTTATCTACGCATCGTCGGTATTTACAATAGGCAGATAGGATTTACCTATACTGCGATTCAAAAACCTGGATATTTTTTTTATACAAAGTCGTTACAAAACCTAAGGAATATTGTTGGAAAATATTGAACGACATTGGTTTCATCGAACCTAAACACAGAAGCACGAAACAATTTTTGGATTTGAAAGTTTCCATTCAGCATTTAATTGACCTCTCTTTCGTTTTCGAAGTCAAATTTAAACATTTTTCGCTGCACACGTAAAATGATTCGTTGTTGAAGTAAATGTTTTAGTTTTTTTTGATAACCTTGCTATTATTACCTTGTGGTTTTATGTTATTGTTATATGATTTTGTTAAGTTTTCACTGATGAATGTCCTTGTTGACATAAAATATCTTGGATTCTGAATTGGAGTATAGACTAGGATTTTGCATCGCCAATAAATTCACAAACGTACAAAATATCACACTAATATTTTATTAAGGTAGGCTATACATAGATAGGTGCATACAGATGTTATTATTATTTATTACTATTACTACCCCCCATGAGTCAATAAAGCGTTTATCGGGAGGAGGCCTGCGTCCAGCAGTGGACCGATACAGGCTGTTCAGATTGAGATTTATGTGATGGGTAATTTAACCTACATTAATTGAATTAAAAATTATAAAAAACTCTATTTTTCCAGCCATAAAACAAGTCCTTCAAACTAGTTCGACCGAGGTCTAGAGAACTCATTCCACGCTTTCCCCAGTGGGGTCATATAGTTCCAAACTTCAATCTCCCAACTACGCTTTTATACTATTGTGGGAAAGTGGCAAAATATATTATTTATTTATAAGGTAAACTTGGTTTCATATCAGCTTCATTTTGCGGCGTCGAACTATTTTACCCGTACAAAATTTAACCAATTTTAAAAGACCGAAATTCCGCCTGCGAGTTAGGAGGTTGTCGATTCTCGGGTTCTATTCCCGCTTCGGAACAAATAAATAAGTAGGTAGGTAATTACCTAAATAATTTAGACATAGACAATCTACAGAGCATCATCTAGCCTCAAAGTAATCAGAGTTTGTGTTATTTTATATTACGTACTAGATAACTGATATACTAATATTTACCACCATGTACTTTAGTTAGGTAAGTACCTACTAGACTGTATTCTGCTTTTTTATGTTCTATGTATAAGATACGAAATTATCCTGTGTTTTTCTTATACCTACTTAGTCAGGTACAGTAATCACACTAATATTATAAATGCGAAAGTTTGGATGGATGTATGGATGTATGGATGTATGGATGTTTGTTACTTCTTCACGCCAAAACTACTAAACGGATCTGGCTGAAATTTTGCATACAGGTAATTCTAATACTGGAATAAAACATAGGCTACTTTTTATCCCCTAAATCTGTTCCCGTGAGATAAAAATCACCGTTTAACGTTTCCATAGGAACAACGCGTGCGAAGCCGCGGGGCGCAGCTAGTGTTTTAATATTTCTTTACAAAATTATTTTTTTATCAAATTCTGTTAGTAAGTAGGTAGTCCGAAAGTTTGTTAAGTTAAGTCAAATTACTGGTCGCCACGATACAGGCTTTGCCTAGTGTGGAGACCGTGGGAAAATATCTGTTAGATTAATTGTTACTACAATAAAATATTTTTTCATTTTTTCATTTTCATATTAATTTAAGAAAAACCAGCGGCACATACAAAAATATCAAAATTCAAAAGATAGAAGCACAAGGCTAAGTATTAAGAGGTACGACTAAGAAGAATATTAGTGAGTATATGAGTGTAATAAGCAAAATCAGATAATCAGATAATCATAATAATATAATATACCTTTTACTCATATACCAAGATCGAGTTATCCTCATAATCCTACAACATTATGTATCTACTCTAATCCTGTAAAAATAGAGCTAAATGTTTTTATGTAAATACAAATATATATTCCATATCGATATTTTTGTCATTAATAAACATTGAAAACACACAGAACACTCGGAAAAAATATTTTCAGATCGTATAAACTTACGAATCTGCTGTTTTTGTGATAGGAGATTCGTAAGTTTTCCATGGAGGTGACGATATGAAACAATGAAAAACAATAAAAAAACAACTGAATTCGCAACCTCGTGCGTAGGTAGACCTTCGCTCGTTACGCCACAGAAGCCTTCGTTAGGTACCACCTACCTTTCTACATTACCTAACAAAGAAAATTACAATAAAAGAAAAGAAACAATTTGGAACTAGTATTTACAATTGGAATAGTTGACCTAACAACAGACAGTTGCAAACAATCTAGAGGTAGCTCAACTGATCCACCAAGCTGAATATTATTTAGCTGACCCAACTAACGTGCTCCTGTCCAATTCCCATTGAGAAAAAGCAATCACGATTTTGCTCGAATTTTCTAAAGAATTTTCTGACGTTCACACGTTTTTAGTTCCTTTGGCGCAGAATTTTATAGTACCTACAGCGAATTTATACAAATATAGTGGAAATATTTTCTACATTTTCCATCGGAGATTTTGACGCTCAGTAAAGCTAAAGACTATTTAAAATAGGACAAAAATAGTGTTCATCTACTTCTGATATAGAAACAACGCGTATGATTAAACAGTGGGCAATAATGCTGCTACAATATACAAGAAACTATGGTTTATCCATTTTGAATGAAGCATGTTAGTAAACAAAATACGACACAAATTACAAAATCTCACTTGCTTGGCTTCGAGTTTCAGATGTAATTGTAAGCAATTTTTCTTAAAGGAAGGATCTAAAATCGACAAGTGTTGTAAATTACGTATAAAAGGACGCGCCAACAAAGTGAATTTTAGGTTAAGTATGGGCGGTTTATTTACGTTTATGCTTCATTCAAAATGGACACGGTATAGATAGGTATAGGTACCTACTAATAAAATATAACATTGACATGTTTTTTTTTTACGGTAAATAGACCTTCGTTTGACCGCAATCCCACCTGATGGAAAGCGAAGATGCGGCCGACGATGTATCACGAAGGTCTAGAAGATACCTATTCACCTTTGTCTTGTGTATGTAAAATGTAAGCTACATTAGGTATATTATTGTTCACTTATTTAAAAAATTATAATTTTTCATTTTACTTACTAATATTTTGCTTTACTATATTATATGATCATCTAATCTTATCAGCTATAGCTACGAGAAGAATTCGAGCGAAAATATCTACTTTTTAACCGACTTAAAAAAAAAATCTCTCAATTCGACTGTTTTTTTATGTTTGTTACCTCAGAACTTTTGACTGGGTGCTCCGATTTTCATGATACTTTTTGTATTTGAAAGCTGGTGCGTCCCGTGTGGTCCCATTTGCAGTTCTGACACTGGGATCCCTATAATTGAAGTCGGTTTATGTTTTTTTTTTTTTCAGAAATAGACCTTCGTTTGACCGCAATCTCACATGGTGGAAAGCGAAGTATAAGTTTTTTAAACAAAATCAATTATATTACAAGTAAGATGTTATTTGATTAATTTCTTAGATATAATCTCACCTGCTCCCTCGGAGGAGATGTCCTCGGCTTGCCCTGGAGCCCTTGTTTCTGACTCCCCTGCTTCTGTCCAGCCATGACACCGTACATTTTCACTGATTTTAAGTTAGATCCTCGGTTCCTCACACCTGACACTGATTTACACTTGACTAACAAGTTAGATCGTCGGTTGACACTGATTTACACTTGGTTAATAAGTTAGATCCTCGGCTTACACTGATTTACACTTGATTAACAAGTTAGATCCTCGGTTTACACTGACTTACACTTGGTTAATAAGTTAGATCGTTGGTTGACACTAATTTACACTTGATTAATAAGTTAGATCTTCAGTTGACACTGATTTACACCTTATTTTAGTTAAATAGATACCTAGGTATTATACAAATTAGAACTGCAGACTGTTGCTAGCAATCCACAGGTAGCTCAGTGCAATAACGCCGCTACGAGATGGATTTCGAGCGGGATGACAAGATATGGTTTTCCTGCGAGTGAGAAGTACAGAGCAGAGACGTGCACCGAAATTTCTATGCGTTAAAACTGTTTTTACCTAATTACCAGTAAGTAACTAAGTGCTGAACGCGCCCGACGTTGCATAACCTCGGTGATTGGTTCTCAAGGTGATTCAGGACGTTGTTGCCTCCCTAATTATTAAAATTATTTAACTTTTATTTGTTATTATAGCGGCAACACAAATACATCATCTGTGAAAATTTCAAATGTCTTGCTAGAGTCTGTTTAAAAAGAGAAGAGTCGTGGCGTTACGGTGAACTAACACTTTTAGATAAATAATAGATTCAGGCGTTACTTTGCAGAAATCCATTGTAAATATAAGAATGAAAAATATTTTGGTAGTAACAATTCCGCGAAAAAACCTTCTGCGATAAAATCTAACAAATTATACAAAATGAAAGAACATTTTTCAAAGTAAGTCGTCAACTAGTTTCGTCTCTCCACGAGACAACATCAGGACACCACACCACTCGATCTTGACACTGAGAGCGCCAAACAACAACGGCAGAGTCTTATAAAAGGTTTTTTCGCGGAATAGTTACTAAATATTTTTTATATTAACACTTTTAGTCTAACTGCAATGACAGAGCAGTGTTGTCAACACAACAAAAGTTGTCAAATTGGCACACGAGCGCCCTCGATTCCCACGGCTCTTCTCTTTTTGAACAGACTCTATCATGGTTCATGAGATACAGCCTGGTGACAGACGGACAGCGGAGGCTTAGTAATAGGGTCCCGTTTTACACTTTGGGTACGGAACCCTAAAAATTAATCAGCATTATCCCATCCAGCTCCACAAAACTTATTTATGAACCATCTACTATATCTGCACAAGTTATACCACATGTTTAAGCCAAAGATTTGTGACGCAGTAAACGTAAGTTACTACTTACTACTGCTAGGCAGGTATTTAGCAATAAATCGTATGTTAATACCCTATTACGGTGCATAATTACTAGCTGCGCAACGCGCCCTCGTCCCCGTGGAAATTATTATGTCACTTCCCACGGGAACGGGATAAAAAGTATCCTATGTCCGTCTCCTGATTCTAAGCTATATCCCCACCTGATTTCCAGAGAAATCGGTTCAGCCGTTCTTGAATTATAAATTGTGTAACTAACACGACGTTATTTTATATTCCTCATCGACGGAAAATCACTTCACACAATCAATCGGCCTCCTGCCTGTTGACAGGAATATCTATTTAGATTTATGATATATTTATTAAACATATTTATCGCATATCTTAATACGATATAACGAATACGCGACTCACTCTTAGCCAATGTTATTGCTAACACAGCAAGTTGGTTACGGTAGTTAGTTTTATTGCCTGAACTGGAATGATAGCAACGGTAATTTTTATTGCTTTCTTACTCCGTACTTATTTATTGGCTATAGAGACGGTAAAATTGATACAGGTATCGCTTAAAAAGGTTATAAAAGAGGTCATATTATTATACGTAAATAGGTATTTACTTATATCCATAGTTATAGTAACCTACAATCTGTTATTAAAATACATGTCTAAGTGTTTATTTTGTAAGTCTAAAGAAATAAATGTTTTGACTCTGACTCTGATTCTATCCTATTTTATTTTTGTTTACTTTGACAAAGCCTATATATAGCTCCCCTTTTGACATTTGCTAATCTTATTTTTAGTATAACTTTAATTATTGTAGAATATCTGACAATATAATTCTTATTTATTTAGGCCCTTTGACAGCCAACCATTCGTTATTTTATGATTAGATATAGCGAGTATGTGTTAATTTAGAGATTAAGATCTGTCTGTTTTTATTTTATTTACTCTTTTTACCCGCGACGGAACGGAGACGGTATATGCGTTTAGGGTGTGATGTTGTTTGTATGTATGTATGTATGTATGTGCAAAATGCAATGTTCCTAATTATCTCCCAAACGGCTTGACCGATTACGGTGCGGTTTTCAGTTTCGGGTTCGAAATTTGGTGGCGATGATTCTTAGCTAGTTTTTATTGTCTTCACTCACCAAGGGGCGCTGTTATATGTGTATTTCGTGAAAACCAATGTTGCCATATATCTCCAGAACGGTTTGTTCGATTGAGACACAGTTTTCAGTATAAGGTATGGGGTTCATTGGCGATGGTTCTTAGTTTTATGGTGTTTGATCACCAGGGGGCGCTGCAATCAACGTTTTATATTTTTGTACAATACAATACAAATACTCTTTATTGCACACCAAGATACAGAAAAGAAAACACAAACACAAAAACAGTTGCATAATGGGCGGCCTTATCGCTAAGAGCGATTTCTTCCAGGCAACCTTTGTACCTTCATAGACGTGTTTGCCAACACACTCCGTTGCTAATTTAATAATAACATAATCATTAAAATAAAATAAATACAAAAAGGGCGTGCCTCTGTCGTCGGTATATAATGTAAGGTTCACTCAGCTTGCTTTACTAAGGTCCGTATTGTATAGGCTTCCCCATGCTTTACTTATGCAGTCATTTCGTGAGTTCTACTCAAGCTTAAAATCTCTGCTCAAGTAAATCTTTATTATAGAACGTAACTCTGACGCTACTTAGCTAGTTGCACTACCTAAATCTCTACTTAAGTGAGTTGAATTTCGTCTATGGTCTACACATTTATCTAGGCGAAAAGCGTTCCTTTACCTTATTAACCTGACTATCACAATTTTTCTTTTTTTGTTGTTTTGACGGTTATTGTGAAACTAAACGTAACGATTTTAAACTTAACAAAAAGGAAGCCTATTTGGCGATAGTAACGAGACATGATCGTAACGTCTCATATTTTTATGGGATTTACGTAGTTCCCAGTCCGCACGATACGGGGAGATGGGGCGCTATACTAAAATCTATGGGAAACTGAGACGTCTCGATATTGTCGTCAAACTCACCCCTCAGTTCAGTTTCCGAAAGTTAAACTTCTGAGTATTCAAACGCAACTGAAATTCATGCACGTCTCACATCTCAAGTAAGGAATTTTTGACAGATTTTCATTGAAAACTGTAAAAAACCATGACGTGTTTAATTCTGACTTGTTAAAAATTAAATACACTTGATTAAAGAGTTGACCATTGATTAATTAATGAAAAGGATGATCTGCGTTCGAAAAATGGGCTGTAAATAGAGTAGAAAATCTCTAAAAAGTTTAAAATAAAATCAAAATAAAATTTTGAAAAACCCACGACGGATGTAATAAATAGTATGTACCTACTTAATCGAAAAAGGAAGAAATAATTTTTGCAGAACCCCCGACTAAATGGAATTGAAAAAGACAATTAAATTACCTTTAGTTACAAATATAGTTTCCTAAATTTTTTCACCTATCCATTACTACAAAGCCAAAAAAATCCGTCGGGGGGGCTGCCATTTCCAATTGCCAATTGCCATCTATTTTCTGAATTTTCCGGTACCCAGTGTGGCGCTGGCTTAGAATTTGCACCACCACCTCCATCTCTTCCCGTGGGTGTCTTAAGAGGCGACTAAGGGATATCCACCGATGGCGGGCAGCAGCGCCCCGTACAGAACAATTCTACCACCGAACTGCGATCCCCAACTCGCATGCCCACCGTGGGGATTATGGCCACTACCCCCATGAGATAAACGTCAATAAGGCGTTTATCAGTGGTCAGTACAGCAGTGGACCAATCCGGGCTGTTGAGGTTGAGGTTCCTGAATTTAAATGACTAGGTATAAAGATTATCTCATACAGTCAATTAATAGATACAAATTTGAACTATAATTTATGTTGAATTTACAATTGAAAAAACGTATAGATTACCTGTTGTCTGCAGCCACCCGACGGATTTTTTTGGCTTTGTAGTAATGGATAGGTGAAAAAATTTAGGAAGCTATATTTGTAACTAAAGGTAATTTAATTGTCTTTTTCAATTCCATTTAGTCGGGGGTTCTGCAAAAATTATTTCTTCCTTTTTCGATTAAGTAGGTACATACTATTTATTACATCCGTCGTGGGTTTTTCAAAATTTTATTTTGATTTTATCTTTACTTTATTTACTCTTCTCTTCCTTATGGTATTTCCTTTCTAAAAATATTTTGTGTCTTTTGTCTAATAATATTATATTTATTAAAGTTAAATTCATGTGAAATTCGGTTATAGTATCAAATATATGTATGAATGTACCTACGCTGGAATAAATAAATGAAATGAAATACATAAGTCATAAAAAAACAAAAGCAAATAAATACATAGGCAGTCCTTCTATATATAGACTTACAAAATAAGCACTTAGACAAGTAAATTTTTTACTATATAAACAGCTTGGGATACATTTAGTTTCTAAACATATAAATATACCTAGAGTATGGTTACTCAGGGATAATGCAGCATTCTAATGGTAAAATAATTTTTGAAATCGGTTCAGTAGTTTTTGAATTTATTCGTTACAAACATCCAAAAATAAAAATATTTCTTCTTGATTACCTACTAGCAGTTCCTCGTGGTTTCACCCGTAGTTCCCGTTCCCATGGGAATTCCGGGATGAAATATAGCATAAGTCACTCCTGAAAACACGACAGTTTCATGCACCATGATCACGGAATATTAACTGAATGTCTTGGTTGGGAGTGAGTTTTTATTCTCAGATAAGTCTATCTACCCTCATTTTTAGTCTTTTGCTACGAACTACAACACTCATCATCATCATCAGCCTATACTAGTCTACTGCTGGACATAGCCCCCCACCCCCCCCCCCCCCCCTAATGCTACAACACTACCTAGCTCAAAACTCAAATCATGGTAAATATCCCGTTGTAAATGACTTTGATTTTTATTAATTTTCATCATAACTAAAGGTGCGTAAAAGATTTCAGATCAATCAGTCAACGGGAAGAAGGTCAAATTTGAATGACTAGATTTGACCCAAACCAATAAACAAACTAGGCAAACTAAATAAAAGCTAAAAAAACATATTTGATGAGGTGAGTCGATTCAGCTGCTCGCGCGTTTTGATATCCAAGTAATAAATGATAAACAAGGGATAACAAAACCAAACTCTCTAAGTGGCGAACGTTCTCTTTGTGAGAATTAACCCGTGCAGTTTTATTCATATTTTTAAAATGTTTTATGAACACTTGCAGAATAAATTGTGGAGCCTGTGAAGTGTGTAAAAACAGTGCGAAAGAGTAATAAATACACTGAACTATATTTCACGTCACGTCAAAAGAACTTGATGTAGCGTTTGCTTTTTCAAATTCTGCGGAATTGTCAGACATTTTTATTTTTATAGGCTGACTATGCACGCTGTGGTACCCGCTTCAATTTGTTTATTTACAAATTCTTTATTTATTGTCAGAAAAGGCTGGTACCTAAATATAAAATCATAATTATCCGCTAATTGAAATGGTTTTTAACCGACTAAAAAGAAGGAAGTTCTCAATTCGATTGTACTTTTGTATGTTTTTTACCTCAGAGCTTTTGACTGGGTGGTCCGATTTTCACGATTGTTTTTTTTATTTAAAAAAAAAAAAAAAAAAATTTTGTTCATTCTACTAATATTATAAACGCGAAAGTTTGTTTGGATGTAGGTATGGATGTTCTAGGTTAGATTCTACGCCTGGAATAACACATAGGCACATTATTATACTAATAGCATTTTATCACTTATATCAGTTTCCTTGGGTTAGAAAGAATTTTAAAACGTTTCCATTGAAATAACGCGTGCGAAGCCGCGGACAGCAAATAGTTATACTTACCTAAATAAATAAAGTTCCTCTATTCCGAAAAGTTCAACTTAAAGTTCAACGAGTTGAAATAATAAAATGTTTTATTCCACTTAGTAGTACCTACCAATAACAGAAGCTCTGCATGGGGCTAGATAATGCTGGGTGAATTGTCTACCATTATTTATTTAATTAGTTCAACTTTTTAACCACTTAGTGTAAGTTGAACAAAATGGAATATTTTTACAGAACGTTTAACTGATCAAACGACTGTAAAAAGAAATATTTTCGCATAGAATTAACGTACCTACCTCTCTGCACGATAGATCTGTACCAAATCGCATACAAAAACGAGACGTCACGATTAAGTCTCGATAGTTTCGTCAACAGAACTCAGGGCTCTGATAAATCTTATTCTTATCTTAATCTAGAGAATTATAATTTGTTGTTGAATTTTTTGCACGATTAGATTAAATGCATGCCATCTCTCTACCTAATTTGCATACCGTAACCGATCAAGCATGTTGTTTCACCTATATTACATGTTTTCTGCAAATAAAAATTTTTATCTACTTATAGTGATTCAGTTCATTTCATTTTAACCGACTTCTAAAAAAGGCGGAGGTTCTCAATTTGTCTGTATTTTTTTTTATGTTTGTTGCCTCAGAACTTTTGACTGGGTGGTCCGATTTGCATGATTCATTTTTTATATGAAAGCTGGTGCTTCCCGTGTGGTCCCCTTTTTAATTTTGTTCAGTTCTGACTACGGGATCCATGAAAATTCATGAAAAAACTATAAAAGTTTAAGTAGGTTTATAGTTTTTTATTACAAAATTAATTATAAACTATACTTAAAAAGGAGAGCAGCATTGAAAAAAAACCTCTGGTTGTCAGAGTTGTCAGTTTCTAAACAGAAGAACCCAACCAAATAAATAACTAACTTTATTGAGAAAAAAATACTATCAGATAATAGAAATAAATTAAAAACGCGTTTTGGGTACGCTTCCGATTGGTGTTGTATTGATATGGATCAGTTTCGCTAGGTACCTGTAAATTGTTTACAACATTCTGCACATAGCTCAATTGTTATACCTAACTGTAAATACCTACGAGTAGGTACTAGGTACATACTTCTGGTACCTACCAACTCGTATTATACTTATATATTTGCTTTGTTGCTTATTTTGGAATATTTTACCGGGTCCGTGGAGTGAAATCGAGAGGGCTATACCTAAATCGATTTGGAAACACTTCCTACATCGATGTTTGGAAAGTGGGAACCTAGTTTGGTTTGTTAAAAAATGGCTGGCCTGTTTGGAAAACAAATTATTAATTTAGGTTAGCAGTCACATGTTTGTTCTTGTGATAATTTACAGCATTAGAAAGCTAGCTTGAGAAATTATAAACTGCAAAATATTCCTAGATTAGGTAGACATACATTTTTTTCTTTTGTTCCTACCCAAGCTTTGATACCTATAATTCATTACATTAATTTTATTTATTTATTTCATTTTTAACCGAAGATCTTAAACTACACAAGCCACTTCAACACCCAACCGGAACAACGAAATTAAAAAGTTCCGAAACCACTCCAAACTTTTCCCGCGCGTCTGCAATGACGTGTGTTCCGGAACGCGAGCGCCAACACTGCTGCGTATAACAGTATACTAACTGTGTACCAACTGTGGCAACATTGCAGCATCCTGCGAACGGCGAAATAGCCTTTACTCTTCAAACGGACAAATGTCAACCTTGTAATCAAGGAGGTAAGGATTTTAGAGACGCAGGAAAGAGGTTACGCACATTAGAAGTTTGGACTTTATGCAGTAATAAAATAAGGGTGTTAGTTTTGTGAGGGAAAAGTCAATTTTGCAGGATAATAGATTATATTCTGGATTTTGGTGGGTTTAGTAGTGGCCTTAGTTCAGGGAGCCACTCTACAATAAATTAAACTGAAGCGACGAGCTAAACTTAAGAGCTAGGCAACCTTTGTTTGGGGGATATCGTACTAAATAGATAGGTAGTTAGTTATCCGTAGATTTTACCGAGGTATTTCTGTTCAATTTATTTTTTTATAACTTTTGTGAGTAGTAGTAAGGTACCTACCCAGAGGCAGATCTAGGGGGCGGGGGCACGGGGGCACGTGAGCACCAGCAGTTGACTACTCACTACTCACTCACACAGCCAGAGAATACTGAGATTCATTTCATTACTTGAAATATGCAATCAAGCCGCGCCCCTTGTTGAATAATTCTACCACCAAACTGCGATCCCGTATAGTGCCCATAATCCCCACGCTGGGCATCGCAGTTCGATGGTAGAATTGTTCTGCAGGGGCGCTGCTGCCCGCCCCAAGTGGATAACCCTTAATCGCCTCTTACGTCACCCACGCGAAGAGATGGGGCTGGAGCAAATTCTAAGTCAGCACCACACAGCTATTATACAATACCTACTACAAGATTATTTTTTGACAGTTATTGCTGAATATTTTTGCGCGACTGCCCCTTTTGCCCCAGAATAAAATCCTGGATCCGCTTTTCTACCTACCCCTCCTCAAAAGTGAAGTGGACTTCAGTCCGCAAACAAGTTTTTGATTTGGACCTTTTTTTCGAATGGACTATAATGCTGTTGACATGACCACATGACCATGACAGCGTTATCATATCAGACTTTACTGGGACTTTAATTAGGACGACACTGGGAACGACATTTGTATAGTCAGCAAAAATTGCGCCTTACCGCCACTAGGGTGATTTTTCTGTGAAGTGAATAGTTGCCAACCCCGGCTTGCTCGATATCTTTTGTTTTTAACGCAAAGGAAAATAGTTTCGAACAGGGGGGTTATGCTCTATTCCCAAATACAACGTCCCATTTCCCGCCGATATCTTGTCGTATCTGTGTAAGACGTTGAATTGGTCATAATAGAGCATAACACCCCTGGCTGGATAGGCATTACGTTTGGCGATGGTACCTTAACACTTTATACCTACCAAACTACTAAGTACCTACACTGCTTATTCCAAAGTGAATTTAATATTTCTTATTCTTAGGATTCCGAACCCAAAAGGTAACACGGAACCCTATTTATTATAAGAGTCTATCTAAGTGTTAGTTCGATAGAGCACAAAATCGGGAACGAATTTTATGAAACCAAACTAAATATTCGCTTTCGTTCAAGGACCCAACGAACGGCCTTCAAGACTCTTGATGTCTCGATGCGGTGCGACACTTTATGCCTACCTTCTTTCTAAAGGATTGACGAATTTGTGACATAATATTGTATTGTTATTTCTTACATATTAAAAGTTTTCCCACTGACACAATTATTTTTATTGAATTTTCATTCATTGATATTATCTATTATTTTAATCGAAATGTCGCCGTCAGTCACCTGAGTCGCACCGTGCTCTCGGCATCGGCCGAAAAAAAGGCTTAAGTACGCTCCCTTGGAGCAACTTTACCATTTTGCACCTGTAGCAGTGCAGTGGAGACTTTGGGCAGTTGGAGTGTGGACGCGAAGTGTTTAGTGGGAGAATTAGGCCGTAGACTTAATGAAGTGACAGGAGACTCCCGCTACGGGTCGTTCTTGGTGCAAAGGATTGCCATTGCTATTCAGCGTGGTAATGCTGCAAGCATTATGGGCACCTTCGCGCCGGGAATGCTCAGGGGCGGGTTATTTAATGACTTTATTGTGCATTTTGACTATGTTTCTACAAGGTAAACCAAAAAAAAAAAAAAAAAAAAAAAAACTGTGAAAAAAAATCATTGAAACACATCATTATGTATTATATTTTTTATTATTTATTTAGTAAGTACGTACCTACCATCTTCTTTATTGTATACTTAGTATATTTTAAGGTGTACTAAGTACCTACCTACTATTTGACCTGTAAAACTTTATGTTTACCAATAAATGAACTAATAACTAAATACCCTTTTTTTGCGGTAAATAGACCTTCGTTTACCCCAATCTCACCTGATGGAAAGCGAAGATGCGGCCGACGGTGTATCACGAAGGTCTAGAAGATACCTATTCACCCTTGTCTTGAAGAGACCCAGGTTGTAATTGGCCGGGAAAACAGAGGCAGGGAGCGAGTTCCATTCCTTTGCGGTGCGAATAATAAAGGTGGAGGAAAACCGCTTAGTGCGAGTGGAGGGTACGTCCACCAAGTATGGATGGTAGTGCGCTGTGCGTCTGCTTGTCCTGGAGTGGAAGGGGGATGGTGGGATCAGGTCATGTAGTTCGAGTGAGCATTCTCCAAAATGTATCCTATACATTGATTAATTAAAAAGGGAAGATAAGTTACGTTCTCCCAGCGCTTGCTCAAAAATTGGCATGTGTTACAACTACACGCAAACACATACGCTCACAGTTATATTTCCAGTCCTGTGCAATACAAAGAAGCACAAAGATGGAAAGACGTATCTAAGAGCGAAGTGAGACCGAGACAACAATATTTCACGCGAATCACGACCGCCCGTGCCACCGTGCCGGTCCGACGGAGACTGAGGTGGGAGCACACAATTTTACACAATATGAGGTTGCCATTTTCGAGAAACCAGTCATCCCTTTTTAGTTAATCAATGATCCTATAAAAGACAGAAAGACAAGCAACCTTGCGGCGGAATCTTGAATCAAGAGTAAGTAGGTATAAAGTGTCGCACATCGCATGGTTCACCAACACTATCTTTCCACTCTTGAAGTGCAGCCAACCACCGTCAGCTTCCATACGTACCGATCCTATTCATCCAAGGTTGCCTTGGAGAGATCGCTTTTAGCGATAAGGCCGCCGATTGTGCCACTCTAGCTATAGTTAGCAGTAATTTCTTTGTTCTTTGAAATGAAATGAAATAGTATTTATTTACATAAATATAGGTTGACAATGATGGTTTTATAAAGAGTAGCTATCACTATATTTGACTGGTTAGCCGTGCAAATATTTAGATAAATTGAAATACATTGTAGGGAGCTTAAAAAAATAACAAAATTATGATATGGACGAAAAATAGTATCTACACATTTTAAGGTTCGATAATAAAATAATTAATTTTGTTTTCAAAAACTATAAACCGACTTCAATTTTTACAGTTTTTTCATGAATTTTCATGGATTCCACTATCAGAACTGAACAAAATTAAAATGGGACCACACGGCAAGCACCAGTTTTCATAAAAAAAAGAATCATGCAAATCGAACCACCCACTCAAAAGTTCTGAGGTAACAAACATAAAAAAATACAGACGAATTGAGAATCTTTTTTTAACCGACTTCAAAAAAGGAGGAGGTCCTTTTTTGAAGTCGGTTAAAAAAAGATATAATCTCGAAAGCATGCATAGGGCCGTCAAAAAGATTAAATGAAATAATATAAAATTAAATAAGTAAATGATAGAAATTGAAATTAGGTGAATAGGGTAAATGCACGTGATTTCAAAATGGCTAAAAAAATATATACGTATTCTCTATTGATATACATATTTACTTATCTCTTATCTTTACATATCTACATATTTATTTTTGCATTTTGAGGTGTTTTTATTGTAGAATTTAACCATTGAAAAATTGATATTTTAAATCTCAATCGCAAAATTTCAAAACGCTACGCCATTGACTAGAGCGGACGTGACATCACTGTGCACATTTTTTCTTTTTTTATTCTGTTTGCTGCACCATGATTTGACACTATTCTGCCCACTTGACATTTCGTATTGTCGATTATTTTCAGTTTTTTCGGAAAACCTCTTTCCTGAGATGATCACTCACTACCGAGGTCGTCACCAAAGGTTTTAATCAAGTGTGTACGTCGACGTCACATAAACATGGCGCCAATATGGCAGCGTTTTTATCACCCGAAAATGATTGTAGTTTTGATTTGTTTTTTTTTACCTTGTTAATGCGAAATTCAGTGAGCGTCTTATCATTCCTCGGTTAAATAATGACCTAAAGAATCGATTAAAACAATAAAAAAAATCGATGCATATACCCTATTTAAATGTCAAATAATCAATTATATTATAAAAACAGAGCCAATTATATATTTTACGATTATTATTTAGTTGTCTCATGTCTCATGTTTTCATGTATTGATGGTACAGTACAATAAAGATAATTAATCTATCTATCTACCTACCCACATAAATTAATGCAGGTAGTTATTATTAGGTGGGTCCGAACTGAACCCCTGTGGACATCGCCTCGGAGTTTGTCTTTGCACTAACAAATTCTGAGACATAGTTAACAAGGATTCGGATGAGATGATAACAGAAGAAAGGTTTCGTGTTTGATTCTCACTGCCGCCGCCGCGCCGCCGCGGACCTATTTCGCTAGGTATTTATTTATGTATAATTATGTAGATTGGTCCAGCCTAGAACGGGGATTGTTGTCTAGAGTAGAATAGAAAAATGACATCGTATCGTCATACATTGCGTTAATTATTGAAGTTGAAGGAATGAATTTCAATCATTTTACGCATTCGATGACTAAGTGACGTAATTTTTTCTATTCTTCCATAGACAACAATCCCCGTGCTAGGCCTGCTGCAGTAGACTATTCTAGGAAAATGGCGATGACAGGGTAGGTACCGTGAGATCTGTTGACTTTGCCGTGACACAAAACTTTGCCATCTAACTTTTTTCCAGACTTAATGTTAAATTATGGCTTTTTAGTCAACTATTTTCGTGTATAGATCCCTTTATTGCAAAATTTAATAATTTAATGGCAGCACTAAATACCAAATGTCAACGTTCTAAGTGTAATTAACGTCATTTTGGTCCGTTAATTTTTTCCTATGATGGTGGTCGATAATTTGGTGCTCCGGAACTTCATCAATTTAAGTAGGAAATAAACTGTCAACTTAAGTGAATCATTGATATTTCGTTATACTATAGTTCATTTCGTAAATAGTTGTTGTTTTAGTATAATAGAAGCTGTATACAAACAAAAAAAAATTTGGAAAAGTCACCATCCCCTAATAAAATGTTCTGTTGTTGAGTTTGCCATCTTTTTGTTGGTGTTAGGGTTGTCACAGAAGGATTCGCGGCTATGTGACGTCAAATGAAGATAATAATTTGTCTGCGTTTCTATAGAAATAAGGTGTGCAAAGCCGCGGGTAGAAACAAGTTTCATGTGATTGATAGCTTTACGCTTAGACAGATACAAATCAGAGAAAATAAAAATATTCCTTATGCCAAATATCTCACAAACCTTCTTAATGTAATTAAAACACTTACTTGTTTCTACATTATGATAAGAACAAATGTTTATTTTGAACTGAAAACTTCTTTAGCGGCATTGTGCACTTTTTTGGCATGTGCAATAAATGGTAAACTCGCGTCAGGGTCACGTGATGCTGATCTAACATGTAAGATCAGTCTCGCATGGTGACGTAAACGTAAAACGCTTGCACTATTGTAATTTAAAATTGGTACTACATTGTAAGCTAGCAGCCTACTAAGATGAGCTTTTAAAAGTTCAAATGTTACAGCTACCTGAGTAAATAGTTCACTTAGTTGAAATCCCACAGCGTCAGTTGATATGACCTTAGGAGTAGTAGAGAAATGTCGCTGCAGGCTAACAGATTGCGCCGTTCAAAGTATTTATTATCGCAAAGAACAAAATTGCTACTTGTGGTGGCTTAGTACATTGGAAGAGGGTGTGTGTATTTTTCACTTCATCCGGCACTCCCGGAGTGCAGCCCGTTGTTTTTTTTTCAGCAATTTTCTGTTAATTGCACATTTTTTTTATAAAAAAATTAATCATTTTGATTTAACAACATAAAATTTTGTGACAGCCCTGACCTACTTTTCTAATATGTATTGAAAATTATTAATAATTTGGCGAGATTGCCACTTGTATGGAGAAATTCTTTACTACTGCTATATAACCTTATCTTTTGATATTGTTTTGCTGGATAGAAGTAGAACAGCACGTTGCTCGTTTTATCAAACGTGTGTAACTATAATATTCCATTTTCTTTTTCGTTTGGCAATCTTGCCAGTAGCGGCAGTTGACTTTACCACTTTTGTTTTTTACAACAATTTGATTGTTAACAATAATCTTGCATATGAATATACGAGAAATATACGCATATCGAAGCAATGCCAATTAAATATGCCAGATTTGGGAATAGACTTTACACAGTGGATTCATACATGATTTTTAATTTAATTCAGTTTGAACTTTGTTTAGGTCAAAAAAGTGGCAAAGTAAACAACTTTCACGGTAAGTATCTAAATGTTGAATATTTTTAGCTACTGACAATTTATAATGTTTATTCTACAATATGACTGCATTTGATTTCAAATCTAATTAGTTATAAAATCTTTGTACGCTCGAAATAGATTGTGTAGACCGAAAATTATATTTAAGACCTGATTACCACAATCACAATGAATAAAATGAGCGACATAATCGCAATGTGATTAAGCTCTTTAAATAAAGATTACAAAAAAAATGAATAAAATATGATTTCAATGGTTTCAATCTGCCAAAGATTTAAATCTTAGGTACTTATAAATTTGTGACTTTAGCTTGATGCCTAAATTCATAATTCAAATCATTTACCTTCTAGATTTATCTCGGAGCAGTAATCAAACCCCCATTCCCAATGCCATGTGTGTCGCTACAACTGGCCCAACTTTCGCAACTACTAACGCCATCTCTTGATTTTTAGAGTTTTGAAAGAAGTTCGTTTCTCTTGTTGGTGCTACCGCTACTCGATACTAGATGGCGGTGCTGACGAAAAGTTAGTTCTCGTTTAGATCTTCTCTTAGCCGACAACTTTCACCAACATGCTATTTTCACGTTTTTAGCCAACCTTCTAAATCTAACTTGTCAGTGTCAGTCCGATATGTCTGTCTGTCAGTCAGTCAAATGTACAAAGATTTCAAAATAGCAATGTGAAAATGGAAAACCGAGAGTTTTAGATAATTTTATGGCTGTTTGTGATAACCAGTGATTAGAAATGGCTTTTCCGAAAATAGATGGTTATGTTGTGACCGAAAGACTGGGCTCCGGAAGCTACTCTACCGTATACAAAGCCTACACCAAGGTGAATACAAAGTAAACAAAAGATAATTTACCAGATATTTACGACCTGTTCATCATTTTGGGGAACCTAAACTGTTTTAATTGTCTTAGTGGTATCAGTAGGTATCATCTACAATGTAAACTTTGCAACTTATCATCCAATTCAGAAACCTATAAATTGTGAAAGTTTATATGGAATCTAGCAAGACTTTAAAAACAGACTCGTCCACTGGCTACGAAAGCACAATCTGACCATATTAGTCAAACTTATGCACTATGATATAGACATACCAGCTATAAGCTGCTCGTCTATTATCCAATAATATTTGTATTAATTTTTATTTAATGCCTTCAATCAAATTATTCCCATTCTACCTACATTTTAGATACATTATGCTCTGAAAGTAATTTCCTATAGATTGCTAGTGTAACCAGTAGGGTTGCCAGATGGCCGGGAATTCCGGGAGAGTCCTGGAATTTCATGTGTGGTCCTGTGTCCAGTAATTACACTTTACTGTCCGGGAATTCATGAACCCTCTTTTTTTTCTAGTTTTGTCAGTATGTCTGTACAGGTCGTATTTTACAACCGATCGTTATGAGATTTCATGTACAGATTTAACGATTGTATAGAATTTTTTTGCCGTCGGGGATTTTTGATTAAAGTTAAAAGAAATTCTAAAGCCCCCTTTTTGCCTTTTCTTGGGGGAAGTACAATCCCCCAAAAAAAGGCAAAAAGGGGGCTTTAGAATATCTCGGCTTTGAGACATCTGATTTCGATGATTTTATCTTTAAATAAAAGTTAGATATTTTATATAATTCTCATAAAAAAATGGTAAAGATTTGATCATCTTAGGCACGACCAGCAGATCAATAGACTCAAAATATACAAGCGTCGCGCCCGTCGCGTAACATTTCAAGATTATTATACCCCCTATCACGTTCACGCGCATACTTGCAGTTTGTGCAGTAGGTACGAACTACATTGATTTTTACAGAGATGGCGCTCATGTACCTAATTGAAAGAGTCTTGGTTTCAAAGATTATTTCTTAGTTAGTAGCACAGGTAGTAGGTAAACACTATAGATAGAGGTAATTTACACTCTTAAATAATTGATGATAATCTGATGAGGATTATAGATCTGATAAACAGAGTAGCTCCTCAAAAAATATTGTGATTTGCTAATGCGCTAATGTGATAGGTAGGTACCTAGCGCTACCTGTTGGTTGGGTGTTCCATGAAAGTGAAGTCTTATAGCAATGAAACTATATTATTAAATACATTTTCAATTACGGAGCTTCAATAAGCAAATTTAAAAATTGAATCAACTAAAAACTATTCTTTGCTATTTACTAATGACTCCTATTCTTTTACTTATCAATTTTGAATCGATGAATAAACGCCATCTACTAAAAATACCTAGGAACAGAATTTTCATTGACTTTAGTTTGTTTGTTGATTGAAGCTGGTGTTTGTGCAACAGTTTGGCGCATTATTTTTGTGTGTGGTAAAAAGGAAAGGAAGCATGAGAAGATGCTTGTCTCTCGCGCCGCCGGCCGGCGGCGGCGGCGGCAGCGGCCTAGGTAGGTATCATAGGGAATTTGCTAATAATTAATCGTTTCTTTCTTAAGAACACCTAACCTCAAGCCACAAGAGTCTTCAAACTGCACGGACTAAGTAGGTAAGTAGGTATAAGGTGTTGGTCAAATCAATTGAAAATACCCAGCTAGGTACCCATTATAGGTACCTACTGAAGAAGGTTGTTCACCTGAAACCACAGATTAATATTACGTGAGAAAACATATGAATATTCGATTTTTATTTCCTGCACAAACGATAAACAAACCCGTAAGAGGTAGGTACCTACTTTACCTACCTCAAATTAAATTTTTGTTGACGATTTTTAAACATGGAAAAAGTAGGTGGGTTCCTATCCTATGTACTTGCTGATTTTAGATCCTTTCTTCAAGGTAGGTATTGTAATATTAAAAAATGAGACGGTTGTTATATTTAAAGTATAACTGTAAATATTTAAGGGGTGGTGCGCAAACAAAAATGACCATGTGGGTCAAAATGACCAACTTTCCCCTAAAGAGTTAACTTTGGTCATACCAGCGTCTAAAAGAAAGTTTATAAGTGAAAAAGTTCGGGCGCCAGACTACTGGTACAAAATCCAAAGAAACATATGCCTGGAATAACTCAATCTAGCATCAGAATTTTAATCGTAGGGCAGGGACCCAGAATAAAAGAATTCAAATACACTGAACCTTCTTTTATTTAGTAGGCTTAGGGCTATAACTTAAATTTAAGGGTTAGCTTAGAACTAGCTTAAATTAATTCCTATAAAGAAGTAATTTGGTAATGGGCTGAAGGCCAACAATATTGAAATATCCGTCTCAGAAGCGGATTGGTTGCTGTTATACAGCTTATTTACTAGAGTTTTGCTAGCCTAAGGCTGAAAAAGAAGCCTTATAGGTCTATGCTTAAAATTATTAGAAGGCAGGTGTAAGAGCCTTAACCTCAAAGTTAAAAGTTAAATCTATTCTATATTTATTTCATTTCTGTAAGAAATATCAAAAGTCTACAATTAAGCCGTCCTTGCGGCTAGGAAATTAGCTTGAAAAGGTACTAATGCATCCAATAAGTTACTAGTTTTCGATGAAATAGGTTATATTAGCTGGGCCGAGAAGCGGTCAGTCTAATAGATTCAAGTTTTTCGGTTATAATTAAAAGAAACGCTATGAACCGATGAAAATGCATAAAATACTGTAGAAAAAAAACATCCTAAACTGGACTCTGTATCCCCAAAACAGGATCAGGCCTCAGAAATTAGACCTTAGACCAAAGTCCAAAGATCAAACCAAGACTAAAAGAAAAACCTAAGGAAAATTTAAAGAAAATTTAAGGGAAATTAAGTGAAATTAAGTGAAATTCTCTGAAAAATTAAAGAAAAATTAAGTTAAATTCTCTCAAAAATTAAAGGAAAATTGAAGGAAAATTCTCTCCGCTCTGTTATAAATACTTGTGACGTGTAATCCCCTCGCCATCTGCCGGGGTTAGACCAATGGGCTGGCTAGACAGGCGGTTTTGGATGCAACCTTACACCTGGAATGGACGAAAGCTCATTTCAGTCTCGAAAAATCCAACGACGTAAAGTTAGCGTCCCTACGTCATAAAACCAATAAGATAGCTCACCAGTATAGATAACAATCTCTTCCTCATGGTTTAGGGCTGGAGCATTCCAGGGGCTTCGTCATTGGAGTCCCGAATCTGATTCAAAACACAAACGCAAAGTCAAAAATTTGTTCGACAAACAAACGCGGGAGCCATTCATTGACCTTTGAAAAATCGCAACTTACTTCCGCAATCCTCCGCAGATTTTAGCACCATTACCCCTTACGAGGAAGAAGACTTCACTCCACAACAACTGGTTGCCATATTTTAAAATAACATGTTGGTTTTGAGTAAAAGAAATAATACAACAAAAGAGAATGAACTGGTCTCTGCCAGGCTGGATCAAAAAGTGATCAAAAGGAAGTGACAGATTTGACAGATGCCAAAAACTTCCAGTGTTGCCAGACCTCGACTTGCCAGATAAAACAAAACCGGAGCTGGGCAAAATAATCGGTATCGGCAACTTCCGAAACGTCGTTCAATAGATCGTAAGTAGAGAAATTTATAACCTATAACCTACAAATTCGAGGGTTAGAAACAAAAAAATCATGTAACGAATTACATCGTTACATTACACCCCTACCAAAAATAAAAGAAAGTGAGCTTTCTTTTATAGAACCCATAAAAAGCGATTCCTAAATACCATGACATAACATGCAAAAATGGTGTTCAGGATAAAATCATCCTTAAAAATTTAAACACGATCAATGTTAAAAACTAGTAGAAAAAAAAATTACAATTAAGTTCCAAATTTCTCTTGTCGAAGGCGGTATCTTGATACTAGAGTGCAGTTAGAATATAAGCATTCACTGACTCGATAAGCATAACAAAGATCCAAACAATCTCGAAGAAGAAAACGATGGTGTTAAATTTAAAAACAAATTTGAAATTTCTCTTGTCAAAGGTAGAGATCTTGTCACTGGAGTGCAGTTAGAATATAAGAATTCACTGACTCGGTAAGCGTAACGAAGGTTCTAACAATTTCGAAGAAGAAACAATGATGTTATATCTACAAACAAATTTGAAATTTCTCTTGTCAAAGGTAGAAATCTTGTCACTGAAGTGCAGTTAGAATATAAGAATTCACTGACTCGGTAAGCGTAACGAAGGTTCTAACAATTTCGAAGAAGAAACGAGACAACGATATGAGTCAACTAACAAAAGTGGTGCGGTTAGAAACTAAGTTCACCGACCAGTAGTATGACTAAAGTCCAATTCGAGTTCGAATGTGTCCGCGCCCAAAATGGCGTTAGGATCAACACTCTTATATAAACTGAATGTGATCGGCATAACTCCACTGACTTTCCGAGCACAAACAGGTAACAAAAACTTTGCGGACGTGATCGACACAACTCCATCGACTTTCCGAGCACGAACGACAAAGGTACAACATAAGTCTGGGGAAAAACAGACGAATGAGGAACACACTAGTGTCATAGAATAACCACTGAATGTGATCGGCATAACTCCACTGACTTTCCGAGCACAAACAGGTAACAAAAACTTTGCGGACGTGATCGACACAACTCCATCGACTTTCCGAGCACGAACGACAAAGGTACAACATAAGTCTGGGGAAAAACAGACGAATGAGGAACACACTAGTGTCATAGACAAAAAATTACAAAATAACAAAGTAACACAATGGTACAATGGTAGAGTAAGAAAAGTTATAAACGAAAGGTAACACACCAGTGTTATAAGCAAAAGGTAACACACTAGTGTTATAAACTAAAGGTAACACACTAGTGTCATAAACAAAAATAATGTAAAATATACATATTAACAAATAAGATCAGTCGAGATTGACAACATTGCAAGGTTCGAAGAGATGGTTTAAGTTAAACTATGGATAATTTGGAACTAAAAACTAAAACAAGAAGGATCGCATGGAGGGTCCTTTCATTCATCATCAAAGTTACAAGGCACGAACCCCTTTCATCCATCAATCTCATACTTCGCCATACAAACGTGCATTCCAATTGAAAAATCAAGTTTGAATTTAAGTTATGCTAATAAGATGATTCTACAAATAAATTTAGTATTTAATTATGTCTTTTATGTGGTATCTACCTGACGTTCCTTTTTCCAAATCTTTTAAAACATAAACATTATCAGAAATTTTATCTATAATCTCACACTTAATAAATTTAGGGGCAAGTTTAGCCGAAAAATACGCCGGAGCGTTGGATTGGTCGAAACTCCTTCTCCAAACAATGTCACCAATCACGAAAGAAATGACTTTTCGACCCTTATTATAGCTACGCGCATAACGCTTATAAGCTTTAAGTACATGAGTTTGCACTCTAACAAAAATTTCACTAAGTGAATTAAGAGAAAGGGCATAAGAATCCCTATTACCGAGCTCCAGTTGATTTAAATTATCAACGGACTCGCTAAAACGATGCAAAGAGGCATCTAAAACTAACTCTCTACCAAACATGAGAAAGTTAGGGGTAAAATCTGTAGCAAGACTAACACTACAGTTTAAAGCAAGTTGTACATGGGGCAAAAATTTTGACCAAGTACGGTGGTCGTTCTTTACGAAACAAGATATGCAAGTTTCGATTGTCTTATTATATCTCTCCACGGGATTATTTTGAGGTGTATAAAACGTATTATAGAATATTTTGGTTATATTAAAACCCTTCATAAAATTGACAAAATGTTTTGAAGTGAATTGAGTGCCGTTGTCGCAAACTAAATTTTTTTTTTTTCCAAATTTTAAAAAGATCTCTCTCTCAAAAAATTTACAAATTGTTAAGGTAGTAGCCTTAATCATGGGAAATACCCAGCAAAATTTGGAAAAGACATCCACTATCGAAAGTATATATTTATGTCCGGAATAACTTCTAGGTAAAGGTCCTATAATGTCGACAAACAAAAATCTAATTCAAAAGGCATCTAAACTATTAATGACTCGACCAAATCCGAAAACGACCGAACTAAAAACGACTAGTTGAAATTTAAAATAGAAAGTATTCCTCAACCTAAACCATAAATTCCCTAACGCAGGTGTTTCCTTCGAAGACGATGTTGCTTCTCTTCAAATCCGGTAGCTTAAAGCTAGAAGAAGGAAGGTTCTTCCTAATAGACTCATTCATAGCGTTAAAAGATGGAATCGCAGGAGCGCACGACGATGAGTGCAAGAATGGTTCAGAGATGCGTAGTATTTCGCTCACCTGCGGTGCATCAGCAGCATCAAAAGGGTTAGATGTAGTGCGGTCCTCCGCCTCAATATCCGGAAGAGGTGGAAATTGAACCTCCTTGTCGAATTTTTCCATGTTAGGAAAGTGTAAAGTTTTGAAAAGTGGTGAAACTTTTAAGTTTTGTAAAGTTATGAAAATTATAAAAATTTTCTAAGTTTGTAAAGTTAAGAAAATTCTAAGTCTCGAAAAGTTGTGAAAATATTCTAAGTTCTAAAAAGTTGTGAAAATATTCTAAGTTCTAAAAAGTTGTGAAAAATTTCTAAGTCCCAAAGACCTTTAAAAATTTTCTAAGTCCTAAAAGGTTGTGAAAATCTTCTAAGTCCCAAGAACTTTTGAAAATTTTCTAAGTCCAAAAGGGTTGTGAAAATTTTATGTTTTTTTTTGAAAAGTTTTGAAAATTTAATTTTTGAAAATATTTGAAAATTTAAGTTTTTGAAAATATTTGAAAATTTGAGTTTTTGAAAATATTTGAAAATGTCAGTTTTTTTTTTGAAAAGTTTTGAAAATATTTGAAATTTCAAAGTCTTTGAAAAGTGTTGAAAATCTGAAGTTTTCTTGAAAATATTTAAGATCTAAGTTATTTGTTTCAAAAAGGATGCAAAAGTATTACAATTTTTATAATATAACTTATTATTAACCTGATTTTTACTTAAAAACAATTCTTAATATTAAGTGTGTAAGTAAGTTTACAAAAACCCGTAGAGATGAAACACAACAAACAACCAAAACAAGTGTTTATGTTGTCCGTAGAACAAAAAACAAAGCTCACAAAATGTGTGAAGCTTTAAATAAAAGCTTAATGTATAAAAATGACATTAAACTAAAAAATAAACCAAAAATTTAATAAAGTTGCTAAGAGTGAAGAGCGGAGAGAATCCTGAAAAAAGTTATTAAAATAAAGCTAAGTTTTTACCTCGGTCTATAAAAACCTTAATTTAGGTATAAAAAACCTCAATCTAAGCCAACAAAAACCCTTACTCAGGTCCCTGTTCTGATGCGTCAATTGTAATATTAAAAAATGTGACGTTGTTATATTTTAAGTATAACTGTAAATATTTAAGGGGTGGTGCGCAAACAAAAATGACCATGTGGGTCAAAATGACCAACTTTCCCCTAAAGAGTTAACTTTGGTCATACCAGCGTCTAAAAGAAAGTTTATAAGTGAAAAAGTTCGGGCGCCAGACTACTGGTACAAAATCCAAAGAAACATATGCCTGGAATAACTCAATCTAGCATCAGAATTTTAATCGTAGGGCAGGGACCCAGAATAAAAGAATTCAAATACACTGAACCTTCTTTTATTTAGTAGGCTTAGGGCTATAACTTAAATTTAAGGGTTAGCTTAGAACTAGCTTAAATTAATTCCTATAAAGAAGTAATTTGGTAATGGGCTGAAGGCCAACAATATTGAAATATCCGTCTCAGAAGCGGATTGGTTGCTGTTATACAGCTTATTTACTAGAGTTTTGCTAGCCTAAGGCTGAAAAAGAAGCCTTATAGGTCTATGCTTAAAATTATTAGAAGGCAGGTGTAAGAGCCTTAACCTCAAAGTTAAAAGTTAAATCTATTCTATATTTATTTCATTTCTGTAAGAAATATCAAAAGTCTACAATTAAGCCGTCCTTGCGGCTAGGAAATTAGCTTGAAAAGGTACTAATGCATCCAATAAGTTACTAGTTTTCGATGAAATAGGTTATATTAGCTGGGCCGAGAAGCGGTCAGTCTAATAGATTCAAGTTTTTCGGTTATAATTAAAAGAAACGCTATGAACCGATGAAAATGCATAAAATACTGTAGAAAAAAAACATCCTAAACTGGACTCTGTATCCCCAAAACAGGATCAGGCCTCAGAAATTAGACCTTAGACCAAAGTCCAAAGATCAAACCAAGACTAAAAGAAAAACCTAAGGAAAATTTAAAGAAAATTTAAGGGAAATTAAGTGAAATTAAGTGAAATTCTCTGAAAAATTAAAGAAAAATTAAGTTAAATTCTCTCAAAAATTAAAGGAAAATTTAAGGAAAATTGAAGGAAAATTCTCTCCGCTCTGTTATAAATACTTGTGACGTGTAATCCCCTCGCCATCTGCCGGGGTTGGACCAATGGGCTGGCTAGACAGGCGGTTTTGGATGCAACCTTACACCTGGAATGGACGAAAGCTCATTTCAGTCTCGAAAAATCCAACGACGTAAAGTTAGCGTCCCTACGTCATAAAACCAATAAGATAGCTCACCAGTATAGATAACAATCTCTTCCTCATGGTTTAGGGCTGGAGCATTCCAGGGGCTTCGTCATTGGAGTCCCGAATCTGATTCAAAACACAAACGCAAAGTCAAAAATTTGTTCGACAAACAAACGCGGGGGCCATTCATTGACCTTTGAAAAATCGCAACTTACTTCCGTAATCGTCCGCGGATTCTAGCACCATTACCGGTCACGAGGAAGAAGACTTCACTCCACAACAACTGGTTGCCATATTTTAAAATAACATGTTGGTTTTGAGTAAAAGAAATATTACAACAAAAGAGAATGAACTGGTCTCTGCCAGGCTGGATCAAAAAGTGATGAAAAGGAAGTGACAGATTTGACAGATGCCAAAAACTTCCAGTGTTGCCAGACCTCGACTTGCCAGATAAAACAAAACCGGAGCTGGGCAAAATAATCGGTATCGGCAACTTCCGAAACGTCGTTCAATAGATCGTAAGTCGAGAAATTTATAACCTATAACCTACAAATTCGAGGGTTAGAAACAAAAAAAATCATGTAACGAATTACATCGTTACAATGTCTGTACAGGTCGTATTTTACAACCGATCGTTATGAGATTTCATGTACCTACAGATTTAACGATTGTATAGAATTTTTTTGCCGTCGGGGATTTTTGATTAAAGTTAAAAGAAATTCTAAAGCCCCCTTTTTCCTTTTCTTGGGGGAAGTACAATCCCCCAAAAAAAGGCAAAAAGGGGGCTTTAGAATATCTCGGCTTTGAGACATCTGATTTCGATGATTTTATTTTTAAATAAAAGTTAGATATTTTATATAATTCTCATAAAAAAATGGTAAAGATTTGATCATCTTAGGCACGACCAGCAGATCAATAGACTCAAAATATACAAGCGTCGCGCCCGTCGCGTAACATTTCAAGATTATTATACCTCCTATCACGTTCACGCGCATACTTGCAGTTTGTGCAGTAGGTACGAACTACATTGATTTTTACAGAGATGGCGCTCATGTACCTAATTGAAAGAGTCTTGGTTTCAAAGATTATTTCTTAGTTAGTAGCACAGGTAGTAGGTAAACACTATAGATAGAGGTAATTTACACTCTTAAATAATTGATGATAATCTGATGAGGATTATACACTCGAGAGCAATGAATCCGGGTCACTTAAAGAATCCTAAAAATCGTAAATTGGAGTATTGAAGATTGGTCAAAAGTTATGTTCTCCGACGAATCAAAATTTATGCTCTACAAGCACGATGGAAGACACAGAGTGTATCGAAGACCAGGGGAAAGATTCAAGCAAGCATGCATCGAAGAAAAAGTAGCCTACGGTGGTGGGTCTGTACTTGTGTGGGCCGGAATTTCTTCTGAAAGTCGCACAGAGCTGGTGATCATAGAAAACGGCTCTTTAACTAGCGTAAGATATGTGGAAGAAATCCTCAATGATCACGTTGGTCCATTTATGGTCAATTTAGGTGAGGATGCTATATTTATGCATGACAATGCCCGACCTCATTCAGGTAGGATTGTGAATGACTACCTTCAAGAGATGAACATTACTCGTATGGAGTGGCCAGCGCGCAGCCCGGATATCAACCCGATCGAGCATGCTTGGGACGAGCTAGGCAGATGCGTAAAACAACGAAACCCTCCCCCAATCACGCTTCGTGAGCTCAAAATTGCTCTCACAGAGGAATGGGAGAATATTCCCCAAAATCGTATAAGGAACTTGGTGTACAGCATGCCAAACCGCGTAAACGCAGTAATGGAAGCACGAGGAGGCAATACGAAGTATTAAAATTCAAGAAAATCGTAATAAAGTTCAAAAATTTCATGTTTCCTATTTTTGTTTTAAGGAGAGATCAGCAGTTTTTTTCTTTATGTAATTTTGTGTTAATAAAATGTATGGTGACTCATATTTTTTTTACTTTCATTTAAGGAGTATTACATTGTCTATTAAATACAATTTATTGCATTAACCTATCATTTTTAGTTTCCGAGATTTTTAACATTCTTTAAGTGACCCGGATTCATTGCTCTCGAGTGTAGATCTGATAAACAGAGTAGCTCCTCAAAAAATATTGTGATTTGCTAATGCGCTAATGTGATAGGTAGGTACCTAGCGCTACCTGTTGGTTGGGTGTTCCATGAAAGTGAAGTCTTATAGCAATGAAACTATATTATTAAATACATTTTCAATTACGGAGCTTCAAAAAGCAAATTTAAAAATTGAATCAACTAAAAAATATTCTTTGCTATTTACTAACGACTCCTATTCTTTTATTTATCAATTTTGAATCGATGAATAAACGCCATCTACTAAAAATACCTAGGAACAGAATTTGGTTTTCATTGACTTTAGTTTGTTTGTTGATTGAAGCTGGTGTTTGTGCAACAGTTTGGCGCATTATTTTTGTGTGTGGTAAAAAGGAAAGGAAGCTTGAGAAGATGTTTGTCTCTCGCGCCCCGGCCGGCGGCGGCGGCGGCAGCGGCCTAGGTAGGTATCATAGGGAATTTGCTAATAGTTAATCGTTTCTTTCTTAAGAACACCTAACCTCAAGCCACAAGAGTCTTCAAACTGCACGGACTAAGTAGGTAAGTAGGTATAAGGTGTTGGTCAAATCAATTGAAAATACCCAGCTAGGTACCCATTATAGGTACCTACTGAAGAAGGTTGTTCACCTGAAACCACAGATTAATATTAAGTGAGAAAACATATGAATATTCGATTTTTATTTCCTGCACAAACGATAAACAAACCCGTAAGAGGTAGGTACCTACTTTACCTACCTCAAATTAAATTTTTGTTGACGATTTTTAAACATGGAAAAAGTAGGTGGGTTCCTATCCTACGTACTTGCTGATTTTAGATCCTTTCTTCAAGGTAGGTATCTACATATATGTCTTGTCTCGACGCAAAGCATGTGAATTTTAATATATTTTATTAGCATCTGTTGACATGCTTTGCAGCTATATGACAAAATATAGATCATAGCCGCAAACTATTGCATATAAGAAAATTTGCCTATTTTTCTGAAAATATTGCAAATACCCGGTTATATGAAAGATTTTACCCGATACCCGTGTATTAAAAAAACGGGTAGGTACGGTTTAAAAATAGTTAGTGTTCACGAGGTTCACTGTTCGGAGAACTACTAGGTTATTTAAAAGAGTGACAAAATTTATTTGGAATTTTAAAGACTAAATGTGAATGTGTGACTATATGGTATGTTTACAGTGTGTTAGTTATTCAATATCACAATGTTCACAAAATATAACAAATTGAATAATTTTCATTTTTTTCTTTTAAAATACTCAACTAGTATGTTTTTTAACGTACTTTAAAAAAAGGAGGGGTTTTTTTATGTATGTTACCTCAGAACTTTTGACTGGGTGGTCCGATTGTCATGATTCTTTTTTTATATGAAAGCTGGTGCTTCCCGTATGGTCCTATTTTAATTTTGTTCAGTTGTGACAATGGGGTCTATGAAAATTCATGAAAAAACTATAAAAACTGAAGTCGGTTTATAGTTTTTTAAAACAAAATTAATTATTCTATTGCCCGTCCAACAGCAAACATTTGTTGTTAGATTTGGACTCTTAAACTCCAACTCCGTTTGTAACCCCAGAAATGTCCAGGAAATGATAAGCCCGCATCAAAACGGGGCTGAAGTGCCTCATTGAGGAATCAACCCCATCCACACCCACAGAAAAGCTGAAACGAAGCTGTCAGTCACCTAAAGTCCTGCTCCGATACTTCAAGGAGCTGGGCTGGTTAGGGCCTGTAGGCAGGGGGATAATGCACAATACACTCCTATGCGAGACGAGATCTTAGTTCCCCCACTTAGAATTAGAATTAGAATTAGAAGCCCGCATCTGGCAACCCTAGTAACCAGCCATCTCCATCCAGGGAAAGAATGCAAGCGTAGAATCTCGCTGCAGTCCTGAAGCGTTCAGGGAGTCTCTAGACTCGTGGAGGATTTTGATGCTCCTCAACAGCCAGTTTTGGTCCACTGCTGGATTCAGGCCTTCTCCTCATAAACGCCTTATTGGCGTTTATCTCATGGGAGGTAATGCCCATAATCTCCACACTGGACATGAGGGTTGGAGATCACAGTTTAGTCGTATAATTTTTCGGCAGGGGGCACTGCTACCCGCGCGTAGATATTCCTTAATCACCTCTTACGATACCCGCTGGTAGAGTTGGGGTGGTACAAATTCTAAGCCAGCACCACACAGCTACACAGATTTTGAAGCTCAATTTGTCTTAATTTTAATAAATATAATAAAACAATAAGATCTAATCTTTGTCATATAATGCCGAAGATTTCAGAAGCCTACTAATGTCAATATTCTATGAATTAGCAAGCTAAAGTGGCAGTGGGCCTGCTATATTATCTTGGGAAAAACCAACAACTGCTGGGGTAAATGAGTTCTTAAGTGGAGACCGCGACTCACGAAACATAGTGTAGCATGCCCTCCGGTCAGGTGGGATGATGTTCTGCGAAAGACTGCAGGCAGATGCTGAATGCGGCTGAAGACAGGGCACTGTGGCACTGATTAGGGGTGGCCTATGTCCAGCAGTGGACATAGGCTGATGATGATGCTAAGTATGTCTATTATCTAGTACCCATAACACAAGCTTTGCTTAGCTCGGGTTATTATGCATTTGTTCAGCTTTATAGTAAAAAACCTCAACATTAATTCCAGGTGGGAGCTCGTATGATTGTAGCCATAAAATGTGTGGATAAGTCTCGGATAAAGAACTCGGGCTCCGCAGTGGACAACCTGATCACAGAAATACGGCTACTGAAGACCCTCACGCATCCACATATTGTGCACATGCATAACTTCACATGGGATGATCGGTAAGTTGTCATTCGTAATAGAGCTACGCTGTACCTATTTATTTGCGTCTTACCTAGTACATAAACTAATATCTCACCGAGATCAGCCTACCTATATAATATATCAACAAACAACAAAGTATAATATGTAGATTGTATAGATTATAACATGACTACCGCCTACATCTGTAATGAAAACCCCCGTTGTTTGCCCTGAATGTCCATCAGTGGATGATGTAAAAAATAAAGATGTAACCTACTTTTTGGTTAAATAAATGAATTTTAACTATTTTTTCAGGAATATCTACATAATAATGGAGTACTGCTGTGGGGGAGACCTTTCAAAATACATTAGAAGATATGGCAGAGTGCCTGAAACTCAGGTACTATTTAATTATTTATTTTAGTGCAATGACATGGTTCCTAAGAAGATATCTTCGTATGTCTTAAACTTTCAGACTTACATTTAGATTGGTAAGTAATTAATAATAATAATAATATTAATAATAGTGAACAATTCACACGGCATTATCTAGCCCCAAGCTAAGCACAGCTTGTGTTATGATGGGTACTCGTACTAGATAACTGATATACATAATACAATACACTACATAGATAGATATTTTTTATTATACATAGAAAACATCCAATAAAATGAGTACATACAATAATCTTACTTACTAGCTTAAACAAAATAAATATAATAATATTTATAAAACTCTTAAATTCAAAATAACATTAATGGTTAGCTAATAGTTGTAGTCGTAAGGTTGTCATTGATGGTTGGTGTACTGTGACTTATAATTGATTTTGTTTTAAAAAACTATAAACCGACTTCAATTTTTATAGTATAATGCTGTGTGAATTGTCCAGCAATATTTATTATTATTATTTATTTAAGTGAACATAGTTCTTTTGAGCCAATAAAATTCTTTTAACTGAACTGATATACTTTCTACTTTATTCTAGGTGCGGTACTTCCTACAGCAATTAGCTTCTGCACTTAAATTCTTAAGAGAAAAAGGTATGATTTTCTATATTATTTCTGCTGTTGTTACTTATAAATATTTTCCGTGTCGGTTGCGGCGTAAGAATTCTCCCCCAACCGACTCATATTTGAATATTAATAGGTACACTTACTTTTGACTGGGTGGTCCGATTTTCATGATTCATTTTTTATTTGAAAGCTGGTGCTTTCCGTGTGGTCTAGTTGTGACAATGGGATCCAAGAAAAACTATATAATTGAAGTCATTATGAATGAAAGCGGGTTAACTACGAACCTTGTTTGTGTTAAAAGAACACCAACGTTTCATCCCTTAACGTGGGATATCTTCGTCTCGTTAAGGGATGAATTGTTGGTGTTCTTTCAACACAAACAAGGTTCGTAGATTACCCGCTTACATTCATACACAGCACAGTTAGACTTAGTTATGCAAAGATTGTATTAGTTGATAGGCGATAAACTTGCTAGTGGTTTCTTTTACACTTCTTCCGCTAGTGGACAAAAAATTTAAGTGAATTAGAGTCAATTGTACCTTAATTCTTGTTTGATAGTAATACTCCTAACTATTTATCAAGCTGTTTATATAGTAAAAATTTGACTTGTCTAAGTTCTTATTTTTTAAGTCTATAGAAATAAACGATTTGACTCTGACTCTGATTCATAATGAATTCGTCTTACTACGAAAGTTTCTATAGTAAAATAATTGAAGTCGGTTACGCATACGTCAAAATGACACAGTATCTTCTGTCTTTTAGTGTACAATGTATTGTTATGTATTGTATTGTATGTAATTTATAGGTGTAGTACATATGGATCTCAAGCCACACAATTTGCTGCTACATAAAGACTCAGCGGGGAAGTACATACTGAAAGTGGCTGATTTCGGGTGAGTTGCCTCAATAATGGGCGAACCTATACTCCGATTAAAAAACCTGGATATTTTTTTTATACAAAGTCGTTACAAAACCTGAGGAATATTGTTGGAAAATAGTGAACGACATTGGTTTCATCGAACCTAAACACAGAAGCTCGAAACAATTTTTGGATTTGAAAGTTTTCATTCATCATTTAATTGACTTCTCTTTCGTTTTCGAAGTCAAATTTAAACATTTTTCGCTGCACACGTAAAATGATGCGTTGTTGAAGTAAGTGTTTTAGTTTTTAGTGCTATTTACCTTGTGGTTTTATGTTATTAATATATGATTTTGTTAAGTTTTCACTGATGAATGCCTTCGTTGACATAAAATATCTTGGATTCTGAATTGGAGTTTATGGGGTTTGAATTTGGAATCCATCATGGTTATTAATACTAAAGTTATTTACCATGATTTCAGTTTTGAGCTTTACAATATTTCGGCACAGTTTCACGCAAGAAACTGTGCCGAAATATTAAACTTTAATTCAAATCATGGTGAATATTCAGCTGTCAATAACTTTAGTACAAACGCCGCTACGATATAGATTTCGAGCGGGATGACAAGATATGGTTTTCTCGCGAGTGAGAAGTACAGAGCAGAGACGTGCACCGAATTTTCTATGCGCCAAAACTGTTTTCTTTCTAATTACAAGTTAATGAAACAACCTATCGTAATGAAATACTTCTAAGTTTCTTACCAAAACAAAAGCCGAAGAAAAAAAGTGTGCTGTTCCGGAGATAAATAGCAAAATGGGTGTAAAACATCTATTTTTCAAAATAATATATGAAGGTGGTTTCACAGATTCCGAGATAAATAACGATTTTGAAGTACGATTTTGAAGTAAATTGTATATGGTACACTCTGAAACGTTTCCATAGAAACAACACGAAAATAATGAATATATATAATAAATAAATAAACTTCTTAAAAAAAGAACATATACAGCTCTTTTAACATTTGTTGACATTAATCTTAATCTTATTTTATTACTAATTTAATTTTGATTATTCTTTAACTGACATTATTATTATTTATGACCCTTTTACAGCCAAAGCCAACCATTCGTAATTTATAATTAGATAGGAGTATGTGTTTATGCATAATGCAATTTTTCTCTCCTCTCATTCCAAACGAAGGTCTATTTAACTTATGTTTATGTTTAACCATAATTTTATTTTTAATCATGTTTAAAGTTAGATTACAACGATATCAAGTGTATTCCATTGATTATAAATGCACCTATGGTGGAATAAATGTTGAGGACGATGCAATTTTGGCATGAGATATGATGTCATTTTAGTTTTTAATTTATTTTTTTCCTGTTATGTTACTCATCCACATCATCAAGGTGATGATGATGAAGTTTGATTGTTTGTATATTTTATTTTTCTGCTTTGTTTAATGTATTCCATTGTTTGTAGCTTTCAGTTTACTCAGCTTCTTCACACTTTTCATGTAACTATTATTATTTTTAACCGTGAAAACCTCTTAATAGCCTCCTGTTTCGATGATTTATTTTTAATTTGTATGTATGTGCTGCTGGTTTTCCTTAAAATAAATAAATAAACTTGTTAAATTTCCAGTTTCGCTCAGCATTTAACGGCAGAATGCAACGGCTCGGTGCGGGGGTCCCCCCTCTACATGGCACCGGAAATGATAGCCGGGGACTACGGGCCAAGTGTGGACCTCTGGAGTGTGGGTAATATTACTGACTGCTTATACTAGTGTTTAATTATTTCTATACCAATATCGCATGGCCTGGGCAAGCAGTCTCGACATAGTCTGTATACAGAAAGCACGCTGGAAACTTATAAGCGCTTACCGGCGCTTGACAGCGCTGGTAAGCCGCGCAGGAAAGTATATGAACGCGCGCCGATAAGCACTGAACGGTGCCGACAAGTGCCGACAAGCTTCAACACGCGCCGGTCAGCGCTGGGCGCTGCCATCTAAAATTAATAAACAACTGCGACAAGACAACCAGCTTCCTTTGTGTAGAACGGACCAGCGCTGTCAAGCGCCGGTAAGCGCTTATAAGTTACCAGCTTTCTTTCTGTATACGGACATAGATGGCGACCGACAACGGTCGCAAAGTTTTACCGGATATATTTTAACGTATTTTAATTTTTCTTTACAAGAATCAAGTTTCAAATGATTCAATAACTATTTATTTCCAAAAATACAGTAGATTAACATAATGAAAAGGTAAAATTTCTTATATTCATATTGATTCACCATCGGAACTATTATTTTAATTGGCGGCTTAATATTATGTGTAGCAAGATATAGCAAGTACTTTAGTGTTATAATGCATTTTCCTTTTGATTATAATTTATACTTAATCTAACTTGGGTTTAATATGGGTTTTGTGTTTGGTTAATTCAATGTAATTACTATTTTTGAAACGTTTATTGGGTAGCCATTATCGGTTCGCCCAAATTATGACATTAATAAAAAAAAACGAGACTCTATTTCCAACCAGGAACACTTTTCCCAAAGTAACATATCAAATCAAATCGTAAGTCTTGGCATTAATTAAAAAAACAATTCGCATACATTTTCTATGAAAAAATGAGTAAGTGAAAACAACAATGTCACTCATTCAATGGTTCTTAATTTAAATTCGTATTTAACTACTTTTTTAAGTTAGTAGGCTAATTTTGAAGGCTATGTCCTAAGTGCTTAAATGTATGTCTAAAGAAATAAACGATTTGACTCTGACTCTGACTCTTGCCCAGCAAGGGCATTTTGGGCATCTATTCTTGATGTGTATAAATATAATTAATTTAAATTTTTCATTTCAGGTGTAATAATGTACGAATGCCTGTTTGGCCGCGCCCCATACTCCTCTAACACGTTCAAAGAATTAGTTGATAAAATACAGCGACAGGCGCCCATTGAGGTGAGTGCACTATATCACCACCACGTCCACTGCTGGACACAGGCCTGTGTATCTGACATAAATAGCGGTCCAGCCGACGTGTTCAGACTCCGCTACCGTGTCATCGACAAGGAATCTTTCGCAGAATCGCGCTAAATTGTAATATTTTAGCGGATTTTTTTCTGCGTGCTGCAAGGAATGAACTATGTGGTAATTACAGTTTCATGAAACAACCAATCGAAACATTTATAGACATAACTAAAGAAATACTTCTTAGTTTCTTATAACAACAAAAAATTAAGAAAAAAGTGTTCCTGGGATAAATAGCTCAATAATTATGTGCAAAACATAAATTTTGTGTTTTTTATTTTCTGCGTGCTGCAAAGAATGAGCTGTGTGGCGCTGGATTAGAATTTGTACCACCCCAACTCCTCTCGTGGGTGTCGTAAGAGGCGACTAAGGGATATTCACCAGGGGGCGGGCAGCAGCGCCCCCTGCAGAACAATTCTACCACCGAACTGCGATCCCCAAACCGCATGCCCATGTGTAGGGATTATGGGCATTGCCCCCCGTGAGATAGACATCAATAAGACGCTTATCAGGGGGAAGCCTGCGTCCAGCTGTGGACCAATACAGGCTGTTATAAGGTTTAGGTTGAGGCAAGGAATGAAACTACCGGAAAAGTAGTTTTCTAAAAGGATAATGCCGACCTTTGTACTTTCTTGATTCTCTAAATTTCCTTCTGTTTTGTGTTTTATGTTTGTATGGTACAATAAAGAGCTATCTATACTCCTATTCAGAATCCTAGATATTTTATGTCAACAAAAACATTAATCAATGAAAACTTAACAAAATCCCATGAAAAAAAACAGGAAACAACAAGGTAATAAGCAAAACTATCACTAAAAACTAAAACACTATAACGCATAATCTCACATGTGCAGCGCAAAATGTTTAAATTTGAATTAAAAAACGAAAGGGGAAGACAGTTAAATGAAAATAGTTTCGAGCTTTTGTACTTAGCTTAGATGACCAATGTCGTTAAATCTTTTCCAACAATATTACTTAGGTTTTGTAACCCCTTTATATCCAAAACATATTCGGAGTATATCTACGAGTATCTACGTAGTTTATTTAAGTATACTGTTTTTTCTTCCTCAGATTCCACCGCACTCCAGCGTGACTCCTGGCTGCGTGGATCTACTAACTCGCTTGCTGCAACACGCGCCTGCGAACAGGATCTCATACGAAGAGTTCTTCCAGCATCAATACCTGGACTTACAACATATGCCGACAAGAGATAACTATGAAAAGGCAGGTGATGGGTGATTTACCTTTAAAAGGGTCGCTGTTAGTTGAGTGTTTTTTCTGATAGTAGGAGTAGATTTCTGTGGACCGCTAGAGTAGTTTATATACATCTTTTAAAGTCTTTTAAAGATAAATTTGCCCCACCCTGTATATCTACTGTAAGCATACAGTAGATATACAGGGTGGGGCAAATTTTCGGCACCTGAATATGGGTAAGGGTATTGTTTTTTTTTTATTATAGCCATATACAGTTAAAGTTAATATGTAACGAAATCACAAACGAAATGCCATAGTTTAAAAAATAAAAATAAACGTGAGATATTTCACACAGCATTATCTAGCCCTAAGCTAAGCAAAGGTTGTTTTATGGGTACTGGATAACTGATATCACACTAATATTATAAATGCGAAAGTTTGTATGGATGGATGGATGGATGTTTGTTACCTCTTCATGCCAAAACTACTGAACGGATCTGGCTGAAATCTTGCACACAGGTAATTCTAATCCCGGAATCAAATATAGGCTACTTTTTATCCCATAAATCAGTTCCCGTGGGATAAAAATCACCTTTTAACGTTTCCATAGAAATAACGCGTGCGAAGCCACGTTAACTACGTGGGTGAAACCTCGAGGCGTAGCTATTAAATTATATCTTGTGTTTTTAAAATGCTTTTTTTATTTTATTATCGTTCATTACGCCCATAGTACACCTACGCGTTCGTATGCGACTGCGAGTCTTTGCGAAATAATTGCGGTAGCGAAACATCTGCGGAACGTTAGTACACTGCAGTTATTTCGCAAGGAAATGTCATTGTATTCAATAATATTTCAATATTTTTGGCTTCCATTGTGCGAAATTCTGTCCTCACCGACAGAACGCAAGGTGACGCCTTGCGATGCGAAACTCCACTAGCGAAACTGCTGCGTCTGTGTAACGGCCATTTCGCAGTTACTTGCGAAACAATACCGACAAGGACGCAACTATTTCATCTAGCTATATAGTAGAGCGAGACATAACACGTGCGAAACGTTGCCATACAATTCTGCTAGGCCTGCATCATTACGTAGTGATAACCCTAAAAATCAGCTGATTTGTTTTATTAGTAAACATGCTCTATTCTGAATGGACATGGTATAGGTATACACCAATCAAGATGCCACTAATAGAAACATTATTTAGAATAAAATAATTACAACGTTACAGATGCTAATCTGGTGCTTATACTCGTACAAAGAAAGACAAATCAAACATAAATACTACACAAAATTAACTCAAGAGTGACGCTTGTTTCTTAAAGTTATTCTTAGAGAGCAGAAATATATCACATTTAGAAAACTGATCAAAGTGAATTTACTTACTCTAGAAATAAAAGAATTGCATGCATAATTCGTACGAGCGTTCACACGTGGACATTTTAAACATAATTGATTTAACAAATACGGTGAGTCGGCTAAGTTCCTTAAGATTTTAAACAAAAATATTTGAACTCTAATCTTTTTTCCAGGCGGTGTCGTTAATAAAGCGTGCCATAGATCTAGACAGCTCGGGCTCTCTGCAAGCAGCGTTAGACGCATACACACAGAGTCTCAGGTAAGTTAACTCATCTCACCAGCCTATATTAGTCCACTGCTGGACGCACGCCTCCCTCTGATAAGCACCTTATCTTATCTTATACCTTTAAGCGAGCAATTCTTGTATATATATGTATATAAAATCCGAATCTCGGAAACGGCTCCAACGATTTTCATTAAATTTAGTAAACAGGCGGTTTCGGGGGAGATAAATCGATCTAGCTAAGATTCATTTTAAAAAAAGTTGTTTTATTCGTGTTTTCAATAAACTCTCATCAACTTTATTTTAATCAATTGACTCTTCCTGACATCTATTGGTAAATAGTAATACTATTTTATGTGTTTCAATAATCAACCTTAAACCAATTAACTTAAGCACTAAACTGAAAGATATGACTCCTTCTGACATCTATTGGCAAATAATAATAAAAACCTAAAAACAAAATTTACCAATACAATAACGTCCTTGCTTGTTATTTTCAGAATCAGATATATATTTAGGTCGTTACTCGTTATTTTATTTTATTATATTGCAGTTTTCTGTTATTTGTTACCAGACAGAAAAAGTCCTGTTCTATTTATTTATCGTTTACAATTCCATATTTTATTTAGCGCATATTTCACACAATCAGGGGCTGGTATCGAACTGCGCACAAATATAGGCTTTTATTCATGGGGGGTAATACACATGGGGTCTATAAAACACAACCCACCTTCTAGTATTTACTTAAATGCTGAGATACGGGTTCCTTTTTACCCAATGTGTAGTGAATTGTTAGATTTAATTTCTTATAAGTGTTAACTATCTGATTTATTGCCTATATATTATATGTACCATTTTTTTGTCTTTGGGTATTATGAATTATTTTTGTCTTTATCTTTATCTTTAGATGTTTGTTTGTTAATCGATATTGATATTTATTTCCATGTCCTCTAGGTTCCTAGTTCCGTGCGCTCACGCTGAGAGAGATCCTGTCAGGCGCGCTGCGCTGACAGACAAACTTACTAGGTATGTATAACATTGTTAGTATAGTGATTAATCTAGTTTTAGTAAAGTGATTAATCCAGTTTTATTACAGTGATTAATCTAGTTTTAGTAAAGGGATCAATCCAGTTTTATTACAGTGATTAATCTAGTTTTATTACAGTGATTAATCTAGCTTCAGTAAAGTGATTAATCTAGCTTTAGTATATACGCCTATGCTACCCTGTACTTTGATATGATATTGATAAACTTAAGGATCGGAGTTAAAATGAACGAACGACGCGGAGGTTTTAAGCAGACTAAATTTATTGATATAAATGCTTATTGCTAACGCTGTGGCGTTCACAGCTTAATACAATGTTATTAGGCACCTAAGCTGGCCTAGGCGTGTGTTTATCTAAGTAAAGGTACATAATGAGCGTCTTGGCCCCGTACATACATAGTAAAGTGATTAAACTAGTTTTAGTATGGTGATTAATTTAGTTTGTCTATAATACTTCATTGCTAAAATGTAAAACTTTCTCTATTTAGATACATGGAACGAGCGGAGGAAATCAAGTTATATTTAAAAGAAGGTACTTCTCAACGACAGGGCAAGCCGAGCGCAACACCTAGTCAAACTGGTGAGTCCGGGGGTAGTGTCTATAATCCCCACGCTGGGCATGTGGGTTGGGGATCGCATTTAGGTGGTAGATTTAAAAATAATTGGGTTTGTTCTAAAAGAACATAAACTGACTTCAATTTTATGGTTTTCTCACGGATGCCATTTTAAGGCCTAAGCTAAATTTGAATGGGACCACACGGGAAGCACCGGGAAGCACCAGCTTTCAAATAAAAAAGAATCATCAAAATTGAATCACCCTGTCAAAAACTCTGGGGTAACAAAGATAAAAAAGAAATACAGTCGAATTGAGAACCTCCTCCTTTTTTGAAGTCGGTTAAAAATGACAACACACAGCATTATCTAGCCCCAAGCTAAGCAGAGCTGGTGTTATGGGTACTAGATAACTGATATACATTATACAATACACTATATAGATAGATATTTTTACTATACATAGAAAACATCCTGAACGCCCTGAACAAATGTCTGCAGATCGTACACTCATTTGTCCCGAGGCGAGAATCGAACCTGCAACCTCCAGCGTCGCAGGCGGACCTTCGCCCACCGCGCCACAGAGGTTGTCGAAAAAAAATGTTCTGCAGGGGGCACTGCTGCCCGCCCCCGGTGGATATCCCTTAGTCGCCTCTTACGACACCCACGGGAAGAGATGGAGATGGTGAAAATTCTAAGCGCCACACAGACAGTTTAATATACATGGTATTTTATTCCAGCCCAGTCAACTTCAGCTAACACAACCCCACGGTTGGAGCCGGCCGTCCGACCGGCGCCCGCGCCCACGCCCACGCCCACGCGTGGGAAAGAAGACGTTGGTTACGAGGAGTTTGTGCAGAATGAACGAAATAATCAGGTATGTACGTGGTGATATAATGTATGTATGTATGTACGAGTACTTACTAACTGTTAGAAAAACTGAAACCAATAATGTTTTTTAGGGTTCCCTACCCGAAAGGTGAAAACGGGAGTCTATTACTAAGCCTCCACTGTCTGTCTGTCTGTCTGTCACCAAGCTGTTTCTCAAGAACCGTAAGAAGTAGACGGTTGAAATTTTGACAGATTGCGTTTGTCTTGCCGCTATATATGTCTATCTGTCTATCTGTCTATCTATCTATAACAAAACTCAAAAATGAAACGAATATTAAAAATTAAATGAATATTAAAATAAGAGGGGAATACAAAATTTATACAAAACTTGCGAGTTTTTTTATTGGCTATTTACGGCCTTTTTAACCGACTTAAAAAAAATGAGGAGATTGTCAATTCGACTGTAAGTACATATATGTTTGTAACCTCAGAACTTTTGACTGGGTTGTCCGATTTTAATGATTATTTTTTTATTTGATAGCTGGTGGTTCCCGTGTAGTCTCATTTTAATTTGGTTCAGTTCTGACGATGGGATCCATGAATTTGATGTCGGTTTATAGTTTTTTAAAACAAATCAATTATTTGCCAAGCTATCTTGAACCGTAATAGGTAGAACAGTTGAAATTTTGACATGCTATAGCATAAATTTGGACATGCTATAACATAAATTTTGACATACTATAACATAAATTTTCCCGCCAATCCTAATTTTTTTTAGAGGAATTCAAATCGATATTTAATTTTGCAAAACATCCAAGTTAATGTACATATACTTTAAAAAATACTTGTCGTGTAATTTATTATGTACCAATATTAACATAATTGCATAATAAATAATAGCCTATCATAAAACATCTCTTTCAGGAAGTTGCAATCCCGCAAGCGAGCGAGCGTTCGCGCGAACATTCGCGCGAACGCTCGCCGGCGCCGACGAACGTTCGTTCGCGGCTGAAGCGACTCTTCGGTCGGCAGGACTCGCTGCCGTTTCTGGAACCAAAAGATTCTAGTATTGTAAGTATATTCTAGATAGTTTGATAATTAATTATTTGACGCCCTCAATGGCGCGGCGGCCGAAGGTCCATGACGCAGGAGGTTGCGGGTTCGATTCCTGTCTCTGGACAAATGTGTACGATCTGCAGATATTTGTTCAGGGTTTTCTGGATGTTTTCTCATTTTCTCTAGAGGTAGGTATAAATCTATGTAGTGTATTGTATTATGTATATCAGTTATCTAGTACCCACAACACAAGCTCTGCTTAGCTTGGGGCTAGATAATGCTGTGTGAATTTTCCAACATTATTTATTAATTTATACAGCAAAATGAGTAATTTATTGAAAAAGAAAATTAACAATCAAATAATATAAATAAATTATGACTAGTATTTATAATTGAAACAATAGGGTATATGCAAGGATTTTTTTATTTTTTAAATCGATTATTTAGGTTAATACATAAACGAAAAAATCTTTTGCGACAAAAATGAATAGTTCCGATGGTAAATCAACATTAATATTAGAAATTTAACCTTTTCTTTATGTTAATCTTCTGTATTTATGGAAATAAATAGTTATTGAATCATTTGAAACTTGATTCCTGTAAGGACAATCAAAATTCGTTAAAATATATCCGGTAAAACTTTGCGACCGAGTCGGTCGCCAACTATGTCGCGACTGCTCGCCCTGGACCCGTACACTTAAAAACTAAATCGAAATTTCAGATTCGTTTTCGTGCAAACGCTAATCTTATACAAGCGACATAATAGTTGGTTTGCACGACAAAGAAAACGAAACTACGATTTTTCTTTTCCGAGTAGGCCCCGACATATTTGTTCCTCTTGAGACGGTAATATATTTATTTCAAAATAGTATTTTCCCGCGTTGTTCCTATAGAAACGTTTTTAGGTGATTCCAATTTCACTGAATTATGGGATTTAATCAGCGTAAAAAGCTGTGTGGTGTGGCTTAGAATTTGCTCCACCTCAACTTTTCCCGTAGGTATCGTAAAAGGCGACTACGGGATATCCACTGGGGGTCACGCAGCAGCGCCCCCTGCAGAACAATTCTACCACCGAACTGCTATCACCAACACACATGCCCAGCTTGGGGATTATGGGTATTATCCCCCCCCCCACACACACACACACACACACGAGATGAACGCCAATAAGGCTCTTGTCAGGAAGATGCCTGCGTCCAGCAGTGGACCGATACAGGCTGTTGAGGTTGATGGGATAAAATTAGCCCAAGTAATTCGTTATGTTGATTCCAATATGAAATGAAATGAAATGAAATGAAAAAAGTTTAATTAGCACGACACAAAACATGTTTATGAAAGACTAAAGCTAGGAATTACCGATTTAGTATAAGAGATATGTACTGAAAATTAAACATATGATAAGGATGCAGGGTAAAATCAAAATCTAGCCAAGGCCTATGTTCAAGAAGTTAAAAAAAATTATTTAAAAAAAAAATTAAATATTACCTGTATGAAAAATTTCAACCCGATCCGTTCAGTAGTTTTGGCCTGAAGACGTAACCATCTTATAGTATTACTCCTTAGATGATTACGTTAATGATGTTAATGCTTGGCCGGATGTCGCCCAGTTCCACACAGACAATAGTATGTAAGACCAGTTAGACTTATGTGTCCATTTTGAATGAAGCATAAACGTAAACAAACCGCCCATACTTAACCTAAAATTCACTTTGTTGGCGCGTCCTTTTATACGTAATTTACATTACTTGTCGATTTTAGATCCTCCCTTCAATAAAAATAGCTTACAATTATATCTGAAACTCGACGCCAAGCTAGTGAGAGTTTGTTATTTGTGTCGTATTTTGTTTACTAACATGCTTCATTCAAAATGGATAAACCATAGATATGCAAATATTGTATTAGTTGATAAGCGATAAACTTGCTAGTGGTTACTTTTTCATTTCTTCCGCTAGTGGACAAAAAATTGAAGTGAATTAGAGTCAATTGCACTTTATTTCTTGTTTGATAGTAGGTAATTACTACTTATCAAGCTGTTTATATAGTGAAAACATTGACTTGTCTAAGTGCTTATTTTGTAAGTCTAAAGAAATAAACGATTTGACTCTGACTCTGACTCTAGTCATCCATCCAAACTAAAGAGATAAAATTATTTTTCTTTTATCCGATTACAAACTGTGCAGCAGGAACGAACGTTAATCAAAAACAATATTTATTACTATTTATTATTTTCAGACAATCGAGTCTTCGGAAGACAAGAACCAGAAAGCGTTAGCTGAAAAGGACGACACTTGCCGAATCACGTAAACTAAATAACTAATTCCTCAGGCAAAGGTTGTCGCACACTTAAACACTGTCAATGATAAGTATGTTACGTAGAGTCCGCGCAAATCTTTATGAGCTCTGTGAAGTTGGCTTCAACGGTGCACCAAGCTGTAAATAGGGCGTTGGGGGAAATTTTTCTTTTTTACTTCTTCCGTTAGTGGACAAAAAATTTAAGTGAATTAGAGTCAATTGCACCTTATTTCTTATTTGATGATAATTACTATTTATCAAGCTGTTTATATAGTAAAAATTTGACTTGTCTAAGTGCTTATTTTGCAAGTCTAAAGAAATAAACGATTTGACTCTGACTATGACTCCAAAAGAACGGGGGTGAGAAGGTATCTGTCTATTAAACCAGGATTAACTTTTTTGTGTGCGACTACCTTAAACTGAAACCAACGCTTCTAGTTAAAAGACAATTATATAGCTCTATTCATTAATCCAACGCCGCTACCGCACAGTGCAAAAATGTGCATTTAAATATGAGCTGAACTTAAACTTGTAAGGCTTTGATTTAGATAAATTTACAGTGACATCATTAATTTTGTTATAAAAAACTATAATAATAATAATAATAATAAATTCATTTATTTGACACAAGTAAACATACACTATATAATTGAATCCATAGACTCCCGAACTAGTAAAAACTGTATTTCAGGAGTCAATGGCTTCTCCCATGTTAAATACATTTTGTGTCCTACAAAAATGATACATTTATGTCGTTCTTAAGACAACCAAACAGTAAAAAGAATAAGGTACGTATGAATTACACAAAGATAGAGAGGAATGATCTCTCTCTACCACTCACTTCCGTGCGCTCTTATTAAACAATATTTATTATGGTTTATCTAAACTACAATAATCATAATACAATTTTAATTACAAATGACGTTACTTTAAGTGTTTAAATTAAAATAATTGTGTAAAAGTTTAAGGGCGTAGATTCATAAGCATTTCTTCGACATCATCGTAATCAAGATCTTTCAACCATGTCTGTATAAACTTTTTGAGTTCGTTTGCTTTACTGTTCCTAATGTCACACTTTTCATTTAGGATGTTGTATAAGTGCGGTATAACTACCATGTACTGCCTTTGAGCAAAAGTTGATTTGGCCAGTGGTATGGGACATTTTGCTTTGCGTCGGGTCAATTTTGAGGCGGGTGCCGCCGGGACGGATTTTCGATGATAACGGCGGATACCTTCAGAAATGAAGAGCTTTCTGATGCTCAAAACTCCGGCTCTGTCATAGACAAGACTAGTTGGGTGCCTAAATGGGAGGTAGAGTAGCACTTTCAGGGCAGCACGTTGCGCGCGTTCTGCTGTAATAACTATAAACAGATTTCAATTTTTATAGTCTTTTCATGGATTTTCACGGGAAGCACTAGCTTTCAAATAAAAAAAGAATCATGAAAATCGGACCCAGTCAAAAGTTCTAAGGTAACAAACAAAAATAAAAAAAAGCATTCGAATTGACAACCTCCACCTTTTTTGAAGTCGATTAACAAATACATTTAAAATCGCTTCTCCGTAAACGCACTCTACCAACACCATATGTTTGAATTCAGTGCGGGCCGCATCTCCGTAAACAAATCCTTAGGGGTGTCTAGAGAGGCGACTAAGGGATATCCACCGGGGGCGGGCCTGCAGAACAATTCTACCACCGAACTGCGATCCCCCCAATCCGCATGCCTATGAGATTATCGCCTCCCCTATGAGATAAAAGCCAATAAAGCTTATCAGGGAGAGGCCTGCGTCCAGCAGTGGACTAATTCAGTCTGTTAAAGTTACGAGTTAAAGCCCATATTTGAATGCAGATTTTAATGCTGTGTGGCAGCGGTACCTTACTTTAGCGACCAGTTAATTGTTGTATTTTTGTTTGAATTTATTATATTATAAGAAATAGATTTTTGTTGTTACTATAAAATGTGCCTTGTTCGTTTTAGTTTGTTGTATAAATGCATAATATTTTTGTGAAAAGTACATAAGCATTTTATTATATTTTTTAAGTATTTGTGGTTGTTTTATTTATTTATTAAGACCAACAGTACAATATTATATAACGTTTAAAAATAGTGTACTCAAAATATAGTACTTACGTAATTATTTTCCTAGCATTAATACATTACCTACTCAAAAAAAAGCTTAGTGCAACAAAAATCCTCTCTTACATTTGACTTTTGACAAAATAGAGAAAACTACATATTAATTAAATAATAAAATACAAAGTCACGGTTCATGAGATACAGCCAGGTGACAAACGGACAGCGGAGGTTTAGTATAGGGTCCAGTTTTGCCCTTTTGGTACGAAACCCTAAAACAGTCGAACATTATAAACCTTCTCCTTTTTTGGAATTCGGTTAAAAAGGCCTTTCTTGTGATAATTAGGGTAATAAAATCATAAAAATAGATTTTCTGTTTAAAATAATAATTTGTAACACAAGTTACAATAATTAATTTTGTTTTAAAAAACTATAAACCGACTTAAATTTTTTATTTTTAAATTTAGAAATAATGACTTAAATTGTAAATAAATTTTGAAGCTGAAATAATAATTGGAGATAGATGAAACTGCCGCTTCAATAAAAAAAAAAAATTAAAGTCTAAAAATTAACAGTTTGATTTAAGTAAGTAAATTATTTTTTAATTTTGAATACATTAATTTTGTGACTTATTTGGAATTGTTTGACATGTTCTCAGATAGGAACTTGCGGAAAATCGGTAGCTTTATTGAGAAAATATCAATCTGGGTGCAATGAATATTAAGTTCTCTGCTGATTCTAGGAATGGGTGAGTTTTTGCCGAGGACTGTTGAGCGGTATGGTCGAGGGTTGGGATCGGTTTACGGGGAATTCTACGAGGGACTTTAAAGTGAATTTTACTTAGGAGGACAATTTATTTGGTAGTTAAGGAGTTTATATAAAATATGAGATCCAGCTGATTACGCCGTTTTTCTAGAGATGCCATTTTAAACGGCTAGAAAGGCTAAAATGTTTCCTACATACTCGGATCGCCTTAACTATTTTAAGCTAAATGCCTAGTAAAGCGTTTTTGAATGCGCTCAATTTTTAAAATATGCGTAGCATAGTGGGGCCGCCATACTGTAGGGCAATATTCAAGAATACTGCGGACCAGAGTATTGTAGAGTACGACTTTGGTGTGCGATGTTTTAAATATTTTGCTATTTCTAATAATAAATCCTAACATTTTTGATGCCTTTTTTGTGATACTGTCAATGTGTGGAATAAAAGTTATATTGAATAGTATTGGACCAATGAGACCCTTGCGGTACTCCACAACTTATTCCATTGACGACGACAGTGAAAAGATGGTCGCTTAAGTAGGAGTTGACCCATTCAATTAGGTTGCCTGTTAATCCATACGACGCGAGCTTACTAATAAGCAATGCATGGGAAACTCGGTCGAAGGCCTTGCTGTAGTCAGTATATATAACATCAAAGTAAACGTTGTATACTATAAAATACCTAGAAGAAGATGTATCATACAAGTGCTCTTTTGATGAATTATTTGATCGTTTTATAAAAAGATACAAGATGACATCAAATTTCTTAATATTTACATTCTTTTATAAGTTTTGCGGGACAAATACGAATCCCTCGAGAATACGTTTTTTATTGAACCAACTCGGGATCATTTTCAATACAATAGAGAGTTTTTTTTTAAATCGATCCTTATAGGTGGAGAAATTGACGAATATAGAAGAAAACAGTCGAACATAACCTTTTTGAAGTCGGTAAAAAAGTCCTTTCTTGTGTATCTCTAGGCTAATAAATACATAAAAACAGATTTTATGTATAATAGAAAAACTTGTAACACAAGTTACAAAAAGGTTTTTCCCTCCTTCAGTAGTCTTCGTTTAGTACGTCAGTTTATAACTAGATGTCGCCACTTAAGGTGACCAAGCGCTGGATCGCGGTGACGAAGCGTTTCGGGTTCCGATAGTGTTTGGGTTTCTTTTTATAAACTGAATTCCTACGTCATGTTCACGCAAATGAAAATTGAAATTTTTGAAGAACGTTTATTGGAACGTTTGATTGATATATCTCATTTATTTATTTAACCACGGACTTGACTTAGTTCAATAATATAAAATTATATACCAACTAGCTGCGCCCCGCGGCTTCGCACGCGTTGTTCCCATGGAAACGTTTAAAGGTGATTTTATCCCACGGGAACAGATTTACGGGATAAAAGGTAGCCTAAAACATAGGCTACCTTTTATAGGTAATTCTAATACTGGCATTCCAGTATTAGAATTACCTGTATGCAAAATTTCAGCCAGATCCGTTCAGTAGTTTTGGCGCGAAGAGGTAACAAACATCCATCCATACAAACTTTCGCATTTATAATAAGTATTAGTGTGATACCTTTTCTTCGATCACCAATCCCCGCCAAGTCATTAAGGCAATACCCGCCAGATCCAAAGCTCTATTTCTCTGAGTGGACATCAGTGGACAGTGTAGTCAGTTAGTAGGTTATTTATTAAATCAATGGTTTAAAATCAGGCCTTATAGGCGGAGAAATGGACGAACTTACAAGAAAACAGTAGAACATTTTAACCTCCTCCTTATTGAAGTCGGTAAAAATGGCCTTATTTGTCTAAAACAAGGCTAATAAATGCATAAAAACAGATTTTCTTCTATGTATATAAAAATGAGTTGCTGTTCGTTAGTCTTGCTAAACCTCGAGAACGGCTGAATGGATTTATCTTATCTTGGTCTTGAAATGTTCGTGGAGGTCATGGGAAGGTTTAAAAGGTGAGAAAATTAACCGCGTGCAAAGCCGCTAGGGGGCAGCTAGTTTAATATAAAAATTTGTAACACAAGTTACAAAAATGTTTTTCCCTTCTTCATTAGTCTGTGTTTAGTGCAGTACTTTATAACTAGATGTCGCTACTTACGGTGACCGAGCGCTGGATCGCGGTGACGAAGCGTTTCGGGTTCTGATAGTCTTTGGGTTGTGTTTAAACAGTGTAGTCGTACCTCAGTGTAGGTATTCATAATCGTAGCATGTTGTAATTTTTGAAGAACGTTAATTGTTGAACGTTTGATTTGATATCTATTAATCTAACCATGGACTTGCTTGCTTGCTTGATTGATACATTAATATTATGTATGTTCCATCCAAGTCAAAGTTGTACATATAAAAAAAGACGTGTGGCACTCGGGGACTGCCGCGGTAAAGCTATTGCATAGCATTTTGTATCAACTTATGCAATTATAATTTTATTTATTTATTTTATTCATGCAGTATTGCTTTTTCTTTGATATTAATTCAAGTTGCACTTTTTGAGCGTGGTGACCCTATACACCTATATACTTTCTCATAAACAGCTGCTTATGTATTCGTCCGATTTCGGAGCAGCTCGTCTCGATTCGTGCGAGTTTCGTAGAGTCGTACAATACGTCTAATCGCACGCACACAACGCCGTGTCGAAGACTGCCGAACTGAAACGACGTTAGACGATGCACGGCCTTCAAGCCACACCTCCTTGCCCGGCGGAGTGGGGAGCGTGAGGTTTTTTCGTTACGGAATTTCTGGATTCGGTCCCCGCGCTCAAGGCCCGCGATAGAAGCTATGCAATAGCTTAAAAGTAAATGTTTTAGTTTTTGTTCAATTGTTATTGAAATCTATACTTATAATAATTATATTATATAATAAACAATTCTTGCTATTTTTCCTACTCGCGGATTTGTCTTTGGGACATTATGCATAATTAGTTTGCGTAGGTAGTTTTATGTCAAAACCCATATTGCTCATTTTTCTTAAATGTGAAAGGATTTGGCATTATGCGTATTGAACATTTTGCGTAAATGTCAATGCGTATTTAAAATGAGTCAAAAAGCGTTTTGTTCATTATGCGTCAGAACAGAACGTACCTACCTATAGGTACCTACCGAGGGTACCCGTATCCAAAGGACATCAGTCACTCACTGTATTAAACCCCACCCCCGGTGAATATTTGAAGTCCTTTTTGACCGACTTCAAAAAAAGGAGAAGGTTCTCAATTTGACAGATTTTTTTTGTTTGTTACCTCAGAACTTTTGACTGGGTGGTCCCATTTTAAATTGGTTCAGTTCTGACAATGGAATCCATGCGAAATCATGAAAAATGTATAAAAATTGTAAAGTCGGTTATAGTTTTTTAAAACAAAAATAATTATAGGTACCTACGTCGTGCCGTCGTGCGTGATGTAACGTGATTTGAAGTGGCCAATGATCGTCTAGTTTAGTGGTAGGACTCTCTCTACATACATATAATAATAATATATGTATTATGTCGTAAAAACCAGAGAAAGCTTGGACAGATGGCACAACCTTACCTATTACTATATAAGAATATAATATAAAGTGGTATATAGCTAGGTACTCATAGAACTAGTGCACATAATTGTGTGGTTATGCTTTCTAGGTCTAAAGCTGAACGCGCACAATGTCCGCGCCGTACCTACGCTCCGAAGTCATCGATGCATCTTGAAATCTTTGTATGAAATATTATACAACCTCGCGCACTCCACCCGCACCGTATTTTACTAATATGCTTTAGGTAGTTTAGTTACCATACGGATTACGCGGATGCAGCGCAGACACTTTAAAAGTAAACATACCTACTTGGTATTATGGGCATTTACCAAAAAGTTTGTCCTTTGCGTAAAGAAATTCAATAAAAAATGACGTGTGGCACTCGGGGACTGCCGCGGTAAAGCTATTGCAATTAAAAGTTCTACTATTCATCGATAGATGACAAAACTAAAAAGTATCACCGCTGCGCCGCCGTAGGAGTAGGGGGTGTTAGGTTATTTTCATTACGGAATTTCTGGATTTGGTCTCCACGCTCAAGGCCCGCGATAGAAGCTATGCAATAGCTTAAAAATATTTGTTTTAGTTGCGATTATTTTTTTATTGATCGTCTAATATATTAGTCTACTAGCTGCGCCCCGCGGCTTCGCACGCGTTGTTCCTATGGAAACATTAAAAGGTGATTTTCATCCTACGTGAACCGATTTATGGGATAAAAAGTAGCCTATGTTTGATTCCAGGATTAGAGTTGACCTGTATACAACATTTCAGCCAGATCCGTCCAGTAGTTTTGGCGTGAAGAGGTAACAGACATCCATCCATCCATCAATACATCCATACATCCATACAAACTTTCGCCTTTATAATAGGTATTATTAGTGTGATTAGTGTGATGTGAAAAAGAAGAGATCGTTTATTTATCTCGGAACTAGTGGCCGAGCCCAACATCATTGGCGAAACAAAATCACACAAGCTGCGCTGGCTCGGCCACGTGCTACGAATGGAGGAGGATCGGGCGGCAAAACGGGCTTTCCTGGGAGTGCCGAATGGCCGACGACCAGTCGGGCGGCCCCGGTACAGGTGGAAGGATGAAGTGGAGAAGGACCTTCGCTCGCTTCATATCTTCGCACCGGACTGGATGGAGGCGGCGCAGGACAGAAGCCGGTGGCGATCTATTGTGTCGGAGGCCAAGACCCACTTCGGGGTCGATGCGCCACAATAGTAAGTAAGTAAGTTTATTTATCAGGAAAATTATATTTTAATGAAGTATGGGCGATGAAAAGCTCCATTAGGTACGAAACACAGTTTAGATATATGATTTAAATAAAACCCAGTAGCAAAGTAAATTTATTATTTTATTAAACTATCTGATAAATTATGCAGTCTTCAAAAACACGTAGCATAACATTGTTAATAAAATGAAACATTTTTTTTGTACAAAACTATTCCTCGACGTCACTATGGTTTATCCATTTTGAATGAAGCATGTTAGCAAACAAAGTACGACACAAATCTCACTCGCATGGCGTCGAGTTTCAGATATAATTGTCAGCAATTTTTATTGTAGGGAGGATCTAAAATCGACAAGTGATGTAAATTACGTATAAAAGGACGCGCCAACAAAGTGAATTTTAGGTTAAGTATGGCGGTTTGTTTACGTCTATGCTTCATTCAAAATGGACACGGTATAGGTATGTATATGGTAAGTTCAATGGGGTATGCAATGCAAGTCACTTAAAAAAGATAATACATTTTTTACGTAAGTATTCTGTATTGATAAAATAATATATCTGTATATTTATTTATGTGATTTTTGATGTTTTTTTTGAAATAATGATTCAAATTCAATAATATTTTTTTTTGTGTATTATATATTTTTTCGGATATGTATTAAGCTAAATAAACGTTAAAAAAAAATAAAAAAGATCCATGCTTAAACCCTATTGCACAATTTAGTCATTTTAGTAATAATAAAAATGTTATTTTAAATGTATGTAATACAGAAAAGTTAACTACCAGACTTCTTATTAATCTTAACCTTGACCATTTATCTTAGGAAATTAATATCTACTAATATCTACTAATATCTACTAATAGGTATTATAAGTGCGAAAGTATGGGATTGTATGGATGTAAGGATGGATGTTTGTTACCTCTTCACGCCAAAACTAATGAACGGATCGGACTGAAATTTTGCATACATGGAATCAAACATAGGCTACTTTTTATCACATAAATCAGTACCCATGGGAACTTACTTAAAACTTTAAACGCGTGCGAAGCCGCGGAGCGCTACTAGTTACCTAATAAAAATCACGAATATTATGATTTTTCACTGCACAAGTTCTTGGATTGGAGCCATTACTGTAGATTCATTCATTATGGTGATAACTATTCTCCGACTAGCCAATCTTTTCCCACACAAGTTAACTTTACACATTTTTAGAGTTTACTTCAAATTAAATAGCGAAACGGAACTAATATCGCTCCTGAACTGAAGCTGTTAATTAATGAGATTTAGTTGATTAATTGTTACGGTTCAGTAATTAATTAATGAAGGGGTATAAATGACGGGCGAGCTAAGCGAGCCGCGTATTCCTAGGAAGACATGAAGGTGGTAGGTGAGTTGATGTGTTTTTATTTTTGACTCGTGGATATTTTATGTCACTATCGGATCGTGGAATCAGACCATTTGTAGATTTAGTAGAACGGTTAGGATTGCAAAACGGGCGCAATCCAGTTAATTGCCTATTCATCATCACCATCATCATCATCATCATCCTATACTAGTCCACTGCTGGACATAGGCCTCCGCTAATGAGCGCCATAGCGCCCTGTCTTCAGCTTGCCGCATCCAGCATCTGCCTGCAGTCTTTCGCAGATCGTCATCCCACCTGGCCGGAGGGCGTCCTAAAATAATTGCCTATTGTATTGTTTACGTTATATGTTGTTAAACCACTCAAAGATTTAGCCGGAAAACGTCCAAAAACTGTGGCATTGTCTTTATATGCGTGCATTTGGACGACCTCTGTGGCGCGGTGGGCGAAGGTCCGCCTGCGACGCAGGAGGTTGCGGGTTCGATTCCAGCCTCTGGACAAATGTGTGTACGATCTGCAGATATTGTGTTCAGGGCGTTCTGGATGTTTTCTATGTATTATAAAAATATCTATCTATGTAGTGTATTGTATTAAATAAGTATATCAGTTATCTAGTACCCATAACACAAGCTCTGCTTAGCTTGGGGCCAGATAATGCTGTGTGAATTGTCCAGCATTATTTATTTTATTTACTATTTATTTATTTCTGAACTGAAGGAAGTACTGGGTTCAAATTCCGTCGCGGTCAAAAACTTTTGGTACCTTTATAACTTTATTTCTATGTAAAGGATAGTTATTAAAGAGTTTGTAGCTAAAATGAACCTTATTGTTACAGCGATAGCGCTTGTTTTACTCCAAGCGTCCCTCCACTCGTGTCGGAGCTACAAGGCTACCCCTGAAAATGACACCGAGACCTCAAAACCTGAGAAACTACCTTCAAAATTCATCCCAAAATTCATCCAAATACTAGAATCACTCGACAGCCCCGACGCAAAAATAACTAAAATCAAGGAATTGATACCCGTTTATAATAAATTCCCAGAATTTAGAGTCAATAGCAATAAGAAACATCTATTTATGCCTTATAAGAAGAGAGGGAAACCTCTAGCATATATTCTGAAGAAAGCTTACGTCAACGAAATTGTGTCGGAGCATACTGATGAAAATTCCTTCAGTTTTAAAGATGTTGAGAATAACGAAAGGACATTCAAAGGGAAACCTGAAAGATATAGGAATAAAGCTTATTATCCTACGCAAAATGAAAAGAAACCAGAGAAACATCGGATATTCGAATATTCAAATATACCCGAAATTCACATTATAGTTGACGGCGATAATAAAGATGAACTAGAAATTGATGATTATAACCAGTTTAATAAAAACAAACCTGAAGCTGAAAAATCTGCTGAATTCATCGATGATTTAAAAGAAACAGCCATTGTTTTACCAGCAGAGCGTAAACATGTCCACCATGCGCATAGACATAACATTGAAACTTCCGAAGAAAAAGCAGAGTTTGCATCAAACTCTGAGAAAGATTCTGCTGTAGTTACAGAAGCGAAGCATAGTGAAAGTTACCCCCATAATCACGTACGTAACTCTAAAGATTTTCAGCTTTTTCAATTGGGAGCTAAATCAGACGATAAAGATTCAAATCGCCAACAGATAAATGAAAATGTTACAGAAAATAAACCAATTGGTTCAATTCCCAAAAGTTATAAAATGGAAAAAGATTTAGATCAGATCCAAGCAATTAATGTTAAAAAACATCACCATCACCCAGAATCTGATCTATCAATAGCAGCAGTAGCCAGTACTGATGATAATCAATTATTAGATATTGTTCCTACTAAACATGGACGTCACAAAAATAATTTTGGTCAAGAAAATGCTAACCCTCAAGATGATCTTATACACTACATAGGAGAACATCACACTGAAGACCCTCAACATTTTGTAAAGATTGATGCTAATGAATTGCATTCTGATAAAATCCACACAGAAGACATTAATGAAACTGTAGACGCTAACGCAACAGAACAAAATTCCAGAAAAATACATCAGCATAACCTTAAAGAAAGCGTCAAAGATTTTGACACATATATCTCTTATCTCAACGATTTAGACTTGGCATCTCCTAATAATAACCAGGAAAAATATTTGAATCTATCAAATGATTCTGTAATAGCTATTTTGAATGATACTTACTCGGTTCCTAAAGAATATAATGACAGCAATGCATCTGATTTTAACAGAATTATACCTGGTAGAACAGAATTATTGAAAAAACAAGTGGCGTTAAGTAATAGAAAATTAGATTTTCATGGTTCTGATTATTCCACAAGTACATATTATTCTGATGAATTCGATTCAGGTAAATCGGGTGTCGCATCAGGTTCTTCTGATCATAGCTCGGAATTCATAGATTCTGTTTCAGAGTCAAACCAAGAGCCAACTGAAACTTTTGAGAATTCAAGTACAGCTAGCTCGGAATCCGAAAATACTCCAGAATATTCAAATGAGTTAGAGACAAATGACTCTTATTCTAATTCTGAGCCGAACTCAGCATTTAATTCAAAATCTGTAGAGTTTGATTTGCTATTACATTCAAGTCAGAGTGAATCAGCCCTTGAATCAAACGAATCAGATATCTCTAGCTTAGAAGAATTAACATCAGAAGCTTCTAATTTGATATCTGAATCGTTCGGACTTAGCTCTGAGTCAGATTCAACAAATGTATCCGACGAGACAAACCCCTCACAATCAAATGAATCAAATGACAACTCAGTATCTTTCGAAAGTCAGATTTCTGAACGAAGCAGTTCAAAGCCTATTAAATCATCAGAAATTGATTTAAATTCTTTATCAGGATCTGATAATAGTGGGTCAGCTTCTGAAAACGATTCAAAGACAGATTTTAGTTCAAGTTCAGGATATTTATCTCAATCAGAATCAGAACAATCCAGCCAAAGCGATTCGGCTGGTCCAAATATTTCTGATGTATCTAAAGAATCAATATTACAATCTAGCGAAAATCAGTTAAATTCTACCGGTATTTTAGACCCAACTATTCTTAGTGAATCAAATTCAATTGACTGTGCTTCCGACTCAAATTCTCAAAAAAATTGTTCCGATCTAAACGCTATTGATATTAACTTAGCATCGGAAGTGTATTATCCACGTTTGGGTTCTGTTAATGCAACTAGTTCAGAGGTCAGTACATCAAACCCAGCGATCGTATTGAGCACAGAAAGTAATTCATCAAATGTTGAATCTAATAAATTTAGCATAGAGAACAGAGCGCGTTTAGAAACGACAGCTTTAAATAGTCCTTCTGCAGCTACCGTAGAGTCTACGGACTCAAGTTTAGTAACTGCATCTATCGTTGAGACTCCGTTCCCTGACTTAGAGACCATTGTATCAAGTTTAATGTCATCTGCATCCAGTTTAAAGTCCGTTGCATCAAATTTAGAAGCGTCTGCATTTAGTTTAAGGTCAGTACCTGGTTTAGAGTGCATCGCGTCAAAATTAAATACTACAGCTTCTGAATTAGTGTACGATGCCTTAAATTTAGAGACCTCTGCAATGAGTTTAGGTTGGGGTTCTGGGTTGTCTACTGCATTGAACTTAGTGGCTTCTTCTACTGAATCCATCGTAAGACCAGACTTGTCTCCGGAATATAGTGCAATCTTAGCATCTAATTCAGAGTCTAAGTCATCAAAATTACAGTCTATGCCATGTGTTGAGTCCAAATCTCAATTAGTTGAAAAATCATTTTCGTTGCCACCTAATTTGAAAGCATTTTACTCATCAATACAATCTAGTACAAATAATAATGTTCATAGAGCAGAGAAGACAGACCTTAGCAAGGATAGACCAGTGATCGAAAATAGAATTATTAATGGTGAAAAGACATACAGTATGTCTTTTGTTTTTAATAAATAAATAAACTACATAAGTTCAGCACCAAGCAAGTTACCCCAAGGAGGATTTTGGCATTTAATTTAGAATTTTTGATCCATCGGAGTGAATGAAAATCGAACGCGGTGCTTCAGCCAAACATCGTGTTCGGTTTTCATCAGCCAAACAGATTGGCAATACGGATTTTGGCTGAAATCACGTTGCTGTATCTAGTGGGACATGACTGAAATCAATAGCAACGCAGTGAAAGAAATTATTTTAGATCACTTTATAATATCTTGGTTAATAAGGCTTTTATATTGTAGTGTTATATATCTGTGATAGGTAAATATAATTTTCGAATTTGCCTATAAATCGATCTCTATGCAAATAACATCGAAGAAAATATTTTCTAAATAATATTTGCCTACTGAATTTGATTAGATTTGATTGTTTTGTAAAAATTACTTGATATATATGTACTACTATATTTATACTGTTTTTTTTTAAGTTTTGCAGGACTAATACTTGTTCATTGCTTTCAAATAAACAAAAAATCATGATAATCCGACCAACCACTCAAAAGTTCTGAGGTAACAAACAAAAAAAAAATTATTTATTTATTTTGATATTTCGTCAGTCGAATTGAGAACCTGCTCCTTTTATTGAAGTCGGTAAATAAGTCGTAAAGTCGATACGGGATATCAGGTACCAGGATAGCAGAAACGATAGAGAGGTCTTTACTGTAGATTCACAAAGAGTCAATCAAGTACGGCTCGCGAAATCCTCGCGAAATCTTTATGGCATGCATTCCTGGTATTTTATCTTTATTAATAATAATTATATTAGTTGAATTTCAAGGTTTTCGCCGCACGCGCCGTTGCATCCCGCGTCTCCGTAAACAAGGCCTTACGAACGAACGCGAAAGAACCAGACGTCATTGCGAAAGCAAGCGAGCCCTAACGAGCGCCTTCGTTTGCCTTCGGCCGTGCTCTGGCGAGTGTCGATACATCATGTTGTAATGTAACCGCATGGAATGGTTTTTTTGTTAAACTGTAATGTTACATTATGATGATGAATAAAATAATCTAAACTAAACTAAAATCATAGAATAAATTGATTTTGTTTTAAAAACTATACCGACTTCAATGTTATAGTTTTTTCATGGATTTTCATAGACCCCATTGTCATAACTAGACTAAATTAAAATTGAACCTCACAAACTTCTTCACTTCATCAACACTTCACAACACAAGCTCTGCTTAGCTTGGGGCTAGATAATGCTGTGTGAATTGTCCAGCTTTATTATTTATTTTTTATTTATTTACTTCAAATTCAAACTTCCTCACTTTACCAACGATTCGAATTCTAAGTTTTTTTTTATGTTTTGCAAGACTAATAAGTACTTATTCTTCGCTTTCATATAAAAAGAATCGTGAAAATCCCACCACTCAAAAAGTTCTGAGGTAACAAAAATAAAAAACACAGTCGAATTGAGCACATCCTCCTTTTTTGAAGTCGATTATAAACAGAACGAACGTACCGAGATCGTGAAACCCAGTCGTTTGCATTCGCTCGCTCTTGCTCGCAGTTGTATTGTACCGGTACGAACGAAAGAAGAACCAACTAAAATAATAATAATAATAATAATAAAAGTTTTTATTTCTGGAAAGGTTAACAAAGTACTTACATAAAACTATCTATTATCTAAGGCTATACATGAAAAAGTATATTTCCAACAGTAGTAGGTACTTAGTAGCGAAAACCTTTATGGATTGAAGATTGACTCCTTGCTCTAACTAAGTTTTTACTTGAATGTAGACGCAGGGGCTCTCTCTCGGCTTCCGCCAAATTTTACAAGGCATGTTAAAAGATACCTGAGGCTTACGCGCCAAAGAACTCTGCAAGTGCAAAGTTTATTAACGCGTAAATAATTTTAAGAAGCAATATAAAAAATGTTAAAAATAATATTGTTATTCATAGTTTAAGAACAATGTTAACATATAAAAATAAATTATTGTGCACAATTAATCTTGTTGTTTTACGTTGATGTAACTTGATAGCTAAATCTCACCTCTTCACCTCAACATCCTACCTTCATATACTCGTACTATGACTCGTTATGCAACATCAACAACATCCTACCTTCTTATACTCGTACTATGACTCGTTATGCAACATCAACAACATCCTACCTTCATATACTCGTACTATGACTCGTTAAGGGAATTATTTAAAGAAATAAATATTTGAACAGTTATATCGTAATACATCTATGAAAATCTAATGTAGGTATACTCACAAAAACATAGATAACTTTATGAAAAGGTGTGATGTTCACAATAAAAATACAAGAAACAAGAACAAATTACACATCCCATCATATAGATTACGAAAGGTAGGGAAATCTTTTGTCTAACTATAGAAAGTTATATACATAGAAAAGACTTTATTAAACCCAACATGTGATATGATGTGACGCTCATCAATGATGATATACAGCCTGGTAACACAGACAGTGGAGTCTTAGTAACAGGGTGCATTTTATCCTTTCGGTACGGAACCCTAAATAAACAATAGTTTAGACAGATAGCTTTATTAAATAAAAAAATACATTATTTTCTAGCATCTACAATCCGGCGAGCAGTCTCGACATAGATGGCCACCGACATCGCTCGCAAAGTTTTACCGGAATTATTTTAACGAATTTTGATTGTCTTTACAAGAATCAAGTTTCAAATGATTCAATTATTTCCATAAATGCAGTAGATTAACATAAAGATTTACCATCGGAACTATTTATTTGTGTCGCAAACTACCGTCAACTTTACGATTTCGTTGAAGGTAACTGCGAGCAAATTAGACAGCCCGATAAGTTTATAGCGATCGGTAAGTCGTTTGCGACAAAAATGAAATGGTAAATCAATATGAATCTTAGAAATTTAAACTTTTCTTTATGTTAGTCTACTGTATTTATGGAAATAAATAGTTATTGAATCATTTGAAACTTGATTCTTGTAAAGACAATCAAAATTCGTTCGCCATCTATGTTGATACTGCTTGCCCTGGTTCTTGTAGACGCTAGTGTAGAAAATCTAATCTATGTTGTCTATGCATTTCCAATAATCCAGGCAGCGTGGTAGGAGACACGCACGTACCCTCCTGGAGCCCCGGACTGGCAGCCAGCCGTCGAGTGGAAGTTTATGATGCCGATCTGGAAGAAAATAAAATAAACGAATAGTTCTCCGAACAGTAAACCTCACGCATACCAACTTGTGTAACAATTACGAAATGAGAGAATTATTTTATTAAACACAAATAATAACATTAATAAAATTTGTTATCGTAAAACCAGTTGTTCAGCCAGAAAGAGTGCTAACAACAAAAAGTTTTATCAGATAGATCTTACTAATTATACAAGGCAATGAAAAATGAAGAGGTAGTTTTACTATAGTTTGACCGTAACCGCTGTACCGCGCCTGAGGTATGCGCGCGGCGAGACGGGGGGGAAGTAGTTAGACGCACACGAGATAAATATCCGAAGATGGGTCGAGCGCCATCTCGTGATGTCAAGACAATCATTTTTAAAGTGGCCAAATATTAAAAAAAAAAGAAGAAAGCTTTGAATATAAAAGTGATTGCGATAGTAGATTTATTATTATCGATCCGTTGATAATAAATATGCAGAACGACTCCGATTCAAGTTCCAATGGCGAAACGGAAGATGAAGTTAAAGCAGAATCTATGTCAGAATATCTGTAGATAATTTAGTCGTTACCTAAATTAAACATTTCGTTTACCTACGATATCCGATCTATCCGACAATATCTATCTCATGTGTACTCTTGCTCTTTTTTTCCCAGGCCCCCACCTTGCCGCACTTTCCTAAGGAGCGATACAGCGGTTTCGGTCTAACTATACTAATTCAATGCATTTGTACAGTCAGCTACAGTGATATTTCAATTCTAAATAACTTATTATTATACCTACACAATATTAAATATTTTGTTAAACCTACATACATTTATAGTAGCTGAGTCTGAATAATCCAGGCAGGTTTAGATTTTCTGGCATACGTACCAGAACGTCGTTCCCAGCGGACGAGTACAGAATGAGGGGGCCACCAGAATCCCCCCCACAGGGGTTCCGTCCCCCCGCACCGTCGGTGCAGATGATGGCCGAGTTGACCACACTACTGCCGTAATAGTTCGCGCAGACAGGATTGGAGATAACGGTGACGAAGACGTCCCGGAGACTGGCTGCGTCGGTGATTGGTGCGGCTGGGAAGAAAAGAGGAAGGTACAAAAGATTTAAATCGCCCAAAAAGCAAAAAGAAATGAGACAAACGCTGTCCAGCTATATTATGGGTGAAGCAGACAAATCTTGACTTTGCAAAAAATGTTTACAAGAAACTGGTATAGGTACATATATGATGTCTGACCCTAGAGTGCACTCTATATTTCTAAAGAACAACAAGCCATCGTCCGTCCCGTTGAGTCTTTACTTTAAATACACGCACTTAGAGTCTATTTTTCATTTCAACGATGGGAGACAGATTGAATACGACCTCACTAAAACCGTTCCTTCGTTTAGCGCGCTGACTGTACTGTTGAGCTCGAGCCCGACAAATAAATTCGCGACGTAACGTGTCGCTACGTAACGGGAATAATTCATCGTTCTTTGTTTATTTGGAAAATATGCAGCTCTCGACAGAACCAACACATTTGCTCCTCTTAGAGTCTAATCCCTAGGTCCATGAGGTACTGACATTGATTTATTAAAAAGGGAAGATGAGGTACTGGTTTCTCGAAAGTGGCAACCTCATATTGTGTAAAATTGTGTGCTCCCACCTCAGATACCGTCGGACCGGCGGCACGGGCGGTCGTGATTCGCGTGAAATATTGTTGTCTCGGCCTCACTTCGGTCCTAGATACGTCTTTCCGTCTTTGTTGTTCTTTGTATTGCACAGGACTGGAAATATAACTGTGAGCGTTTGTGTTTGCGTGTAGTTGTAAGTTGTAACACATGCCAATTTTCGAGTAAGCGCTGGGAGAACGAAACCTATCTTCCCTTTTTAATCAATCAATGGGTGGATACTGATATGGTTTTTTTAAACATGCAGCATTACTAAATAATGTTCGTTCTAAGAACGAACATTATTTAGTAATGGTTTTTCTTAACTAGCCAGTTTTGCAACTGGGCTACTCTTTTACTCTTTTATTTAATTTGAGTGTATTACTTACGATTTTTTTTCCGTTTCCACATTAGGCTGGTATTACTTACAATTAGAGATGGGTTTATGCCGGGCATTTACAGGGCGGATTGAGTAAATGCCTAATAAACGTGTTTTTATGCCTTATAAATGCCCGACGACAGGGCAGAAACTAAGCTTCTAGTCTTTAAACATTTTGAATTTTTTCAAGAATTTTCTTCAATTTAAAGTATTATAAGGTTTACTTCGTGATGTATGAGAGTCAATATCATATTATTATTATGTAAGTATGAATAAGTGGTACCTTGAAGAAATAAAAACCATGTACCTACTTAACGTCTTAGGAATAAAACATTAATACGTAAGTACGTACGTAGCGTAGCTTGTAATGCTTTAAATTGAAAAAAAAATCAAAATGTTTAAAAACTACAAGCGTAGTTTCTGCCCTGTCATTTATTCAATCCGCCCTGTAAATGCCCGGCGTAAACCCATCTCTACTTACAATCGAAGGTGCGTCCAAATCCGATGGCTTCAGCTCTGTAGCCGGTGTATGAATTGTCGCCAGTGGCTATGGCGATGGGCTTCACGGACGCTGGAAAATAATATCACTCTATTATATTAACGAAAGTTTGTATGTGCCTTGAATATTATTTTACTCCCTATAACAACACAAAATTTATCACAAAGGAATTTGAAAAAAAAACAGAATTGAAAGGGTAAAGGTAAATGAACCAATAAGTAGCGAATAAATAATGACTATCACGAATACCTATAATATAATTAACAGTTGTCTTGACTCGCTGAAACCAGCGCAGTATTTGGCAAATGCTTTATACTTATACTGCAAAATGCTGAGCTAGGGTCCCTTTTTACCCAATGTATTGTTAGATTTAAGTACCTACTTATAAGTTTTACATGTTCTGTTAATGTATGTATTGTACCACTTTTTTGTTATGTTTTGGGTAATATAAACATTTTTTTATCTTATATCTGAATCGACCAGCAAACAATTAAGTATGTAGGTTATAAATTCGTTTATACAAAAATGGCTCTTGATGAATGCTTAAAGCTGTATAAGAAACTAAATTAAATCTTGATAGGAGATCAGAGAAGGCACCAGAGATTAGCAGAGAGGGTTGTATAGCTTTAGGAACGACGAAGAGAATCAAATTCTCTTGCACCGAAACTAGACTCAGCAATAGTGTTTATAATAAGGGATAAGACCGCCAATTGCAGGATACAGTAGTTAGTTTTTATTTTTATTTTAAGAACTTTCTAAACACCTATTGTAATCTATCTACATCTTAGAGAATTAAGCCAACTCTACATTTTTCCTGCAATAAAGATTGTTTATTATTATTATTATTATTATAATTCGTTAATAATTCTTCAAGATGTATACTGGTTTCTACTTTTTCACTAAAACAGCCTGTGCCACTTGGGAATCTGCCTCAGTTCAGTAACGTAAAAATATCAATGGTTTCCCAAAAAAATGCGATATACATAATGTAAATACTAGAAATAAACATAAACTCGCTGTACCCACAACTAGGCTGCATAAAATTAATGTATCTTTTAAAGGGCAATGTATACGCTTCTACAACAAAACCCCTACTGAGCTGCAAAAATTACCAGTAAATAAATTCAAACAAATTGTCAAAACTTTATTATGCAAAAAGGCTTACTATAAAATATCAGATTATCTAGAGGATAAAAAAGCTTGAGACGGATTTTGCTCCAACTCGAAAAATAACAACTAACAGGCTAAAGGTTTCTTCGTCGTTTCTTTACTTTAGTCTACATACCGAAGCGATCGAAATCAAAAATACCACTTTATTTCCGTGTCAGTGTATTTTTTACTATGATTTGACCTTTTCTAAGTGTACATTTATTATATTTATGGAAATAAAGCATTTTTGAGTTTGAGTTTGAGTTTAACAAAAAGATAGGTACTTACAAGAAAATGCAACGGCTGGTATAGTCAGTAAAGCGATATCATTTGTGCGTATCCCAGGAACATACAGCCAATGTGCGGTCACTGTGCTCGCATACACACGCACACCACCAGAGAATAGACGCGTAGAGCCTAACACCACCTAGCAAGATAATTTTCATGTCTTTACTGTGCAATATTTATAGTAAGGGAGCAAATGTTGATCCTTGTGGCACCCCCAAGTTGTAGTCAGCGGTGCGTACTACGTACCCCGAGTCCCCGAGCACATTATAGTACAGCCAATGGGCAGTCAGTGTGATTGGATACACACGCATACTATCAGAGAATAGACGCGTAGAGCCAAGGATCAGATGATCCTTTGCTCGAGAGAATTTTCATGTCCTTACGTGCAATATAAATAGTAAGGGGGCAAGTAGTGATCCTTGTCTTGTGGCACCCCAACTTATAGACAGCGGCGCGATGCATATCCCGGGAAAGTTATAGTAGTACAGTTACTATGATTGGACAATTTCTATATAGAGACTAAACTTCGGTGAAATTAGACAATACAAATATAAACTACGAATGTATATGCGCCACGCATCGCCGTAAAGTATTTGAAAAATACCTCACAGTCTAATTCAATCAACCCACATCAAGAAAAAGTAATCATAAGGCGGTATCTGGAGACATACTAGCGCCGCCGTTACCTATTTAATCTTATTATGACGTTGAAGAAACGAAGTTTCAAAACATGATAGGTCAGTTTATGATACCTACCATAAACTTTATTTTAATACCTCTGTGATAGTTTTTTTTGTATAGTGTAGAAGAAGATGCGAAAAAAGAGTTTGGTGGCCATCAAGTGCAACTTCGCATCTCCTACTAAACTATACAAAATACATAGATTCAGGCGTTACATTGCGAAAATCCATTGTAAATATAAGAATGAAAATATTTAGTAACAATTCCGCGATAAAAACCTTCTGCGATAAAATCTAACAAATTACACAAAAACAAAAACTATACAAAAACAAAAATTATTGCGCTAGTTTGAGTCGCGTAACGCCTTAAAATGATGGTATGGTTCTCACCAGTATAGAGTAAGCGGTGTCGACACCGTCGTGCCAGCAATGCGCAGTGGTCACCACTTTATTGCTGGTCAGCAGAGAAGACCCACAGATGGACGTCTGGCCGTTCATCAGCGTGATGATGAGACCTCCCTGGAGACAAAATGAAATGAAATTAATTTATTTCCAGACCACAGCAAAGCAAAACATTGAAAATATATAATTAATTTTGTTATAAAAAACTATAACCCGACTTAAATTTTTATAGTTTTTCATGAATTTTCATGGATACCATTGTCAGAACTGAACCAAATTAATATGAGACCACATGGGAAGCACCAGCTTTCAAATAAAAAATGAACCATAAAAATCAGACCACCCAGTAAAAAGTTCTGAGGTAACAAAAAATACAAAAAAATTATAAAATGAATCTACAGTAGGTACCTAAAAATTATGTCAATACCGTAGGCCAAGAAGCCAGGCAAAAACTAGTAAGAAATGTTGTAACTTACAACGAAAGGATGCTCTCCAACAAAAGAGGCCAGACCTCCCACGATTCTCGTCAACGGAGGCCTATTTCCACTCTCAGCCTCCTTTACCCGAGAGGCCTCTGGGATCCCCTCGGCTGCGTGGTACTGCGGGGTCGAGGGGTCCAACTGAAGAGCCATGGGGGACAGGTTGGATGTTAGTGCCGGGGCGTCTGATGGGTCTTCGGAGGCAGGTGTGTCTGGTTCTTCCAGTGCGGGGGCGGGGGCGAAATCTGTATAAATTATACACACATATACAACGTGTAACAAAATATGTGTACTATCCGAAAAGGGGGCAATTGCCCATCCCCCGGGAACAACTTTTGTTCAACGACTTTTCGAATTTCGATTGAAATCTCTGAAAAAAACTGCAACAAAGTTTCAACATGGATAGCTGATTTTGTACGAAGTGACAACCCTAAAGTCAGCTGTGTTGGTTGTCGTGACCTCAGTATGCTCACAGACGAGGAGGGACAGTTCCAGTTGTAATTCTTAAAAGGAAAAACGCCTACAGCATCATTAGAGACAAATTGTCGTAAGTTATGTCACAGAATTACTATGGGCTAGGATAAAATTTCAATTTGAAGGAATAAAATAGAATAGAAAAATATTTATTTGGACACAGGTACAAAAAGAGTAACAAAAACAACAGATGAAAAACCAAAACAGTGTAACATGGAGGTAAGTGACATGTAGGTCTGCCTCCACGTCCCTGTGCCGAGATAGGGGTTGGCTCAGCGTGTGCTGAACATATGCTCAGCGCTGTTATTCAGCCAAGGACCTTATTATTAATTGATAAATAAATTATTCTTAAACTCCGAGTTGGATATTTTTTGCATACAAAGAGGTTACAAAACCTTAGGAATATTGTTGAAAAATATTTAAAGAAATTGTTTCCATCTAATCTAGGCTAAGCACAGAAACTCGAAACAATTTTTGGATTTGAAAGCTTTCATTCATCGTCTAACTGACCTCTCTTTCGTTTTCGAATTCTGATTTAAAAAATTTTCGCTGCACACGTGAGATTATGCGTTGTTGATGTTATTATTTTAGTGATAACCTTGCTATTACCTTGTTGTTTTATGTTACTGCTATGAGATTTTGTTAAATTTTCATTTATAGTCTTTGTTGACATAAAATATCTTGGAAGCTGAATCGGAGTAAACATAGGAATAGGTACTTTATTGACAAAGAAAATTACAATCAAATAATCAATCAAATAATATAAATACATTGAAACAATAGCGCTAACTGGAAACTGTTGTAAACAATCTACTGGTAGCTCAACTGATCCTTATAAATACCAGTCGGAAGCTTCCCCAAGACGCTGGCTGCATTGCCCCATTCATGTATGGATCAGTTCAGCTACCCAGTAGCGGATTTACACATTTGCGCCAGTAGGCATTAGAGCTAAAAAATAACACCAAGCTTAAGAACGATGGTGGGCATCATCACAGGTCACTGTGAATTGAACCATCATCTTTTCAAGACTGGAGCCACAGACAGCAGTTTATGTCGTGGCTGTTTCCAAGAAGAAGAGACTGTGGAACACGTTGTGGTACACTGCACGGCCACATAGGAGGCCAGACACAAAACGGGGCGCGAAGTGCCTCTTTGAGGAATCAACCCCATCCACACCCAAAAGCAAAACGAAGCTGTCAGTCACCTAAAGTCCTGCTCCGATACTTCAAGGAGCTGGGCTGGTTAGGGCCTGCTTAGGCAGGGGGGATAATACATAATACACTCCTATGCGAGACGTCCGTGCAGATCATAGTTCCCCCACTTAGAATTAGAATTACACTTGGTCCCACCTACCCCCCCGTTTCCATATGACAAACATTTTGCCGAACACACTATTTTTTTTCTTCTGTAAGACAAAAACTCAATTTTTACCATAATTTTCCACCCCCAAAATTTAGAATGAATTCATTCTAAATGGTTATATAATTACAGGTAGCTTAAGCTACCTGTAGATCGTTTGCAACAGTACGCGGTTAACTCAAATGTTTCAATTGTAAATACATACTAGTTCTAATTTAGTAATGTTTAATAATCGTATTTGGTTGTCCTTTTCCTAGGTTATAGTGCATACTATAATAATAATATTATTTATTTATTTATTTATTGCAGACATGTCCATTATAAGTTGTTAACAATTTTATAGGTAGAATCTACATTATGAACCCTGTAAGGGCGTTGCAACATTCTGGAATTCATTCACAGTGTAATAATAACATTTGCTTATAGGTAATAATTTTAACCTAGTCTTAAAATATTGTCTAATTTTTCATCTTTTATGTCGGCAGGCAATTTATTAAAAATAGTTACTAACCTAGATTCGGGGCTCCTACTTACTATTGTTAGGGTACTAGGTGGTTTAATTAACATTTTTCCGTGGCGTCTATTGTACTTGTTATCTTGTTCTGATTTCGAATTAAACATGTGTCTATTTTTTCTTACAAATAGCGAAGCTCGCAATATGTATATGTATACAGGGGAGGGTCAGAATTCCCTTTTCAATGTGTACACTGCACAGTCACTGTGTGGTGGCTTACAGCTGTCCCGGGTTGGGATGTTTACCAAAATTCGTATGCATTTTTTCTGCAGAATAAATAGATCGATGACATTAACACTTTCACCCCATACAACGATTCCTTAATTACATGCTGAGAAAGCTTGGGCATAATACGCGTATTTTGTAGTCTGTGTTTGATTTGAGAACACTGAGCGCGTAGACAAATCGTGATAACTTTGATTTGATATTTTCAATATGCGATTTCAAGTTCAAGTTGTTGTCAAATGTGATTCCAAGTAATTTAAAGTTATCTTGTTCTTTTATATTAAGGCTTTTTTCGAGTATACTCAAGTCAAGTGGTTTTTTTGGTAGGTTCTAAACTGAACGAGTTTGGTTTTATTTTAATTGATTTCAAGGTGGTCCTTAAGCCATTGTTCGCAGTCATATAAAGTCGATTTAATATAATTTATGTCAATATTTGGTTTACTACTAAAAAGCAGAAACACGTCGTCAGCATATAAAACACAGGGTGTATTTATTGATTTAGGCAGGTCGTTTATATATATTAAAAATAGGTTACATCTGAGAACACTACAATTTTACACAATTTGAGGTTGCCACTTTTGAGAAACCAGTACCTCAACTTCCTTCTTTAAACAATGATTGATAGTAATTATTTCGGAAGGTATTTTTCAGTTCGTGTGATAATTTATCAAAGTGGTCTATTTGCACAAATTGTTTCCTGTCTCGAAGGTAGGACTGAAACCATTTGTAAGCTATTCCCCTAACACCAATTCCATACAGTTTTTGTAACAATAGCTTATGATTTACCCTGTCGTAGGCTTTTGCCATATCAAGGAAAATTCCGATGGCATATTTCTTGTCATTCATGCAATTATATATTTTTTGAGTGTAGTTACAGACGGCAAGCGCGGTTGATCGATTGTCTCTAAATATAAATAGATATATTATAAAGAGGAAAGTTTTGATTGTCCGTTTGTTTGTATTAGTCGAAAATACTGGAGCGATTAAAAAAATCTTTTATCATTAAAAGCTTACTTACAGTGATAAAGGCTATATTTTGTCCGGAATTTCCATGGGAACGGATACTACGCGGATGAAACCGCAAGTTGCTGCTAGTTTCTCTATAAATGAATTATTTGTAAATTCTAAGGAAGAGATAAAATATCTCAAACCGTATACTCAAACCTCTAAATAAAGATCAGATAAAATCGTTACTTGCGTTGCTGGAAAATTCATACAGTATCATCGAGCTTCAAACTAACCAGAGCTTGTATTATGGGTGCTAAATGTCCCTAAATATAGGTACCTAACACAATACATACACATACATATACGTAAATACAACATTCAAATCACTCAGACTCATCAACAAATATCATCAGATCGTTCAATCTGTCCCGAGACCCAATCAAACCCGCAACCTCCATCACGCCTTTCACCAGCTACGGCACAGAGGTCATCGAAGTCTCTTACCTCCAGAATCCAATCTGACCACCTTTAACCCTGACTCCAGAACCTCAGGAATCGGTTCTGCCACCACCAGTGCGACCGCCGCGAAGAGAACTGCTAACTTCATGATGGACTTCTGCTGCTATCTTCAGGCAGTTCCTACCCTATCTTAACTTCAAATAAATGAAATTGGAGGGTAGGTATCTAATTTATATGAGGTTGATAAGATTTGTCATAATGATGTCATCTATCTTAAGTGTTGCTTCTTGAGATTAGTTAAGACTTTCATATGTTTGCGACTTTGCTTGCTTAAGCATCATCACATTAACAGCCTGTATTGATCCACTGCTGGACGCAGGCCTCCCTTTTGACCTTCTAAGAGAGCGCATTACGAGCCATTTTGTGAAAAGGATAGTCATAGGATTTGGCGTTCATAGAAGCGGGACAGAGCATACGATTTTGGAACAGCGTAGGTGCAAAAATATAGTTTTTGTATATTTACAAGAAAACTACACCACTTATGAAAAAACCCAACCGAGGAACCAAAGATTTAGTAATGACCTACGAATCAAAACAAATATCTTTTCTATAGAGCGCGAGGTTCCTGAGATCTAGACCAAATTAGGTGCAAAACCAGTGCATCGTATTTTTTCTAATGAATCGTGTTTTCTCAACCAAGTAACGCGGAAACGGGTAGCGCCAGCTTTCAAATAAAAAAGAATCAAACCACCGAAAAATTCTGGAGTAACAGACATGAAAAAACGAATGGAGAACCTCCTCCTTTTGAAGACAGTTAAAAATGACTGTGTACTGTACCGCCGTGTGGTGCCGGCGGCATAGAATTTGCACCACCCCAATTCTTCCCGTGGGTGTCGTAAGAGGAGATAAGGGATATCTTCTGGGGGGCGGGCAGCAGCGCCCCCTGCAGAACAAATCTTCCACCAAACTGCGATCCCCAACCCGCATGCCCAGCGTGGGGATTATGGGCATTACCCCCCCATGAGTTAAACACCAAAAAGGCGTTTATCAGGGGGAGGCCTGCGTCCAGCAGTGGACCGATACAGGCTGTGGATGTGGATGTGAAAAATGACTAGTCTCGTTTCGCCTATTGAAGAACACTTTCACAATACATTGCTGGTTTTGAAAAATAATTCTGCAGAGGGCGCTGCTGCCCGCCCCCGGTGGATATCCCTGAGTCGCTTCATATGACACCCGGCGGGAAGAGTTAGGTAGAAATTCTAGGCACCACACGGTACGAAAACCCTCCACGATTCTAAGAATCTCTAATTCTAAGTACGCACCTATTCTGCTATCTCTAAAGTTACTATTTACAAGAACACTTCACGTGTCACAATTGAACACGAGGGTTTATTTCAGTATCTCAGTACCTATACCTACGTCACTAGGGTAGGGACTTTACTGACTATAACAAAAGGAAAAAAAGAAAAGGAAGGTATAGTGCTGTATATTGGATTGGGGTTTATAATGCCGATTTCTAACGCAGAGACGGATTAAGTAAGCCAGCGCGGGGCCCGCAGCAAATGTGAACTGGGGGCCCATGGATTGCAATATTCTTGTTAGATTTTTTTTGTGGCGAGGTGCAAGAACAAAGTGTGCCATAAACAATTTACTTCAAAATCGTTATTTGTCTCAGAATCTATGAAAGCTACCACCTTCATATTAAAGGGAATGTCACTTCGTTCTTTTATCTTGAATTACGTGTTTTAGTAAAATAAACGTTTTAGCGAAAGTATTCTCTATAGTTTTTTTTAATATATGTTTTGGCCACATTTTGCTATTTATCTCAGGAACAGCACACACTTTTCGCTTCAGTTTTAGTTTTGCTAAGAAACCTAGAAGTATATCGTTAGGTACGTCTTTTAATTTTTCGATTGTTTGTTTCATTACCTTGTAATTAGGTAAAAACTGTTTAGGCGCATAGAACATTCGGTGCACGTCTCTGCTCTGTACTTCTCACTCGCGAGAAAACCATAATCTTGTCATCCCGCTCGAAATCCATCTCGTAGCGGCGTTATTGCACTCTCTTAAACGGGATCAAACTTGAAACAAAAGGAAATCACAAAACAAAAGTCATCAATTTTATCGGCGAGTGAAGTGAGTTGCGCAAAATTTACGAATTTTTCACGGGTTATATTTGGTAGTTGACTCAAAGCTTGTCAAGTAATGGCGAGCGAAGCGAGCTGCGCTCATACCTAAGACAAACTGCACACATGTTTCTAAATTTTGCAGCTCTTGGCAAAAGTCAGAAGCAACATAACGGCTACATAACGAAACGTGTCGCGTAATTTTGTTATATTATTATTTTGACCATAAGCGCAGGGCCCGTAGCGTTTACTACTTCTGCTATGTGGGTAATCCACCACTGTTTTTACTCGACAGATAGGTAGCCTGATAAATATAACAATCTTTGAGTTCGTATATTTTATCATTAAAAAGCTTACTTTTAAGGGAGTGACATAGGGTATATTTTATCCCAGAATTCCCACGGGAACAGGAACTATGCGGGTGAAACCGTGAGGCACTGCTAGCCCTACTATAACATTATAAACGCGAAAGTTTCAAAATGTCTGTATGTATGTTTGTTGCTCTTTCACGCAAAAACTAATGAACGAATAGGGCTTTTGCATACAGATTCTAGGCCTGGAATAGCACATAGGCTACTTTTTTTCCCATAAATCAGTTCCCGTGGGATAGGCGTGTAAAGCCGCGGGGCGCAGCAAGTAGGTACATAATAAAATTCAAAAATTCATTTACCTAACAAAAGGACTTAAAATTTGAACTAACAATACGAGAAAGCCACGAAAACAAGGTAATGTAAGGCTGCAAATAGTTCCATAAGTATAACTAGATGGCGCTGCTAAAATTGGCCGAGCGCTAGATCGCGCTGACGAAGCGTTTCGGGTTCGTGTAGAGAGTTAGTTAGCCCTGTAAAGATACGGTGAATAGAATATTATTGATAGATGTTGACGGACTGCGGTCATAAATTATAAGTAAATTATAATTATATTTTGGATTGTTTTTGGATAACATAAGTCTGTAAGACAAGACAGACAGACCACGTTTGTTAATTAAAATCACTTATTACGATTACGATATCCTGTGGTTAAAATCTATGTATGATTATGATGAAGTAAGTGTTGTGTAGGGCTTGGGATGGGAAAGGAAGAAAAGAAACCAAGCTATTATATTCTGGGTAAATGTATTATTATAGAGTATTATTATATTATTATTATTATATCTCTGTGGTAGGATAAGATTTGATTTGAGCATTTTTTGAGCATCTTATGGTAGTTAACCCTTTAATTCGCAGTGTTGATAACGGGCAACATAAAAAGCAAAAAAAGACGTGTGGCACTCGGGGACTGCCGCGGTAAAGCTATTGCAATGCCATCTAGAGGCGAGTTGCTGAACTAAAGAGACAAAGGTCAAGGTTTTTTCGTTACGGAATTTCTGGATTCGGTCCCCGCGCTCAAGGCGCGCGATAGAAGCTATGCAATAGCTTAAAAAAATACTACACATTTTTCGCTATACTTTTGTTAGTTTTGACCAAAACATGCCATAGTAGAATCAAAAATACAAAAGACGTGTGAAACTCGGGGACTGCTGCGGTAAAGCTATTGCAATGCCATCTAGAGGCGAGTTACTGAACTGAAGAGACAAACGTCATATTTCAAAAAGTCATTAAAAGTTCTACTATTCATCGATAGATGGCAAAACTAAAAAGTATCACCGCTGTTCCGGTCGGAGTGGGGAGCGTGAGGTTTTTTCGTTACGGAATTTCTGGTTTCGGTCCCCGCGCTTAAGGCCCGCGATAGAAGCTATGCAATAGCTTAAAATACTACACATTTTTCGATATACTTTTGTTAGTTTTGACCAAAACATGCCATAGTAGAAACAAAAAGCAACCTAAAATAAAATTACAGCTGGCAACCCAGACCATTCAACAGTTCTTTTCCGCAAGATAGCGCCGATGCCGCCTGCACCGTGTGCATCTAAGGTAAATATTGATCAGTATTATTGATTTTTACTCTCTAGGTACGTAGATTATTTTTCATTTGCCTTTCTATCACATCACATCACACTAATATTATAAATGCGAAAGTTTGGATGGATGTATGGATGGATGTTTGTTACTTCTTCACGCCAAAACTACTGAACGGATCGGGCTGAAATTTTGCATACAGGTAATTCTAATCATGGAATAAAACATAGGCTACTTTTTATCCCATCAATCAGTTCCCGTGGGATAAAAATCCCGTTAAACATTTCCATAGGAACAACGCGTGCGAAGCCGCGGGGCGCAGCTAGTCTAAAATAATTTTCCAAAAAATGTGTGTCAAAAGCATGTACTTATTATCATAAAATAACTGACAATCGGCTTGTCAACATGTATGTTGCTGAAGCGCAACGCTGCGAAGTGATAAGTGATCTGTAAAGTGATTAGGATTTGAGTGTTGCTGAGAATCAACACTGGGCATTAGACTATGAAAATCAATGTAACTTTCTGGGATGGCTTTCAACAACAGTTCACGAAGACTAATTTAGATTTATCAGTTTTTGTCAAAAAAATTATTGCCCAGTGTTAGTACAACACACACATGTGTTGTACTAACACTGGGCAATAATTATTTACACAAGTACCTACCTAGGTAGAGGAGTTGGTATAAAAAAGCAAGCTTAAATTTGACTAACCGTTTGTTGTTTTTGCTTACCTACCTACATTTCACTTACTGGCCTTGTATCTCGATGTTTAGTGTACACATAATCAGGTGCGACCTCTAAGGTATAACGGCAGTCGGTTCTTACTGGGTATATGTAGGTAAGTGCCTAATTTAATATGGTTTGGGTGTGGTTTGCATGTTGTGTTTATCTGCTTGCTTCAGATAAGACAAATTGGCAAAGGACAAGTATAATAGGGTATATGCATGTGACGTATGATGTTTTTATCGTAGAATTTAACCATTAAAAAATTTATATTTTAAATCTCAATCGCAAAATTTCAAAACGCTACGCCGTTGACTAGAGCGGACGTGACATCACTGTACACATTTCTTCTTTTTTTATTCTGCTTGCTGCACCATGATTTGACACCATTCTACCCACTTCACAATTCGTATTGTCGGTTATTTTCAGCTTTTTCGGAAAACCTCTTTCCTGAGATGATAACTACCGAGGTCGTCACAAAAGGTTTTAATCGAGTGTGAACGTCGACGTCAAATAAACATGGCGCCAATATGGCAGCGTTTTTATCACCCGAAAATGATTGTAGTTTTGATTTGTTTTTTTTTATCATTTCTCGGTTAAATAATGACCTAAAGAATCGATTAAAACAATAAAAAAAATCGATGCATATACCCTATTAAGGCGCTTGTGCCTCCAGAAATTGCATCTTCATCCGATACTAGCAGTGAATCATACGACGACGCGTAACGGTGGAGACAGCGAGGCCACGTTACCTACGTGGCATCGCTGTCTCCACCGTTACGTTACTACCAGTTCGGAACCAAGATCCTATCCCTCTTTTCTAAATAAATTGGACATTTATGAAGGTTCTGACGATGAAGGGGCCTGTTGTACAACGCAAACTAACTCCACCAACTCCGTTCTATACGTATATAAACAGCTTGATAACCAACTATTCAACAATCGACCCTCATGAACAGTTCCCTAATGCTACATTCTGTATCATCAGTTTTCTCCCTCCTAAATAACACACCCGCTGCTAAAACAAGATCTAAAAGAAAGACTACTGCACCTAAACATGAAGCAAAGAGAGTTAAGAAATTTGTAAAGAAACCTTTAGCATATATGTGGAAAACCGGCAAGTTTCATTACGCGCAGCTACCATCGGATTACCTGAGTATCAGCCTCCATTCGATGCCAATACTATTTCGTATTTGCCTAAACTCTGCGCGTTACCAATTTGTGTTTTTTATATTGTTAATTAAATAATAAAAACCTGGTTTTCTTTAATATTTTGTTTTATTTTTATCTGATGCAAACATTCGACGCAGACGCAGTGTCGCTAGCAAGCAACATCGTTTGTATTAGGTACCTATTTTTCCAAGGAATGGGCAGTGTTGCTCGTGAGAAACATATGATTTCTCAAAATCTATAGGCCTTAGATTTTTTTTCTAGGGTAATAGGCATCCTAGAACCTTAACCTTCGCCGATGAACACGAAAAAAACAATAATTTCATTTCTGCGAACTAAAGGGTTAAGGTACAAACTTTTAAAAAATAAAGCATTTATCTGTTTAAAGGCAGGAGTAGGTATTTTGTCGTAGGTTTGTAGGAGTTAATTTAATCTATCTATACCGTGTCCATTTTGAATGAGGCATAAACGTATACAAACCGCCCATACTTAACGTAAAGTTCACTTTGTTAGCGCGTCCTTTTATACGTAATTTACATTACTTGTCGATTTTAAATCCTTCCTTCAATAAAAATTGCATCATAATCATCATAGGTGGGTAAGTTTATAAGTTATAGCTGTGTATAGGGTTGCCAGGTGAATCGCTAAAAAATACCGGACAACCCAAAAGAGGGGGGAGGGGGGGGGGGGGGGGGGGGGGGGCAAGCATTCGGCTTGTCCGAGGCGGTTTTGCTTCTTTTGAAGCTGCGATTTGGCTTTTTATAAGCTGCTAACGCCAACGCATTAAAGAACTTTGTATAGTTAAGTCTGGTTTTTAATAAACGAATTCAATTAAATTTTAATAAACAAATTCAATTGAATTGACTTGAATTACTGTTTGTAGGTGCATCGAACTGCCTACTTACAAACAGGAATTAAAAAAAACATAGTAGGTAGTATTTTCGACGGACTTCGTACGCGTAGCTGGTAAGACGAGGAGGAGGCGGCGCGCGGCGGCGGCGCTGAAATTGCGCTATAAAATAAGCCGCTGTTTAGAAGGAAAAAAAATATTAATAAACGATTTCTGTGAAAGGTACGGAACGAGTAGATACGCGCGAAATGTAAATATTTTAGCGCATTTTAATATTTTCTGCGTTCTGCGAGGAACTAAGCTTCTAGTTTTCGCGGTGATACTTTTTAGTTTTGCCATCTATCGATGAATAGTAGAACTTTTAATGACTTTTTGAAATATGACGTTTGTCTCTTTAGTTCAGCAACTCGCCTCTAGATGGCATTGCAATAGCTTTACCGCGGCAGTCCCCGAGTGCCAAACGTTTTTTATTAAGCTATTGCATAGCTTCTATCGCGGGCCTTGAGCGCGGGGACCGAATCCAGAAATTCCGTAACGAAAAAACCTCACGCTCCCCACTCCGACCGGAACAGCGGTGATACTTTTTAGTTTTGCCATCTATCGATAAATAGTAGAACTTTACTTTTTGAAATATGACGTTTGTCTCTTTAGTTCAGCAACTCGCCTCTAGATGGCATTGCAACAGCTTTACCGCGGCAGTCCCCGAGTGCCACACATCTTTTTATTATTATTATTATTATATAGTATACCATACTCATTCATTTTATTACAGTTGACAGTCCTAAGCATCGAGTTTTTTGGCTAGTACTTCAGAAACCTATGGTCCTAAGCCTGTTTTAAAATAGGAAGACCAGGTAGGTAGGTAAGGTACACAGCATAGAGTTTATATAGTACATACAAACTCGATGCAAAAAACATCCAGAACGCCCTGAACAAATACATAATTTTATGTGAAGATTTTTTTTCTATTTGGCAAACTTCTATCAGAGAGGATGATTTTGTTCGTCCAAGTTGGCAAATAAGAACTGGCAGCACTGAAGGCAAGCTTTCTTTCTTTTCGTCTATTGTTTTAGTCTATGCTTCTTCGTGTTGGAGTTGAAGAAGCTTTTTCAATAGTTTTTCTTGCAGAGATATTAAAATAATACGAATTTCCTCAAAGAAACTAACCAACTGTTGGTGTATAATCACCAACATAAAACCAATTAGTGTACTGATAAGTGAAATGTGTTTTATTCTGTGAAAACTGATCGGCGTGGCCATTTTACAATGACGCAGTTCTTGCCACCCAATTTGTTGGCATTATTCGCTGCGAGGGATCCTGTTCCTTATTTGCCGCCCGCAGCGAAGCTCCCACACGAGAAAAAGCAAAAAGGATATGATGGTGTCGGCGCTTTTCTCAACTTTTTTGAGGTTAGCCTAAACCCTGCTATTTTTGACTGAACAAACATTGCAAATATGGCTCCGTCTCTTCCTTTTCCATATGACAAATATTCTTAATAGATATTTTTACTAAGAGGCCCATATTTACAGGCTGGAGCTTGCAAAACAATGTTTGTTACTATATTATCAAGGATCTGTATACACAGCTTAGCATCCAAAACCCATACTTAGCGCTCAAAACAGACTGCTAGCGACGAGTGCACGCACGGTTCAAATACACGGTCGACTGCGAGGCTATTGGCGCCGACCTCTTTCGCCTGCAGTCGAGAGGCAAATAAAAGTACTTGCCCAGAACTCACTAATTCTAATTCTAAGTGGGGGAACTAAGATCTGCATGAACGTCTCGCATAGGAGTGTATTGTGCATTATCCCCCTGCCTAAGCAGGCCCTAACCAGCCCAGCTCCTTGAAGTATCGGAGCAGGACTTTAGGTGACTGACAGCATTGTTTCAGCTTTTCTGTGGGTGTGGATGGGGTTGGTTCCTCAATGAGACACTTAAGCCCTGTTTTGTGTCTGGCAACCTCTGTGGCACTGCAGTGTACCACAACATGTTCCACAGTCTCTTCTTCTTGGAAGCAGCCACGACATAAACTGCTGTCTGTGGCTCCAGTCTTGGAAAGATGATGGTTCAATTCACAGTGACCTGTGATGATGCCCACCATCACTCACCAAGTGAAAATGATTTTGTGGCCAGGTACAAGCCTCACATGCGAAGCTGTCAGTCACCTAAAGTCCTGCTCCGATACTTCAAGGAGCTGGGCTGGTTAGGACCTGTAGGCAGGGGGATAATGCACAATACACTCCTAGTGTGGGGCCGTAGTCAATCATTCTAGACATACATCTTTATGAATTATGAATAAATGAAATGAAAGTTTTCATCAGTGTATTTATGACATGCAGTCCATGTTGGTGTGTGCCCTTAGAGTACTTACTTTTTGTTGATTTTGTTTCCTCACACATCTTCACATATAGAGGAGGTCAATACAAACTGCAAAACATCCACAATGCCGCAAAAAAAAAGATCATCAAAATTTTTCTAAATCTTTTTACCTTTAAGCACCAAGGCACCTGGCAACCTATCTTAGCACCAAGGTTATTCAACTTGGTGGAATGTCTTGAAGAATAGTTGCTCCCATAAGCCATGATTCCATATTAAAAAAAAAACGTTCGCATTGCAAATAGCAAATGCTCATTAGTAGCATGTGTTGTGAAACAATGCTGATAATGAGCATGCTCATTTCGAGTTTGCTCATGCGATTTTTGGCATGCTACCTGCAGCATGGGTGGAGGGGGTGTGCTTTTAGTGTGTGTGAACAGTTTTGCTTCTAGAGTCCCTTCTTCTATGGTTTATCCATTTTGAATGGACATGTTAGTAAACAAAATACGACACAAATAACAAAATCTCACTTGCTTGGCGTCGAGTTTCAGACATAATTGTAAGCAATTTTTATTGAAGGGAGGGAGGATCTAAAATCGACAAGTAATGTAAATTATGTATAAAAGGATGCGCCAACAAAGTGAATTTTAGGTTAAGTATGGGCGGTTTGTATATGTTTATGCCTCATTCAAAATGGACATGGTTAGATATCCAATCATGGACCCAAATTTTTATCTTTCATATCTTTTTTTACCGAGCTCATATAAGCTATTGGATATACCTACCTACCTAATTACAAACCTGAGAGGTTGCTCACGATTCCTGCGGCATTGGGTAAGGGTGCATTCAGTGCTTGCAACCTACACCTGGCACTGAGTGCACCTGCCACTGTAAGCAATGTTATTTCTCTTTTTCTAACTGTGTAATTTTTGTAAACGGTGTACCGATATGGACCATGCAGGTCTGAAATAAATGATTTTTATTTTTTATTTTATTTAAAGTTGCAACGGGGGCCAAATCCTAGCAAATCCAGAGAACACATACTGCCAAATCCCATAGTGAAAACTTGGAACTGATGCTAAGTGCTCCCTCTGTGATCTCTTTCAAAAATATATGGACAAATTTTAAAGTGCATTGACAAGACTCGGATATACACGCATCAGCATAAGAGCTGCTTGTGTATCACAAATAATAATAATTGTATTATTATTGTATATCTTATTCTTTTTACTGTTTAGTTGTCTTAGAACAACATAAATGTAACATTTTTGTAGGAAACAAAATGTATTTAACATGGGAGAAGCCACTGACTCCTGAAATACAGTTTTTACTATATCGTATCCATTTTGAATGGAGCATAAACGTAAACAAACCGCCCATACTTAACCTAAAATTAACTTTGTTGGCGCGTCTTTTCATACGTAATTTACATTACTTGTCGATTTTAGATCCTCCCTTCAATAAAACTTGCTTACAATTTTATATCTGAAACTCAACGCCAAGCAAGTGAGTTTTGTTATTTGTGTCGTACTTTGTTTACTAACATGCTTCATTCAAAATGGATAAACCATAGTTCGGGAGTCTATGGATTCATTTGTATAGTGTATGTTTACTTGTGTCAAATAAATAAATTTATTATTATTATCGTATTGCCCACAGCACCCGTCAGAGACGCCCCCACCGACCCGGGTGGAAACTCGAGAGGAGCGCATGGAGCGGCGGCGGCGGGAACGCGCTGAGCAAACAGCATACAAACTGGAGCAGGAGATAGCATTGTGGGACCCCACCACCAATCCTCGTTCCACTGCAGACCCCTTCAAGACTCTGTTTGTCGCAAGAGTTGTGAGTATGATCCACGGATATCTGAGGACTTGTTTCCGGAGACGCGGGGCTTGTAGCGGCGCGTGCAGCGGCCCCGTCATCGCACGCGTAAACACAAACATATCGCAATGTACGGTGATGTTTATGGATAGGCGGGGCGTGTAGAGTGGCGGTGGACGCCGCGTGCGACGCGTCAAATCAAACAAACGCGTGTTAAATCGCTTCTTCGTGAACATACTCTACCAACGCCATATGTTTGAATTTAGAGTAGCCCGCGCCTCTGCACTCCCCGCATCTCCATAAGCAAGGCCTGAGAGTCCAGAGTCAAATTGTTTATTTCTTTAGACTTACAAAATAAGCATAGACAAGAATTTTTTTTTATTAAATAAACAGCGTGTTAAATAAGAAATAAGGTGCAATTGACTCTAATTCAGTTACATATTTTGTCCACTAGCGGAAGAAGAGAAAAAGAAATCACTAGCAAGTTTATCGCTTATCAACTAATAGGTACAATCTAAAACTACAGAGATTTAAAAAAAAAGCTTATGTTAGGTATCACAAACTGGCCTATCATTAGTTGTTAATTTGATTCTTCAACATTATAATATAAAATAGTTGGCGGCGCTGGTTCGAATTGGGGTACCGCCTTAATGAAATGTTTTTTTCTTTTTCAGAACTATGACACATCTGAATCTAAACTCAGAAGAGAATTTGAAGGTTATGGTCCTATTAAAAAGGTAAGATCTAACTTTTACAAGGTATCACCACCAACAACAGCCTATAATGGTCCACTAACTGCCCTCAAACGTCCACCGCTGGACATAGGCCTGAATACAGAATGGCACCAATAACGGTTCTGAGACAGCTCCAGTAATTAACTTAACAAAGTAGCGGTCACAGGGGTGACCGCTACATTGTTATTTGTCCATAAGGTGGTATTAACGCCTTATTGCTTCTTATTGAAGTTATCTTATGCATAATAAAAATATCTATCTATGTAGTGCATTGTATTATGTATATCTGTTATCTAGTACCCACAACACAAGCTGTGCTTAGCTTGGGGCTAGATAATGCTGTGTGAATTGTCCGAAATTTATTTAGATTTATTTATTTAGAGTCGGAGTCAAATCGTTTATTTCTTTAGACTTCCAAATAAGCACTTGGACAAGTCAATTTTTTTACTACATAAACAGCTTGATAAATAGTTATTAATATCAAATAAGAAATAAGGTGCAATTGACTCTAATTCACATAGATATTTGTCCACGGAAGAAGATTTCTTAATTTATTTTAATATTGTAAATTTTTTCAATGATAAACTGTAGTAAATGTTATTGTATTGCACGTCATTATCTCCAATATATTTTCAAACTGATTAACGGTCAAGCATGGTGACCAAAAACAAAAATTTACTTGGTACCTTACCTAACACAGGTTATGGCAAATTATTAATCTTTATCCTTAAATTACAGATTAACATGGTATTCAGCAAGGAGAATGATAAACCTCGTGGGTACGCATTCATCGAGTATGAACATGAGCGTGACATGCACTGTGAGTATCTGCTTACTTGTACGAGCTTGTTCATACCTTATATGTGGAAGGACTAAATAGTTAGCTCATTGAGGCATTAACCCTATCATTACCTACTGAGAAACTGTCAGTCACCTAAAGTCCTGCTCCGATACTTCAAGGAGCTGGGCTGGTTAGGGCCTGCTTAGGCAGGGGGATAATGCACAATACACTCCTATGCGAGATGTCTGTGCAGATCTTAGTTCCCCTACTGAGAATTAGAATTAACTCATTGCCCTGTTTTATTAAACTTGCCAAGTTTATTTATTTTGGTCAAGGTACAAGTGATCGAGTAATTCAAATTTCACCCTCTTTCTGTTGACAGATTGATCTGAAATTTGGTATGCAACTTTAGTTCTGATGGAAATATGCAAAAACCGTTTAACTTTTAGTTACAAAAAAAAATTGTTACTTTCACTTGGTTACCAGGTGATTTAGCTATAATGTAGGGTTATTTGATTAATAGTGAGAATTGATTTTAAATTTCTTCTTAACAAGGTTGAATTCAAAATTTATAGGTTAACCAAAACACAAATAGTAATTCCTCAGAAATAAAACTATTATATTACTCGAGATTACGATATGAGAAAGATATATTTTAACATAATAATTTCTTAAATTCTAAAGGTTTCTTGTGCTTGAACTATAAAAAAACCTGTTTCAAACAAAACTAACTATTTAGTCCTGCCCGCCTTATATCCATGTCATATTTTGAATTTATGACTAAAATTGTACATTAAATAATTTTTTTAAACAATATGACACAGATATCAATATGTAAGACCTTCTCGGAGGTTGTTATTGCTGCTATAATTTAAAAATATATTATTTATTATACTTATATACATAATATTAATAAACCGTGCTGGATAATCCACACAACATTTGCATTCGTTCAAAATGTAAATTTGTAATTTACAGAACTATTACTCTAAAATTTAGAATTTACCCAAAAAGATATTGTAACCTACAGTGGTATCGGTAGATTTCGCTCAAATCGCGGTATGACGAGTATGGTCGCTATGAATGGTCTGTCAAATTGACATTATAGCCCGATTTCTGTCTTTATCGCTCTCAATCAGTAGGAAATGACTTTGAGTGCTTTTAGCGCTGATAGAGTCTGTTCAAAAAGAGAAGAGTCGTGGGCAGTGAGGGCGCTCGTGTGCCAATTTACAACTTTTGTTGCGTTGACAACACTGCTCTGTCATTGCAGTACAACACAAAGTGTTAGTTCACCAAAACGCCACGACCATAGAGTTTATATAGTACTTACTAGCCATAGAGAGACTCTATGGCCTGTTCTTCCCAATGCCCAGCGGAGACAGGAGAACCAAACTGACACCTGCAATGGATAGCGATGGGCAATTATGCGCGCTACTATTTGTAAAATATGTTGATAAAAATTCAATTCTTGTGAAATCGAGCACGTTCATGGTAACTATGGTAAGTCTTAGAAAACTATGATTGGTCTCAATAGTTTATCCTTTCAGACTTACAGGCATAGACTAACTATCTAATTATAGAAAAAAACTAAGTTAGCCAAAGCTAGATCAGAAAATCTAAATTAAAGTCAAAATAAGGGTAACATATATTTATTTCTATGAATAGCTACAATAGATGAACACATAAGAAAATTAAATTCTATAAATTAAAATAAACATGGAATTAATGTTTTATTTCTGACTTCTGTGGCTTCAAGATGTAGACTAATGTAGGACGAATAAACTTTTAGCCTTTTAGATTTTGTTATTTTATAAAATATTAACCTTACTTAGGAAACATGTCAAAAAATATCTACAAAAATATCGACAACATCCCATAGTCAAATCGGCAAGTTGCGGTGCAGTGGGATGGGTTCATGTGTTCCCGCGTCCCACCCCTGTTTCACCCCCGTGAAACTAATTTTTATTTAAATATTTTAGGGTAAAAAATTGCTAACAGGTAGTATGTGATTCGATAATTCAATTAAGTCCTCGTCCCGCTATCATTTTAACACAGGTTTATGGCGCATTAAACCATTTTTCAGCCACAAAAAATAAATCTGTAATAACGACTGTTCATACACAGCTGGTTCTCACATGAATAATTGTTATTCATTTGACAAGTCGATGATGTTCACACTTTGTTCACACCTGTGTCCATTCGATCAAAGGGTGAACTAGCGCTCTATTTTACTATAATATCTCTATGGCCACGACTCTTCTCTTTTTGAACAGACTCTACGTCCTGTAAACGAAGAGTTTCTTTCACTTATCATTAATGGATGATATTACAACGATACCTTTTTCATTAGTAAAGCGATTGGTAAGTGGAATTCGGCCTTTATAATGTTCCACTTAGGGTGAAACTTATAAGTGAAACTTTTAAAACCTTTAGAATCCAAAAAATGATGGTTATTGGTAACTTTAAAATCTCCGAGAAGGTCGAATAGCGGCGCTAAGCGCCTTTCGGTACCCTACAGTGAAATGACTTAAAAAGATATAAAGACTTTATTTGCGAAAACATGTGTTGTATTGCATTAATAAGGATTTTTCCTTTTACACACAGACCCAGCCGTAAAGACACTCATCCATACCAGAATGGCCACGTTATAATAGGTTTGTATGTGGTAAGACGCCATCATACAATAATTTTCAAAGAACCGACTTCAAACAAAAACAAACTTGAGAAAGTACCCATTTTTAACATTGTTATCTATAAAAAAACTAACGAAGTATGACGAAATCAGTTTCATCTTGATTGTTTCCCTCGATACGGGATGAAATGGTGTTCTTCCAACACAGACTAGGTAATAGTAAACCCACTTGCATACACAATGAATTGAAATACCCATTCTAAATTACTTGAGATCAACGTTTAAAGTCTTCGGTTGGTATAGGTAAGTTTTTCGATTTAGGCATAAACATTTTGGGAGAAATTTACGGCGATAGTTTTGATTCTAATTTAAACTATTTGTTGAAGTCGGTTGTAAATTTAACGTTAAAAAAAACTGTAGTGGTCTCTGTATACTTATTTTATTATTAGTTAAAAAGCGCTAAAAAGGAGACGTAAGTAAAAAGCGCCCAGGTAACTTGTAAATGCCATCTGGTCCGGAAAAAACATTGTAAGTAAATTTGTCACGGTAGGTAAAACGGTGGGTATATATTTTACATAAATTTACATTTATATTATGTCAAGAGATAAATTTTCAAGAAAGCGTCTGTCGGCTCGGTCGGTAGGTAAAGAGAGTGGGTATACTTTTTACTATTTTATATACATTGTGTTGTATATTTTATTTTCAGGTTTTATTGCATATTTCAAATTCTTTGATGTGTCTTTGATCTTGAAGTGAAATGTTAATTTTTCTTAGGTTTAATTATTTATATCAAGATTAGGTATATTATTCCCAAATATCTAATATCTAGGAAGAATATATCCTAAAATTAAAATATTATTCTATACGGTGTCGTTCCGTATATCAAGTTAAATAATATTAAGTCAAAAAATTTGAAATTGTTTTGTATTTACCGTCTATTTGGAATATTACTCCAAAACATGCATTATTAACTTATGTAGACCATTATTTTTATTAAAGCCATTCAAAATTGTGTAAAAATTTACCATAAGTTAAGAAAAAAAACACGTTTGAAATTTTTTAAGTCATTTTTTTAAATAATTTGGTATATTGGTGTAACTAATTGTCTACGTAAGCGAAAAAAATCCAAAATCTTGAGTGCTGATCTGAGAACGTCTATCGGTAGTTGAAATTTGACATTTGCATAAAAAATACAAATATTCGACTAACCAAAACTATTGGTAGAAAAACGGCCTTATAAGGGTGTTTTTTCACCGAATCCGCTATCTTTAGCTCTAGTGGAAAAACACCCTAAGGCGCACTGAAAGCAAATCAAAGCTTCAATATTTAAATTTACATACCTTATTTCCATTACATAACGTTATCCTAAATTTCTTTATGAGTTGACAAATTTCTTTAGATATAAGCGCATATGCGAGGATGTTTACAATAGTTAATATCTTTATAAATTTGATCATTACACTGTGTAGGTTTTGATAAGTTATGTAAATTTAAAGATTGAAGCTACGATTCGTTTTTAGTGTGCGTCGACTCCAACCCTCGAATATTTAAACACAAATCCTATATAAGCAGTTGCCTACTCAACAAACAAAAATTGTAGTTTCGTTCTTCGTTTCGTTTTTAAAACACGTGCGATTTGCGTTTTTTTGTATTTGAAGGGTAGAAGTCTATTGTCAATGTCAGATGAGCACTAAAGATGTATGTAAATCCAGAGGCTACAGTGCAAAAATGTTACAGCGGCGTACAAACACGCCGATGGGAAGAAAATCGACGGAAAACGCGTCTTGGTGGACGTTGAACGGGCGCGCACTGTAAAAGGATGGTTGCCGAGACGACTGGGTGAGTGTTTTCTTCATCATCATCCATTCAGCCTAAAATTGGTCAGTGGCGCTCGAAAAATGAAGTATAGAGATAGTCTAGAGATTCAGATTAATTCACAATGGTGTCAGAGTCGGAGTCAAATCTTTTTCTTTTGACTTACAAAATAGGCAAGTAATTTTTAAGCTATTGCATAGCTTCTATCGTGGGCCTTGAGCCGACCGAATCCAGAAATTCCGTAACGAAAAAACCTCACGCTCCCCACTCCGACCGGAACAGCGGTGATACTTTTTAGTTTTGCCATCTATCGATAAATAGTAGAACTTTTAATGACTTTTTGAAATATGACGTTTGTCTCTTTAGTTCAGCAACTCGCCTCTAGATGGCATTGCAATAGCTTTACCGCGGCAGTCCCCGAGTGCCCCACGTCTTTTCTATATAAAAAGGTTGATAGGTAAATAGTTATTACTATGAAAGAAGAAATAAGGTGCAATTGACTCTAAATTCACTTCAATATTTTTTTTGTCTACTAGCGGAAGAAGTGAAAAAGGAACCACTATCGATTCTTTTGGTTAGGATTTCTAACTTAAAGTTTATGATTTTCTAAATTTACTATGCTAGGTTGACCTAAAACTTATGGTATTCTCTACACAGATCCTAAAAATATCTAAATTAGAATGCGTTTGAAAAGTATCAAAACCTCTCAGTTTAGAACATTATATGGGTCAAACAGTCCATTCAATTGCAGCGAAATCATTTAGAAATTTCAATTGATACCCAATCGAATGTCTAAATTAGATAACTGCTAAATTAGCTAGACGTTTCTAATTATAGCTAACTAGCAGCGCCTCGCGGTTTCACCCGCGTAGTTCCCGTTCCCGTGGGAATGTTCGAACAACCCTTTTACAGTTCTAACAATATAACTCCTACTTAAAAAAATAATTCCGTAAATAAGTAATCATTAGTTTGTTTTTGAATATCACACTAATATTATAAATGCGAAAGTTTGTATGGATGGATGGATGTTTGTTTGTTACTTCTTCACGCTAAAACTACTGGATGGATCTGGCTGAAATTTTGTATACAGGTTATTCTAACCCTTGGAATCAAACATAGCCTATACTTTTATCCCATAAATCAGTTCCCGTGGGATGAAAATCACCTTTTAACGTTTCCATAGGAACAACACGTGCGAAGCCGCGCGCAGTTTAAAATACATTATTTCATCGATCATTCTTTGTTTAGTAATCTAATATATTTCAAGGCAAGCACATCAAGCTAACTAATCTTTGCGTGACTGATCGGTGTTACTTGGTAGAGCAAGCTCTACCAATCATTTTGGAAAGCCTAGGTAACACATGTCAGTACGTTTTGCATGTGCTAACTTTGCTATAAATAGCATAGGGATTTTTTTTAGGTCTAATGGAACACTGCCACGGCGGCATCTCAAAGGGCGACCTCAATCGGTCGCGCCATATCGAAGTCAATGGGCTAGGCGCAAAGCTCTCTTTGCGCTAGTATCGTTATTTTTGGGTCTCATATGTTATTTTTAACCGACTTCAAAAAAGGAGGAGGTTCTCAATTTGTATGTTTTTTTTTATGTTTGTTACCTCAGAACTTTTGACTGGGTGGTCCGATTTGCATGATTCTTTTTTTTATATGAAAGCTGGTGCTTCCCATGTGGTCCCATTTTATTTTTTTTCAGTTCTGACAGTGGGATCCATGAAAATTCATGAAATAACCGTAAAAATTGAAGTCGGTTTGTAGTTTCTTAAAACAAAATTAATTATTGTGAATGTTTTTTATATCTTTAACTATGTGTTGAAGGCGGCGGCCTCGGCGGCACGCGACGCGGCGGCAACGATGTGAACATCAAACACTCCGGCCGAGAGGACAACGAGCGCGAGCGGGAGAGGTACCGACTCGAACAACGGGACAGGGACGAGCGCGGGAAACACGTCGATAGAGGTAAACCTTAACACCCTTAGAGCCCGCGCACACAGAGAGCGGTCAGGAGTTCCGAGTTCCGAGTTCCGCGTTCGGCGTTCATTAGAATATACTGAGTCTATAACAACAACGCACACAGGGGGCAGTCTGACCGCGGCGGTCAAAGCGGAACGTCGCGTTCCAAGAGTTCTTTTCCCTCCAAGACAGAGAACGCCGGAACGCCGCGATGTCTGATGAGTTTGGAAAAACGGAAAAGTTAATTGAATTGGTTAGGGAATGGAGTTTATTATACGATTTAAGTAATATAAACTATAAAAATCGCGACCTAAAACCTAACAGAATATTACGAACACATGTCGTATTCTTTAGATAATAGCTGAGCTCCACAAGAGCAATAATTCTTCATCGGATGACGAACTTGAACTGACATGTTGCATGTGCAAATACCCAAACGAAACTAGAACGCGAGAATTTGCACGCCGCTTGTGTGCGTTGGAACTCTTGGGCGGTCAACGGTCACTAGAACGCAGAACTCTGACCGCTCTCTGTGTGCGCGGGCTGTGTGCTAAGACACTGCTAGATCTCGTATTCTTCTATTAACATAAGTTAGACTGAGAAACAACACAACTTAGCAGCTGTTTTATGTTAGCAGACCATTATGAATAAGGGGGTAAGTATGTGTGAGATGGATTTCGAGCGGGATGACAAGATATTGTTTTCTTGCGAGTGAGAAGTACAGAGCAGAAACGTGCACCGCTTTTTTCTATGCCAAAACTCTGATTACAAGTTAATGAAACAATCAATCGACAAATTAAAGAAATACTTCTAGGATTCTTAAACAATCAATCGACAAATTAAAGAAATACTTCTAGGATTCTTAAACAATCAATCGACAAATTAAAGAAATACTTCTAGGATTCTTAGCTAAACAAAAACCGAAGAAAAAAAGCGTGCTGTTCCTGAGATAACAAATTTTAGATTAGAATTTTAAATTCAAAATTAGCTTACTAACTTAAAAAAGTAGTTACTTATGAGTTTAAATTAAGAACCATTGAATGAGTGATATTGTTGTTTTCAAAATGTATGGGAATTGTTTTTTTTATTATTTCCCAAACTTACGATTTGATTTGGTATGTTACTTTGGGAAAAGTGTTCCTGGTTGGAAATAGAGTCGATTAAGACCAACTTGTTTTTTTTTTTGACAAATATCATTTTTTGGGCGACCCGTAACTTTTTTCAAAAAACTAAAAATGTCAATATTTTTTTCTTCAATATAAAACAGAAGGTTCCTAAGAACAAAACCTTCTAACTACAAAAGAAACGGTAGCTACCCTTAAGGGGCCAAGAATTTGCCCCACCCTGTATACGGACGGACTAAGCTATCCCATCATAGGGACATATCCCTAGAGAAACAAAGCAGTATACTAACTCCCTTACTCCACAGGCGCCCGGCGTCGCTCTCGCTCCCGCTCGGCGCGCCGCCGCTCCGGGTCGCGCACGCGCCGCGCCGCCCGCGAGCCGCGCGAGCGCGAGCGAGACAGGGACAAGGAGAGGGACAGAGACCGCGAGAAGAGACCCGACCGAGCCGAGAGGACAGAAGATGACACTGAAAAGTAAGTACTGTGTGTCCTGTCTCTACTATGAGTTTTGACAATCTATACTCGCTAGCAATCAACTTCTTTCCGGCCCTTGTGCGGGCACGGAGGGGGGCCTCAAGGCTTGGCCTCTTTACCCCGGCTTCAACTCGATGGGTGACGACCCCTCGGTCCTTGGGTTGAAGCAAAAAAAGCTCTTTTTTGCCTATCTAAATCTAATTCTAATTGACTGTAGTCAAAAAAATGTATGGAAACTTCTAAAGCGCCTCTAGCGGATAGTTTGGTACTAAAATGCGCTGTGGATAACTATATGCATATTTACGTAACTACTGTAGTATCGTCAGGCGATTTAACTGTGACAACTCGTGGTAGACACACTGCACGACCAGATACACTGACATCGATACTGATTCTTCTAAGGCCCGTATTATGAAAGCTTCCGTAAGCCTTACTAATGACTATAGCACACACTTGACGCGGCGACGACCTCTGTGGCGCGGTGGGCGAAGGTCCGCCTGCGACGCAGGAGGTTGCGGGTTCGATTCCCGCCTCGGGACAAATGTGTGTACGATCTGCAGATATTTGTTCAGGGCGTTTTCTATGTATTATAAAAAAAAAACTATCTATGTAGTGTATTGTATTAAGTATATCATTTATCTAGTACCTACTCGTAACACAAGCTCTGCTTAACTTGGGGCTAGATAATGCTGTGTAAATTGTACAGAATAATTTATTTATTTATTAACATTTCAAATAAATCCTAACATATCTATGAATAATTTCAGCAGCCGCCGCCGTCGCCGCAGCGGGTCGCGATCGCGCCGGCGTCGCGACAAGGAGCGCTCTCGGTCGCGAAAGCGCAGTCGCCGCGACAAAGAGCGCAAGGAGCATAAAGTTAAACCTGAGAATATCAAGGTTAAGGAGGAACCAGCTGACGGTAAGTGTACGATTAATGTAATCAGTTAAATCAATCTATCACTCCAATCAATAACATCTAAAGGTGTAGGGCAGAAAACCTTACATCTTTTTGGTCCTTCGAGCCGGATATGAACCAGCGACCTATGGAAGCGCGCCGGGTCGAAGGACCATAAAGATGTAAGGTTCTCCGCCCTACACATTTAGATGTTATTGTTAGGAGATGTAGGACTGATAGAGATTTAACTGATAACTTGATTTATTGCTAATTGATAAATGATATGAATACACGGGACTGCGGTCGAACGCGTACTGACTGCTTTAGGTAAAAATGCACCGCTTGCTAAAGTGCAATTGTGCGGTTTATACATTAATCAATCGTACAGTAAGTCTTAACAACAGCATATATTGGTCCACTGCTGGACGCAGGCCTGCCCCTGATAAGCGTCCCTGTATTGGTCCACGCAGGCCTCCCTCTGATAAGCGCCTTATGTACGACCTCTGGCGCGGTGGGCGAAGGTCTGCCTGCGACGCAGGTTGCGGGTTCGATTTCCGCCTCGGGACAAATGTGTGTACGATCTGCAGACATTTGTTCAGGGCGTTCTGGATGTTTACCATGTAATAAAGATATATCTATCTATGTAGTGTTTTGTATTATGTATATCAGTTATCTAGTACCAATAACACAAGCTCTGCTTAGCTTGGGGCTAGATAATGCTGTGTAAATTGTCCAGTTATTTATTTATTTGTATTATGGGCGTTGATCTAATGGGGGTAATGCCCATAATCACCACGCTAGGCATGCTTGGGGATCGTAGTTTGGTGCTACAATTGCAGGGGGCGCTGCTGCCCGCCCCCGGTGGATATCCCTAAGTCGCCTCGGGAAGAGATGGGGATGGTTGGTTATGGATAGTAGGTGTACGTCGCGACAGGGAAGAGTTGAAACACTTGTTTCCACCTACCCCTTATTTTCTTTTGACGTACTTTCTGCCGAGCAACCTGTGTACAAACGTTTTACAAAAGGTATTTTTCATTGCGAATGTAAGCGGGTTAGCTACGAACTTTATTCATAAATCATTTTATCAATTTGCTTTGAAAAATAGTAGGTACACTAAAATATCATGCAGTGTGAGGAGAATAAATGAAATTCTTAGATATCTTTATTTATGTTGGAAGAACACCAAAGCTTACCCCTTAACGAGGGACATCTTCAGGGTGAGTGCGGTTCTAGACGCACTGCATTCCTTCGAGCACTGCGCACGAAAACGTAACAACCCGCTTACATCCGTAATTAATAATTCGTCAAACTACAGCAGTTTTCTCTGGTTTAATGTTATTTTCATTGAAAAGTCTGTTTATGTATTTATTCATTTGTGTTTATTAGGTTCACAAAACACATAAAAAACAATTATAATATAACGCAGCAAATGTCTTTATTCTATACTTATTTAAACTAGGGTTTCAATTAAAAAGAGGCAAAAATTCATAGAAAGCAGTCCAATCCATTGAAATCATGCAATGTCGGCTTAAAATTTATTTCCCTCTATTCCAGACTACCCTGAGTTCTCAATCCCAGCGCTGGACGTCCAGATCAAGCAAGAACCGGAAGACGAAAACAAATACAACCCGGAGGACGAGAACGGAGATGGAGACGAATTCAACTATTAGGATACACGCGGTTATTTGGATACGCGCGGTTATTTGGATACGCGTGGTTATTTGGATACATGCGACTATCGTGCAGTTATGTGAAAGTTTAGAATACGTACAGTTTTCTGTCTTATATAAGTCGCGGGATTGGAGATAGCAGCGGGGTCGCTTAGATCATATTCGTTCATTCATTTCATTTATTTATTCTCAAAAAATTGACACTGTGTCGGAAATTGTTGCACATCTTATTGACTAGAGCGTACTATTACGTTGTTACGTGTATTATTACATTGTTACCTACAAAAGTAAAACAGTAAGTAAAAAGAATATAAAACGGAAGGATTGGAGTACAATGTTAAACTAATTTTATACATAAGACAAAAGAAAAACAATAATAATTAATAAGTTTTTTGTTATTATAGTCTGTAAGCCCCTCACTCTGGGTAATTTTCGGTTTGGGTTCGAATCCTTTAGAACATATTTCATTTCCTAATAATAATTAATATTCGAAACAATCAAGGATGTCAAATTGAAAAAGTTAAAACGTAAAGGTCAAATAATAATTATAAAATGTCAATGTGTGAAGAAGGTCAAATCTATCAACTTAAATGTAATCTAAGCGAAATGGCATGCTGTCCTGCTCCCATTTTCAATCCCATTCTTATACTCGACTAATACCCGCGGTATCATGCATTAATGCGTAAGATACAAAGGGTACTGTATACATGTTATAAGTGAAGCCAATCTCAACGAAGCCTTGTAAACTTTAACTACAATACAATACAAAACAAATAATCTTTATTGTACACCACGATACAGAAAAACACAAACATAAAAACAGTTGCACAATGGGTGGCCTTATCGCTAAAAGTTATTTCTTCCAGTCAACCTTTGGGTGGACACGTAACTATTGTATAGGTAGAAACGGTATAGTTACTAGTTTACACGCATTGTATTAAACATATGGTTATCAGAGGCGGATTAAGGCAGCACGGGCCCCGTAGCAAATGTGAATTGGGGACCTATGAATTGCATTAATGTTTAAAATTTTGGATGAAGGTAAATTCAGTAATGAGGATTTGTGCGGTGGTGGACAATGTTATCTTCTAGAGTCTGTTCAAAAAGAGAAGAGTCGTGTCGTTACGGTTATGAAGTTAGACCAGATTTCTATCTTTTTAAAATTAATTCGACTCTCTTCTTATAACACTTTTAGTCGTACTGCAATGACAAAACAGTGTTGTCAACGCAACAAAAGTTGTCAAATTGGCACACGAGCAGCGCCCTCAATTCCCACGACTTATGTTTTGTGAATCAAGTCAGTTTTTCAATGATTTAGGTTTTCCTAAATTACATCCAGAGCAAAGATAATATTTTTATTCGTTATGTTTAAGGACCTGATTTATTTATAACTTAACTTTAAATGTTAAGTGAAATGGAACAGGGTTAGAAATAATTTTGTACCATAAGATGTTTTTAATTTTTATTATTTAGGACACAAGCTCGGATCTACTCTTGCTATATGGCTAAATCCGCCCCTGGTAGTTATGTGTAGGATACATGCGATTGTGTTAGGATACATACAGTTATCTATAGGATACAACTAGTAAAGTATGCACGATGTGTAGACATGCTTTTTTGTGTAGCTTGAACACTACCGGTCAAAATATCCTCACCTCAACAGACTATATCGGTCCACTGCTGGACGCAGGCCTTCTGATAAGCGCCTTATTAACTTTAATTGCCACGGCGGTTTTACAAGAAAGCTTGCTACAATACACACACGCACTATAAAAGGAAACTATAGTTTTAACAACCATTGGTGAAATTTTAACAACCGTTATAAAGTTTATTAGAAATACAAGTAGCGTAACCGCTAGATGAATTTCGCGGCGATGCAGAGTAGTTTGAGTAGCAGAACTAGCTTCTCTTTTCACAGTTTAGCTACAGGTAGGCCTCTGAGACGGAGACGAATTCAACTATTAGGATACATGCTGTTATTTGGATACACGCGGTTATTTGGATACACGCGGTTATTTAGATACATGCTGTTATTTAGATACACGCGGTTATTTGGATAGATAGAAAATACTATTATTGCACACATAAAGCTAAGAAACAATTTACAAATGAAATAATTATAACCTAAGTGACAGTTAACAGTCGTATCGCTCTCTGCCAGACAATCTGGATACATGCTGTATATTTGGATACACGCGGTTATTTGGATACGCGCGGTGGATATCGATATAGGATAGCTACATTAGCTACGCCACTGTCATCGTGTGATTAAGTCTACCACGCCAAAAATTAGGAATTTGTCTTACATGAAAATATTGCAAAAAAACTTTGCAGTTCCTAAAGTTTTATCTTAAACCTGTCAAACTTTTAATAAGCAGCGTGAGTGTATGAGTTTGAATAAAATAAAATAGTTAAATTTTTTAAACTGAATTCTATGTTGGATTATATTTGAGTGACCTAAATATTTGTATCTTGACTCCTGTTTTCGTATCTTCGACTTAATACATGTTTAAATGTATAAGTAATAAACATTATTGAGATATTTTATTTATAATACCTAACTATTGAAAAGATGACTGAATATCGAATTTACGAAAAATTGTGACTCGATACAAGATATATGATACAGGGTGTTTGATAATGCAACCGATATACATTTTTTTGGCGAGTTGGGAGGGCAGCGGTGGACATTTATCCGGTAGAATATAGTGTCATGGTTGCTGAGATATAACTATTTTAGGATTTTTTTTAATTCACTCTAAAACCTATGTCATATTTTTAACCGACTTCATAAAACGGAGGCTCTCAATTCGACTGTATTTTTTTTACCTCAAAACTTTTGACTGGGTGACTTCTTTTTTATATGAAAGCTGGTGCTTCCCGTGTGGTCCCACTTTAATTTGATCCAGTTCTGACAATGGGATCCATGAAAATTCATGAAAAAACTATAAAAATTGAAGTCTGTTATAGTTTTTTAAAACAAAATTAATTATTTATGATTGTAATTCCCCAAAATAACTATTGCTCTATTCTTCAAAGTATGTATAGGTACGTATTCTGTCAAACACCCTGTATATGCAGTGTTTTAGTTTTACTTATGGCCTGGAAAAGTACTTTAGTTGTGTCTAGCTTACACCTTGTTTCACTTTTCAGCCACCTTAGGTCTTCTAGATGTACCTTTCGTCCGATAGTGAGTCTGTACCTTAAATGACAGATTACTCTAATAAATGATAATGAATTTGTATAAGAATTGTTTTATTTTACGTGAGATCTATACATATCCTTACCATTATTGTTAGCTATAACTACAGCTTCGGGAAATGTGTAGAATCTTCTAGAAAGGACCGACTTAGGTACAAAAGCTGGGCTTTTTGGCCGTTTGATTATTCAGTTCCAAGCTATCGAAGAGTGAACATAATCGCACGTTGAAAACAAAAGTGACACTAAACGAAATTTGGCGGTATTGACTTTTTTTGACAAACCTTCCTGTTAATCTAATAAGAATAAACCAGATTCTGTTAAAATAATACCTGAACTATTATTTAGACCAACAACAGAAGATCTACTTCAATTCATAGATGAGTTATTGAAGTCATAAAAATAACAAAAACTTTAAACTATACTGAACAATTGGATTTTTTGTTTAATGTCACTTTTGTTTTCAATTTGCGAATTATCTTATGGGAAGTGCAGTTGCAGTGACCTTTTCTATTAAGTACGTAGTTGAGTTTTTAAGAAGGGAGATAAAACGCTCAACAACTACAGACCCATCTCACTCCTGAGCCACGTCTATAAGCTGTTCTCACGAGTGTTAGCTTATTTAAAATAAAAAAGACGTGTGGCACTCGGGGACTGCCGCGGTAAAGCTATTGCAATGCCATCTAGAGGCGAGTTGCTGAACTAAAGAGACAAACGTCAAGGTTTTTTCGTTGCGGAATTTCTGGATTCGGTCCCCGCGCTCAAGGCCCGCGATAGAAGCTATGCAATAGCTTAATAAATGTTGTGATTTTAGATGCTTCGTATACAAATTTATACGTATTTACCATCAATTTCAAAAATAATTTGCTTACTGTACATTGTAATATTGATCAAAGCGGAAACTCGATAAAAATAGAATATTAATTTGTGAAATCAACTGATAAACTATATTTAGTTTCAGCTCATATTTTTAAAGTGATTATCAAATACCTAACGTTTTTTGCAATCAGTTTTCTAGTGAGCAGCTAAAGGTCTGCTAACTCATTATGAATAAGGCCGGTAGAGGCTACCTACATACATCAACATCAATTTTACAAAACGTTGTCTGGCATGCCAGACTTACGTTCACCAAAAATAGATAATTTAACTCACAGGCCATGGCCTTTGATAGTGCTAGGTAAGTGGCAACTCTGCGACACTATACGAACCCGAAACGCTTCGTTAGCGCGATCTAGCGCTCGGCCACTTTTAACAGCGCCATCTAGTTATATTTTATTCAAATTTCTTTTACTTCACATTACTTATACCATAGTTTGTATTCCCTATATTCAATGTTAGTGACTAGGTAGGTACGTAACATACTTATCTCCCATATTAAAATGATCTTAGACTATCTACTACATTTTATTTAGGTAATGGCCCTTGCAACGCACCATTTTAGCAATAGAGTGGTTCATAACTGGAACCTATTATCAGAAGACTTTATATCAGCAACATCAATAAACGCCTTTAGAATAAACTTGACAACTGGTTACGAGACAACAAAAACAAACTAAAAAAAGTGACGCAATGACTAAATTCAGCAATTTAAATAAAAATAAAAATTCATCATAAAACAAATTAAATATGTCTTGGATCTTTTTGCGGCCTACCATGACTATTCAACCATGGTAGAATAGAGAAAGAGGATTTAAGAAAAAAAAGCGGCAAAACTTCAATCCCATCAAAGAGAATACAACAACTTCGTAAGAAATCCCATCTTCATTTAATTTTTCGAGTTGTAGAGTTTTGTGTGTTTATTAGTTTATTACAAAGAGTTCAGACATTGATATAATAGAAGATAAAAAGAGGCTAAAGCAGTAGTGGAAAATCTTTTACCACCTAAATCAAAATGAATGTATCTAAAATCGTACAATGATTATATGAAATGGCGCGCTGAGAAAAAAGTGACTTCGTTATAAGAAAACGTTTTGGTAAAATAGTAATATATTTTAACAAATTCTCAAAGACTTACAAACATTAGGTAAGTAATAAACATAATGTAAATTTAAACGATTTCGAGAAACTAACATCGTTTCTCAATAGGAAAAATAATGGATTTAACCAAAAAAAATACAAATTTTCACTTCAAGAGCAATTATATAAGTTAAAGATAGTGAAAGGTTTTTCCAGGTACATACCGTACCTGGAAAAACCTTTCACTATCTTTAACTTATATAATTGCTCTAATTTTACCATAAACTTTCAATAAATATTTTTATTTTACCTAAGTTGGTCCTTTATTTGTTTAGAAAAAAAAGTTTAGGTACCTACTAATTTTTTCTTTACCTCATTCATATTTTTATTTTTACTTTCTTTGTTAACATAATGTAAAGCACAGTGTTTACTTTGGGTGAAAGTAACATTTAGTCCCTGCAACTTTTTCCATTTCATTTCACTGCCAGTGTTATCACATAACACTATCACACTATAATACATATTAATTTGAAAGATTGGATGAATATATGTATGGATGGATGTTATTTATTTATTAAAAAGGAACGCCAACAGCTTAGGCATCAAGCATTTTGTTTTAACTTAGTAGGTATCTATCTAGGCAGGTTCTAATATGTATTCCCTTATAATAGGCGGAAACAACATTGTTTGATAAATTCTTTCTTAAAATTATATACTAAATTAATAAATGAGATCAAAGTTAAACATCATAAATATAAGCAAAAGAAGATATAGTGAAACTTAAGAAAGATTAATAAACTACTACATAACAAAAATATATATATTTGTTTGTTACCTTCGCGCCAAAACTACTCAACGGATCGGGCAAAAAAATATCTATGGAATCAAACAAGCTACTTTTGTCCCATGAATCAGTTCCCGTGGGTTAGAAATCAGTCAAATCACCATTGAACGTTTCCATAGGAGCAACACATGCGAGGCAGCTAGTGTATACGATCCTGCACGAGGCTAGACGCACAAGACACATCTTATATATATATATATATATCGGAGTATCCTGCCTAATGGGATTTTTAGAAATAGTGACGTCGGCCGAACTACCACCAGCAGAGCTGGCAGCAGTAAGGCCAACGTCACCACTCTCAATAGGTTCGCTCATTGCAAGTAAAGAAACATTTATTTTACACTGACACTTTTATTAAAACTCTTATTCGTACACTCTAAAATCTTTAATCTATAATTATAATCTATAGCTAGGGTAAAATTACAGAGTACTTACAAGACACAACCTTCCTCGTCCGCGGCTCCAAGCAAAGTAATGGCGTGTCGCCCGCCGTCTTCTTTTGAAAAACCAGGCGGCGCACATAAATATTTATTTTGAAAACAATTTTGATGCAGTAAATCTTAACGTGATTTATAAAGTAACTCTAATTAATATTTCGGTTTCAAAATAGTTTTAACAATAAAAGCTGTTGATTGAACACCGCGCCACCTCCGCTTCGTGTGACGCGCAGTTCAAACAACATCTTGTAATTTGTGTCTGTCACATTGAAAATACTTGAAACCCTATCGCCTTAGTGTTTTAAATTAACCTTATAAATAAACAACTATTTACAAATGTGGAAATCAGCTATAAAACAATAAGCTTGATTAATGGTTCAACTTTGAGTGTGATCTGGACTTAGGTTTACAAGACCTTAAAAATCTACGTTATTACGAGATTAGAATCAACAAATTAAACAGACTATCGGGATATTATCACTAATTAATTCAACAAGTAGTTATTTCTAAGGAGTTCCTCGCTGTCCAACGGTTTTGCGTCGTCACGGCCATACTGAGGGACGGTGCGCGCTCAGCACCAGTCGCGGTTTCTGGAATGGAAAGAAAGAGTTTCTCTGAGCTAGGTATCCATTCGTACTCTAGCTGATAACTTGGGAATACTTAATTACTCAAAGCAATGTTATTTATTACTTAGAATGGTTTTTCTGATTTATAAGATTATCTTAGCCACCAAGTTATCAGCTTTGTATAACCATTTGAGCTGACAAACAAAATTAGGTTTTGAGCCATTAATAAGAAACTAAAAAGAAGAAGCAAACAATCTAGTAATAGACAGATAAGAAGGATTAGAGGAAAGTGAGCGGTGCTTTAGTATGTCTTTAGGGCATACTAAAGCATTGCACTTTTTATTGTTTTTATTTTTAATCATGCTTATGCTCTATGCAATGGCATGTAAATGTTTTTACTTTTAACCATGCTTATGCTATACGCAATGGCATGTAATGTTTTTACTTTTAACCATGCTTATGCTATACGCAATGGCATGCAATGTTTTTACTTTTAACCATGCTTATGCTATACGCAATGGCATGTAATGTTTTTACTTTTAACCATGCTTATGCTATACGCAATGGCATGTAATGTTTTTATTTTTAACCATGCTTATGCTATACGCAATGGCATGTCATAGGGGATGATGATATGGTCTGGGCGGTCCTGTACGCCGTGGTCCATATGGGATAAAGGATTGAGGGAGGACGATGCTGGGGTCTGGGCCATATTTTTATGACCGTGGTCCCCAGAGGCTCTGAATATAAATATGACGGAAATAGATAAGGAAATTATTTTAGTAAAATGTTTTATGAATGCAACTTGTTTCTCATTTCCGGGCCATGTAGTGGCTCGGTCTTTTTGTTTACTATGCAAAAATTTAATAGTAGGTACCGATTCGAAATACCTAAGTAGGAACTAACCTTTTATTATAGGCATCTCATGCAGTTTGCGCAGACGTTGAGGGCAATGGCTCGTTGCTTGTAGATTGTTGTTGGTGGTCGTCGTCTACGGAGTCCGTCGTCACGGTTTGCTGGTCTCCTGGCTGGGGCGCTCTACGCAGTTGTTCGTGTGCTACTTTACGTGGACGCCCTCTGCCATTTACACGCTTTACCATGTAACGGTCGTTCTCAAGAACTCTGTAGATCTCGTACGGTTCGCTATATTTGAGGTCTAGGGACGTTTGGTTACGAGGATTGTTCTTAATGAGTACATAGTCACCTCTTTGGAACGGACGAATCTTCGCTTTAGTTTTATCAAACCTTTGTTTGTCGTACTCGGCCGCAGACAGCATTTTCTGTCGTACTTGCTGTTCTAAAAGGCCAAAATCTATAGATGCTTCATCGATATTAACCAATTTCAGGAGTTCCGGTGGTACAGCATTCTGGCGGCGTATCAGCAAAGTGAGGGGTGCGACGCCTGTGACTCTATGGGGTGTACAGTTAAACGAGAGCTGCAACACTTCTAATGCTGTGTGCCAGTTTTCGGTGCTATAGTTCTTTATCATAGTAAGGGCATTTTTAAGTGTGGCCATAACCCTTTCAACTTGCCCGTTCGCTCGGCTTACTCCTGGCGCTATCGTATGTATGTCTACTCCGTGATGATCACAGTAGGCTTTAAACTCACCGAGAAACTCCCGTCCTCCATCTACGATCACCTGCACTGGCGTTCCAAATAAATGTATAACGCGTTTTAGTGCTGCAAGGCTGCTGCTTTGGCTTTTATCGTTCGAATAGCTAAGAAGGACATACTTAGTAAATGCGTCTATTGTCACGATGACGTACTCGTCTTGTCCCTCAGCGTTCCTTGTACCGAGCTTGCCTGTGATGTCCATATGGATCACTTGAAAGGCTGCGGTTGGTTTTTCAATTGGATGCAGTTGAGCTTGGACCGCGCCCGATGACCCTTTTGATGTTTTGCATATGACACAGTTATCTACAAATTTTCTTACGATTGAATTCATTTTTTCAAACCAGTATGTTTCCTTGAGTTTTTGTAGAGTCTTCTCCCATCCAGGATGTTGCAGCGCGGTATGGAAAGTGTTTATCAAGCTCCACTGGAATGATTTTGGAACAACAATCAATTTGTATGTACCTGTGTTTGGGCCAATCAGCGTTTTCTTAAGCACTCCATCTTCGAAGACGTATCCTGTCGCTGGACTGTCTCCGGTCACGCTGTCTAATAGCAAACGAAGCTCTGCATCACGTCTCTGCTCTATTTGTAACCATTCTAAGTCCCTGACCATAATATTTACCGACATTTCAGTCGAGGGATTTCTACTAAAGAAATCAGCGTGTTGTAGTCGTTCTCCTTTACGGTACTCCACCTCAAACTCGTAGTTCTGCAGAAAGGACCACCACCGATGGATGCGAGGAAGTAGGTCCTTTTTGTGCATAGATGCCTTCAAGGCGTTACAGTCGGTTATTACCTTGAATTTCCGGCCGTATAGATAGTGCCGAAAGTGCTTCACAGCTCTCACCACCGCCAACGTCTCGAGCTCGTAGGAGTGGTAGCGGCTCTCGGCGTCGGTGGTGCGCTGGCTCATGTACGCGACTGGATGTTGGCGGCCGTCGATGATCTGCGTCAGCACCGCTCCGTAGCCGAGGCTGCTGGCATCCGTGAAGAGCTCAATCGGTGCGTTCTCCTGGAATAGAGTGAGGGTAGGCGCAGTAGACAATTGCTGTACAATATTGTTACGCGCTTCTTCATGTCGATCGTTCCAGTCCCACTTTGCATCCTTTTTTGTTAATTCGTATAAAGGCACCATGAGGCGTGCAAAATTGGGAATGAAACGTCTGAAGTAGCCAGCTAGACCGTTAAATTGACGTACTTGTTTAGTTGTCTTTGGGATAGGCGCTTTCGTTAAAGCCTCCACTTTTCTCGGGCTAGGGCTAACTTGACCCTCGCTTATAATGTTACCCAGATATTCAATGGAGCCTTTAAAGAACGCAGTTTTCTCCACATTGATTGAAAAGCCTGCTTGCTGGAGAGCGATCAATATCCGTTCGATGTGGGATAGCCCCTCAGAGAATTCCCTACATTTTGACAGGACATCGTCAACGTACACCTGACAAACTTGTTCGGTCAACAAAAGAGACAGGGCTCGGTTTATACACCGTTGGTACACGGCTACCGCGTTACATAGACCAAACGGGACAGTATTCCATTCATATAAGCCATCGGGCGTTACGAAGGCACTTTTCTCAACTGATCCCTCGGCTATTGGGATCTGGTGGAAACCGGCTGCCATGTCAAATGTAGAGAAGTATAAACCACCAGCTAATTGATCTATTTGATCCGATATGATCGGCAACGGATAATGATCCCTGACCGTATTTCTGTTTAGCTCACGGTAGTCTACGCACATGCGATCTTTACCATTTTTCTTTTTTACTAGGATTATTGGACTGGAGAATGGCGAATTACTTTCCCGAATAATATTGTGATCTAACAACTCTCTCACAATATCGCGTACTTTTTCTCGTTCTACGGGGCTCAACCTATACGGCCTGCGCTCGACGCACTTGTTAGGGTCTTTCAACCGTATCTCAAGTTCGCCGGTATTGACACGAGAGCAAGGATAGCCACGTATGAACAGATGTTCATACTTGTTCAATAATATTTTAAGCTCATTAATTTGATCGACATTTGTTAGATCACAATCTAAATTATCGAATTTTTGGCTTTGTGATTGCATGTGATAGACCGCCGCTGCAGGTGGACAAACTAATTTTGCACTTTTTGAGTCAACAACAACGCTTAAATTTGTGCCCTCGATTAGATTCATCCCTATCAAAATATCGGAACATATTTCGTAATCTGAGACCACATGAAATGTTACTTCTATGCGTACGTCATCGACAACACAAATCGTCGCTAAAGTTGTTAGCGAAACCACCGTGAACTGTCCAATACCCTTTAGGTATTTAACTACGTGATATCGTTTCCCGGGCAGTTTATTAGCTAGTGATTCGCGTATTACAGAGCATTCCGCCCCACTGTCAAAAATCGCGGCTAATTTTAGATCCCCGATAAGCACGGACATTGCATTTAATTTTGGAGACCCTAGACAGTTCACGTTGGAAATAACATCTCTCTGACGCTTGAAACACGATTCTAGGGTATGACCTACCTTAGAACAATAGGTACATGTTGGTTTGTTAGAATTTTGTGGTTTATTTTCATTTTTGACGTCTGATTTAGCATTTGATTTAGTATCCGGTTTACCATCTTGGGGGCGCGTTGGGGCAGTGACTGTTTTATCGCGAAAATAACATTCATCCGTACCGTGTCCATGTTTTTTACATGTTAGACAAAATAGCGATGCTCTATCGGCGAACCGTGATCGTTTTGCCGGCCCTTGTTCTTTGGAGGAACTTGGGTATAGGCGCTTGGCTCGTCGTATTGTTGAAGCCACCGAAATCAGCTCGGGCACCGAAAGAGCTTTCGTATTTAGCAAGTCGATTCTCAACCGTTCGTCACCGATGCAACCAATCACTGCCTCAACCGCGTCCTTATCTGATAACCTTCCTTTTGTAACTCGTTTCCAGAATATCCATGCCTGCGGCAGGAATTGCGCAATGTCTTTTGTGTTATCGTAAGTGTGTTCTCTAAACTGCAAAATATCGCGGGAATATCTGTTTTCGGGTTCAAAAGTGGTTATCAAAACTTCACGCAATTCCGGCCACGTGGTGGTAGATACCAGCCAACTATCTACCCACAACTTTGCGCGACCTATTAGCAAACTTCCTACTTTCATTCTTACATCATAATCGCTCAAGTTATAGGTTTCCATAGCAGTGGTAACGTGTTGACACCACTCCCTAACCCCTAAATTAGTGTCAGGATCATAGGATGGTAAATATATGTCGTTAATTCTAACCTTGGAATCGGGTTCTTTTACTGTACCCATGCGATCCGACACGTGTTTCATCATTTGCATGAGCTCCGAGAAAAATCCCATTGGCACTCCGCTAACAGAAGCGTTTAAAATTTCATTATTCTTATCAGATGGTCCAGCAGAAGGGGGTGTGAATCCCACTTCTGATATCGGAGTATCCTGCCTAATGGGATTTTTAGAAATAGTGACGTCGGCCGAACTACCACCAGCAGAGCTGGCAGCAGTAAGGCCAACGTCACCACTCTCAATAGGTTCGCTCATTGCAAGTAAAGAAACATTTATTTTACACTGACACTTTTATTAAAACTCTTATTCGTACACTCTAAAATCTTTAATCTATAATTATAATCTATAGCTAGGGTAAAATTACAGAGTACTTACAAGACACAACCTTCCTCGTCCGCGGCTCCAAGCAAAGTAATGGCGTGTCGCCCGCCGTCTTCTTTTGAAAAACCAGGCGGCGCACATAAATATTTATTTTGAAAACAATTTTGATGCAGTAAATCTTAACGTGATTTATAAAGTAACTCTAATTAATATTTCGGTTTCAAAATAGTTTTAACAATAAAAGCTGTTGATTGAACACCGCGCCACCTCCGCTTCGTGTGACGCGCAGTTCAAACAACATCTTGTAATTTGTGTCTGTCACATTGAAAATACTTGAAACCCTATCGCCTTAGTGTTTTAAATTAACCTTATAAATAAACAACTATTTACAAATGTGGAAATCAGCTATAAAACAATAAGCTTGATTAATGGTTCAACTTTGAGTGTGATCTGGACTTAGGTTTACAAGACCTTAAAAATCTACGTTATTACGAGATTAGAATCAACAAATTAAACAGACTATCGGGATATTATCACTAATTAATTCAACAAGTAGTTATTTCTAAGGAGTTCCTCGCTGTCCAACGGTTTTGCGTCGTCATATATATATTATTTATATAAAAGAAAGTCGTGTTAGTTACACTATTTATAACTCGAGAACGGCTGAACCGATTTGGCTGAAAATGAGTGGGGAGGTAGCTTAGAACCAGGAGACGGGCATAGGATAGTTTTTATTTCGTTCCCGGCTGAACGAATCTTGATGAAATTTGGCAGGAAGGTAAACGGTATCTCGGGGACGGACATAGCTACTTGAATAAGGCGTGCGAACACATAGGATACTTTTTATCCCGTGGGATTTGACATAAACATATATGTCCACGGGCGGGGGCGAAGCCGCGGGGCGCAGCTAGTTTTTAATTAAAACATACCTACTTGAATAAGAAAACTGTAACTAATTTTACCGTTGTTCAGTTAATGATTTGATTGAGGTACCTCCCTACACACACGCCAAGCATTTCTGGTACTATTGGACCTAGTACTTCCACGCTGAGATATCATAGATTGGTTTAAATCAAAAAGTTTCTTTAAAATCAGATGCTAAAAGTTTATATAGACTCAATAAAATGAGGATCAATATTTTGTGCACGATAATGATATTATTGCGTGAGTATTTATGATATACCTACAGCTGACCCCGCGGCTTCGCACGCGTTGTTCCTATGGAAACGTGTAAAGGTGATTTTCAACCCACGGGAACTAATTTGTGGGATGAAAAGTAGCTTTTTTTTGATTCCAGGATTAAAGTTACATGTATGCAAAATTTCAGCCCGATCCGTGCAGTAGTTTTGGCGTGAAGAGGTAACAAACATCCAACCAAACTATCGCATTTATAATAATAGTGTGATTAGTTTGATTTTTCATAAAATAATAACCTCAAAATCCTATAATAAATGCTGAACTTAGGCCTTCCCCTGATAAGCGCCTTACCTATTGGCTTTTATCTTGTCTCCACAAGATACTATCCACAATCCCCACGCTGGGCATGTGGGTTGGGGATCATGATTAGAATGCTATCACTGAGTAACATATATTTATATACATATTTGAAAAATATATGTCCGTGTGAAGCCGGTATGCGTATATTGAAATGCCACTTCAGTACATTCAGCGTCAAATTGATATGAGCGTATAGAGTACCTAGTCAAAATGATCTGAAAAACATGAAAGCAATTTGATATATGCAGTTTGAATTATCATATTGTTTTAGACACCCAAGGTGTTCAAAATATCTTACTATTTTTTCATACTTATATGGGCAGTCAAAGCGTTCAAAATTAGGTATCTTATCAAAACAAAGCTTTACCGCCTTTTGCTACTTTACCGCCAAAATAAACTCTGTGGCCTTTTTTGGGCCGATGCCATCTGGCTCTGAGTGCAGTTATAAATATAATAGTGGGCTCCGCTATTTTTGAATTGTCTAAGTACTTATTTTGTAAGTCTAAGAAAATAAACGATTTGACTATGACTCTGTTAGGAGTAAGTTAATGTTGAGGGACCCCCGCCCCGCTTCGCGGGGGTGGGCGCCTTGAGGGGAAAACAAAAGCCTACGTACTGTACGATACTGTCATCTATTACCTTCCGCGTCTTTTAAAGTACTTACTGAAGCCGCGAGGACGTAAGACGACAGAATAAATTTATGTAAGTACTACGAAAATATCATGCTAAAATAATTTAAGCCTTTTTTCTTTGCAGTGTTCTCTCTCAGGAATGCAAGTTCTAAGGCTCTGAATTGTGACACCAGGCTGGTCTGTGTCTCCAACGGGCCTTATGAGAACTCCCGTGACTTAGTGCTCCTCCGCCGCCTGACCCAGGACTTTAAGATCCTCCCTCTCTCCGAATACCTCGTCTTGGTATATATCGATATACCAGAACACTTTTCGGCTTCACAACAGCGCTTGAGAATGAATTCCCTTATAACCAGCCGAAGATTTATATTCATACCTTTTTTTGATTAATTATGCGCAGTAAGGACTTGTTGATCACTTCCAGTTCCAATTAAGTTAATTTCCTGTTATAGTAATTAAATCAAGATCAGTTCATCCATTTACCTACACATGGGTGATTCTTCGGAAACTCAGTTTTTGTCTGACTTTCGTGGCACATTTTTTTTTATTGAAATTACACTTAATGACAAAATATTCTATATGTAGATTTGATTACTAATTTATTGGTAGTGGAGGGAACTTTATTGGCCTAACGGTTACGAAGTTATTCAATTTGAAAATTATGGTGTCCATGGAAATCAACATTCATACCACCGAAATCAAATATACAAAATTATTGAACTTTAATGTGTTGAAATGTACGTTTTGTTTAAACTAGCCTATTACAATCATTCAAAGAAGGAATTTCGGGTAGGTTTATAATAAAAAAGGTAGTAAGCAGATAAAAATATATTAATTTTCTTAAAACTAAAGAACAAAATTCAATATTGTTATCAAATTAATAATAAATATATAAACTTTATTTTAATTAATAAATAAATATATAAACTAAGAGAGTATTACAAAAAACCTAACATCAATTATCACGTTTTTTCAATCACATGATCACACAAACAAAGAGATCAAACAATCTTATAAATAATCAGTCACGTTTCTAGATACTAACGATGGAGTTATACCTAAATTCCTAGTAAAATAGGCTTATCTAATCCCTCCCATATTAATTGGTTATAACTCAAGTACCTGAAGAATTATATTGATTTAACGGGTATTTATTGCGTTTATTTACTTATTTTTCCCGACCTTTCAACAGGTTTACATACTGTCACGGTCAGGGTGTCAAACCGTAAACACGACAATGTGTAAGCCGTGTTATACAATACATTAAAAAATGTTAATAAGCCTGCAAATTTGATTTTCGTGGGTTTCACTGACCTTTCGTGTACTTTTTGTCCACGAAAAACATGGAAATCAAAACCACGAAAATCAGAAAAAAGTTGAAAATCCTAAATAATTTCTTAATTTGCTGGTTTATGTTACATTGATGTCTGCAGTAGAAATTAGGAACACAAAAAGCATATATTAATAAAACAATTAAAACGATGGGATTAGTATGAACGAATTTATAGCCTACATGGTAATCAGAACGTGCGGTATACCAAGCCATGGAAAGTGATCACTTACCGTAATTTCGAAGCGACGCGGAGACATGGACAAGTGCTGTTCTCACCACTGATGGATCGCGACTGACAGTTTGTCTCTGTCTAACAACTATTCACGTAGTTACTAAGATACAGTTTTTATGAATGAATTAGTGCGCGCCATGGCTATCAGAGCTAAACGTCGGACGCGAAGTTATCTAGTTGTATCTTATTAACTAAAGCTAATTTTTGCGTAGTAATAGTGTCAGTTAAGCTAGTAACTATCTGGTTTATTGTGAACCTGTGTGAAATAGTGCTATTATTTATAGAAAATGAGATAAAAAATTATTAACACTAGAACATGAGGTCCGGACGCACCACAAAAATCCGAATTTCCAAGGTTTTTATTTATTTTTACTTATTTAGAATAGGAAAATTAAAAAACTAAAATAGGCCCCCCTATTACTTTTGGCTAATTTACTACCTGAAAAAGAATCATAGGGCTACGGATACTTTTTATGCGTTTTTTCGAGTCGGACACGTATTTTTGAGCCCTCTGAGAATTACCCACATTAGGTACTCCAACATTTATTTACATACAGATTTACTTGACTTTTTCAGGTGTACCCAGAAGTTTCAGCTGGCTCAACTCCGCTGAATGTTATCCTTGGAGCTCAACATCTATTCAGGTAATTAAAATTTGGGTTCCGTATCCAAAGGATGCCAACGTGACCCTTTTACTATGCCTCTGCTGTCGGTCTGTTTGTCTTTCTGTTACCGGGCTGTATCTAACAAACCGTATATTATGTCCAAGTTTGTATCAATAAAAACACATTGTTGTTATGTAGATGTGTATTGCAGCTAGGGAGCTGAATAACAGAAGAAGTGAGAGTAGTTGTACATAAACTAATATGTCAGCGAGATCAGCCTACCTACATAAATCCACTTTATATGAAACAACAAAGTAGAATAGATTGTATAGATGATAACATGACACCGTAATAGATAGACAGGTGCAATTTTCACAGAGTATGTTGTCCCATGCGGCTGGAACAATATATGTATATTGAAAATTTATATTTAGGGTCCCCTTAAATATATACTTTTTCTTTTTTCATTCAATATATAATAAACTTTTATTATCACTATGATAATGTTGTTTTTCAGATAAATCCAGAAGCTTCACATTGTTCAACTACTACCAAAATACATGTACCTAAATGAAGAAGAACGGAGCCCTCAGAGCCCAAAATCAACCAAGGTTGTTTTGTTATTGTTGAAGACAAGACAAGCAAGTTGTTTGACTAATGTTGCTGGACAGGGACGAAGTGCAGAAATAGCAAGTAAAGCATTAAAATTCATTATGGCTATTGGTCTTAGAAAGAAAAAACTGGAAACAGCCAATTGCTTCACATCAGCTGGATTAGTAGCACTTATCAGAGAGGTTTGTTTCTTGTTTATTTAAATTTATAGACGCCCAAAGTTAATGTTATATATTTAAGTGCTATTTAATTGTATTTATACAATACAGATATAGCTGTGTGGTACAGGCTTAGAATTTGCACCACCCCATATCTTCCCGTGGGTGTCGTAAGCAGCAGCGCCCCCTGCAGACAGAGAAACTCTACCACCGAACTGCGATGCCCAGCGTGGGGTTTATGGGCATTACCAAAACTATTGGACGGATCAGGCTGAAATTTTACATACAGGTAATTCTAATCCTGGAATCAAAAATAGGCTACTTTTGATCCCACAAATCAGTTCCCGTGGGATAAAAAACACCTTTTAAAGTTTTCATAGGAACAAGAGCGTGCTGAGCCGCGGGGTGCAGTAAAGTATAATGCAGTTTTTTAGTTATAGTCGCAGCCGCAGCTAAAGTTGCAGCTGCAGCCTTGGCGATTGCAGTGGCTAGAAATACCGCCCAAGCTGTTAAAATTGGAACTGTTACAGCAAAAGGTGACGTTGCTGCTGCCGCCGTTGCAGTTAAAGCTGTTGCTTCAGCTAGTACGGAAGGAGCCACCGCTGCAGCTACTGCAGCTAAAACTGCTGTTGTAACCGCTGCAACTTCAGTCGCCTCTGCAACGACAGCAGTCACGTCAGCTACCAAAGCCTTAAACGAAGCTTCAAAAGTTTTAGATACAATTGAAGCTGCAAACGAAGTTATAGATATAGGCAAAAACATAGTATTAGGAACTATACCTGATGATCAAGCAGTACCACTAGACCTAGCTATTGAAAATCCCAAGGCTGGTAAGGTCGTAGAAGGCGTAAAATTTATGAAAGAGGACATAAAGAAAATTGCCAATATTGTAAAAAGTGCGGACAATGAAGTAATACGACTAAGAAATAAGTTGCATCGTATTGAAAATCAAGTGGAAGCGATGTAGGTATGTATCAAAACTCTAAGCCTTCCGTGACAGAGCGTTTCATTTTAATTGGCAAGGATTTTGTCACTATAATACGTTTCGAAAATTCAAATAAATTTTATTTCTATTTCAAAGGCTCAATTATGCTAGAGAAATTCAGCACGCCACTCAAATTATCAAAAACTTTAAGTGTTCTAAATTAGCCTCTATATAATTTAATTGTTTTGTAAAACAGTAGATTGTTTGAAAAGGGACAGAAGCATTTGATGTTATTTATACTCTCGAGCGTAGCGAGCAACATTATTGAGTTATAATGGGTGGTTTTGGCCCGACTTCGAATGCAAGAAAATAGAACTATCAAACTTACCTTCAGTAAAATAATACACGCGTTTAACAAATTTTTGAAGTAGCACGAATATGTCATAAGTCCTTAATAAATATGTCACGTCACATTTCACGCTGTGTTTCTTTTAAGATTGAGGAAATCAAAAACCTCCTAAGTGCGAGTCAGACTTGGGCAAAGGGCGAAGGGTTCCGTACCTCCTCTCTCTCCGCCCCTAAGTCAACGCAATCAAACGGTACAGCCGTTTATGTCCGATTTTTTTAAAGTTAATACGCGAATCACATATACTTCCCGTAGAACTAGAACATTTATTTATATCACGGCTCCAAGAAGTATAGACTTTTGACCAACTTTTGGATATTTTGACGTTGACAGGTGCATGGTTGCACCTGTTGCACATCGTTGCAGGTGCAGTATCGTGCCTTACCTATATTTCTTGGCCCACCATACCTTATAAGTAGTGAAGTAAAAACAAACCTTTGCTTTTCTTAGCTTAAAAATATATCCAAAAAGTTGTAAAAAAATCTAGAAACAAGATTATTCCTTTAAAAAGGAATTTACTTTATTATAAACAGTGTATCTAGTTTTAGAAGTCAGTAGGGGCGGCAAAAATTGTACAGCTTTGGGGCGGCAAATGTGTAAATCCAGAACTGGCCTTAGGTACTTTATTTATCCATAATTTTCATTCATTGCAATAATTGCAGCAATGCTATGCAAAGCTGGTAAGCCTTGCATTGCTTAAAAAAACATACGATGTATTATTTTCTTATAAACAATATTATTGATTCCACTCCAATTAGTAAACAAACAACAGAATCATTGACAACCAAACAGCTGATTGATTTCGGCCATTTTTTCTCGCTCTAGTACCGTAGAATGGGGTGGCTATGTGCCACATTTCAAGGTTATTTAGTTCTAGCAAAGCCAAAATAAGTTATTTTTTAGGAAAATAGATCAGATAATGCTCTTTATATATTTGTTTACATGTTCTTTATCTCGCTACTAATAAATGAACCATACTTTGGACAAAAAATTAAAAAAAAATGTGGCACATTCTCACCTGACCACTTGGGGTGAGAATGTGCCACTTCACAGTTCCCTTCATATGTCTTTACATTAATGAAATGGCACGTTGACACCTATCTATACTTCGAAAATGGTCCACCAGAGAACTTAAAAAAAAACAAAAACATTAATGTTGCCATCAAAAAATCACAAATAAAGACGATTTTTTCTGCGTACTCGTATCAGGTCAGGCCCAAAACTTAGTTTGCCCTTAAGTGTCAACCTCCGCGCGACTGGGCCCTGCTGGAGGAAAATAAGTTAAACTGCTAAATTCCGCATTAGATGTGCAGTAAATTTTCAAAATATAGCATTAAATTTTATAATAGTAAATGCTATGTTTTAAAAATTTACGTAGGTACTACATTGAAGTACCTACAGAAATATTAAAAATATAGCATTTATAAAGGTTTAAAAAGAAACTGTTGAGAATTAACGTATCTACGTGATTTAGGGAATGACCTAGTTAAAATCGACACTGAATAGAATGCAACCTGATCGTTAAAATGCGGTATATTTCAAATAAAACTTTATATTTTCTTATTTTTGTTGAAATGTTTCTTCTGTGTAGTTTTTGTAAGGCCTGGCCCCAACCGTACGTTTATAATGCCTTGGCACTAAGTAAGCACTGAAATAACAAAAAAAACAAGATTAGTAGGATTCTATTCTAATAATATGGCAACACAGTCAATTTTTAAGCGGTAAATTTGTGGCATATTTTCACCTGCGAAGTTTCGATATTTTGACAAAACTCTCGTATTTCAGTAGAAACAAAACATAATCTTATTAATTTACATTCATTCAATTGCCAATAAAATATACAATAAGCATAACATACCTCGATTACGACAGCTTCCGTAGATTCAGCTGGACAACATAAAGTTTACACCAGATTTTAAATTCGTCTGCTTTGTCTAAAAACTTCTACAAACTGAATGACACTGATAGATGAAAGTAAATGTTTTGCAAAATGAATTAGAGATGGGAAAATGTTTTTAAAATCGATTAATCGAAGAAATAATCTCTATAAGTCAAAGTAGAAAAAGAAATCGACAATAATCTTGCCGATGACCCCCGTGGCACATTCTCACCTGCCTGGCACATAGCCACCCCATTCTACCGGTACACGTAAAGTAGGGTTCTAGGTTTGCTAAAGTTAGCGGGCTGCTAAGTCGCCGCAAGCGTTCGCAAACTATTATGAATAACGTTTTTTGCAATCAGTCTTCTAGTGAACAGCTAAAGGCCTGCTAACTCATTATGAATTAGACCGTTAGATTATATTTATACAATAATTGCTCGTTTAAAGGTCTAAGATAAGATACTATAACGGATCAAATTATATCGGCTAAAAATATCGATATAGAGTTCGCGCCACGACTCAAGTCCTTTAGACGCGGCGCTGCTATCGCAGAACTATAGTAAATAAAACAAATATTTCATATTTATTTACAATGAATTATGCTCTTCTGGTCTGAGAGGTCTTATCCCGGACATTTCACAGTCAAAATCGGTCGCAGCTTTCTGTTATTTCCCTAACGTGATCGGGAATTATGTAGTTGCACCCCTTTTGCCGTACCTAAGACTTGAGTCGTGGCGCGGACTTCTATCTATATTTTTTCAACATCCCTATTCTGAAGTTCTGACTGAAACATAACAATAAAATAATAATCGATATTTTTCCAACCGTTCACGCGTGATGTCACGGAATAAGATAAATAGGTATTCATGCTGTTCGTCTGTCCGTCTGTCACCAGGCTGTACTCATGAACCGTGTGTGGAATCACACACTAAAACACTGTGATACCATTCAATATTCATTTAACTAATCTTCCTCTACTTTTATAATAATATCACCGGTTGATTATACACCTTAACTTCCCAAAAACTCCTTATATTGGTAGCATTGCTAACTCATACACTAAAAATATTATTCTAAAATATTCATCAGCCTACACGTGATATCTAGACAGTTGATATTTTCACAGATGATGTATTTCAAAAGCTTTTTTGCTATGGCACCATGCGTCTATAACAAAATTCCGCTACACATAAGAGAACTGCCTACCACGGTGTTTCAGAGAAAGCTTAAAACATTGCTTTATAATAAATGTTATTACACAATTAAAGATTTTATGAATGACAAGAATGTTGACAAATAACCAAATTAATTATTATTTTATATTGACTTATTTTGCTTTTTTTTGACATTTATGTACCTACTTTTATATATTTTTTTTATTTTGTTATTATACGATTATTACACAATTAAAGATTTTATGAATGACAAGAATGTTGACAAATAACCAAATTAATTATTTTTTATATTGACTTATCTTGCTTTTTTTGACATTTATGTTACTTTTATAATTTTTTCATTTTTGTTATTCTAAGATTTAAATTTATTATTTCCTATTAAGCATGTACTAGACAAAAATTGCACGCCTATAAAGGGCAAATTACATTGTTACAATATTATTTTATTCTACCATCTATTTCACATGTAATTATGCAATAAATATACTTTTACTTTTACTTTTACTTTACTTTTCTGTTACCACTTTAACAAAAAATAGTAATAGTTAAATTATTTTAATAATTACGGGGGCCAACGTCCTTATCACCTTGAGAACCGATCATTGAGGTTAAGCAACGTCGGGCGCGGTCAGTACTTGGATGGGTGACGAGGAAAGATTTGTATTTTTTAATTTTTATAGATAATGGTACGAAACCATAGATATTATATACAGGGTGCCCGGTAATTAATGGATAACCCCGCAGGTGCTTGTGGAGGGGCAGGGGGGCAACTCAGAAAAAAATATAAAAAAAATCTATCTTATTATTTTTTTTTCTTTATTATTTCTTTTTTATTTATTATTTTTTTTTAATCTTTTTTTTATTAGATGCGTTCGAGGCTGGACCTTTATCCAGGGGAAGTGATTTCCATAGTCCAAGACTAAAACAGAAGTCATAAATCTCATAAATTAAATAACACAATCTGTGAAAAACATCACCTTAAAACTTCTTAGGACGAAGGAAATCACCCTTCCAGATCTCTCCCATCGACATTTTATAGTACATAGAGCACTTGTTCACCCTTTGATAGAGTGGAAACATGAGTAAACGTCATAGATTTCCAATTATTCAAATGAATACTAATAATTCATGTGAGAACCAGCTGTGTGAACAGTCGTTATCACAGGTTTATTTTTGTTGCTGAAAAATAGTTAAATTCGCCATAAATCTATGAAAAATAATAGCGGGACGAGGATTAAATTAAATTATCGCATCACATACTACTGGTTAGCAAGTTCTAAATAAAAATAATGCCGTTTTGCTTTTATGACGTTCTGTTAATGTGTTCTGCTTAAATGTTCTTATTAGTATTTTATTTTCTTATGTGTACATCTATTGTACCTATTCATAGAAATAAAGATATTTTACCCTTATCTTGATATTATTTTGATTTTCCTTTGATCTAGCTTTTGCTAACTATACGTTTTTTTATATTACGATAGATAGTGTAAAAGTCTGAATGGAAAAATTATTGAGACCAATTATAGTTTTTTAAGATGACCATAGTTACCATGTAGATACGTAAGCAATTTCACAAGAATTGATTCCTTAATCGACATATTTTACGCATAGTAGCGCGCATAATTGCCCATCTCTATACATTGCAGATGTCAATTTGGTCCTGTCTCCGCTGGGCATTGGGAGGAACAGGCCATAGAGTCTCTCGAAGTTATTGTATTCTCTTTGAGTCTCTATGGCTAGTAGGTACCATCGAGTTTTTACTATATAAACTCTACGGCTAGTACTATAATATAATCTCTTCAATTCTTCCCAAAGAGAATACAATAACTTCGTAAGAAGAGACGGGACCTCCTTAGAATAAAATGAGTCTACCAAACGTCACTGTCTATGAATGTATCGCGAAAAACCAACCTATCCACTTCAATTTGGACATGCGCAGACGACACATGTCACAAAGACATTCATGGCTACCAACACAAAAAATAATAATAATAGTGATGTGCTGCTGCGGCTTATTCATCGATATCGATATCGATAAATGCGATTTAGGGGTGACCCCTAAACCACATTCATCGATATCGATATTTTTAGCTGCCCTTATAAATTTACTACCTACAGTTTTCGAAAAATATTTATATTCTATTATAATTATACCCTTTGTTATTTTGGCTAAGTTGACTAAAATAAAAACACCGTTTACCATTACAAATTTATTACACTAATCAAATCCGAAGCATGAGGTAGTGACATAATCCGAAGCATACACGACGATTACATGTTCCTTAAAATATAATTATAATAAACCACCAACATGCCTTAAATCGGTACCCAAGCACGATAATTATAACGAGTTTCGAAGTGAATTTTAGATCATGATGGGTACCAATATTACATTTATTTATGTTAAGTTTAACCTAGTCAAATTTATACAAAGTTTTGTTAATTACGTGCATTATCATATGAGTAACGAGAAACTTATACAGGAGGTAGATTTTTGATTCACCCTAGAATAGGACAGACAGAAAAAGGTCTCCCTCGTGGTCCTACTAATAGGAGAAAATAGTAGGTCCATGAAAAAACGGCTGTACGTACTTACTATTAAGAATTTATTTTTACTATTTTTAATATACAGAAATATTTACTTGCATGATTTTATAAACAGTTCATCTAGAAATGTAAATACTTACAACTTATGTTATGTTATTATTTATATCCCAAGAGTTCGCTGTAATTTTGTATAAAATACCTACTGATTAAGTATTAATCTTACTTAATAGATTAAGATTACGATCACTGCCATAATCTATCTGACAGGCAGGGTGCATGAATACTTACAAAACTTCAATAAAAATATTGAGTATTTTTCTAAAATATTGAGTACTAATCCTCACGCTGGGTGAGTTGGGGATCGCAGTTGGCGGTGGAATTGTTCAACAGGTAATCTGAAATAGATAAGTACCGTCAGTTAATAAGATATCAGATGAAAACGCGTATTTTATACTAGCTGCGCCCCGCGGCTTCGCACGCGTTGTTCCTATGGAAACATTTTAATGTGATTTTCATCCCGCGGGAACAGATTTATGGGATAAAAAGTATGCCTATGTTTTATTCCAGGATTAGAATTACCTGTATGCAAAATTTCAGCCAGATCCGTCCAGTAGTTTTGGCGTGAAGAAGTAACAAACATCCATCCATCCATACATCCGTACAAACTTTCGCCTTTATAATATTAGTTATAGTTATCACTATAGTTATATGTATTTATCGGCATTGGCAGCAAAGTAAATTGATAGTTTGATAAATACATAAAATATAAATGACAAAATAATGTATGACAGCTAATACAGTAGTATAAATAAATTACATATCCCTAGTAATTTATTTATACGGCCACATAAAATTTTATATTATTATATTTATATAACATTTTATTGAAAGAAGATTTCAATTTGATTTGAAAAACTGCATTCAAAGATTTTTGAAAAATTGCCTGTATCCACCTAAACCGGGAATTGAACCCGAAAATTTGTAAGAAAAACACCGTTAACTTTAAGATTTCAGACATGTAAGGGCTCAATTGCATGGATTAGTTTTTCCATTTAACAAAGCATCTAAAATAAAAGAAGACCATGAAATTTTAGATTCTATTAAAATAATTACGTTTTCCTTACAGGTAATCTAATTTAGCAAATGCTCAAAATAATAAGTCCCGCCCATTCATTCTGTTGTATACCAATTCTAACTCATTTAATAATTTCGTTACCAGTTGATTTATTTATCTTTTTAAGGTGTTCAGTTTTTTTTGCAGGAGTTACTACAGGACCAAGTTTAGTTTGTAACTCCTGCACATTTTCATACTGCTTATTGTAAACTAACCCCCTTATTCATAATAGTATGCTAACTCAGCACACTGCTCAATCTCGCTCTGTCTTCTTCTATTGACATAAGTCAGTCTGAGATATAACAGTATTTAGCAGCTGTTTTATGTTAGCCCACAATTATGAATAAAAGTAAGGTAATTTTTTCACATAACCTATTAAAAAAATCAGCGGGGCGAGGTCCAGTGATCTCGGCGGTTATCTAATTGGTCCCGTTGGTCAGTAACTATTTTATATAACATGTAAAATTTCATGGTCTTCCTTTTATTTGATATGATTGTTACCTTGGGATGACGATTTGCGAAAGACTGGAGGCAGATGCTGGATGCGTCAAGCTGAAGACAGGGCGCTATGGCGCTCATTAGGCCAATGTCCAGCAGTGGACTAATATATGCTGATGATGATGATTGTTATCTGGAATAAAATAATACGATTGAGCCTTTAAATCGAAATAGTAAAATAAAAGGTGTTTTATCACAATTTTACGGGTTTTAGTGATTTAGATAGGCGATTTTTCAAAAATCTTTGAATAATGTGTAATTGTTTTTAAAATCAAAATGAAGTCTTCTTTCAGTACAATACTCTATCTACAATATTTAAGTACTTCCGCTCCATGTGGCATGGTTGTAGGACACCCTGTGTATAATAAAATGTATATAAATTATGTGTAATTTAACTGAAATTGCAATATACATTTTTGAATTTATTCATTATGTCTTCATTGTAGACCAACTCTTTGGCCCTGCCTGCCCCAAAGAAATCGAGCGATTTGTGGAGATGTGACAGCTCTCGGTGAGATCTTCATTTTGGATGGCAGCTGTCAAACTGAAAACGGTCATATCTCGGAAACTACTGATCCTAGACCACTAGTTTGTATGGAGAAGTGACAGGTCTCGACGAGATCTTCATTTTGGATGACAGCTGTCAAACTAAAAATGGTCATATCTCGGAAACTACTCGTCTCAGACCACTAGTTTGTATGGAGAAGTGACAGGTCTCGTTAAGATCTTCATTTTGGATGACAGCTGTCAAACTGAAAACGGTCATATCTTCGAAACTATTGATCCTAGACCATTAGTTTGTATGGAGATGTGACAGGTCTCGGTGAGATCTTCATTTTGGATGACAGCTGTCAAACTGAAAACGGTCATATCTCCGAAACTATTGATCCTAGACCATTAGTTTGTATGGAGATGTGACAGGTCTCGGTGAGATCTTCATTTTGGATGACAGCTGTCAAACTTAAAACGGTCATATCTTCGAAACTATTGATCCTAGACCATTAGTTTGTATGGAGATGTGACAGGTCTCGGTGAGATCTTCATTTTGGATGACAGCTGTCAAACTAAAAATGGTCATATCTCGGAAACTACTCGTCTCAGACCACTAGTTTGTATGGAGAAGTGACAGGTCTCGATGAGATCTTCATTTTGGATGACAGCTGTCAAACTAAAATTAAAAAAACACAATGAACTATAGTAAAATCGGCCAAGTGCGAGTCGCACACGAAGGGTTCGGGATACATCCTGGTGACAGACGGACAGGCGGGCAGGTGGACAGGTGGACAGACGGATAGACGATAAGACGGACAGCGGAGTCTTAGTAATAGGGTCCCGTTACCGGTCACCGGGACGGTTACCCAATGGGTACAGAACCCTTTAAATTGACATAATTATAACGAAAACCTTAAAAACTTTAGTGAGAAAAAGAAAGGTCTAATAAATAGCAAATAATCTCTTTTTGCGAATTTGCTACTACGACGGGTTGAGTTACAGAACTTTTATTTTATATTTGAGTAAACAAGTTTACAGCGAGAATGGTGAAAAGCTAATTCTAGACAATTATTTTACGTACCTTGTTGGTATTTGCTTGTATGAACTTCTATGGTACAGCCTATTGTTGGAATACTGCATTCATCTTTAATTGTGTATGAACTAAATTTTGCCCCACAACCTCCAGGATAGCAGTCGATGTTGATGTTGAGGGATTCTATAAAGGAAACAGGCAATTAATATTCAAGTGACTTTTATTCACTACTATTTAGTTCAGTACAGCTAAATTGTGGAGCTGCTTCGGCTCACCGAGCAGACACTTCACAACCGAACGCGGAACTGTTCTGCCTTGAGCGTGCGCAGATGTTTCCTACGGGTTATATTGTCAATGTCATGTATTGCATTAAGTATATCAATTATCTTTCACACTACTATTATAAACGCTAAAGCTACTGAACGGATCGGGCTCAAATTTTGCATTCCTAATTCTGGAATCAAACAAAGGTTACATATTAACCCATAAATCGGTTCCCGTGGGATATAAATCACCTTTAAACGTTTCCATAGAATAAACGCGTCCGAAGCCGCGGGGCACAGCTACTTGCCCTTATTACCAGCTCTGCTTTGTTTTGGGCAAGATAATCAATATTGTTAATCAACACTTTTTTCGATAAAATTGTTGATCCTCAGTCTGAGATGAGCAGTTTCCGAGATATTATGACCGTTTTCAGTTTGACAGCTGTCATCCAAAATGAAGATCTCACCGAGACCTGTCACATCTCCATACAAACTAATGGTCTGAGACGAGTAGTTTCCGAGATATGACCATTTTTAGTTTGACAGCTGTCATCCAAAATGAAGATCTCATCGAGACCTGTCACTTCTCCATACAAACTAGTGGTCTGAGACGAGTAGTTTCCGAGATATGACCATTTTTAGTTTGACAGCTGTCATCCAAAATGAAGATCTCACCGATACCTGTCATATCTCCATACATACCAGTGGTCTAGGATCAGTAGTTTCCGAGATATGACCGTTTTCAGTTTGACAGCTGTCATCCAAAATGAAGATCTCACCGAGACCTGTCACTTCTCCATACAAACTAGTGGTCTGAGCCGAGTAGTTTCCGAGATATGATCATTTTTAGTTTGACAGCTGTCATCCAAAATGAAGATCTCATCGAGACCTGTCACTTCTCCATACAAACTAGTGGTCTGAGACGAGTAGTTTCCGAGATATGACCATTTTTAGTTTGACAGCTGTCATCCAAAATGAAGATCTCACCGAGACCTGTCACATCTCCATACAAACTAATGGTCTAGGATCAATAGTTTCGAAGATATGACCGTTTTCAGTTTGACAGCTGTCATCCAAAATGAAGATCTCACCGAGACCTGTCACATCTCCATACAAACTAATGGTCTAGGATCAATAGTTTCGAAGATATGACCGTTTTCAGTTTGACAGCTGTCATCCAAAATGAAGATCTTAACGAGACCTGTCACTTCTCCATACAAACTTGTGGTCTGAGACGAGTAGTTTCCGAGATATGACCATTTTTAGTTTGACAGCTGTCATCCAAAATGAAGATCTCATCGAGACCTGTCACTTCTCCATACAAACTAGTGGTCTGAGACGAGTAGTTTCGAAGATATGACCGTTTTCAGTTTGACAGCTGTCATCCAAAATGAAGATCTCACCGAGACCTGTCACATCTCCATACAAACTAATGGTCTAGGATCAATAGTTTCGGAGATATGACCGTTTTCAGTTTGACAGCTGTCATCCAAAATGAAGATCTCACCGAGACCTGTCACATCTCCATACAAACTAATGGTCTGAGCCGAGTAGTTTCCGAGATATGATCATTTTTAGTTTGACAGCTGTCATCCAAAATGAAGATCTCATCGAGACCTGTCACTTCTCCATACAAACTAGTGGTCTGAGACGAGTAGTTTCCGAGATATGACCGTTTTCAGTTTGACAGCTGTCATTAAAGATGGATTTTTCGTCATCACCTTTTAATTGACACATAATAAATTACTATCACCAGTATTTTTTCGTGAGACGTTGGGAATGAGTAGGTCTCACGTGAGACGCTGGGAATAACTCATGCTCGTACGTCCACTCCGCCAAACAGGGACACAAATTACTACCGATACAAATTTTATGTTTTCTTACCTGAATTTCTTTCATCATAAATGATGATGCCATGTCACATGCAGAGGAAACTCAATTACCAGGTCATCCTGCATACGCTGGTGCAGTTTTTCAATAGGTAGGTACATAAATCAAATATTCTACGCCCGATGCTTTCACCCACAATCGACATCTGAAAAAAAATAAAAGCAGTATGTACTAAGTATCAAAATTAAACAGATAACATGTGTTTTTTTCTCCAGAATATTATATAAACAAATACAATTTGTTTATGAGGAGGAGCTATGGAACTACTGGTATGATTTACAAATTATGTTGCACAGAAAGAGTGACGTACATTGCTACGTTGTCCAGGTACCCACTCGACCCCAATATTGAAAGGAAGTAGTGACGTGAAGTAGAACAGTGGTAGTTGAAAGGCCTGTCTACCTTCCCACGTGTAGGAGTATCGAATTCAGCTTTACAATAATAACCATGTAAAATTGGAGAAGTATGTTACTTACCGATCAGGGTCTAGTGGAAAACTTGAAAGAAGCATGACCATCTTGGTTAACTTTCGTTTACCACACTTCCTGTTACGCCGACTATCCATGTTACTGAAGTTTTCACGGTAGTTATCTGCTGAAATACTTGAATTTTCAGAATTGTTAGTCTGATCCAAAATTGTTGTTTATCTCAACAATCCGATATAAAACTATAACAGGAAACACGCAAATTATAACACAAATCCATTTAAGTCACTCTAGCAGCGAAATATTTGATAATAATCAACAGTTTGTAATTTCGATCGAATCAATCTCAAATTTTGTAAAAAATGTAAAAAAAATAAAATCTGACAGAAACGCCATCAAAGACCGCCATTGACAATAAAATCATTGAGTAGAACTAACCATAAGGCATAAAATAGTCATTTCCGGTGCCAACTTGAGAAAAATAAGATTTGGCTTCAAAAGTTGGCTAAATTTCATTACATTACAACCATAGACTAGTAAATTTCATGGTTAAATTTTTGGCAATTGTGTTGCGACAGGCTGATTCTTCCGATCGTAGTCCAAAACACCGAAGTTATTGTATTCTCTTTGCAAAACACAGAGTAAATTCAAAAAAGTCAAGAACCAAAGTTTTTAGGAAATTCTCGTGTTCTTGAAGTAAATTTAAAGTTAAAGTGGATCTAAATAATGGGAAAATATCAGGATAGTGTCTAATGTAAGTACCTGCCTACTTCCTCTTATTTGTTGCCGCTTTGGTAACTAACTGATTCGTAAAAACAATTTTCTTCACTGTTTTGTAATCAGTTATGCCCAGACTCGTACTAGACTGATGCCTCAGGAGAACAAGCACACACCCACCCAAACACATGCACACACACTCACTGTTCTCCTGTTGTCCAGACTCTCACTCTTATTATTATTTAGCGACCATCTTTCCCTACATGAGACTTCAGGCATTTCTGTAGTCTACATCCAGAACTTGTCGAAGTCCTTATTTTGTAATTCTAAAGAAATAAACGATTTGACTCTGACTCTGACTCTAACACCGGCGCATGGTCTCTCGATCGTTTATAGGATATATTTCAGAGAAGCTCACAGGAACTATAATGACCTGATCCCGCCATCCCCCTTCCACTCCAGGACAAGCAGACGCACAGCGCAATACCATCCATACTTGGTGGATATACTCCCCCTCAACCTCAACCTCAACAGCCTGTATTGGTCCACAGCTGGACGCAGGCCTCCCCTGATAAGCGCCTTAATGGCGTTAATCTTATGGAGGGTAATGCCCATAATCCCTGAGGGTTGGAGATCCCAGTTTGGTGGTATAATGGTTCTGCAGCGGGCGCTGCAGACCTTTTCTTTCGAGCTTTCACACCTTGTCGCCTGATCTATAACGTTAACTCAAACTCAAACTCAAAAATGCTTTATTTCCATAAATACAATAAATGTACACTTAAAAAAGGTCAAATCAATAAAAAATACACTGACACGGAAATAAAGTAATATTTTTGATTTCTTTTTTCGCTTCGGTATGTAGACTAAAGTAAAGAAACGACGAAGAACCTTTAGCCTGTTAGTTGTTATTTTTTGAGTAGAGCAAAATCCGACCCAAGCTTTTTTATCCTCTAGATAATCTGATATTTTATAGTAAGCCTTTTTGGATAGTAAAGTTTTGACAGTTTGTTTGAATTTATTTACTGATAATTTTTGCAGCTCAGTAGGGGTTTTGAGGAAGCGTATACATTGCCCTCTAAAAGATACATTCGTTTTATGAAGCTTAGTTGTGGGTACAGCTAGAGGGCTAGTTAAGATAGGCGCGGCGCGTATTTGGTGCGGTAACCACATTTGCGCGAAAGATATTTGCACGAAAAATATGCGCGAAAGTTTTTTTTTACAAAGGATTATAATTTATCACGTAGCATACAATATGTCTATTTTTTTCAGCTCCAATGCAAAACATTCTCTACAGAAATTATTTATGACGAAAAAAATCTGCCATCTGATACTTACTATCGAAATAAGAAAGAAAGCTTGGATTTGGATAAAACTTAAATAAATGGTAAGTTTTTTAACCTTCCCTTATAGCTCTTACCTCAAAATTTGCACGCCAATTTCCTTAAAAAAATTAAACTATTTAGGTATTTAGGAAAGTAGCCTCATTTAGGAGTATGTTATTCCAAACCAGCATATACGCAAAATAACAGCTCGATCAGTAGCTACGCCAAGGACAAAACTCTTTTAAAAGTTTAGTCTAACGTCAAATTACTTAAACATAGACGGTGAAAACAGGCCGTTATTTGTATTATTTCTCTACCATGAAGTGTAAAAATAATGATCGATTTGGAGTGAATTTGACTTTCAAACGATGAAGCCAATTGTCATCCGATTTTGATGATTCTCTTTTTAGGTACCGTGTATATAAAAATTATCAATGTGGTCTTAGAAAGAGGGATTCGTTTTGTCGCGAAACTATAAAAAAACAGTAAAATTATTCGGGAATTTGAAGTCGGTTGTAATTTTAAAATCATTTAACTATTGTTCTTTACACATGCATTGGTGGCGATTCAGAAGTCGTCATAACTAAACAGAATTAATTTATATAACTTACAAAAACATACCGAGTAAGTTATGAAAAGCACGCCAACATTTTTCGTATTAAATCACACTTGCCTGCGACTAAATCGACTCCAGTCATACTTTTACAAAAAAAGTAAGATTCAGCAAAACATTGAGACTGAAGATAGCAACCTTGCTGTGGACGTCGAGTATACACTCAGCCTCTCCTGGTTTACCTTACCATTACCTTATAGACATTCTGCTCTGAATTTACAACAATTTAAATTACTTAGGCTAGGCATTGATCTTTATTCAGATGTCACCAAAACTCGACTAAACTAATCTGACAGGACTAAAAATGATGCCATCCTTATTATTTTGATCGCTATGACAGGGACGGCGACATTTTTAGCTCTGTTAAATTAGATATGTTTAGTTTTGGCGACATCTGAATTGACTCCATTGTCCGGGAAAGTTCCTACTACTGCTATAATTATAACAGCTAATGATCATAACTTGTTGTTTCTCGGTTTGAAAAATTGTATGGTTGCCGTCTTACCAAATCACACGCACATTAGATAGACCTACTAGTAAAACGAAATAATACGCAGTCTTAAAAGTATTTCAGTTCAGTTGTTATTAAGATTAATTACTTCTAAAAATAGTGTTAGCAACTGAAAAAAAGCTACTAAGTGGTTATTTTAGCGATATAAATTGTAATAATTTATGCATAGGGAAAAAGACTTTCGAAGACTGGACATTTAACGAATTGCGCTTAATAGACCGAACCCATATATTATTTAAATTCAAATAATATGTTTGTATACGTATAATATATTTATAAACATATGTAATTAAATGATTATCACTGAATGTAAATAACTTTTTAGGTGTCTGTTTGAGGAAGTGGCTGCTCTGGCGAAGAATCATGGATGTCCAAAGTACAATTTTATGTAGCTCTAATGATAACCAATGTTATATTCGACAACTGTTCCTTACTTACAAACTGTATTTCACCATTTCCATTCTGGTAGTTCTCATTGCAATATTTTGTATTTATTTGACTCGCTCTGATAAACTTTTAGAAAATGGAAAATGATGAGAATGAATTTAAATATTTAGCTATTTAGGTGTTTCGCCATTAAACGATAAATTTATGAAGTACTTGATAGATCACCATGTAAAAATTAAAGTTGTGACGTTGTACCACAATGAATATTTATTTATATCTTAGACGTAGGCTAGCATAGCAGGTTACGAAATGAATATTAACAACCTTATTGAGAAGAAGCAAGCATATCGCACTACAGACAGTACAATCACACTATCACAATAATATTATAAATGCAAAAGTTTGTATCGATGTATGGATGGATGGATGTTTGTTACCTCTTCACGCCAAAACTACTTAACGGATCGGGCTGAAATTCTGCATACACGTAAGTCTAACCCTGTAATAAAACATAGGCTACTTTTTATCTCATAAATCAGTTTTCGTTGGATAAAAATCACCTTTCAACGTTTTCATAGTAACAACGCGTGCAAAGCCCGGGGTGCAGCTAGTATAGATATAAAATTACAGTTAACGGAATAGCTTGGTATTCAGTTTGTTAAGTAGTATCTACATTAGGTCAGAGACTTGTTCTGTAGATGCCACGAAATCGGTAGGAACTTCACGAAAGAAACCATTCGTGTCTATAGTGCACGATGGATTGCGATTTTGGTAACAGATACATTTCAATGACCCATGACGGTTCACAGTTTTATTTTTATTAACCGAGTTCAAAAAAGGAGGAGGTTCTCAATTCGTCTGGTTTTTTTATGTTTGTTTCCTCAGAACTTTTGACTGGGTGGTCCGATTTGCATGATTATTTTTTTATATGAAAGCTGGTGCTTCCCGTGTTATCCCATTTTGTTCAGTTCTGACAATGATATCTATGAAAATTCATGAAAAACCTGTAAAAAATAAAGTCGGTTTATAGTTATTTAAACAAAATTAATTATTACGGAAACAAATAAAAATGGAAGGCCTGCAGCTCAAACAAGGTTATTTATAATTCAATGACACTTATTATCAGGGGATAAATATAGACTTACAGCAAGAGCTTTCAGAGTGTAGAATAAAATTTGATAAATTAGATTGTAAGCCGTTGACTTCAGCGACTAGTATTTCTAGTTTAGATCTTCGAACAGAACTTTTATCTACAGATGTTAACATGTCAAATGTGGATCTCAGTACACCATGTCGCCATAGTCACAGCCAAACACCCGTCATGAAAGGGACTAATAAAATTAAAAAATATATTAAGTTAAGTAACTTCATTAGGAAATCTGAAAGAAAATTTAAAAAACAGAAACAACTTCTCAATAATGCAAAATTGAGCAAGGAAAAATCTAGATGTAACTTACAAGAAGAATTGGACTCTTGTTATAGTTTATTAGGACGTAACTCTAAAGATTTAAACTATATGGCAGAGGAAATAGTTAATTTAGAAAGGGCACTTCATGGTCTGCCGCGTCTTACGAGGGGTAGTTGACAGTCCAGACCTGATAGAAGAAATGAGCAGGCTCAGCGTCCCTGAGCAACGCTCTAGGTTCCGTTCTGGTTGCGTCCCACTGTTCGCGCCACTTCCCCCGCGAACTGTCGCCAGACAACAATCGCCTATCTGCCGCGCTCAGAATCATCTCAACCAGCTCCTTAAGCGCCATCCCGAAGCTGATATATTTGCAGATAAGGTACCCATATTACAACAAATATGTCTGGAATATTCCGAAAATAATGGAATCTAGAATAGTTATCGGAATCTAAGTGTTTTTCGTATGTTATTTTTTTTTTCTTTTGTAATTTGTAATTTCTATTTATATTACATTTCTCTGTTTAATGTTTTTATTGCGACGCTTAAAGTGTTTGTGTAAATATTATTATTATCCGTGTGTCCAGTGTTTAGAATAGATAAATATTTTTCTACTCTGTAATTTGTATCGTGAAAGTGTTGTTCTTTTTTGTTTTTATTATATGACAGATGTAACGGTTTAGGCTAAGTCCTGTAATGTTATATCTTGATGTTTTAAATAAATAAATAAATGATGTTACCTGTAAATTAAACAAGCCCAAAAAGATGCCAGAGTAAACTAGGTACCTAAAAATGTTACAAATTGTAAGTAATGAAAGTGTATATGCTGAAGTACGGCACAGCTGCACTCAAACTAATCTTGAGAGTACCTACCACAAATACTTTAACTGACGATGGTGCAGTAGTGTCCCAGTCACCGCTGTTGTTACCATCCGCGATGCTGGCGCCGCCCTCACCTTCGCTCAAGTACCACTGTGGTGCCTCTAGCAGCAACACAGCTCCAACCCCCACCACGGGGTGCCCGTCAGTCAGCTCAAACTACGCCATCTCCAGTTAAATATTTAGATCCAGACCACAGTCAATATACCCGGAAGACTGTAATATACTCAGATGGGTTGGGTGCTGGCATGGGTTTAATACTGAGTGGCTTGCTGGTGCAAAATGTAGTTATCAATTGCTATTCAAATGCCAATATAAATATAATTACCGATAGCATTCAGCAAGATGACTCTCTGAATAACAGTACACAGTACACACAGTTGTCATCTCACTTCAACTTCAATAGGTTGTTACATAAAAATGAATTTGGCTTCACCAAGGGTAGATCGACAACTGATGCTGGTACAGTTCTATTAAAGCACTTATTGAATGCATGGGATAAAGCAAAAAACGCTATTGGTGTATTTTGTGACCTTTCTAAAGCTTTTGATTGCGTGGATCATGGTACATTAATAAATAAACTAAGACATTATGGAATTAAAAACAAGGCACTGAACCTTATACAATCATATTTATCTGATAGAGTCCAAAAAGTAGATATTGGTAAAGAAAGATCTAGGGGATCAAAAATCGATTTAGGAGTCCCGCAAGGATCATTATTGGGTCCTTTTCTATTTTAGTATATGTAAATGATCTCCGATTTCTAGCAAAAGATCTCTGTGATATAGTCTTATTTGCCGATGATACTTCATTGATTTTTAAAGTTGACTGAAATAAACATAGGAGCCGACTACTTGGTTGGATTTTCGACATTTATAAGATTGAGATTTAAAATAGGTATTTACTTATCAATGATTCAATTTCACAATGAAAACATCAAATAATAAAAAAAAGACGTGTGGCACTCGGGGACTGCCGCGGTAAAGCAAGCATAGCATTTTTTATCAACTTATGTGCCGGTCGGAGTGGGGGGTGTTAGGTTATTTTCGTTACGGAATTTCTGGATTCGGTCTCCACGCTCAAGGCCCGCGGTAGAAGCTATATAATAGCTTAATAAATATACAGATTATATTTCTTTATCAATACACATATTATGTACATAAACTCTATTTTGTATTTTATGGATTTTCGGAGCCCCCACAATCCATTAGTTTGGTAAATATAAATATAATAAATTATAATAAAAAAAAGGATAGTATAACGATCGGTATATTTTTTTAGGGGGGCTCATACAGCACTCAAGACCCACGCAGAGAGCCATGCTGTTGCTCAGGCTGTACAACACTCGTATGCGACACGTTACATTTAGCTTGCTTGTATACATTTTGCTGCTATCACCTTCTTTGTATAATAGTAACAGTAGTATTAGTGATTGCTGTAATTATTTTTGTGCTAGAACTTTTGTCCTAGATGTTTGTGAATTAAATCATCTGTCGTATTTGCTTGTTTTGTTAAACTACATAGGCCATTGTCTAAAATTAATACGATTTATTAACGCGTTCTTTGTTTATTGTTTTGAATATTTCTTGAAATCCATCAAACCCCAAAGTACAGTACTGGCAAACACATTTTACTAAGTTCTCACTATTTTCGTGCTTAAATAATCTAAAAGTAAACTCAAATTTCCGGAAAAAAAATATCTGTTGGAAGTAAATATTGCTGCCGCAATTAATGCAGAAACCCAAAATTAAGATTCGCGATAACCGAGCCCTCGCGCTTACGCGTAAATAATGACACGAATCTTCGCGCTAACGCTATTGCATATCATATCTGCCATATTTTTAACTTAAATTTATAGGACTGGATGGATTGTGCGCTGGTGAATCGAAGTTGGAATGCAGTTGCACGTAATTGTACCATATTTGAGCACGGAAGGAACGTTTTCCATTCTTCCTCTTCTTTTTTTGGGTACGGAACCCTAAAAAGGAAGATGATAACGTAATACTCATCTACCCTTCTCAAACGACTTCAAAAAAGAAGGAGCTTCTTAATCCGACTGATTTTATTTTTTACTAGCTGCGCCCCGCGGCTTTGCACGCCTATCCTACGGGAACTGATTTATGGGATAATAAGTAACCTATGTGTTATTCTAGGCCTAGAACTATCTACCTATATTCAAAATTTCAGCCCGATCCATTCAGAAGCTCAGACCAAGTGAAAAGATATTTTACTTGGTCTGAGTTCAGAAGGTAGTTTTTGCGTAAAAGAGCAACAAACATGCACACAGACATGTCTTTAAACTTTTGCGTTTATAATATTAGTAGGATTATCTGTTTGTAAACTGTTTTTACTCTAAATAATTTAAACCATGTTAAAATTGAGAAAATTTTTAAACAAGTGACTTTGGCCCCAATTGTGAACGGTTTTAACTAATTCTGAACAAAACGAGTCTTATTTATGAACTAAGAAAAGGTTAGGTAAAATTCTTAAAAAAAACAACGGGTTGCACTACGGGAGTACTGGCAGAAATGAAAACTACACGCACACTCTTCCGGTGTACTAAGGCACCACAAATTAAGTGTCAATTTTGTATTTTGCGATGATAAATACTTTGAACGGCGCCATCTGTTAGCCTGCAGCGATACTTCTCTACTACTATGTTAGGTCATCTCAACTGACGCTGTGGGTTCTGTGTTGCTCCCGGAACTAGCGACATCTTCTTTCAACTTAATGAACTATTAACACAGGTAGCTGTTACTCTTGAACTTCTTAAAGTTCATCTGAGTAAGCTGCTAGCTTACAATAATAATAATAATACATTATAATAAATAAATAATGCTGGACAATTCACACAGCATCATCTAGCCAATTTACAATGTAGTACCAATTTAAAATTACAGTAATGCAAGCGTGTTACGTCACCACGGTCACTTGAGGCTGATCTAACGTTAGATCAGCATCACTTGACCCTGACGCGAGTTTAACATTTATTACCTATGCAAAAAAAAGTACACAACGCTGCTTAAGAAGTTTTCACTTCAAAAATATTTATATTAATTGAGCATGATTTCGCTTAGGTACTTGTGTAATCAAAATTTTAGCTTTGTGGTGCTGGCTTAGATTTTGCATCGCCACCCAACTCATTCCGCGTGCGTCGTTAGAGGCGACAAAGGACTATCCACCGGGGGCGGGCAGCAGCGCCCCCTGCAGAAAAAAATCTACCACTGAACTGCGATCCCCAACCCTCATGCCCAGCGTGGGAATTGAGAGCATTACCCCCTCCGATGAGATAAACGCCAATAAGGCGCTATCAGTTGCTACGTCCAGCAGTGGATCAATACAGGCTGTTCAGGTTGAGGTTTGCAAATATTATTTCTTTCTTTTTAACCGACTTCAAAAAAGGAGGAGGTTTTCAATTCGACTAATTTATGAACTGGTGTTACTGCCATAACAAAAACTTATATCAAGAGCTTTCAGAGTGTTGAATAAAACTTGATGAGTTAGAGTGTAAGCCGTTGACTTCAGCGACTAGTATGTGTAGTTTAGATCTTCGAACAGAGTTTATAACTGCAAATATCATGTTGAATGTGGATTTCAGTACACCATGACGCATGATGGTCATAGCATAGCCAAACACCCGTCATGAAAGGAACTAATAAAATTAAAAAATATGTTAGGTATACCAAGTAACTGCATTAGGAAATCAAAGAAAAAAATTAAGAAACAGAAACAACTTCTCATTAATGCAAAATTGATCAAGGAAAAATCTAGATGTAACTTACAAGAAGAATTGGACTCTTAGTTATAGTTTACTAGGACGAACTCTAAGGATTGCAACTATATGGCAGAGGAAATAGTTAATTTGAAAGGGCACTGCATGATGTAACCTGTAAATATAAACAAACCCAAAAAGATGCCAATGACTACTACTGAAAATGCTGGAACTGTAAATAATGAAAGTATATAATATTATGTTGAAGTACGGCACAGCTGCACTCAAACTGATCTTGAGACTACCACTACACACTGTAACACTTTGACTGAAGATGGTGCTGTAGTGTCCCAGTCACCGCTGGTGTTACAATCCGCGATGCTGTCGCCGCCCTCAGCTTCGCTCAAGGACCACCGTGGTGCCTCTAGCAGCAACACAGCTCCTACCCACCACGGGTCGCGTCTCAGCTCGAACTGCGCCATCTCCAGTTAAAGATTTAGATCGAGACCACAGTCAATATACCCGAAAGACGGTGATGTACTCAGATAGGTTGGGTGCTGGCATGGGTTTAGTACTGAATAGCCTAGTTAATAATGCTATCAAAATGCCAATATAAATATAATTACCGATAGCATTCAGCAAGATGACCTTCTGAATAACAGTACAACTTTAATTGTTCAGCTTGGTGACAGTTGTGTTAAACGGTCACAGTTTATTATGCTAGTTTAAGGCCCATACACCAGCGAAAGTGGCGGCTCCAACTATTTTATCTTATTATTACGTTAAAAGCAGGAATTTTTAAAAATCCTACGTTCAGTTTGTGGTATCTATTATAAGCTATTTATTAATGTCTCTTTAATAGTTTCATTTTGTAAAGCCTAAGTAGAGATACGAAGTTGCGCTTTTTGGCCACCAAACTCTATCATCGCATCTCCTCCTAAACTATATGAGATAAAATTATTACAAAGGTATTTAAAAATAGCTTATAATAGATACCACAAACTGAACGTAGGATTTTTAAAAATTCCTATGACAAACGTAAAAATATGATAAAATAGATATCGCTGTCATATTGGCTCGGGTATGCGCCTTAAGTATTTCTGGGAAAGGTATAGAATGGACTAGGGAAACTTATTATTTGCTCCTTCCCTGACTCAATGTTATTGACATCAAAACAAAATGACAATGTACATATGTAAAACTAACATGCTGATGTACAACATGACATGTCGTTATAGTGATGAATTATTTTTTAAAACAAATAAGTTTATTAGTAACACTGTTTTTACCAAGAATACAATGTACCTAAGCAAAAAAAAGCAAACTGAACCGTGTTAAATTGTTAGCATATAATATTTTTGATCCGATTATAAATAGTATAACACAGTTACCTGACGAGCCTGTCTATGTAGTTTGTAGCAGTACTAATGGGGGCATTAAAGCGATAGTGTCAGTAAATACACATTTAAACTGACCACGTCGACAACGGGAAAGCAAAATTCATTCCATATAGTCCATCACAATATACTGTTATTGATTAAGTAATCAGACCAATAAAGTGAGTGTTAATTTTAGTTATAATCTTAACGTTAAAAACAAAGTTGAGAAATATACCTACAGGCCTTTTACAGAGAGCCGTATTAATACAAATACAAATACAAAATCTTTATTCGGAAACTTAAAATACATTATATAACAGTGTTTGAGACGGCCTATTACAGAGAGCCGTATTAAGAATTTTCAAAGTCAAGTGGAACTAGCAGTAGCTAATAATATCTTGTTCTGATAACCCTAATGTTCGAGAATAATGATTTGTCAAACTTTTAAGTGTTATAACAAAGAACTCAGCAAAGTATTTAAAGTTGTACAGCTTGCCGTAAACTGTTCATTTCAACCTCAATAGGCAGTTACATAAAAATCAATTTGGCTTCACCAAGGGTAGATCGACAGCACATAATTGGATGCATGGGATAAAGCGAAAAATGCTATTGGTATATTTTGTGACCTGTCTTAGGCTTTTGATTGCATGGATCATGGTATATTATTAATTAAACTGAGTTATGGAATTAAAACAAGGCACTGGACCTTATGCAATTATTTATCTGATAGTATCCAAAAAGTAGATATTGGTAAAGAAAGATTTAGGGGCTCAAAAATTGATTGAGGCGTCCCGCAAGGATCAATATTGGGCCCTTTTCTATTTTTAGTATATGTAAATAGTCTTCCTTTTTTAGCAAAAGATCTCGGTGATTTTTGTCGCAAACTTTACGCGTTCGGTAAAGGTAATTGCGAGCAAATTAGTCAGCCCGATAAGTTTGTAGGAATCCTTCACCGAAATCTTAAAGTTCGCGACAAAAATCGTAAAGATGGCGGTCGTTTGCGACAAAAATGAATAGTTCCGTTGGTAAATCAATATGAATATTAGAAATTTTACCTTTTCTTTATGTTAATCTACTGTATTTATGGAAATAAATAGTCATTGAATCATTTGAAACTTGATTCTTGCAAAGAAAATCAAAATACGTTAAAATATATTTGGTAAAAATTTGCGACCGATATCGGTCATTATCTATGTCGAGACTGCTCGCCCTGGGGCCTGATTCCACTAACGGTGGATAGTGAGGCGATTGTCGCCTCACTATAACAATATTATCGCTTTATTATCGCGTATCAATCACCGCCATTGACACCTTTAAAACGAAAAAAAATCATGTTGGTAGAATACCAAAATTGGGATTCAACCAACATGATTTTTGTTCGTTTATGCCATAGCTATAATTATTATTACGATTATGACAACTGTTTGACAATTTGACCGTTCAATGGGGCAAATGATATATTAATAGAATACCAACTAAATGTACGACTCAATCTCTATCTTAATCGTATGGCGCCATTATAGTATTTGTTTAAAAAATTGTGGAATTAGGCCCCTGCATATTTGCTCCTCTTGAGATCCTCGGCCAAATCTGTCGCCGCACCCACCCTCACGGATGTCCTGGGGAGATGGGAAGGCGCTAGTGTCGAGGCATGTAACGTCCCAAACAATGTTGCTCCCCAACTCCCATGAGACTGTGTCAGACCGTCGGGTCTTTTTTCAGGTGGACCATGGACAAACCGTGTAAAAAAGTGCTCGACCCAAAAACTCCCTCATTTGAATTAAGAGGCCCTCTGCGGGGAGAAAACTCTTGCCTTGGACAAAACTTGAAATCTATAATCTGTGGTGTATCAGTTCTCTTCACAGTTTTATGTGTAATATGCATAATAATTATGCTTATTAGGGTATTTTAGTAGTTTGATACGAATATAGTCTGTTCAAAAAGAGAAGTCGTGCGTTACGGTGAACTAACACTTTTAGTCGTACTGCAATGACAGAGCGTTGGTTGTCAACACAACAAAAATATCTGTCAATTGGCACACGAGCGCCCTCAATTCCCACGACTCTCTTTTTGAATAGAGTCTATGCGGTTTAACTACGAACCTCATTTGTGATGGAAGAACACCAACGCACAGGTATAGCTTAGTGTTCTTTTAGTTTGTTTTTACATAATTTTGTAAGTGTAAGAATATAATCTTGGAAAAGGTAATTTCTTTTATTTTTGCGACTGCAAAGACTAAGTACCTATACTTAGTTTCACGTGTTCCTGATGATATCTTCCTAGCCGAATTTCGGCCTTGTCGACCAGTTACAACGGAAACTAGTCAGGTGCAGCACAGGATATTTTGAAGTCGGTCAACGCTGTGGTTTTTCAGGTTTACTATACAGAAGAAAGAAAAGGTTGAAAAAGTTCTTAACCCGTCCAGAGGCTGCGCTTCAAATCCAAGGTCCTATACTCGGAGACACGAAATGTCTCGGCCGAGGATGCAAAACTAGATCACTGATTATAATCTTATCTTATCTTATACCTCTAAACGAGGTATACCTATGCATGGTTTGTTTTTTTCGATTATTTAGGTTAATACATAAACAAATAAAGTATAAAATAAGAGGCGACTAAGGGACATGAACCGGGAACAATTCCACATGGACATGAACCAGAACAATTCCACTACCAAACTGCGATCCCCAACCCGCATGCCCAGCGTGGGGATTATGGGCAATAAGCCCCCAATGAAAAATACAGCCAAAAAATGGCCCCCAGTTCCCGGCCGCCTCGCTATTCCTGGCCATGGTAGCGGCCATGGTAACGGCGGGGCAGGGGGTGCTAGGAATCCCCGGGCTACGGCATGCTACCATTCATTACGCAAACAATTGACCCTGGCGACGTTTAACGGACGCACTCTGAGGCTTGACCACCATCTAGCGCAGTTGGAAGTGGAGTTAGAACATTAAATGGCATGTTCTGGGGTTATGTGTCAATTGGCACACGAGCGCCCTCAATTCCCACGACTCTCTTTTTGAATAGAGTCTATGCGGTTTAACTACGAACCTCATTTGTGATGGAAGAACACCAACGCACAGGTATAGCTTAGTGTTCTTTTAGTTTGTTTTTACATAATTTTGTAAGTGTAAGAATATAATCTTGGAAAAGGTAATTTCTTTTATTTTTGCGACTGCAAAGACTAAGTACCTATACTTAGTTTCACGTGTTCCTGATGATATCTTCCTAGCCGAATTTCGGCCTTGTCGACCAGTTACAACGGAAACTAGTCAGGTGCAGCACAGGATATTTTGAAGTCGGTCAACGCTGTGGTTTTTCAGGTTTACTATACAGAAGAAAGAAAAGGTTGAAAAAGTTCTTAACCCGTCCAGAGGCTGCGCTTCAAATCCAAGGTCCTATACTCGGAGACACGAAATGTCTCGGCCGAGGATGCAAAACTAGATCAGTTCCCGGCCGCCTCGCTATTCCTGGCCATGGTAGCGGCCATGGTAACGGCGGGGCAGGGGGTGCTAGGAATCCCCGGGCTACGGCATGCTACCATTCATTACGCAAACAATTGACCCTGGCGACGTTTAACGGACGCACTCTGAGGCTTGACCACCATCTAGCGCAGTTGGAAGTGGAGTTAGAACATTAAATGGCATGTTCTGGGGTTATGTGAAGTCCGTAGAGAGGGAGAGGACACCGTAACCTTAGACTCGGGCCATCTTCTCTACTTTCGCGAGGGTGATAAAACATCCCAGGGTGGCGTAGGTTTCCTCGTCAACAAGGCCCTCTCTAGCAACGTTCAAGAAATCTCCAGTGTGTCGACCAGGGTAGCGTACCTGATCCTTCGGCTGTCCAAGCGGTACAGCTTGAAGGTAATTCAGGTTTACGCACCGACCTCGGCACACTCGGATGATGAAGTGGAGGATATGTACGAAGACATATCCAAAGCCTTGCATAACACCACTAAGGCTCACTTCAACGTTGTTATGGGGGACTTTAACAAGGTTAAAGTCCCCAAGGCAAGGTGGGAACCCGGACTGGCAACGAATCCCGAATAGGCTCGCATGGTTATGGAGTTAGGAATCACAGGGGGCAAATGCTTGTCAACTTCCTTGAGAAGGAGGGGCTGTTCTTAATGAACTCCTTCTTTAAGAAACCGCCCCAGAAGAAGTGGACGTGGCGAAGCCCCGACACTGTGACTAAAAATGAGATCGACTTCATCATGACGGATAGCAAGCACATATTCAGAGATGTCTCAGTGATCAACAGGTTTAATACCGGATCTGATCGGATTTTATCCCCCGCCACCATAGAGTGGAACTCGCCCTCTTCGCGGACGACACAGCACTATACGCATCCGACTCGAATTCGAGTCGGGTGAGTATGAGGCTGCAAGCCGCACTAGACAAACTTGGGTGCCTGGGTCATAAAATGGCGCATAGAAGTAAATCCGACGAAGAGTGCAGCAGTGTACTTTTCGCGGAATTACCCTAAGCCCAGGACCCTCTCCCCCTTTGGCAAACCCATTCCCTGGGTTAAATCAGCCAAATACTTAGGGGTGATCTTAGACCGCCGCCTCAATTTAAAACCCCATCTCCACGCTGTAGCCAATCGCGCTAAGTTCATACTTGGCCGATTGAATAGCCTCCTTATAGCGAAGAGTAAATGTCCCTTAGAAATCAGGTGACACTTTACAAATCGGTCATTCGCCCAGTCATGACGTACTCCTCTGTAGTATTCGGCCACTCAGCCAATACTTACGCCCTTCAGGTTGTCCAAAATAGATTCCTGCGCAAAGCCTCGGGCTGTCTGTGGTACATGCGCAATAATGACCTCCATCGCGATTTCAATCTCGAGTCCATCGCCCATTTCATAAAGACCGCCTCCCAGCGGCATTATGAATCGGCCCCGGATCATTACAATCCCTTGATCTCCACAATACCCGACTATCCCATTGACAATCCTCCCACGAGTTCTCTCCTCCGTAGACCGAGACACGTTCTCGGCGATCCCGTTGACCCACTCACCGCCGCTAACCCGGAGGTGACGTCAACCGATTCGTTACCGCACACTACACAGCCGACCAAAAACCGACCCCGCCGTAAGCGGGGTCGAAGAATTCCCTCCTTCCGCCCGTAGGTGCAGTCGTGCACCTGAGGCGTAACCTCCATGCCCTCTCGTAGCATCTGGCGACAGCCCAAGCCGAGGCTCGCACCTAAGTGGTGGCCCTTGTGCGTGTCGCCCCAACCTAAATTTTGCCGGCGAGACGCCATCTGCGCCCGCCAAAAGTCCGGTAAAGCTGTCATGGCCATCTGCGGTCAACAGCATCATAGTCCATTCGAAAAAAAAAACTAAGATACAGTTATCGAGCAGCAGTCGGACCGAGTGGAGCTCCCCCCTCGTTGCAAAGTTAGGTAATTTAATAATGGGTTTACTGCTAGTTGGTTTTTGACATTGAAATTGTCAGTCAAGATTACGAGTATAATGTTTTATTGTTTTATGTTTTTCTCTATTCATAGAGATAGATAATGTATAAACTGTGGTTATATAGATATAGATAATGGATAATGCTGTGTGGATTGTCCACCATTATTTATTATTATTTGTTTTATGTTTTATTCTAAAAATAACATGTACTAAACACCTAAGAGATTAAGTAAATTTGCTAGCGGTTTCTTGTTTACTTCTACCACTAGTGGACAAAAGATTGAAGTGAACCGAATCTCAATAACACCTTATTTCTTATTTTTATAATAGTTTTTCGGTACCTAAGTCTAAAGAAATAAAGTTATTGACTTCTGACTTCCGATTTCATTATTTACAATTCCCAATTTGAAACTCGACGCCAAGCAAGTGAGTTTTTGTTATTTGTATCGTGGTTTATTTACTAACATGCTCCATGCTGGATGGATAAACCATAGGTAGTAACCTTTTAGGTAGTACATACCTACTTAGTTCTTTTTAACATATATTGCATTTGATGCAACCGCGTACCTAGTGTTTTATTTGATACAACACGTTCTTTCAAATCATCGCAGCTCGAGTTTATGTTGAAAAAAACACACAGTTCACTTTTCAGTCTCTATCCCAAATTCCCAACCCAAGGCGGTTTCGTTCATGGGTCCATATATTCCCCATCACACTGAAAATGCGCTCGACAAAGGCGTTCGACACGCGCGCGAATCTTGCGTTTGAGGGATATCATATCCCTACTTTTGTAGGCGCTTCTGACCAGTAATACCGACTTTCCTCAAAATACCGGACATTGTTCTGTCCGGTATGACCATTAGTTTTTTACCGGACAGGCCTCGAAAATACCGGACTGTACGCTTAAATACCGGACATCTGGCAACCCTATTCGACACAAAAAAGGTTATTGAGAATCGTGAAAGTGAAACCGAAGACCGAGGTATGTAATTTTATAATGATTTAAAAAAATATTTTAATCCAGAATGTTTTAATATAAATTTGTAGCATGTGACACTGTCGCACGTTGTTGACTCGGCGTAAACGAGCCTTTAGATCCCAGCGATCCACACAGACTGTCTTTTGTGTCTTTGAATTCGAATTGGTTGAGTTTACGTGCCGGGTAGCCGTTTTGTTATCTGCCGGAACTAAAGTAAATGTATCCATTCAGTGTTTTTATTAGAAATTAAATGTTTTTATTAGAAATTAAACATTTCATAAAGTACAAACAAAATAATCTTTTCGTAAGAGCCCTACTAGCTGCCGGCTGCGAAAAATTTCTCTAGTGGTAAGGGATTAGATTTGAGGTCAGTTCATCTACTAAAAAGTCTGGTTTACTTTAGAAAATGATCGTAGGTAGATCTACGGTACGGTACGGAACCGACCTAGCCCACGCATACAGACAATAACATAATCAAACGTTGAATTCAACGTTCTTCAAAAATAATGATAATTATAAGTTGGGCTACAGATTACCGTGTTGTTCAAACCCAACCACTATCCGAACCCGAAACGATTCGTCACCGCGATCTAGCGCTCGTCCACCTTAAGTAGCGACATCTAGTTATAAAATCGGGAACTTATCACGGTCAAGCTCGACAACCTTGTTCTATGAGTGATAAGGTTCAAATTTAAATGCCGACTTGAACATTCGAAACTGTTTGATAAATTAGCTTCTGCTCGCTACTTTGCTTACTTTATCATCGTCATCATCATCAACCTATAGTAGTCCACTGCTGGACAGTGCATTTCCTAATGAGTGCCATAGCAGCGCCCTGTCTTCAGCTCGACGCATCCAGCAGCTGCTGCTGTCTTTCGCCAATCTTCATCCCACCTGGCCGAAGGGCGTCCTACACTACGTTTGTCGAGTCGCGCTCTCCACTCAAGATCACGTTTACCCCAGCGGTTGTCGGTTCTTCGCAAGAATGGTCGACCCACTGCCACTTCAGCTTGCTAATTTCTTGAGATTTTTGAAACACTATTAATTTATAGCTAGGTATTTTATAGTTGGTGCAAATTCTTGGCCGTCACCATACCGCAACGCAATCTATATGTTCTTGCTGATATTTGCACAAACAAGTATTTTTACCGAAGCGGGAAGCGTACCCGCCACCTATTACACCGCAACCAGCTATTCGCTCGCTGCGCCACAGAGGTCGTCACTTGAAGTTACATTGATAAAGTTAAGTGATCGACAATGTTGTTGTACGTATCTTTGATTACTGAGATCAGATGAAAGGCGCGAATGTATATTTCAACAAAATATCTTTAATTATATTTTAGAGTTTATAACATCACTTTTTTCTACTTGTATTTATTAAACCTCGCGGTTACACCGGCGTAGTTCCCGTTCCCGTGGGAATGCCGGGATAAAACATAGCCTATGTCTTCCAGATTGTTTTTATATAAATTTCTTACTCAAGAAATTTATATAAAAACAATCTGGAGGAAAATACATTTTAAGTAAGGGAGTAGGTTTAAGGTCAGTTCATCACTAAAAACTCAGGTTTAGCTTTGAAAAATGTCCGTAGATCTAGGCTACGTTCCGATTCACGCTTAATGCGCTGACGCGCGTGATAGTATATGATACAAATATAATGTATAGCTGTGTATATGCTCCTGAATAAAATAAAGTAATGATATTGTGAAACATTAACCTACCTTTGGTTGTATTGTTTAGTTTTATATTTTAGTATTGTTTTGCAGATAAAACTGTATTATTTACACTGTTTTGTCTGCAAAGTAATGTATTCATTCGAAGTTAATACTATTTATATAATTTAAGTGAAATTATAAGCAGAAAACCCCATTTTGTTAGATTTTGTTGTATTTTAGCCTTGTTTTGCAGATAAAACTGTATTGTTTACACTGTTTTGTCTGCAAAGTAATGTATTCATTCGAAGTTAATACTATCTATATAATTTGAAGTGAAATTATAAGCAGAAAACCACATTTTGTTAGATTTTGTTGTCGAATACCGCTGATGACGTAACGATCAGCTGAGGCGCAGGTGTTGTTTGCTCACTGGTATAAAAGGCTGTCGAACGGTCGACTAAGGGACAGTTATCGAGCAGCAGTCGGACCGAGCGGAGCTCCCCCCTCGTAGCAAAGTTAAGTAATTTAATTATTGTTTTACTGCTAGTTGGTTTTTGACATTGAAATTGTCAGTCAAGATTATAATGTTTTATGTCTGTCTCTATTCATAGAGATAGATAATGTATAAATTGTGGTTATATAGTTAATGGATGATGGATAATGCTGTGTGGATTGTCCACCATTATTTATTATTATTTATTTTATGTTTTATTCTAAAAATAACATGTACTAGACACCTAAGATATTAAGTAAATTTGCTAGTGGTTTCTTGTTCACTTCTTCCACTAGTGGACAAAAGATTGAAGTGAACAGAATTTCAATAACACCTTATTTCTTATTTTTATAATAGTTTTTCGGTACTTAAGTCTAAAGAAATAAAGTTATTGGCTTCTGACTTCCGATTTCATTATTTACAATTCCCAAAATGTTAGGATGCATTGTGATGTAGGTAATTCCTTAATCCTATCAAAATTATATAGTTCGACTAGGTACTTATAGGTCGAAAATCTCTTATCAGAAGTGGGATAGCCCGGAACTGTTTCAAAGTTCTAATATGTTCTTTCACAAGTTTCAGGTTGGATCCCGCAGCAGACCTTCGTGGACGAAGGTCTTGCTCAAGCCGATTTCTGACTGATGCTTCCAATCCACGACGAGATGGTGGACGTGATGCTACCAATGCCCGATCCTACGACATACTTGCTATTTGTTGCAACTACATTGAGGTGCTGAGCAACGAAATTCGGACGAAGTCACGAAGGATCGGAAGGGTTCGTAAACTAGGTACGACGACGTAAAAACGTGACGCAAGACGGTCTTACACGATTTTGTTTTGGTAGCTATAAACTTGAACTGTATCATAATAAGAAACTTCAGGAATAAGTAGGCTTGCAATTCATAAAAACCTACAAAATTCTCAAGAATTACGATACAAAATTTGCAACTTCTAGTATTGCTCGATCGATGTTTTCATATTGTTCTGAAATTGTAGTGGTTGACATAGCATTGTCAATGCGAACTTATTTTTAACTACTGGCAGTTTATCATTTTGACAGCGTTTACTACTTTGGTTCAATTAGTGCCAACATTTTTTTTTTACTATTAGTTTCTTATGTTAATTCACTTATAAAAAAAAAAATTGGCCAAATACAAATGCTAGTGAAACAAAAAAAAAAGAAAAAAAGAACAGAATAATATACCGGTATTGACTTTTATCGATCTTGATATAATTATATATCTGTTATATGGATGTTATAAGGAAATTGCATTGGATGGTACATGTTCATAAATTTGACGACGTTGAGATCTAAATGATGTGCTTTGTTTATTGCCCAAGAGTTTAAGATTGTTGGTTTGAGGCCACCAGTCTAAAGATGGGGCTTGGTTATTTTGGTGACTTGAAGTCTGTTGGCTTGGTCCGCTATTAAATAAAAATAGTTATGTATGGTCATATCTTATGTACATGTACATCAGCAAAAGTTTTGTCAAACAACAAAATATATATATATATATATATATATATATATGTACAAGATTAGGTACATATTAAACAGAAAAAAAAAACGAATAAGGTCTGGTATAAAACATTTTTTTTATTAAATTCACATGTAAACAAAGTGGCTTTTATGGCCATTGTCAAATAAACGAAAACAAAATAATAAAGTGAAATAATAACAGAATCAGTATTAACTAAATGAATGGTAAATAAACACACAGTTTGTCACTTTTATACAGCACACAAAATTTTAAACAAAATAAAACACCCAACAAAATTAGAAACACAGGGTTGGTTAAAAGAAAAAGTGCTTAACAATTATTTCAAATGAATAAAATAGAAAAAAAACGCATAATATGACATAGTTCCATGAATTTATAGTATTTTAAATATTTTCGATAAATTATAACATCAAATATGATAAACAAGACAGGTATTGGTAGAAGTCTCCCCCATTTCTCTCCATGGTTTTTCTGTCTCTGGCTTGTCTCATTCATTTTGGTCCGATTTATTTTTTCTAAATACGCTTCCGTGGTCGCCCTTTGCTTCCTTTATTTTCTCGTGGTATCAATTCCGTCACTTTTTAACCGACTTCAAAAAAGGAGGAAGGTGTCAATTTGACTGCATTTTTTATGTTTGTTATATTAGGACTTTTGACTGAGTGATCCGACTTTCATAGTTTTTTATATTTTATTTTTGGAAGCTGGTACTTCTTTTATGATTCTATGTCAATGTTGCCCAGTTCGGACTTTGTCTATCTTGTATCGTCCATCTTACTGACATGTTCTGCCCAGTTCCACCCAGCTCCACTTGAATGACCGTGTTCTAGTTAGGTCAAATCGTTTTTGTTTTGACTCTAAGGAAGTGTTTGTTAAGGAATTTAGAAGAGTAAAAAAAATTGGTAAATTGCATTTTATACCATGCTCAATTATAGGGTAGCAAAACCAAACTCCTTTAAAAAAAAATAAAAAAATCTTTTGTCAATTCAATACATTAGTGACAGCTTAATATTTTTATCGGAATAGTTTTCCTTTTATGTTGTCAGCTTAGCCGAGCGATTAGTCGAAGGTTCAGTAATCAGTAAATATAATAATGTAAAAAGATTCTTTTGGCAATTCAATACATTAGTGAGAGCTTAATATTTTAATCTTATCGTTATGGTTTTCCTTTTATGTAGTCAGCTTAGCCGAGCGATTAGTGAAAGGTTCAGTAATCAGTAAATATATTACACCCAATATATTATTTAGAATCTGATGGAGATAAACAAAGCAACAGCTTAGAATAGAATGGAATAGAAAAAACATTTATTGGGACACAGGTACATAAAGAGTTTAAAAAATAAACAAACGACAAACAAAAACAGTATAACATGGAGGTAAAAGTGACATGAAAGGGTGATGGTAGTTTACATTAAATATATGGGTCTGCCTCCACGTCCCTTTTAATTTTTATCAATAAAGAGCTCTGTATCAACAGATAAATTGATTAATAAATATAGGGATCAAAGTTTGAAAAAGGTAATAATATAATAAATAATTATATGATTGTGTTTGCTGCAAATATGTTTGAATGTTAATGTTATACAAAATAGTAAGAAAATAGATGAAACAAAAATTAGGCGCTTTATTAGTTTGTTATTCGTTGATCGTGAGGTAGTAAGTGTGTATGCTGTGAAATTTTAGTACTGTACAAAGATAAAGAATACTGTTGGAGTGAGCTTCCCGATACGCTTCAAAAACTATGTAAACAAAAAAAAAAAAGAATGAGTGATGTTCCCATAAAAATGCATAGCTTAGAGCTTAGAGATAGTGCTGATCGTTATAAGAAGTTAAAATAACTTGCACAATATAAAAAATTGCTGAGATGGCCAAGTGAATGGCTTAAACAGAATAATGACTTTGAAGAATCACTTTGATCAGTACCGTAATAGATTATTGTGTTACAAAGTAAAATAAAATTAATATTTAATTAAGATATTGGTTCATTTACTTAAAATTATTGTATAATGTTTTAATTTGTATAAAGCTAATTGCTTCAGTTTTTCCATGAATCTATGATTGAACATCTCCGGTTTTAAATAAATTGTTTAATTAGTAACTGTATAAAGGTAAATTTAGTATGTTTGATTTTCTATGGATTTATGATTGAGAACCCATTCTTTGAATTAATTAGTTAATGTTTGGTATGTTTATATGGATATAATTGCCAGGAGCATACACATAGATGGGCTGGGATGACTAGGACACTGGTCTATTCTTTGCCTGATGTTGACCTGAATGTCATTTGCAGTGGTGACAGGGTCTTCATGTCAAGGCACTGAATATTAGACCAACTCATGAATGTGTTGGACACTGATCGATTCTTTGCTTTATGGTTATCTGAATGTCATGTGCAGGGGTGACAGGATCCTTAAAACAAGGCACTGAATTAAAATTAAAACTGTGCATCCATGGGTTGGTACTGCTGGTCGATTTCTGCCCTGATACTTCACTGGTATTCATGCTGCAGATGATAGGCGTTGTATGTCAAGGGCTACTTCACTGGTATTCATGCTGCAGATGATAGGTGTTGTATGTCAAGGGCAGGGACAGCAGGCTAATTTGGGGGTCAATTGTAGTTGGTACTTTGAGAACAAAGTACTTGTCAGTATGGCCGTGATAGTATATGATACAAATATAATGTATAGCTGTGTATATGCTCCTGAATAAAATAAAGTAATGATATTGTGAAACATTAACCTACCTTTGGTTGTATTGTTTAGTTTTATATTTTAGTATTGTTTTGCAGATAAAACTGTATTATTTACACTGTTTTGTCTGCAAAGTAATGTATTCATTCGAAGTTAATACTATTTATATAATTTAAGTGAAATTATAAGCAGAAAACCCCATTTTGTTAGATTTTGTTGTATTTTAGCCTTGTTTTGCAGATAAAACTGTATTGTTTACACTGTTTTGTCTGCAAAGTAATGTATTCATTCGAAGTTAATACTATCTATATAATTTGAAGTGAAATTATAAGCAGAAAACCACATTTTGTTAGATTTTGTTGTCGAATACCGCTGATGACGTAACGATCAGCTGAGGCGCAGGTGTTGTTTGCTCACTGGTATAAAAGGCTGTCGAACGGTCGACTAAGGGACAGTTATCGAGCAGCAGTCGGACCGAGCGGAGCTCCCCCCTCGTAGCAAAGTTAAGTAATTTAATTATTGTTTTACTGCTAGTTGGTTTTTGACATTGAAATTGTCAGTCAAGATTATAATGTTTTATGTCTGTCTCTATTCATAGAGATAGATAATGTATAAATTGTGGTTATATAGTTAATGGATGATGGATAATGCTGTGTGGATTGTCCACCATTATTTATTATTATTTATTTTATGTTTTATTCTAAAAATAACATGTACTAGACACCTAAGATATTAAGTAAATTTGCTAGTGGTTTCTTGTTCACTTCTTCCACTAGTGGACAAAAGATTGAAGTGAACAGAATTTCAATAACACCTTATTTCTTATTTTTATAATAGTTTTTCGGTACTTAAGTCTAAAGAAATAAAGTTATTGGCTTCTGACTTCCGATTTCATTATTTACAATTCCCAAAATGTTAGGATGCATTGTGATGTAGGTAATTCCTTAATCCTATCAAAATTATATAGTTCGACTAGGTACTTATAGGTCGAAAATCTCTTACGCGCATGAAGTCGTTTCTTTTCAACTTTCAGCGCGCTGACAGAGCGCACGGCAACGCCCACTTTGCCACGCCCCTCGAGCGCACGGGAGCGCATGAACTGCTTCACCTTTCGAGACAAGGCAGCTCGTGCGTTCCTTCAACTTCTTTGCGAGTGCCGTCTGAGCGTTTCGTTTCATTAATCGCGCCAACTCGCACCAACGCGCTCAGATGAATCGGAACGGGGCTTCGTGCGCGCATAGCTCGTGCAGTGCGTTAGCGCTTTAAGTTTGAATCGGAACGTACCCCTACTGTACGGATTTCGATTACCAAACCAAACCGACCAAGAAGCCCACGCTTAAATTAAACAATAAAATATAAAATATCAAACGTTACAATTAGGAATCCGCAAAAAGTATCGATACCTAAGTATACTCGATACTTTTGTTACGATACCGAGTAATTTAGTAGTCGATACCATTTATTACGATACTGAGTAAGACTGGATACTTTTCAGCGTACTCGTTACATTTTCGTTGTATCCCTCCCTATTAACGTTCTTGACTATTGTTTATGGACTCTATGGCTAATACTGCTATCCTAATCTTATTAAGTTTTTCCGTACCAAAATTGTTAAGTAAGAGTGCTTTGAGAAATTAAAGCTTTTTATAAATAATAAACTAACCAGGTAGCACGACTTTTGACCCGAAGTTCTTGCCTGTGCAGGCGGTATACTTAGTAGATGTTTCAAAACTATTTTTTTTTTAATTTATGTAAAATTAAAAAGTATTTGATACCTGAGTAACTCGAATCTTTTGATACGAGTACGCTATCGATTATCTCTGTTGCGATACTACTCATGAGTATAGTATCGATCGATACATTTATTTTGATACCTACCATAATTTACTATATCCCTAGCATGGTATAATAAAACAAGGTATTGCATTCCGAACTTATTCCGAACGGTAATTGTCACCAGCCATAGAGTATATCAACCATAGACACCAGCTTCTACAAAGGTTATCAACTCCAAAACTAAATATCGGCTATACTAAAGGGCGCTCCACACTCACGAAAATCTCGCGAGAGTCGTCAGCCGTCAGCTCGCCCCAGCCTCAATCTCCGTTGCTGTCTACGCCTGCTTGGCCTGGTGAGATATAGATGGATAATAATTTTATTGAAAAAACCACATTAGAGTCAGAGTCAGAGTCAAATCGTTTATTTCTTTAGACTTACAAAATAAGCACTTAGACAAGTCAAATTTTTACTATATAAACAGCTTGATAAATAGTAATTACTAACAAACAATAAATAAGGTGCAATTGACTCTAATTTACTTGGTTTTTTTTCCACTAGCGGAAAAAGTCTAATAAAGATACGTTTGCCAAAATCTTCGAAACTGATAAATAGATAAAACCATATTGTATATCTAAAACTCAGATTACGTGCCTGGCATAAATTACAATCTTTGTTATATAATCTAGGTACTGTTTATATTACAATACACAAACTTGGCTTTACAAAACACCATAGAGTACAAAGGGAAAAAAAGGACAGACAGACATAAATTAATTAGAAATTAAAAACCTTAATATGAGAGGTCAGTCTAGTCTAGTTAAACAAAACAAATAAATTAATAAAATAAAATAAAAGGTACTTACATACTTATGTCAAAGTATGCTGCTGTAAAAGGGCATTGTCAAACTGTATTAAAATAATGTACAAAATTACATAATAATGTCATAAAATAATTTAGATTAAATTAACATGTAGTTACATAAATAAAGCTGGTGTATAGGGGTATTGTTAAATAAAATAAAACAAAAATATAAGACCCTAAAGAATCTATCTGTAGGTAAGAAGCATATGGGTCAATGTGCTTTTTTGTAATTTTACAGGAGAGCCAAAAACCATTTTTTTTTATTGTTTCCGTAATATCTCCAACCTTATTGACATTATGCAATTTGTTTTAATGCCATTGTGTAGCTGCATTATCTGTCTACGTTTTGAAAAATTCGAAACCACTATTGCTACAAATCAATAATATTAAATATAATATTTTCAAGAAAGTGGTACTACTTAGAGCCAAATACCGCTACCAATGAGGCCCCATGTATAGATAGCCCCTTATGCAACTACAATTTCGACATGCGTTTCTATTAATAAATGATTTCTATCTAAACATAGGCCATTATGCTGCGCATAATATTAAAAAAAACTACGGTGCCAACTTGCTACATAGATCGAAATGCCTCCCAGCTATTTCATATTTTACGTGTTAGCTCTGTATGCTTCAAAGTTAAAGATGAAATTACTGAAAAATACTAGTTCTATGAACAGTTAGACCCAATTTTATATTTAACTTCTAGATACTCAGCAAATTTCAAAAGACCTAAGTGTATATGGCTCGAATTATCCAAAATCTAATTCTTGATTGTGGTGTTCAACTAAAAGATAAACAAAGTTTTTTTAAGTATTTTGTAGGTACCTACAACATGAATTTATTATTTATAATATGAAAATAATCTTTCTTAATCATCATTACCAGCTTCTGGTACGTTACATGTACTGGTGAAGTGAGACAAATGTTTGTAGAAATTGTGACAGCTTTCAGGAACCCACTGCAGGAGAGTCAGTATTTCCTTATACTTTGCCGTAATATAGGGTTTTCTGTTGACCTTACTATTTTGAGACGAAATGGCATTGTAAGACTTTGTTTGGGATGTCTTATGAGAGATAACCCTAAAAAAGGTATGAAGTCTTCAGACAAGGTTTTGTAAAACAGCGTACTCTTCTTATCTTGTCTACATTGCCACCAGACAATGTAGACAATGCGAAAAAGACGTTCGATCTAAATAAAATAAATCTATATATTTTATCTATATATTTTATATTTCGTCGACAGGGAGGGACAGCGACATTTTAGTACTGTCAAATTAGTTTAGTAGATTTGGCGACATCTGAATAGACATCAATCAATGTTATAATCATTACAGTCATTTCTGTGACACGAAACGGGTTTTTCTCAGCACATGTCCTTGTAAATTGAGCCCAGTCCCTGGGTTTCACTAGTTGTATTATTGACATCTTTTTCTTTTTTCTTTCTGTTTTAGAATGGGCATGAACGACTTCCATATAAAAAAATATGTATTATTGGTACACTTCACTATAAATTATTAAATTTACGTATATTCTTTTTATGTATTAGTGTGTATTCGATTGGAATTTTCTGAAGATAGATTTAATTTGGTTCTCTGTTTCTTACAACTAACTAAGTACTTTATTTTATAATGCATTAAATTTTTTATCCATGTAGTTAAGTAGGTATTATCTGGTTTAGTTTAGCACATTTAATACTATTCCTGCATTATGTTTTTCCATCATTATTTTTTAAATATTTAGTTCTTGTACATAGTCTATTAAAGACACAATTTGTTAATTAATAAGAGAAGCCTTGGGTCCTGTAATAATCAATAATCAATAATCATTTATTTTGTAAATTTCATGAATAACACGTCATTGATTTAAATCACATACATAACACGTACTTATTGTATGCACGTAGGGATTCTAAATTATAGTAATATTAAAGTCAAACAACTAATATTGCAAATAATAATTCAAATTAAACAATAATTAAATGAAATTCAAAATAATAAAATACATATACAGTCAAAAAAATAATACAAGAGTTTATCTATTAATTAGATAGGTATTAATACATTTAGTCACATTTACAGGCTATGAATTCCTCATAGCTGTAGAAGCTGTTGTCAATGAGCCAGTGCTTCAATTTGCTCTTAAATAATGTCAGGCTAGTTGCCTTCGTAACAATTTCAGGAAGACTGTTGTACACTGTCGGCGCGGTCCCATTATGCGCGTTAACTTCCCCGACTTCGCCAGAGTTCGCGGTAGGGAAGTGAGCTTGTCCGCTCGTCGAGTATTATACCGGTGAACGTCGCTATTTTTAGTGAAAAGTTTTAAATTGTTCCTTACATACACAGATACCTGGAATATCACAATGCACGGAAGGGTAAGTATTTCCAGCTCTTTGAAATAAGGTTTTGCGGAGACGTCTTGTGGTATCTTTACTATTGCACGTATGGCGCGCTTCTGCATGCGGAAGGCACGCTGCCAGTCGGCAGCACGCCCCCACAGTTCAGCTCCGTACTGCAATAGTGAGTGTACAGTCGCATAGTAACATGAGCGTACTACGTGCCTCGGCAGGAATCTCGCCAGGCGGCTTAGTGCATAGCACGCGCCACCAAGCTTTCCGCACACTTTGTCAATGTGGTACTCCCAGGTGAGGCTCCTGTCAAGCTCAAAACCCAAAAGTGTGGTTTGAGCTACCTGCTCGATAAGCGTCGTACCAGCTACAACCGATAGGGATCTGGGGAGGTGTCCAGACAGGCAGACGTGCATGAAATGCGTCTTTGCGATGTTCAAGACAAGACCGTTAGCTTTGAACCACTCGTCAAGTGTGGACGCGGTAAGGTTTAGATTATGCTCCAGGGCGTCTATTGTTGTACCAGAGACTACGGCGACCACATCATCCGCGTACATGAAGACCTCCGCAGTGCTCACAGCCTCCGGAAGATCGTTAAGCAGCATGGAAAACAAGATGTTCGAGACCGCAGATCCTTGGGCCACGCCCATTGTCGTTGTTAGAGCGCAGGATCGAATCTTCCCATTCTCTCCAACAACTACCTGCGACCTAGACCTTAGCATGCTGGATAGTAGTGAGAGCGCGGTACCTCGCACTCCGTAGTGTTCCAGCTTGGCTGCGAGCACCGCGTGGTCGGCCACATCAAACGCCTTTGAGAGGTCACAGCAAATAATAGCTACCTGCTGTTTTCTCTCTCTAGCTTCTAAGACATTTTGTATAACCTGCCGTGCCAACGATGTGGTCGATCAGCCCTCTCGATACGCGTACTGCCTGTCTGATAGTGCCTCAGTTTCGGTCAGGTATGTAGTGAGTCGCGAGCTTATACCGTTCTCCATTACTTTTGATATTGCAGGTATTATGGACACTGGTCTGTACGAGTCCATGCTAGACCTACTACCCTTCCCCTTATAGATCGGCGACACCTTACTTAGCTTAAGGCACGTCGGTAGTTCACCGGCGCGCAGGCACTCGTTGAATAGGCAAGCCAAAATAGGTGCCAGCGGTCCGGCCGCCATTGCTATCAGTTTCATAGATATACCGTATGCGTCTTTAGATGGCTTCGGAGGTATCCGTTTCATAATAATATGATATACCTCACCTGCAGTAAACGGTACAAACCGCAGCGAGCGGTCGGCCGGCGGGCGCGCCGACTGTAAGGCTGTCTTCACACTATACAAGTCAGCGGCGGGCGCTCCACACGCCAAGGCTGCTCCTTTGAATCTCGCATTCATCGAATCCACAACCTGCTGCTTTGACTGAAATTTAACACCATCTGAATTTTTAATAGTGTCCGTGAAATCAACAGTGCATGTATTGTATTTTCCTCTTTCGGAATTTACAACCCGCCACATCGATTTACATGTGTTTTTACTTCTAGATATTACAACATTAATACAGCTTAGGCTAGTTCGGGATCCTGCGGAATCAACATTATATTGTTAATATTTTATTGTGTCAGAAATAAACGATTTGTATTATATAATATATGAGTGTGGCCCTTCAAAAGAATTTGTGTATAAATATTCTATAGAACAGTCCTTTAACTTTCGCATAAATCTATCACAGTCGTCGTAAGTGTTTATTCCCGAAAGTTTGAATGATAAACAGAGGTCTGTATTGAAAATGAAGCCGCAGAGCCATTCTTTTGAAAATTCGTTCGGTGTGGCATTTGCCATTTCCATTCAATTTTAATTTCCATTTCAACAAACAGTTTGTACATTGAGTTTACGTTTAGCTCGGTACCTAAGAACTTCTTCTGTTTTTTTACTGCACAGCATCCTGCACAGCATCAGGTAGTTTATTTAAAGGTCATCATCATACGATGACATCTTTGGTCTGGATGTACCATTCCGCTTTCAAGCACTTTTTCTATCCTTATCTTGACAAATTTCTTTCCGACCGTCAAAGTACCAATTTAAAAACATTAGGTACTGTGTGAATTGTCCAAAAATATTAATTTATTATTATTATTATTACTTGGTATACCTTAATTTTCTTGTTATCAACTTTCAAAAAATATATAAAAGTATACTTCCAACTTCAGTTGGTTTTTGTCTGGCTTTTATATCTTTTGTCACATGGCGTGTCTATCCCTCGAATAATCAAACGCAACTCAGAATAAGCATGTCTTAAAAATAGTTTTTTTTACAAATTTTAATCGAAAAAAACTTTAAAAAATCGCGTTTTAGGTTAGTCTCAGACTAGTCTAAATCTGAGTTGGGTTTGAGTATTCAGGGTAAGTCGTTCCTTGTAGAGTATCAGTACCTATAAAGTATCATTTGGCGCCAAGTGACAGTAAAACCTATTTTTTTTAGAATGTCTCTAGTTGCATACGGAACTAAGTCGACATAGACTACGAAATTCGCAAATACACTTACAATGGATTGGGGTCATAACGAACTAAGTGATACACGAGCTGGATGCAATTATTAATAATGGAAACCTCCCATACCTTAGACCTATATGCATCACTGTAACTTTATTATTATAAATGTAGTAGGCAAATTAAATAAACAGATCGATGCATCTCGGAAAAACATACACGAACGTGAAATAAAAAAAAAATTGAAAAATGTTACTTTGACCCCTATGCTTCTTACCTACAGCTATTATGAAAGAAACAATAAAACAACGTCAGAGTAATACATAACCAAATTAATATTCGGATGTATAGTATTATGATATAGCTAAATCAGAAACCATCCGTTTGATACTCTGCCACAGATTACCCCCAATAGATTCCGCATGAAAGACGACGACCGCGCACCACGCATCAATGCAAATGCACAGATGTAAATCGCCGCTTCGAAGTACGGCTTCAGTTTCGACCAAGTGTCAGACCCCTACGTTTCTGTGCTCTAACGCTTGTGAAAATTGGTTTTGTGATAGAAAATTGGATAAAATGACTTCATGTGCAGTGAAATCGTGTGGAAAATCATCAAGAAATTCAAACTACCAAAAGGACGGATTAACATTTCATCGGTAAGTAAAATAATTACAAATTTATCATTTATAGAACAGGTCAGCTTATAATGGCTAATGGTACGTAAGGACGGTCACTTGTCTCTTTTCCGCATTGCTGTTATTGTACTCGTTGTCCTTTTCGGCGAAAGCACGTGTTACGCTAGTGTTGTGAATTTCACTTATTTCGAGTCTAGTCGATATCGTTAAAAATGGTGGATGACGTAGATGAGCGGGACTCTCGGTAGGTAGGTATTATTGTATTAACTAGTACGGAGGACAGTCACTCGACTACGGGTAACAACACATACAGAGACTGTGACTGTATAAATACAAAGTTTTCTATAACCTACTACATTTGTAACTCTTAACCTTAAATAGTGCTATTTTATTATTGAAATAAACTTTTAATTTACTTTTCTTTACTTTATAATTGAATTCAAAACAGATGATCTCTCATCATTATTGTGTAATGTGTACAATTTTTTTTATTTTATTTAATTAAATAGTAGTAGTGTTTTTGTCATTTACTTAGGTTTAAAATATTAGTTTGAATGTCTGTATAAATTCATGATCCTATAGAAAATTAATTGTTTACTTTCTTTTAATACGAAATTTACAAACTAATTATCGATGAATTCTAATTTGGTGTTCGACTTTCCCAACCCTACGGTGAGTATACCCTTAGTTCATTATTAGTGCGACCTTGAAATAGCCAATCACAACGCCTTTGTCTCAGTCCCCGCAACCCGCGCCTTCCGCCAATTTTGGTGCGCTAGCATCCGAACAAAAGTATCGTAATGCGGTATCTATTGGGGGTAATCTGTGTACTCTGCAAACATCCCTGATGCACTGATGCAGAAGCGAGGCAGCCCCAACATCGTCATAAAATTAGATAAAATCAGAATTATATTATGACTGAGAAATCTAAATGTATTTTACTTTTATTACGTTCATTCCATTCCAGTCAGGGGGAAATGCTCCCTCTGAAATGTTTAAAAAATAAGCTTGTTTTATTGAATCTTCCCTTACCATAAAATTCACTCTGTGGCCGATATTATTTTGTATAGATACCCTCTCTAATAAAAATCAATTACATATATCTTATAAACAAAGTTTTATTTTAACGAAACGTGAAGCTCATTTATTTGGCTAATTATGGCAATTTTTTTGGAGTTGGTAATCTGGTGACAACTACGTCACCCTAGGGATGTTGAAAAAATATCGATATATCGATATTTCTGATTCGATATATCGATATTTTTTGCCGATATATTTTGATCCGATATATCGATATTTCGATACAAAATATTCAATATCGAAAATCGTATCAAAAACGATATATTTTTTAATTTCAAATCATCATAAAGTCAAAACGTTTCAATTCGTTCATATAAGTGAAATATGAAACTAACGTTGGCTGGCAAAAAGAATTGTTTCAAACCAATTCTCGGACAAAGGAAATCACCTCCAATCCAACCAGCCAGATGAAGAGGATCCTTCCTTATTATTTTGATTTATCTCATGGGGTTCAACCAGCGTTTGCAATGTAAGCGCAAAAAAATGTGTTTATGTACGACATCACATTAGAAACCTCTAAATTTATCAGTGTTTCTCTACAGTATTATGCATGCATTATACATTTAAACCTTCCTATTGAATCACTCTATCAATTAAAAAAAACCGCTTCAAAATCCGTTGCGTAGTTTTAAAGATTTAAGCATACATAGGGACGGACAGACAGCGACAGCGACTTTGTTTTATACTTTGTAGTGATGTTTAATAAATGACGATAAAAATACCTTAGTTTTATTAAGATTTTCGAACGATATAATAATATGCATTTGTACAAAACATTTTAATTGAGTTAGGCTTGACGAGATACATTATTATTTTAAATTGCAAATTTATCTGAAATATTGACCGATATATCGATATTTTTTCCTCGATATATCGAGGCCGATATTGATATTTTTATAAATATCGATATTTTTCTCCACTTCCGACATCCCTACGTCACCCTGATTTCCCGGACCTTGTTTCTTAAACCATGAAGTTACAATTTGTTTTTCAAAAATATCGTTCACTTACTCCATTAGTTGTAATACGTCGTTAGCAGTAATCCCCGTTCACAGCTAGCGACTTATTGCAACTATTGGTGTAAGTGAACGATATCTTTGAAGAACGTTATCTGTAAGAAACCCAACCACTATCCGAACCCGAAACGCTTCGTCACCGCGATCTAGCGCTCGGTCACCTTAAGTAGCGACATCTAGTTATAAAGTCGGGAACTTATCACGGTCAAGCTCGGCAACCTTGTTCTATGAGTGATAAGGTTTAAATTTGATTGCCGACTTGAACATTTGAAACTGTTCGATAAATAAGCTTCTGCTTGCTACATTACTTACTTCACCATCTTCATCATCATTATCTTCATCACTATATTAGTCCACAGCTGGACATATGCAATGTATCCGTATAGTATCTATCTATAATGTATACATGGATACATTACATAAAACGAGTGTTTTTTTTATAGTGTCTAACAAAGAATTTTTGTATTGTATTTATTTGTATCACCTGATATAACATACCTTATATTGCATAGGTATGCGATATAAAGTGTATAAGAGCTGTATTTTTATACATCTGTTAAAATTAATATAAAATTCTCAATTCAATGTGTTCAATGTGTTTTATTCCCCTGTTCGACAACAAGCCTTATGGCTTTTCGTTCTATATAGTTCGTTCTATGTAGTTCGTTACTATATGGTCGTGACTGAATCCAGCACCTTCATTTACTGCACTACCTACAACAAACACAATCAAGGCAGCACAACTCCATGAGGCTGGACTTGATCTTAATCAACAGAAAGTATCTTTGTGTGAAAAATCGCCGAATATAATGAATAAATTGTTACAAAAAAGCTATTTTAAATCAAATTAATCGGTTTAAAATTTCAATTTAAGGTTTAATCACTTATAGTACGTAAGTTTTTTTTTCTTCAAAATGCATTATGCCTGCACACGGAAGCTTGATTTGGGCACTCTCTTATACATTTTGGACTGTTTCAATTCATATTTACCACCCTGACTCTACAGCCGCGGGTGGGCTTAAATCTGGTAAATGGCGCCATTCTCTCCTATTCTTGGCTTTTTTACTGCCAGCCGGACACTACAATTGCCTTTAGGTCTTGTTGGACTCCATCGACCCACCTGGCTATCAGTCTTCCAGGGTGTCGTCGGCCATCAGGTTTGCCACCAGTAGTCATCATCCAGTTCAGCGTCGAAGATTCGTCTTTGTACTTTTCTTTTAAACACGAGTGTTGCGGTTTTCTTGGTTAGAACCCACAAGTCATTTTCGAGGCTTACGTAAGAACTGGACGTTGTAGCGTCTAGTAAATGAGTAGTTTAGATCTTCTAGATTAACCTTATTTTGACACAGAAGGTGACTACGTTTATCTTTGCTTTTTCCTGCCTTTCTTGACTCTTATTAAAAGGCGTGGTAAGCATGTTTCATGGCAGTAAATTTCTCCCTATCAGATCCAAATCATTGGCATAACCCAGAACTTCAAGTTCAACTGATTTCAAAGAAATGGAATCGTTCATTTAATTTTTTGAGTTTTTCTGCACCTGTCAAGAGTATGAATGAAAGAACGTCCTTGACAAGGACCACCGAAATTCCGGAAGGGCAGCCCTTCCGGAATATAGTTTTGTACCCTGAAAACACTAGCCGAACTTCTCAGAGTCATTTTGGTAAATGCTGTTTACTGTTTATTGCAGGGAAAATGCTTACTGATTGAAATCAAGTGATATTAATCATGTCAACCCTGCCCAGTACCGCGTAGGTACAGGTACCCGATATATTTGAAATGCTGTAAGACGAAGTGAAATATATTAAGGCCCATACACCAGCGAAAGTGGCGCCCCCAACTATTTTATCTTATTATTACGTTAAACGCAGCAGGTTTTAAAAATCCTACGTTCAGTTTGTGGTATCTATTATAAGTTATTTATTAAAGCCTCTGTAATAGTTTCATTTTGTAAAGCTTAGGAAGAGATACGAAGTTGCGCTTTTTGGCCACCAAACTCTATTTTTGCATCTCCTCCTAAACTATATGAGATAAAATTATAAAAGAGGTATTAAAAAATAGCTTATAATAGATAACACAAACTGAACGTAGGATTTTTAAAAATTCCTATGATAAACGTAAAAATATGATAAAATAGGAATTGCTGTCAGATTGGCTCGGGTATGCGCCTTAAGGCGCATACCCGAGCTAATATGACAGCGATTACAGAGGCATTAATAAATAGCTTATAATAGAAACCACAAACTGAACGTAGGATTTTTAAAAATTCCTGCGTTCAACGTAATAATAAGATATAATAGTTGGGGGCGCCACTTTCGCTGGTGTATGGGCCTTAAGTTATGTCGTTTCGGTATTAGTAGATAAATTTCCCGAAATTCCCGAAATTTCCCGGGAAATGAATTTGGTTTTCCCGGTTCTTAAATGGGCCAAAAATTACGGGAATTCCTCGGAATTTTGGGAGCGGGAATTCCCGGGACTAACCTGTACTGTACTGTGCTGTACTGTACTGTACTGTACTGTACTGTACTGTACTGTACTGTACTGTACTGTACTGTACTGTACTGTACTGTGTTGTACTGTACGGTGCTGAACTGTGGGGGCACCGACAGGGAGCGCGCGCTCCGCATGCAGAAACGTGTGAGAGCCGTTGCAGGCGTAGCATGGGACACACCGGCAACAGCACTCTCCACGTCACTGGGAATCCTCACGCTGCCAGGTATACTCATATACCAAGTTATGATGGACGTGCGGGCGAACCATGAAGCGTTTATGACTCGCGGAGACGGACACGCCCAGTGGAACCAGAGCCGCGGAGCTGGCGAGCTCGCCTCGGTGGAGCACAGGCTGGCAATCTCCGATAAGCTCACTCATGTGCTAGGAGCCGCTGTCTAAAACCGACTACCGGAGCATGTCCTCACCGCACCCAGCTTAGCTTCTTTTAAAAACAACCTGAAAATATGAAAATATGACTCATCGAGAGGGCGTTCTACAAGGACGAGGACTTTCTCGACACATAATTAATTTTGTTTTAAAAAACTATAAACCGACTTCAATATTTACAGTTTTTTCATGAATTTTCATGGATCCCACTGTCAAAACTGAACAAAATTAAAATGAGACCACACGGGAAGCACCAGCTTTCATATAAAAACGGACCACCCAGTCGAAAGTTCTGAGGTAACAAACATAAAAAAACAGACGAATTGAGAACATCGTCCTTGTTTTTAAGTCGGTTAAAAATTGTGATGTATTATGTATTTGGATAAAATATGATTGTTAAATATTTTATCACTTATTGTATTGCTTATTGAATTGAATTTATTTATCTATATTGGGTACATGACAATTTATAATTATTTTAGTATATAAAATTGTATATAATTTGTTAGTTCGTACCTCATTCATTTATTTTCCTGACTTGTAAACAATTTTTACCAATACAATGACTATCTGACTATCTGTATATTGTTAAGCTAAAATACCACGGGCTCATTTCTAATGCAATAGCGAAATAATTTTTCAGATTGGTAAATAATTGGCGGAGAAATCGACGAACTTACAAAAAAACGGTCGAATATTATAACCTCCTCCTTTTTAATGTCGGTTAAAAACGCCTTTCTTGTAACTTTTTAAAACCTTGCTAATAAATACATATAAACAGATTTTTTTCGTTTAGTACGTCAGTTTATAACTAGATGTCGCTACTTAAGGTGACCGAGCTCTGGATCGCGGTGACGAAGCGTTTCGGGTTCGGATAGTGGTTTGGATTGGATATATCTATAAATAATATTAGTAAAATATTTGCATCCCACATTGTCTTTCAACAGTTTTTGAAGAACGTTGTTTCAACGTTTGATAATTTAATTTATTAATTGCACATATCCAGTCACGTCCGAGATCCTACGTACGGTGTACGTGTAGTGTACGTGTACTTATTATTGTATTAGAATATGCACCACCCTCTTCCCTCCCGCGGTGTCGTATCGTAAGGCAACTTAGGGATATCCACCGGGGGCGAGCAGCAGCGCCCCCTGCAGAACAATTATACCCCCAAACTGCGATCTCCAACCTGCATGCCCAGAGTGGGGATTATTGGAACTACCCTTCATACCATAAACGCCAACAAGGCGCTTATCAGGGGGAGGCCTGCGTCCAGCAGTGGACCAATACAGGCTGTTGAGTTTCAAGACGCTGCTACGTCCGGTTCCTACACTCCCTACGTACGACTCGGAATTCGGTAGAAAACAGCTTCGTATAAAAACCGATACTCGCCTACTCATAAACACTACTAGAACAGAAGTAGTCAGGATGATGATGATAATTTCAACTCAAACTCAAACAGATTTAGAGTGTGCCTTACTTCAAAATCGTTATTTATCCCAGTATCTGTGAAAGCTACCACCTTCATATTTAGGGAAATGTTACTTCGAACTTTTATCTTGAATCACGTGTTTTAATAGACGATTGGTGAAAGTTTTATAGATTCAAATTCAAAATCATTTATTTTTGTAATTGTTTATTATTTTGAAAAATAGAAGTAGTAACAGCACAATTTTTTTCTTCTGTAGGTATTTGTTTTGCTAAGAAACCTAGAATGAGTTATGTCTTTTTTTGCGACTGCTTCTTTCAAACAGTTTTGGCGCATATAAAATTCGGTGCACTTCTCTTCCTGCTCTGTTACACGCACAATGGACCATCCCGAGTCTCAGTGCTGAAATAAGAGTACACTTACCATAACTTACCTGCCTGCTCTGTAGGTACCTCTCACTCGCGAGAAAACCATATTGAGATATGGTTTTCTCGCGAGTGAGAGGGCCACTAGTTCGGGGGCAGTGAGCGGCCCTGGTGGTGTGGCTGGCTATCTGTGTGGAACTGGCTTAGAATTTGCACCACCCCATCTCTTCCCGTGGGTGTCGTCAGAAGCGACCATGAACAATACTACCACTGAACTGCGATCCCCTACCCGCATGCTCAGCGTGGGGATTATGGCCATCACCCCCCATTAGATAAACGCCAACAAGGCGCTTATCAGGGGAGGCCTGCGTCCAGCAGTGGACCGATGCGGGCTTTTTAGGTTGAGGAGCGGCCCTGGTGTCCTACTCATTGACACTGGCCTAGGCCAACTAATACACACAGCTAGTTACAACTAGCTCATAGGTAGCCCGTCGACATAAAGTGCCTTGTTTACTATGCTTGTCTGGTAGATATCTCTGCGAGGGATAAGACCGCCAATTGCAGGACTGCAGGATACAGTATTTAATTTTCTTTTTCTTTAGGAACTTTCTAAACACTTAATTGTAATGTATCTAATCTACATCTTTCCTTTCTGCAATGAAGCTCGTTTACCCCAGGCAGGACTTCAGCCGAGCTCGTGAACATTTTAATTAACATACCAAACCAAGTCCAACCCAACCCCCCTACGGTTAATCTATTTAAATAATTTAATAAATATGATAACTAGGGATCCGCAGAAAGTATCGATACCTGAGTATACTCGATACTTTGGTTACTATACCGAGTAATTTAGTAGTCGATACTATTTATTACGCTTTCTTGGAATTTAACTTCCGCATTATTATAATAGACTTAGAGTAGGTACATTCGAATCAAATTATTAATTTGAATAATCTTATTACGTTTTTCCGTACCAAAATTGTTAAATAAGAGTGCTTTGGTATATTGTAGTTCTGAGAAATTAAAACTTTATTATCAAAAAACAACTAACCAGCCCGACCCGAAGTTCTTGCCTGACTTAATATGTGCTGGTCGCTTTTCCGAACAGCCGGCGGTAGAGTAGACGTTTCAAAATGATCCTATAAAATCTTACTGATTAAACGAGATTAGTCTAGTTATAAAATCGGGAACTTATCACGGTCAAGCTCGACAGCCTTATTCTATGAGCGATAAGGTTCAAATTTGACTGCCGACTAGAACATTCAAAGCTGGGGGTATACATTTTTTTGCAATAAAAATCACCTGTACCCATCGATCACTTCAATGACTTAGGGTGAAACTTATAAGTGAAACTTTTTAAACCTTTAGAATGCAAAAAATGATGGTTATTAGTTATTTTTTAAAATCTCCAAGAAGGTCGAATAGCGGCGCTAGGCGCCTTTCGGTACCCTGCAGTGAAATGACTTAAAAAGATATAAAGACTTTTTATTTGTTTTAAAACATGTGTTGTATTGCATTAATAAGGATTTTTCCAAGGCTCTAGGTATCTACGGGGGAGGCTGCGAAGTTTTTGATCGATGCTTGTACCCCTCTATACAACCCCCATAAAATTTTTAGTCAGTATGGCTCTGCTTGAAAGCCCTTCTGGGGGGCGGGGTTTCTTAGGGGTACATCTCAAAAGTTGGAATTTCCCTAGGTTACCCGGAGTTCCTCTCTACATTTCCGCAAAAAAAAAAATACCTCCCCATCCACCATCAAGGAGAACAATGATGTCAATGAGTCAGTCAGTCAGTCAGTCAGCGGTAATCGAGTTTTATATTCGGTGTATTAATTAGCCGAACGAAACGAAACACGAAATTGCGTTATGGATAATTGCATCAATCCCCTGCAATGGTTTCATTCTGCCGAACACAAGTAGTTTTTTTTATTAATTAATACATACACAGCAGCTTCGCCAGACCTACGGATGGTCTTTAGGTCATGTCTACGGACATACGGAATTTAGTCGCAAATCTACGGATGTTTATTCGATTGCATCCACCCAAACCACACAATAGTAAATATTGAAAATAAATAAAATTTTAACGTAGAACGAAACGTAGCTCCTAAAAGTTTTGTTTGGTTGGCGGCATTGACGATCCATTTCAATTTATTTAATTTTTTTTCACTAATAATTTTGTTTTGGTGGGTTTGGTTTAGTTTTTTACTTTTCGAGTACCTACTGTGCTGTTTGGAATTTGGAAATGTAAAACAGGAGTACTGATAAGAGTGAGAATGGCAGCGACACTCCTCCTGGGAATTCGGCGACGAGAGCAAAAATTCACTACAATCATATGTTCTGTTGCGTGCGAAAAATCATTCGACACAAAAAAGGTTATTGAGAATCATGAAAGTGAAACCGAAGACAGTAGGTATGTAATTTATAATGATTACAAAAATGTATTTTAATCCAGAATGTTTTAATATAAATTTGTAGCATGTGAAATGGCCCTTATATCCCAGCGATCCACACAGACTGTCTTTTGTGTCTTTGAATTCGAATTGGTTGAGTTTCCGTGCCGGGTAGCCGTTTTGTTATTTTGTTAGAAATTAAACATTTCACAAAGTACAAACAAAATAATCTTTTCGTAAGAGCCCTACTGAGCTGCCAGCTGCGAAAAATTTCTCTAGATTTGAGGTCAGTTCATTTACTAAATACTCGTAGTCTAGTTTAACTTTAGAAAAATTATGACCGTAGATCTACGGTACGGTACGGATTTTAATTATCAATCCAATCCAAACCGACCAAACCTACGCTTAAAGAAAATAATAAAATATTAAACGTTGAAATCAACGTTCTTCAAAAATATTGATTGGTATAAGCAAAGCTATGGTATGAATTTCCGTGTTGTTCAAACCCAACCAGTATCCGAACCCGAAACGCTTCGTCACCGCGATCTAGCGCTCGTCCACCTTAAGTAGCGACATCTAGTTATAAAATCGGGAACTTATCACGGTCAAGCTCGGCAACCTTGTTCTATGAGTGATAAGGTTCAAATGTGATTGCCAACTAGAACATTCGAAACTGTTTGATAAATTCGCTTCTGCTCGCTACTTTACTTACTTTATCATCGTCATCATCATCAACCTATAGTAGACCACTGCTGGACATAGGTCTTTCCTAATGAGTGCCATAGCAGCGCCCTGTCTTCAGCTCGGCGCATCCAGCAGCTGCCTGTCGTCGCCTATCTTCATCCCACCTAGCCGAAGGGCGTCCTACACTACGTTTGTCGAGTCGCGCTCTCGCCTCAAGAAAACGTTTACCCAGCGCCAGTCGGTTCTTCGCGAGATAGGGCCGGTTAGATAATTATGAATTTAGTTTGCAAATATACAAGGTTTTTAGGGTTCGGTACCGAAAGGGTATAACGGGACCCTATTACTAAGCCTCCGCTGTCCGTCGTCCGTCTGCCACCAGACTGTATCTCATGAACTGTGTTAGCTAGACAATTGAAATTTTGTGGATGGGTGACCGCGTCACGTTTAAAGATTAGAATTTTTCGATTTTTATAGATACTGGTACGGAACCCTTCGTGTGCGAGTCGACTCGCACTTGGCCGGTTTTACGTTATATACGAAGAAAATATCAATAAAAGTAGATATAATATAATTAATTTTGTTTTAAAAAACTATAAACCGATTTTCACAGTTATTTCATGAATTTTCATGGATCCCACTGTCAGAACTGAACAAAATTAAAATGGGACCACACGGGAAGCACCAGCCTTCATATAAAAAATCAATCATGTAAATCGGACCACCCAGTCAAAAGTTCTGAGGTAACAAAAAAAACGTGATTCGAGAACATCCTCCTTTTTTGAAGTCGGTTGAAAATTGTGATGTATTATGTATTTGGATATAATATGTTTCGGCAGTTTGCCTAACAGTAAGTAAGCTGAGATGAGCTAGAGGTAGCTATAAACTGAGAAGAAGTTAAGGGTTGCTCCCACTTCGAGCTGACAAGGGTTGATCTCCAGGGAGAATAATACAACCAAACTTGTTGACTTCTAGTTATAGAGTGTTTAATCGATGTTTAAGCTAGAACTAAGTAAAATACACGATAACGTAACGGACGTGCGCTATCCACTTTTGCCGCATTTTTCCTAGCTAGCTAAATCTGTACAGCTCGTACATAATATGATTCTTAATTATTTCATCACTTGCTTATTGAATTGAATTTATTTTTCAATATTGGGTACAAAACCATTTATAATTATTTTAGTATTTAAAATTGTATTTATTTTGTTAATAAGAATAAGAATAAGAAATCTTTATTTGTAACGTTACAATTTTAACCTAATCTAGTAACTTAACTTAGGTACGTAAAAGAACAACATAGACTTTACTAGATTATAAAAGAAAGAAAGAAATAAGACTTAAATGTTACAAAATGGCGTCCGACTCAGCATTTGTTGTGATAACTCGCCGGAGGGCGTTGTTACCTCAACACTGATCTTCCGTCGAAACCAAATGACGTGTCACGTAAACTAACACGAATTTACTATTAGTATACTAGTAGTAGAGCAAACTCCAAATTCTTCATAACTAATCTTACTAATAATGTACCTATTGTGGTAAGGTATACCTACTTACGATAGCTAATATACTATGAACATACACGATTACAGTTAATGAGAACAGCAGCAGAAAATGAGTGTTAGTTCGTACCTCATTCATTTATTATCATTATCCTGACTTGTAAAGAATTTTTACCAATAAAATGACTATCTGATGATCTGTATATTGTTAAGCTAAAATACCACGGGCTCATTTCTAATGCAATAGCGAAATAATTTTTCAAATCGGTAAATAATTGGGAGAGAAATCGATGAACATACAAAAAAACAGTCGAACATTATAACCTCCTCCTTTTTAATGTTGGTTAAAAACGCCTTTCTTGTGTAGACCTTGCCTGATAAATACATATAAACAGATTGTTTTTGTATAACATAAAATTTTGTAACACAATTTAGGCAAAGTTTTCTCCTCCTTCGTTTAGTACGTCAGTTTATAACTAGATGTCGCTACTTATGGTGACCGAGCTCTAGATCGCGGTGACGAAGCGTTTCGGGTTCGGATAGTGGTTTGGTTAGATCTTATCTAACAGTACTATTTTAAGTCCTGTTTCACGTTGTCATAATATATCCGACATACAATTTTTGAAGAACGTGTTTTCAACGTTTGATAATTTAATAATTAATTACAAACTTTACAAATATCCAGCCACGTCCGAGATCCTACGTGTAATTTACCTAATGTACTGTACCTATTATTGTATTAGAATTTGCACCACCCTCTTCCCGCGGTGTCGTAGGAGACTACTAAGGGATATCCACCGGGCGAGCTGCGGCGCCCCCTGCAGAACAATTATACTCCCAAACTGTGATCTCCAACCCGCATGCCCAGAGTGGGGACTATTGGCACTACCCTCCAAACCACAAACGCCGACAAGGCGCTTATCAGAGGGAGGCCTGCGTCCAGCAGTGGACCAATACAGGCTGTTCAGACGCTGCTACGTCCGGTTCCTACACTTCCTACGTAAGGCTCGGAATGCGGTAAAAAACAGCTTCGTATAAAAACTGATACTCGCCCACTTATAAATACTAATAAAACAGAAGTAGTCAGGATGATTCAAACTAAAAACAGATTTAGAGCGTGCATATGCAATTTACTTCAAAATCGTTATTTATCTCAGAATCTGTGAGAGCTACCACCTTCATATTTAGGGATAATGTTACTTAGATCTTTTATCTTGAATCACGTGTTTTAAAAACACAATTGGTGACAAGTTTTATTGATTGTTTATTTAAAAAAAAATAGAGTCTTGCACATTGATTAATTAAAAAGGGAAGATGAGGTACTAGTTTCTCGAAAATGGCAACCTCATATTGTCTGAAATTGTGTGTCAAGTCAATCAATGGCTTGTACACATTTTTCTATTTATCTCAGGAACAGCACAATTTTTTTACCTTTCTCACTCTGTCTTCTTCTATTGACATAAGTCAGAGCGAGAAGTAACGCTGTTATCCGTCTCCATTGATACAAGTAGATACTTTTTGGATATCCTCCATGCATCAACTTTGTAAGCTTCTTGTTTACGTCCGTTGCCATGGGAACCGCTAGAAATAAATTATATTGAGTGAAATTGTCATGAGAAGAGGATGTTTGAGATACTTTTTTAGGACACACATACATATCTCTGAACTCACATATTATGAATGAAGACACTACATATTAAGAATTGAAGATATAAAGAAAGAAAATAATTTACCTAAATTTAAGCTACTTTAAAAAAAATATTTAATTAAAAACTGTTTTTACTGCTTGCAGGAGTTTTTGGATCTATAAATTTGTATTTAGTGTGTTTATTTCTTTATTATTCCATTTTTTACTAATTTAATTTATTATTTTTGTAATTTGATTTATAAAAAAATATAGTAGCATTTAATTTGTTTGCTATGACATGTTAAATTTAAGTTTACAACTCCTTAATTCTAATAGGTACCTATGTACCTACTATTTTACTAATATTAATATTGTAGTGCCCTAACCGGGTCCATGTTTGGAACTATTTGTACCTATTTCCTTCTTGTATAACAATAATAAATAATATAAGCCTTTTATTCAGACATCTTACAATAAGCAGTATACTATATTACATCAATATTCTTTATACACTGTGTTAGACTAACTCCTCTGCTTCGTCATCTGCCTGTGTGCCTCTTTGGACAAAGGCCTCCTCCAATTTTGCCCATTCCTCTCTATTGCTAGCCAATCTAGACCATGTGCCACCTGCTGTGTCTTTTATATCATCGACCCATCTTCTTGATGGCCTGCCTCGTTTCCTTCTGTTGTTTCCTGTGTACCAGTACATTATAGTTTTAGACCACTTTTCGCTCCCTCTGATTGTGTGCCCAGTCCATCTCCACTTCAGTTTTCTGATGGTTATTGATACATCCTTTGTTTTGGTGAGTTTTTTTATCTTGGTCAGTTTGATTCTGTCACTGAGCTTTATCCCCATCATACTTCTTTCCATGGAATTTTGGCAAGTCGCTAGCTTTTTGTTGTGGGCTTTAGTGGTTGCCCAGGTTTGGCATCCATATGTAAGAACGGGCAGTACACAGGTATCAAACAGTTTACGTTTCAAAGTCATGTTCATTTCTTTATTTTTCATTATGTCTTTTAAGCTCCAATATTGTTTCCAAGCATTTCCTATACGTCTGTCAATTTCTTTCGAAGTTATGTCCCTAGGTGATATGACTTGACCCAGGTAGAGGTATTCGTCTACATATTCTAGTGTGTTGTTGTTTATGCAAATAGGTTCTTTGTTACCATTGGTCATGGCTTTAGTTTTTTGTGTGTTCATGACTAACCCTGCTTTGCGGCTTACTCTATCAAGGTCGTTAAGCATTTCTTGTAGGTCTTTGCTTGATGGCGATAGGATTATCAGGTCGTCGGCGAATCTCAAGTGTGACAGGTGTTCTCCATTGATTACTAGTCCGCGTTTTTTCCAATCTAGCTGGCGGAATATAGCTTCTAGTACAGCCGTAAAAAGTTTAGCCGATACAGGGTCACCCTGGCGAACACCTCTTTCGAGTTTGATTTCTTTGCCCTCCTTCTCCAGTTTTATTTTTGCTTTGCTGTTTATATAGAGGTTTCTGAGTAATCTGGTGTATTTGTTTTCAACTCCTTGGTCTTTAAGCGATTGCCATATTACCTCATGCTCCAGTGAGTCAAAGGCTTTGCTATAGTCAACAAAGCAGCTGTAAAAGGTTATGTTGAATTCTTTGCCTTTCTCGAATAGTTGCTTCACAACATGTATGTGATCTAATGTCGAATATCCACTCCTGAAACCAGCTTGTTCTCTTGGTTGATTCTCATCAAGAGTTTTCGTTATTCTGTTTAAGATTATTTTAGCGAAAACTTTGTAGATATTCGACATCAAGCTTATAGGCCTATAGTTGTTTATGTTGTTTTTATCACCTTTCTTGTGTAGCAGTGTTATAGTTGACATTGTCCACTGGTCAGGGATAACTTCATGTTTCAGAACTTCATTGAAAAGATGTGTAAGGATCGGTATAAGGTGGTGTTTATTTTTTCGAAGGAATTCATTGCTTATCCTATCTGAGCCCGGAGCTTTGTCTTTCTTTTGGGTTTGTATAGCTTTATCCACTTCTGCCGATATTATAATAGGTACTTCCTCACCTCCAGTCAGATCAGTTGGTTGTACTGTGTTTTTCTTATCATAAAGATCTCTGAAGAAGTCTGTAGCTATGGACATGATTTCGGGGCGCTTGGTTACTTTCTTATGGTTTTTGTCTATCATGTTCGGTATCCAGTCGGTTTTCTCTTTCAGTTTCTGTAACACTTTTTTGATTCCACCGGTTTTTTGAATACATACTTCCATTAAGTCTAGCTTGTATTTTTGGCGATCTCTTCTCATGCCTTGTTTGATTTCTTTGCTTAATTCTGATATGTTCTTTCTTGTAGTTTTTGTCTTTTCTTTGATATTGATTAGTTCAGCACGATTTATAAGTAGCTTTTTGGTTTCGTTTGTAAGCCATTTTATAGTGTCATTTTTGTTACTTTGTCTATCTTTCTCTTTTTTATTCAAAAGTTGTTCGAATTTGTTATATTTGTCTTGAATACTTAGATCATTTGTTTTTTTTAAATGCATCTAGTTTTCCTTTCAACTGTTCGGTATCTTCTAATGTTGTATTGTCGCTTATCTTTACTTTAAAAGGTCTGTTTTTACAGGAATTGTTATTCCGGAGTGTGGCTCTAACCATTCTGTGATTGCTATTGAAGTTAAGGTTATTTATAACTTTGCAGTCGTTGAAGTTCTTACTTTGGTTGGTTAGGATAAAGTCTATCTTGTATAACAACATGGTGTTAATAAACATTTTGAATTTGAATTTGAATAGGTATTACTTTTATGGCACCACCTCAAGTAAAGAAAGAATCATCAGATGAGAATTGGCGAAGATGTCACCAAAATTGTTGTATCTATATAGTCGTGATTTTTCTGAAGTATTTTGTTGATTTTTTAAGCTTTATGGGATAAAGAGTAATCCTTTGAGAATAAAACTTTTATGTGATCAATTGGGAACTATTCTCTATCTATACGACAGCGAGAGATTTTTTTAATTTTTTTAATTCCTAAAAAAACAGGCGAAACAAAACCTCCTCCTCAAGTCGGTAATAAAATGACAGTCTTCAAAGAAGCATAATTTTAATCATGAATACATAAAAATATATATTTTTAAAACTAGTTACAAAAGGAATGCTTATTATTATTTTATTTTTAGAGTCGTTATTCGCTTGTTTACGTTGCATCTGGAGTTGACTGAAACAATAATTAATTTTGTTTTTAAAAAATCTGTAAACCGACTTCAATTTTTATAGTTTTTCATGGATTTGCACGGATCCCTTGTTAGAACTGAACCACACGAGAAGCACCAGCTTTCATATAAAAATAATCATGAAAATCGGACCACCCAGTCAAAAGTTCTGAGGTAACAAACATAAAAAGTGAAAAAAAAATACGATCGAATTGAAACCTCCTCTTTTTTGAATTCGGTTAAAAATATATAATCAAACAAACAACCTTAACTTTAGCAAATAGCGGGCTGCGATTGAGTAGTTGAGATAGTTTCGTCGCTCGGCTATAATGGGTGGATGTTGATGGGTTGCAGGTAGAGATGGGTTTATGCCGGGCATTTACAGGGCGGATTGAATAAATGACAGGGCAGAATCTACGCTTGTAGTTTTTAAACATTTTGAATATTTTTCAATTTAAAGTATTACAAGCTACGCTGCGTACGTACTTACGTATTAATGTTTTATTCTTAAGACGTTAAGTAGGTACATGGTTTTTATTGCTTCAAGGTACCACTTATTCATACTTACTTATTAATAATATAATATTGACTCTCAGACATCACGAAGTAAACCTTATAATACTTTAAATTGAAGAAAATTCTTGAAAAAAATTCAAAATGTTTAAGCGTAGTTTCTGCCCTGTCATCGGGCATTTATAAGGCATAAAAAGACGTTTATTAGGCATTTACTCAATCCGCCCTGTAAATGCCCGGCATAAACCCATCTCTAGTTGCAGGGCTTGGAATACTAATATAGTTACCTGTTGAACCCCGTTGTGCGACCTTAAGTGGCCTTCTAGTGACTTCTTACTCTGAAAATATAAACACGATGTTAGGAAATGTTCAGTCAAAGATCAACTCTATCAGGTAACCCGATTCGAACATCCAGGGTGAATAATTTCGCAATCGCCTACCATAGCTATTCAGCGATTAATTTTTATTTTCGTCTTTGAAAAATGGAAAATATTATTCCGAAATCTATGTTATTTTATAGAAATATAATAGAATCCGTAGGTTATTAGATTCCGCCCGTGTGACGTAAGCGGCGGCCATTATGTTTCTACAGATAATGTGGCGTAAGGTTGTGTTTGTGCTTGTCCGACGCAGGAGGTTGCAGGTTCGAATTTTGCCGCGGGGCAAAAATTTCTATTTATTTTTTTTCTTCTTTTTAATTTTTTTGTATGTAAAATAAAAACATAGTGTTGGTAAATAAATAGAGAAGATTTGAAGGTATTTGTTCTGGGTGTAGGTGTTTTTATTTACGGATAGCAAAAAGCCATTATAAAAAGTTTATAATTTTCTCAAAGCAGTTCAGTTTCATAAAATTAGAAAAAAGAAACTTTTAATTTAACTAAAATTGTTAGTAAAACGTAGCCGCCGTTCCGTGGTGCCGGCTGGGAATTTGCACCACCTGCACCAACTCTTTCCGCGGGTGTCGTAAGAGGCGACTAAGGGATATCCACCGGGGGGCAGTGCCTCCTGCAGAAAAATTGTACCAACGAACTGCGATCCCCAAACCGCATGCCGGATTATGAGCATTACCCCCATGGCATTAAAAGCCAATACGGCTCATATCTGAGGACAATATAGATATGTACATACCTTGTATGTGTTCCCACACTTGTGACAGACGTGGTTTCTGAGGGCCCGCGCGCCGCCGTGCACCAAGCGACGGTGCGACCGCAGCGCCGCGCCGCTTGGGCACGCCTGGAACACAGGTTGTTTACACTAAAGTAAGAATAACAAAAGTTTTATATACCTATATCATTTACAAGAATTGTAGCTATACCGTGTCCATTTTGAATGAGGCATAAACGTAAATAAACCGCCCATACTTAACCTAAAATTCACTTTGTTGGCGCGTCCTTTTATACGTAATTTACATTACTTGTCGATTTTAGATCCTCCCTTCAATAAAAATTGCTTAAAATTATATCTGAAACTCGACACCAAGCAAGTGAGATTTTTTTGTTTGTGTCGTATTTTGTTTACTAACATGCTCCATTCAACGTGGACATACCATAGTTTGTTATATTATCCAACACTTTACTAAGTATACCTGTACGAAGTACAATGTAGTGTTCAGTAGAAGTAGTTGTATCTTCCGTATTTTACTTTCATGTTAACTTTAATCCAATATAGTACCCCCCAATGATTCATTTACTGTATTTATGGAAACAAAGAATTTTTGACATTGACTTTGACGTACAGGGGTACATAATACGTCGAACTATAAATCTATATAATCAGATACAAGATTAAAATGTTATTTTTGGTGAATTTTGTGGTAGAATTTCTACATTCTCGGCGTCTCCCTAAAGTAAAACATAGGTCGCTGCAATACAGTTCTTACGAATAGTCAGGTGCAGATATGCAGTACCGTTGAGAGGCGTCTTGTCAGGTTTCTACACTACGTACAGTACTTACGAAGATACAGTCCGGTACAGTACAGTACTTACGAAGGTACAGTCCGGTACAGTACAGTACTTATGAATTTACAGTCCGGTACAGTACAGTACTTATGAATGTTCAATCCGGTACAGTACAGTACTTACGTAGCTACAGTCCAGTGCAGTACAGTACTTACGAAGGTACAGTCCGGTGCAGTACAGTACTTACGAAGGTACAGTCCGGTACAGTACACTTGATGGGCGCCAGCTTGAGGTGGACCGCCAGGTTGTGTTCCTGGAGACGTTTCGCCTTCACGAAGCGCTTGCCGCAAATAGGACATACGTGTCTGAAAATAATAGAACATTGTTTTCTGTTAAACTATTAGCGACTAGCAGCACTCGCGGTTTCACCCGCGTAGTTCCCGTTCCCGTGGGAATACCGGGATAAAATATAGCCTATGTCACTCTCTGAAAAGTAATCTATTTAATGATGAAAGATTTTTTTGAATCGGGTACCGATATTACTTAGTACTTTCGGAGTCTATTCAATACAAACAAACAACCAAATCGTTCCTCTATATTAGTATAGATAAAGTCGAACTTTATCTATACTAATATAGAGGAACGATAAGGAGGTTCTATTTTATGTATCTCCGTCGTTCACTGACACATTTTGAATAACTTCGCTAGTGGGACACTGCCGTTGTTGTTTGGCGCTCTCAGTGTCAAGATCGAGTGGTGTGGTGTCCTGATGATGTCTCGTGGAGAGACGTAACTAGTTGACGACTTGCTTTGATAAATGTTCTTTCATTTTGTATAACTGTTAGATTTTATCGCAGAAGGTTTGTCGCGGCATTGTTACTAAATAGTTCGTCCCAGGGTGGGGCAAATTTTTGGCTACTTACGGGTAGCAACCGTTTCTTTTGTAGTTAGTAAGTTGTGTTCTTATGAACCTTCTGTTATATTTTAAAGAAAAAAAAACGCTGTTTTGAGATTATTGATAAAGGTACAGTTTGCTCATAAAAAATAATTTTTCCAAAAAAAACAAGTTTAATCGACTCTTCTTCTCTCTTCTTTCCAACCAGGAACACTTTTCCCAAAGAACCATACCAAATCGTGGGGATTATGGGCATTACCCCTCATGTGATAAAAGCCATTAAGGCGCTTATCAGGGGGAGACCGGTGTCCAGCAGTGGACCAATATGGGTTGTTGAACTTGTAAAGTATGTGCTTACTTGATATCCTTGGGGTCGATGTGCTTGAGGCTGTACCTCATGTGTTGGTAGAAGGATGTCTGGTTCTTGAAGCTCACGTCACACTGCAAACAAACACAAGGGCTTGTTTTAAATCAAATCAAATCATTTATTTGCAAGAATACAAAAATATAATATGTCAGATCTTATAAATATTTTAGTGATTTTATTCAGCCTGCACGCAGGCGTGTAAATATTATGCAAGACATATTATTATTACTATATATTAAATTATATAACACATTTTGTATCAATTTAAATTTCTAGATATTAGTTTACAGTATAAAATCATTTTTTTAGTAGCCATCCTTTTAATTTTTTCCTAAATATACAGGGTGGGGCAAATTCTTGGCCCCTTAAGGGTAGCTACCGTTTCTTTTGTAGTTAGAAGATTTTGTTCTTAGGAACCTTCTGTTTTATTTGGAAGAAAAAAATTATGCTATTTTAAGTTTTTTGAATAATACTACCATACCTACAAAAGAAACGGTAGCTACCCTTAAGGGGCCAAGAATTTGCCCCACCCTGTATATATTTCCATTCAATTTTCTTAGTTATTCTGGTAATTTATTGTAAATGGTTACGCACATGTTATTAACATTACTTTTACTCGTATATCTTTATGACTGGGTTATAGATTTAAAAAACTATACCTTAACCGACTTCAATAATATGGTTTTCTCATGAATGCCACTGTCTAAACCAAATTCCATCATTTCAAATAAAAAAATCATCATAAAAATCGGATCACCCATCAAAAGTTCTGAGTTAACAAACATAATTAAAAAAAACAGTCTCCTGGTTTTTTAAAAGTTCCTATAATTTATATCTGACTAGCGGTGCCCCGCGGCTTCGCACGCGTTGGTACTATGGAAACGTAAAATAGGGGTCTTTCGATGGACACATGTCGGGTATTCGTATATAGGTCAGTTGTTAGCGACACAAGCGCTTGCGCGATCTAGGATTGGTCTCTTTTTGCTTTTCGGATATTGTTGTGGAATTCAATGGAATTTGTCATAACGACATCTAGCGGATATTCGTTGAAGCGCTTAGGTAGGTTAACTGGTTTCCTACGGTGTTAGTTTCTCTGGCGCCTCTATTGCCGTTTTTGCTTTATAGTTCGGCATTTTGTCGGTAGAGGTCGCCTGCAAGTCTATTTTCTCCTTCATACACTATGGAGGGTGCGGACAAGTAACGCAAATCCCATACTAAAAGAAAACGCGTGACGTCTTCTTCACGTCTCGTCAAACAGACTCATCTCTAGTTAGCTCGTTAGCTAAATATAGTGAATCTCATGTCGCATGTCGGGCACGCGTGCTCTTTCTCACCTAGGTGTACAATGTACTATTATTTACCTGATGGCAGTAGAGATGTTGGTGCGAGAGGTGCGTCAGCTCGTGTATCTCCCTCTGCTTCTTGAACGTGAATCTCTTGTCGCATGTCGGGCACGCGTGCTCTTTCTCACCCCGGTGTACACTGTAAGTATTCATTATTTAAATTAGCTTATAAAGTAAAAGTAAAAGTAAAAGTTCATTTATTGCTTGAAAAACAATGTCAGACTACCGTGTAAAGATCTTATAAATACATTAATTTCTGTAATCATTTTATTATTTAGTTTTAATCATTTTATACCTAAATTAAATCAAAATAACACAAAATAATAAGCAACATTAAAAATAAATGTCAATATATAATATAATATAATAATATAAATCTCATCAAAATATAAAAAAAATCATGTGAGAATTAATTCAATTCAATTCAATACGTTTATTTCAGCTTCGATACATGAGTACATATTTCAGCCGTATTTATAAGATAGTGAAAACACAATGAAATCAAAACAAGAAAACAAAAAAGATCTAAAATTAATGGACATGTCATAAGCGCATAACACTATGTGTGTGCGTCCAGTGCTCCATGAAAGCGCAGTCTGTGCCCAGCCTTTCAGCTGTAAGTTTCAGGTAGCTATTGGTACCGCGCCTGACCCGGGATTAATGCGAGACCCACACCTGTTAGTATGGGGCGACAGAAATGCCCATCTGGGCACAGCAGTCGATATTCTACAGGTAGTTCTAGGCCTGGAATAACACATAGGCTACTTTTTATCCTATAAATCAGTTCCCGTGGGATAAAATTTATTAATATTTTTTTAAAGTAAGTCCTTATTTTGTTTGATGTTGAACAGGTCAATATTTTTACAGTATTTCGCGTTAAAAACATGCATGGTGCGAGGTCCGTCAAGTGGCCGCTAACTGGCCACCGACGTGGCCGAAATCCGGCTGTAAGGACATCATGACGGTACTCACAAGGCATGCGTTCGCAAAGAGCTCTTATCTCTAAAAGTTTTCCCGCAGAGATTGCATTCCGGCCGGGCTGAGTGATTCTTGATGTGCATACGGAGCGCGGCCAGCGACCTGGAACACATAGAAACGTGATAAATAATGCGACGTGTGCGCGTGCGGACATCTATACCGTGTCCATTTTGAATGAAGCATAAACGTAAACAAACCGCCCATACTTAACCTAAAATTCACTTTGTTGGCGCGTCCTTTTATACGTAATTTACATTACTTGTCGATTTTAGATCCTCCCTTCAATAAAAATAGCTTACAATTATATCTGAAACTCGACGCCAAGCAAGTGAGATTTTATTATTTGTGTCGTATTTTGTTTACTAACATGCTTCATTCAAAATGGATAAACCATAGCTCGCGTGGGCGCGGCCCCGGCTACTGAACTTCTGTCCGGCCCTGGTGAGGGCACAGAGAGGGGCCTCGAGGCTCGGCCTCATTACCCCGGCGGCATCTCAAGGGGCGATAGCCCCTCGGTCAATGGGCTAGGCGCAAAGCTCTTTCTGCGCAGGCAATTTGTTTTTTTTGGGTTGCATTATGTTGTTTGTATTTTTTTTGTTTTTTCTATGTCTTTTTTTTAGTCCATGACTTCGGGGCGGACGTGGTCGGCTGCGGCCCCGGCGTGTGCGCGTGCGCAGTGGTCGCACGCTATGTGCGCCTGCGAGTAACGCGCGCGGTGCATCTAGATAGATAGACATGACTCACGAAGCGACGTGTGCGCAGTGCGGACATCTATGCGTGGGCGCGGCCCCGGCGTGTGCGCGTGCGCAGTGGTCGCACGCTATGTGCGCCTGCGAGTAACGCGCGCGGTGCATCTAGATAGATAGACATGACTCACGAAGCGACGTGTGCGCAGTGCGGACATCTATGCGTGGGCGCGGCCCCGGCGTGTGCGCGTGCGCAGTGGTCGCACGCTATGTGCGCCTGCGAGTAACGCGCGCGGTGCATCTAGATAGATAGACATGACTCACGAAGCGACGTGTGCGCAGTGCGGACATCTATGCGTGGGCGCGGCCCCGGCGTGTGCGCGTGCGCAGTGGTCGCACGCTATGTGCGCCTGCGAGTAACGCGCGCGGTGCATCTAGATAGATAGACATGACTCACGAAGCGACGTGTGCGCAGTGCGGACATCTATGCGTGGGCGCGGCCCCGGCGTGTGCGCGTGCGCAGTGGTCGCACGCTATGTGCGCCTGCGAGTAACGCGCGCGGTGCATCTAGATAGATAGACATGACTCACGAAGCGACGTGTGCGCAGTGCGGACATCTATGCGTGGGCGCGGCCCCGGCGTGTGCGCGTGCGCAGTGGTCGCACGCTATGTGCGCCTGCGAGTAACGCGCGCGGTGCATCTAGATAGATAGACATGACTCACGAAGCGACGTGTGCGCAGTGCGGACATCTATGCGTGGGCGCGGCCCCGGCGTGTGCGCGTGCGCAGTGGTCGCACGCTATGTGCGCCTGCGAGTAACGCGCGCCGCACAGCAGGCATACCCATCTGTGGAACAACTATTTGTTCTATCAAACAATACCAGGCGCATACCCGAGTTATGTTTTGGGAAAACTGCACGGATAGAGAAAACATCTTTAAGTCGCAAAAACGATGTATACGAGCAATGTATGGCCTGAAGACAACCGATAGTTGTAAGTCCTATTTTAAATCAACGAATGTTTTAACAGTTCCAGCTCTCTACATTTACGAAATGGCTGTTTTTGTAAAAACCAACACAAACCTCTCTGACAAGCCAATAAATACACGCAGTAGACGTGACCAGCATCACCTGTGCCTGACTAGTGCTAAAACAGCATTGCTTAAAAAAAGCTGCTATGGAATGGCACCAAAAATTTATAGTAAATTGCCAAACAACTTAAAGGCTACCATTGACAATGTTTAAGAACAAACTTAATAAACTTTTGATATTGAAATGTTATTATCATATTACCTAATGAATTTTTGTTAGACCGCGACACCAAATTTGACTAAACAATGTTTTAATAATAATTTTGTATTTTTTTTTGTTTACAGTAATTTAAGTTATAATGTTCCTATTGCAAATTCTATGCCGCCGTGTGGTGCCGGCGGCATAGAATTTGCACCACCCCAATTCTTCCCGTGGGTGTCGTAAGAGGCGACTAAGGGATATCTTCTGGGGGGCGGGCAGCAGCGCCCCCCGCAGAACAAATCTTTCACCAAACTGCGATCCCCAACCCGCATGCCCAGCGTGGGGATTATGGGCATTACCCCCCATGAGTTAAACGCCAATAAGGCGTTTATCAGGGGGAGGCCTGCGTCCAGCAGTGGACCGATACAGGCTGTGGATGTGGATGGATGTGATGGGGATGTTCCTATTGTTATGTAATTTATGAATGGCTTTTGACATGACTTCATTGTATTTTATTGTAATAAGATTTTAAATTGAAATTTGATGAATTGTTAAATATTATATTTAGATAACTACTGGTATATATCAAAGCACCCCTTTTGCATGCCCTAGATTAAGGCAAAACATGTCTGGTGCTTGCCAACCTCAAACCGACATCTCTGTGACCCATGTCACAAATAAATAATTTGATTTGATTTGATTTGATTTGATCTTGTATAGACGCCTGGCATTTGAAGAGGTATGACATCTTTTGGTGTTAGTAACTTTGTGTACCCGATAAATAACTGATCCATTTATAATATTAGTGTGATGTGAATAATTAGTCAGTTAGGTGGCAATGGCGATCGCAGCCGCGGGGCGCAGCTAGTATATACTAACCTTGCTCTGTGTCTTCGTTTGTGCGACGCCAGCGCCGCTTTAGTTTTGCATCGGATGGTGCAAATATTGCAAACTTCGTCACCAGCTGCCTGAAACAATTTAAACTAGTACCTTGTATTCATTTTAGATGAAATATTATTTAGCTGTGTGGTGCTGGCTCAGAATTTGCACCACCCCATCTCTTCCCGTGGGAACGACACCCACGGGAAGAGATGGTGTGGTGCAAATTCTAAGCCAGCACGCCACACGGCAGTACGTATCTTATTGATCACTTACTTGACTATGTTTTTTATTATGCTCCTCCAGTTTGTGTAGATGGTTGTACCCCACTATACAGGGTGTGCAGCGGTGTGTGTGCCGCGTGAACTGAACACCCTGTAGAGCCAGTCTGCGTTCTTCTTGAACCTGTCAATGTTAGATAATTCATCATCATCAGCCTATATTGTCCACTGCTGGACATAGGCCTCCCCTAATGAGCGCCATGCAGTTTTTCGCCAATCGTCATCCCAACTGGCCGGAGGGGGTCCTACACTACGTTTGCCAAGTCGCGGTCTCCACTCAACAACACATTTACCCAAGCGGTTGTCGATTCTTCGCGAGATACGGCCGGTTAGATAATTATGAATTATTATTTTTTCGTTCATCTGTTAACCTTAATAATAGAATAACAAATTATTAGCTTATACCCTATTTATTACTGACCTCTGCCCAAGTTAACAGCACTAGAGCAACGCGTCCACTCTCAACGTTGAGCTCTCGCAGTTTCTTGTCCACGCGTGGGTCGTTTACTATCCCAGACGTGGGCTCCTTCTTCCGTTTACTTGCAGTTTCTGATATACGAAAATAGTTCATGAAATAATATATTTATTCTCAATATATTTATTGCAACCTGTTGTACATGGGATCATAAGGATAAAGGGAATCAAACCTGCACCCGGATAGGGCACGGCAATATTTAGCTAGGTGGCTTATAATTACTACAACCCCCGGTTTCTCGAACGCTTATTATTTTGACAAATTGTTGACAATTTGTCAGGCTGTACACGCACTGCTTTTATTACTCGCGTGGTTTTTTTGCAGAATTCTGTAAGTTAATGGAAGTTTACTAGCGGAAAAATATGAATGTTTGGAGCACTATAAAGTTGTAGGTAGCTAAAATAGCAAGGAATTTTATTAGTCGTACGTGTAAGTTACGTTAAGCACGCAGGTTATATTCCGCGAGATTAAAATTCACGCTGTGAGATTCCGCAGTGCGTATATAACAAGCCGTTGACTATCCATTCAAAGTGACAAGCGTTCGAGAAAACTGGGGGTAAATCTAATGTCTTAATTAATTATTATTCTACTCACAAACATAATATTAATAGGTATAGGCTTTATCATACCTTATTACTAATGAGATCTAATTTATTAAAGTAATATAATTTAACAAAGAAATTAGAAATCTAAAAACTCTTGTAGAGACAACAACTGTTTTTTATTAGGATTTTTTTCAATAGAGACTTAAACTTGTTTATTAGAATTGAATGAATGAATCCAAATCATTCATTCAATAGGGTATATGCATCGATTTTTTTAATTGTTTTAATCGATTCTTTAGGTCATTATTTAACCGAGGAATGATAAGACGCTCACTGAATTTCGCATTAACAAGGTAAAAAAAACAAATCAAAACTACAATCATTTTCGGGTGATAAAAACGCTGCCATATTGGCGCCATGTTTATGTGACGTCGACGTACGCACTTGATTAAAACCTTTGGTGACGACCTCGGTAGTGATCATCTCAGGAAAGAGGTTTTCCGAAAAAACTGAAAATAATCGACAATACGAAATGTCAAGTGGGCAGAATAGTGTCAAATCAAGGTGCAGCAAGCAGAATAAAAAAAGAAGAAATGCGTACAGTGATGTCACGTCCGCTCTAGTCAATGTGAGTAGCGTTTCGAAATTTTGCGATTGAGATTTAAAATATCAATTTTTCAATGGTTAAATTCTACAATAAAAACATCTCAACACGCAAAAATAAATATGCTATATCAATAGAGAATACGTATATATTTTTATAGCCATTTTGAAATCACATGCATATACCCTATTCTAATTGTGACTAGTGAAAAATATCTGTATATCTTTGCTATGTATTCTATTATGGTATATCAGTTACCTAGTAGTCTAGTACCCATAACACAAGCTCTGCTAAGCTTTAAAAACAAACATAACTTTTTGAAAAGGTGTGATGTTCACAATAAAAATACAAGAAACAAGAACAAATTACACATCTCATCATAAAGATTACGAAAGGTAGGGAAATCATTTGTAGGCAATTGCGTACGATTCTTTAGAAAGCTTCCATCTGAAGCAACTGAGCTCCCTATTTGTAAGTTTAAACTGTATATAAAACGAAATCTTATCAAGAAAACCTATTACTCCGTAGATGATTACGTTAATGATGTTAATGCTTGGCCGGATGTAGCCCAGTTCCACGCCCACAATAGCATGTAAAACCATAAATTAGTTGTGTTAGACTTACTTATATTTACAAATATGACAACTATCTACTCTTAAATCGCATTATATTTAGACTTAGACATGCTAAGATTGTATTAGTTGTTAAGCGATAAACTTGCTAGTGGCTTCTTTTTCACTTCTTCCGCTAGTCGGCAAACAATTGAAGTGAATTAGAGTCAATGGCACCTTGTTTCTTGTCTAATATTAATAACTTGTCTAAGTGCTTATTTTGTAAGTGTTCCGACAGTTTGCCTAACAGTGAGTGATGTAAGCTGAGATGAGCTAGAGGTAGCAATAAGCTGAGAAGAAGCTAAGGGTTGCTCCCCTATAGCTTCGAGCTGAGAAGGGTTGATCTCCAGGGAGAATAATACAACCAAACTTGTTCACTTCTAGTTACAGAGTGTTTAATCGATGTTTAAGCTAGAACTAAGTAAAATACACGATCACGTAGCGGACGTGCTATTCACGTTTACCGCATTCTTTCTAGCTAGCTAAATCTATACAGCTCGTACAGTAAGTCTAAAGAAATAAACGAATTGACTCTGACTATGACTTTTGGGGCTAGATATTCCTGTGTGGATTGTACAACATTATTTATTTATAATTAAGGACCGCTTTTGGTAGACAAAATATTCTTGAAGCTGTGTATAATTTAAGTATGAATTGATATTTACCATGTTTTTCTTTCCGTTTCCGCTTTTTCTTGTATTTCTTCGACTTCATAGTCAGAGGCTCATCGTCGGAATCGGAGAAAACACTTTCATTGACCTACAAAAAGTTTTTGCTTTACAATACAATACAAAAATACTTTATTGTACACCATAAAAATAACATTAGGTACATGGATACATTACATAAGACGAGTACAATGGAACTACTATGAAACTACTACTACTACTACTTTACTATGAAACTCAACATCGAACTATATAACCTGAACCTCTACAGCCTGTATTGGTCCACTGCTGGACGCAGGCCTCCCCCAGATAAGCGCCTTATTGGTGTTTATCTCATGGGGGGTGATATATTAGGTCCTTACATATGAAATTGGCGTTTTGTATGGGAGGAACAAAAAGTCGAATATTTTTTAATATAATATATTAGGTCCTTACATATGAAATTGGCGTTTTGTATGGGAGGAACAAAAAGTCGAATATTTTTTAATATAATATATTTAATTAATCAAAGTATGAACCATTATTTTGTATGCACTTTTGCCATCTTATAGGTAGTTCATTGATCCCTTTACTAAAAAAACCAGTCGGACGGGAATCAATAAAATCTTTGAAGGCGATTTGGACTGCCCCATCGGAGTTGAATTTTTTCCCTTGCAAGAAGTTATCCAAATTTCGAAAAATGGTAATCTGTTGGAGCAAGGTCCGGGGAGTACGGAGGATGTCTTAGACTTTCCAATTGAAGCTCTTCTAATTTAGTAGCCGTCTGTTGCGCAGTGTGTGGTCTAGCGTTGTCGTGAAGCAGCAGTGGCGTGGAGCGATTGATTAGCCTAGGTTGTTTAGCCGCTAGCTTTTCCATCATGGTTTGCAATTGCTGACAATAGACATCAGCCGTAATAGTCTGGCCAGATTTGAGAAAACTGTAATGAACAATACCGGCACTAGTCCACCAAACGCTTACAAGTAACTTTTTTGGGGTTGATTTTCGCTTGGGGCAGGATTTGGCTGGCTGGCCAGGATCCAACCATTGCGCTGAGCGCTTCCGATTATCGTAAAGAACCCATTTTTCATCACAGGTAATGATTCGGTTTAAAATACCTTCATTATTGTGCCGGTTTAGTAATGTAACGCAGCAGTCGACGCGCGTTTGCCGGTTTGCTTCAGTCAATTCGTGAGGTACCCACCTTTCAAGCTTTTTAATCTTCCCAATTTGCTTCAAGTGAATTAAAACAGTTTTATCACTAACATCGCAGCCTGCAGCTAACTCGGACGTGGTTTGCGATGGATCCGCTTCCACAATAGCCTTCAACTCTTCATTATCAACTTGAGTCTCAGGCCGTCCACGGGGCTTGTTCTGCAGGTCGAAATTTCCAGAACGAAAACGTTGGAACCAAAAACGAACTGTGTTTTCTTTTGCAACACGACCGCCATACACATCATTCACCCTTCGAGTTGTTTCCGCAGCACTAGTGCCACGGCGGAACTCGTACTCGTAAATAATGCGATATTTTAAGTTTTCCATTTTGTAAAATGAGTGACGCAAACAGAAAAAAACAGAAGAAAAAAAACAAATGAATGACGATCATCGAAGCACATGAGTCTATAGCTGTACAAATTTGAATTTGGAATTCCTTACCAAAGAGGAGAAATTTGCGATTAAAGTGGCCAGTACGAAAAACGCCAATTTCATATGTAAGGACCTAATATAAAACATCCAACAAAGGACAGGTATGTATAGTATGAATATCTAAACGTAGGAAAACATAAAAATTACCTTTAATTCAGGTCTATCCAATTCATATCGCTCATTAAAATCCATGTCCACGTTTGAATCTTCAATTTTTATGAAAGCTAAGGGTTCTGTACAATTTCCCATGATTTTACTTGATTTATGATCTGACGTCATTGATTTTTGGTCAAAAATACTTGATTCTTGATCAAAGATGCTTGAATCATGATCAAAACTGGATTTTCTATCAAAGCTCTCGTATTTGACAAATTCACTGTCATTTCTGTTAGTTTCGATGCTCTTTATATCTATGATTATATTATTTTTGTCTTTTGACTGTGCTTCACCAGAAATATCGAATTCAAAAATATTTTTCAATTCCAATTTTGATAGTGATTTTGTTGCTGGGTGAATCTGGAATAAGAAATAACTTCATTATTAATATAAGTACTTGTAACTTTACAATAATGTCCTCCTAGCCGAATTTCGACCACGGCGGCCAGTCTCATCGGAGACTAGCCAGATGCGGAGGACATATTATAGTGCACAAGTGTGCGCGCAAACACAGGTGCACTCTCTATTCCCTTGCTCTCATAATCCGATGGGACGACAGATCGATACGACCGGGGAGAGGTCAGGCGCGACAAGACTTGAATTAAAGCTGGGTATTTTTTTATTTTTTTATCGCAGTCTCACGCAAATTTCTTCTATATCAGCTAAGCAGTAACGGAGTTTCATGGCAACATTCTCAAGCTTTCTCTTCTATAAATTTAGTTGGATAAAAGCATTTATTTCCTTAACAATAGAAACAACGCGTTTGAAACCGCGGGCGGTAACTAAACTACTAAAAATAAAGATAGAAGAAGAAAGAAAGAAAATACATTTATTTGTACCAATTACATAACACACTAACACGACATACATAGAAATTATAAGTTCAGAAGAAAATAAGAAAAGAATTAGGTACTTACATATAATAAATCAAGGAAAGTAGTACATAAATATTAGAGGAGCATGTTAAAGGATGTTATATAAAGAGCCAAAAAGGTCCCTGTCTCAACATTATGCCGCTACAAGCCGAAGCAATATAAACTGACTTCGACTAAGCATACTTAGTTAGTAAATATTACATATATATAATATTTAGTTAATTAGATATGCATTGGCCAATAGTACTTGCGAATAAATCAATGCTAGTAAAAAGTTTGTTGAATAATTTCATTAATCTATTTAGAGTAACTAGAAGATCTCAATATTTATACATAAAATAATAATTATTATATTTAATAAATAATCATGTACGAGACGCTAACGCGTTGTAAGAGGCGACTAAGAATATCCACTGGGGGGCAGGCGGCAGCGCCCCTGCAGAACAATTCTACCAACGAACTGCGATCTCCAACCCACATGCCCGCGTGGGGTTTTGGGCCACTACCCCCCATATGATAAACACCAATAAGGCGTTTATCAGGGAGAGGCCTGCGTCCAGCAGTGGACCGATACAGGCTGTTGAGGTTCAAGACGCTGCTACGTCGGTTCTTACGTACGGCTCGGAACGCTGGTAATATAGTTAATTTTGTTTTAAAAAACTATAAACCGACTTCAATTTTTAGTTTTTTTCATGGATCCCATTAATCAAGTTAGAATAGGATTCTATTGTAGGAACTGACAAAACTAAAATGGGACCACACGGAAATCACCAGCTTTTTATATAAAAAAAGAATCATGAAAATCGGACCACCCAGTCAAAAGTTTTGAGGTACCAAAAAACAGTCGAATTCGAATCAAACCTCCTCTGTTTTTGAAGTCGGTTAAAAATATCTTACTATAATAACAGAAACTCGCCTACTCGTATTCTAACGATACATACAAAAACAGAAGTAGTCCGGATGATGAGGATGATATTTCCAAAGAAACAACGCGTGCGAAGTCGAGGGCGAGTGCTATAAGCAATTTAGTAAAAGTACAGTAAAAGTAAAAAGCGTTTATTTTGCAACCATTACACATAATTAAGACATACAAAATGATGACACAAGATAAAGGTTACAAAAAATGGACAACACTCAGCAATATATATGAAGTAGCAAATTTTGTAAGAAATCACGGACTTTTATTCCAGAAAGCTTGTGATAGAAACCCTAGACTATGTAGAGACATAGTCTATATAGATTAATTTTGAAAGAAACTCCACTTTCAGCCAAGTACACTAAAAGCTGCTTGTAAATGTGTATAAAAATATATAATAAGATACCAAAGGAACTTAAAATAATGAACAACCATTTATTTAAAATGAGATTGTTGAAATGGTTAAAGCAAAGAGGTTTTTATTACATAAACGATTTTTTTAATACTAAATTATAATTGTATTTTTTTTTTTTAATCTTATTTTTGTTTTGTTTATTATTATTATTGCATGCTAGACATAGCGAGATATGAGGACATTATTTGTAACGTTATCACCTGTATTGTACAAAGATATAAATAGTTAGATATGCCCTTACCTCAGTGAGACCGCGCCGTTTTGTGTCCAAGTCGAACCTTACGCCTGCTTAAACCTGCACTCAGTGTACATCTACGCACAGTGTTAGCCGGACATGTAGTGAAGGATGTTTGCGAGTAGTATTATAGTGATACAAAATGACGTGTGCCTTTCGAAAGTGCAACAAAAATTCAAGAAACACAAATAAAGCCAGAGGTGTAACATTTCACTCAGGTATTGCGAGTTAATGAAATAACTTTTATTTTATCGTCCGCATTGTCAAAAATGACTACAATAACAAATTTAAATGGCGAGTGCACGAAAGAGAAAGTGTGTTAAATGTCTTCGATATTGTATCCGAACATGAGTCTGTTCCGTATAAATGTAGTCTATGGTAGGGGAATCACCCGATATCCTGTTTTATTAAGCGACTAACTTCATTTTACTAAAACATTTCTGTTCTGCCCACGAATTCTTTGGAATTTACAGATTAGTTGCTGTTACAATTTTTTGTGATTATAATTGTACCTAATTAAGAAAAATGAATAATATACTAATTATTAATAAAAAACTAAAATAATAAAAAAAAAGTATTTATTTTAGAAAAAACCTAAGATAACCTTAAAAACCGGTTTTTTTAAATATCTAATCGGTATATACCGGTGTTAAAAATTGTAATCGGTTCACATCACTAGTAGAAAACGTCTCTTGCACGTCTCTGCTCTGGAGGGCAATTCTCGCAATAATATCGACTCGATAAACTATAAAAATATCGAGTGATTGCTTCGAATCAAACAAGCCTATTCTCAGCAACTGCAATTCGATTTTTATCAAGGGCCTTTTTTCGATAAGTTGCTCGATAAGCAACGAGTGGTCCCGGGCACTCGTTCGCATTATCGAAGAGAGGGAAAGAAGATCGTGAGTATTATCTCTCTGTCGCTCACTTGTTTTCTGTTTGTGTTTCTGTTTTGTTTGTTTTTGATTTCAGGTGAAAGATAAAATAACGCAATTTGCAATACAAGTTTTTAGTAAAATCACTCAATCATCAGACATATTGAAAGATGGATGAGTTAGTGAGGGCTTTCGTTGTAGACTTGGTGGACGAAGCCGAACTTGCAGCAGATGTACCGATACGCCGTCGTCGAGCTGCGTGCTCAGACCCATGGAACAAAAGTGAGACTCAGTTCAAGAAACAATTCCGTCTCAAAAACTTAGCACAAGAACTCATTATGATGTTGGAACCCATGCTCCAACAGAAACAAATGAATACACAAACAAAAGTAACATAACATGAAGAAAACAAACTAGTTTTCCTGAAGCAATTATTGTTACTTGCTGTGTGAATTTGTCCAACATATTTTATTTATTTCTCACATAAACATTCAGCCTTATAATACTGTTTAATTCACGTTCTAGTCTCTATATTTCGCAAGCCTCAGCTTCAAGACAAGAGCAATCCATAAGGTAGTGGAAGCCCTCAATGCACCACAAATATTTAATGTATGGGTAAGATTCCCAAGGAACTTTGATGAATTAAATACTAATGTGAGAAGGTAAGTTGAGTACCTACATACTTACAAAATAATAGGCCTATTGATCATGGTACTTTTAATTACCTAGGGATTTACAATGCTGAACATTTCACATTTGCACATTTGTCTATGAAGAAAATATCGAAGAGTGCACGAGAATGCAGATTTTGGCGAAACTCGATATTTCTTCAAGGCTCGATATCTATCACCTGATAATTTATCCCGTGATACTGCGTATCACCTGATAAAATATCACGTGATGCTGAGAATTGCCCCCCTGTACTGTATGTACGTCTTCGTACATACAGTACAGAGCATTCGATTCGAAATCCATCACGTAGACGCGTTATAGTTGTTTAACAGACGTTGACTGGCAACGTTCCAAAAAATCTAGCTTTTGAAGTAAGTTTTACTGTGGATGGTAGGTGTACACGTCGCCAACCACTATCCGAACCCGAAACGCTTCGTCACCGCGATCTAGAGCTCGGTCACCTTAAGTAGCGACATCTAGTTATAAACTGGCGTACTAAACGCGAGTTAAATTGTGGAATGATAAATTTAATTTGTATGCTTTTGTTCTCTATCTCATTTGAACTATTATTTTTAAATTATATTTGTCTAACAAAATATTGATTTTACAAGTAACTAAACCAAATTTGTCAGGTATCAACAACAAACTTGAAACTTGAACAAAGTGTTGCATCTGTCTCAATATGAACTCAGAACTGCCTGCCTTTTTCCAGTTAATTATTGCTCATAGCGATAACCTCAACCTCTACAGCCTGTATCGGTCCACTGCTGGACACAGGCCTCCCCCTGATTAGCGGCTTTTTGGCGTTTATCTCTTAAGGTAGTTAGTTACAAAATAAGCACTTAGAGAAGTGAAATTTTTACTATATAATCAGTTTGATAAATAGTAATTACTATCAAATAAGAAATAAGGTGTTGACTCCATTGATTAATTAAAAAAGGAAGATAGGTTACGTTCTCCCAGCGCTTACTCAAAAATTGGCATGTGTTACAACTACACGCAAACACATACGCTCACAGTTATATTTCCAGTCCTGTGCAATACAAAGAAGAACAAAGACAGAAAGACGTATCTAAGACCGAAGTGAGACCTAAACAACAATATTTCACGCGAATCAAGACCGCCCGTGCCGCCGGTCCGACGGTGACTGAGGTGGAGCACACAATTTTACACAATATGAGGTTGCCATTTTCGAGAAACTAGTAGGTACCTAATCTTCCCTTTTTAATTAATCAATGGTTGACTCTATTCAATTTCACCCTGATCCGTTCAGTAGTTTATGCGTGAGAGTCACTAACACCCATACATACTTACAAGTGCCACCATCTAGACTAGACGTTTGGCAAGTCTACGCAAACTATTGCACCACAAACTACACAAACATGTGGACACGATTGTCCGAGCGCACGCAAGCGCCTTTGATTTGTGCAGAAAAACCGACTCGGCTCCGTAGTGAGGCGAGTGGCCCCGAGCGACCGCGAGCGGTGGCAAGTCACTGCAATGACCTCTATACACGTTGGCGCTTGTATTCACTCAGCCAGCTAGACGAGCGATACCGAGCGATGGCAAGGCAATGCAAACGTGCCGTCAAAACAAGTCAATAGCCTAAGCCCTGAATAAGATAATTTAGAAGTTATGACGATTTTAATATGATCCTTAAAGCAAAGAATATTTACACGTTGATATTGGCTTTCACTCGGCAACGTTGGGCCAACATGTATTGGAGGCTTAAATCTTTGGGATGAGAGTAAAAAGTGGGTGAGGTTACCAAATAGCTACGGAGATGAGTTTTCACTTTCTTCAGTCGCTTCTTAAACTCCACGACTCGCTGAAGAAAGGCTACGCATTCAAAACATAGAGATTGGCGCTGCATTGGATCCTGTAACAGTATTCACATGATAAACCTTTTAAATCCATCATGGTTATTAATACTAAAGTTATTTTCAACGGGATATTTATTTACCATGATTTGAATTCTGAGCTTTCCAATATTTCGGCACATTCATGGCGCATGAAACTGTGCCGAAATATTGGAAAGCTTAAAATTCGAATCATGGTAAATATCCCGTTGAAAATAACTTGAGTATTCACATGGTATGGTAGTTTTGTATGACATAAATGAATTTTATAATTTGCCCTTAACATAGCGATAATAATTATTATTTTGTATTTAATATTATTTACATATAATAATGGTATTATGGATAAAATCTGTATGTGTATCTGTATGATCTTTACAGGCTAGTTTATATCAAAAATATTCAATTTTGTTTTAAAAACTATAAACCAACTTAAATTTTTATAGATTTTCCATGAATTTTCATGGATCCCAGTGTCAGAACTGAACAAAATTCAAATGGGGCCACACGGGAAGCACCAGCTTTCATATAAAAAAGAATCATGACAATCGGACCACCCAGTCAAAAGTTCTGAAGTAACAAACATAAAAAAAATTAGTAATAATACAGTCCCATTGATAACCTCCTCCTTTTTTGAAGGCGGTTAAAAAGACTGACAATTAATGGTGTCTATCCAGCTGTTGCCAAAACTAGACAGGTTAGTCCCGCTTTGCTCACTAAACTATTCTGATGCCACCCTCATTAGGGTGCTTCTTAATTGGCTAAAAAAAATTGTTTTAATTATGCTGCGTGTCCCAATTATTATGTTCTAGGGCACAAAAAACTAATGTGTAATTTTTATTTTATTTTTAAAGTAATATTTAGCGGACGCTACCAGCAAATGAAAAATAATATGAAAAAAAGTATTTTTGAGATTGTTTAACTAAGTTCAAAAAAGAGAACCATACATAAAATAAATAACTATTAGGATAAAATTAACTTATGCTAATAAAGTTTTTTTTTTAATCAGGGTACTTTTGTCTTGACATTTTAACAACCAAAAGAAGGAATTGTTATTGGTCTTCGTCTGTGGTAATTCGTTTATTATATTTGTCAATTAATGCTACGCCCCGCCGCGTTCCGCAATGTCGTACACTCTCATAGAATGTACAATTTCTCTGGATGCTTTGTAGTCTTCATCTCAAAGATGCCCAAAGATGCGGTTCTCTTTGCAAAAATGCAGACATAATTCCCAGGATTCTCAAAAATCTTAAGAAGTTGCTGGTCACCAAATCCCCAATTATCTGACTAAAATCCAAGGATTTGCTTAAATCTAAGTCAAAATATTGCTTTGGGCTATAGTCTGGACCTTCATCATTCAGTGCAATTACCATTTTTTGTTTGCTTTCAAGAGAAACTTCGTCATCAAAGTGCAAGTGCCACAAGTTCATAGGACAAGTTCTTCGGATAGATAGGTTGTATTCTATGAGATCAAAAAAAGATGGATAAAGACATTGATTAATTAAAAACGGGAAGATAGGTTACATTCTCCCAGCGTTTACTCAAAAATTGGCATGTGTTACAACTACACGCAAACACATCATATGCTCACAGTTATATTTCCAGTGATACGCGAACAAACGCCCTTGCCGCCGCCGGTCCGACGACGGTGACTGAGGTCGGAGCACACAATTTTATACATTATGAGGTTGCCATTTTCGAGAAACTAACTTACTTTAATTAATCAATGCTGTAAGTTGTGTTCTCACCATTAGCGCATTAGATTAAACAATCTGTAATGTTGTTGTTATTATTATTGTGAGTATTAAAAGTAAATTTGAATTTGAATGCAAAGCTCGAATGTCTTTGACCTTTGCTACACGTTCCTTGTTTCAGAACTTCAGATCCGATATAAAACCTTCTAGTAAAGTCATTTTAAGGGTCAGAAGGTGAGCACAATTTTACCGATGATATTACCTACCGGTTCGTCAAGGAATCCACAAAGTATTTGCCTGAATTCTTTATCGAGGAGCGTCAACTTTCTATCGACACTCAAGCAACCGATACAAGCTGTAACGTTGGTCGTCATTTTCGTCTACTTTTGCATTTTTCATAGAAAAATAGATGAAATGTTAGCTTATTTCACTTTTGGTTTGCATTGATTGTTTTTATTTACATTTGGTTAGAGTAGCTATTTAAACTCGTTAGCTTTCCTGTTGTTTATGTGGTTATTTACACGACTGGGTCTATTTCTCAGTTCGATTTGATGGATGAAAACCGCTAAAATGGGAAAGATTGGACATCACTAATCCACACCTGCCAATATTATAAATTAAAATATGTTGTCCCTTCTTCTCTCAATAAAACTTCTATTTAGATCTCTTTTGCACAACCATGATCAAAACTCATTCCGACTTTCAGTCATTCCAAAGAAAACAAAAACTACAGTCATTCATTCACTTCAATAAACTTCATTCGGTCACCTTGTGTGTCAACAACTTTGTCAACAATGGACGAAAGCATCTATATAAAATAATTATTTTCTATGAAAAAAACCATGTAAGCGAGCAAATCTACTATCAAAACAAATGTGCAATCATCTAAACCTGAATCATGGAGGACATGTGCACGGGATGCCTTTCTACAGGCCGAAAATTGCTCTTTATTGGAGACACGGAATATTACGATATTTACTCGCAAATTATGAATGAAATACCGGTAAGTTTTATGTAGGAACGCATTTTAAACATGGAAAAACTCTACCTACATTATTTTCAACAGTTACACATAGCCCTTAGTCACTTTTTAAAAGGAACATTTAAAAAGCATTTTACATGTATTACCCACAGAACCAACTCATGCTTTTTTATTTATTTTGCTTTATTCGGAGTACCAACAGTTTTACACACTGTATGAATAAACTTAGATACTAACTTTTAACAGTTTAAATGTACTTGCATGTAGAACCTAAAAGGATGCATGCTTGCGGAGAACTGAGTGAATAAAAATGATGATAAAAACAATAAAAACAGTCCTGTCTTTTTAACAATAAAGGCACCTACAAGAAACTATGAGGAAACTAACATATAACAGAACTTTAAATATCTAAGTACCCTTAATTGAAAAGAAATATGCACACAAGACAGGAATGTTGAACAAAGGTTATTTTGTTTTTGTACCAAATGCAGCAGTATTATCCATCTCTGATTGACTATATTCCATTACGACAACCTGACAGTAATATTTATTTATTTGTCTTTGGGAAACAAAAAGCTATAAATCTAAAAGTATAAACACGTAAAAATAGAAAAATTAAGCTAAACCGCTTCCATGCATAGTAAGAGTATAAATTATCCAAAAATAATATACAAAACACAAGATTTCTAGTTTAGAGAGTTTATGGATGGCTCATCAATGGATAGCATGATCATAAAAGGAAAGGATACCATGATAATAACCTTCGCAATATAACCAACTGAATATATCTGTACCTACTAGATTAGATATCTATTGTTCATAGAATTATAAGTTTATAAATTAACATAATTGTAAGATGTAAGGTGATAAATATAAAGATAATAATAATAATAATAGATTGTAGCAGTGTGCCATGTTATCATCTATACAATCTATTCTCAATACTCAATACTCAATATATTTATTGTTGTCATCACATTGGTAGTCTGGTAATTATTATATATAGCTAAGTATCACAATGTGTACCCTGTTGGGCGTATCAACAAGTGGAAGGCAGACTGAGGTTGTTTTTGGTAATATTATGTAGGTACTAAGGTGAGCAGTACCTACTTGTCTAGTTACTAAAATAAACAATTTTAAAGTTGGCAAGTAAAACAGTAAGACGACACGTATAATTAAGAATTATGGTTAAGTATGTAGGTATTCTACTTTGTTGTTTCACATAAAGTGGATTTATGTAGGTAGACTGATCTCACTTGTTTTATGTACAACTACCCTCACTTCTGTTATTCAGCTCCCTAGCTGCAATGCACATCTAAAACACAACAATGTGTATGTGTTTTCATTGATATCCTGGACATAATACAGTTTTAAGCAGTAAATGGGTGGTAGTGTTGAGCAAAAGAAACTAGTGTTAATTATTTTTTTAATATGTAATATGTTGTTATGTATCACCAGGTATACGACCTCTCTGTGATATGCGTGCGAGTGTGCTGGGAGTGCCGCGCTCGGCTGCGTGGCTTCCACCTCTTCAGGCAGAGAGTTGTGACGAGTCTGACGGAGTTAATGCAGGTAAGAATAAAGGGCCAGATTCTAATTCTAATTCTAAGTGGGGGAACTAAGATCTGCACGGACGTCTTACATAGGAGTGTATTGTGCATTATCCCCTGCCTAAGCAGGCCCTAACCAGCCCAGCTCCTTGAAGTATCGGAGCAGGACTTTAGGTGACTGACAGCTTCGTTTCAGCTTTTCTGTGGGTGTGGATGGGGTTGTTTCCTCAATGAGGCACTTCAGCCCTGTTTTGTGTCTGGCCTCCTCTGTGGCCGTGCAGTGTACCACGACGTGTTCCACAGTCTCTTCGTCTTGGAAGCAGCCACGACATAGGCTGCTGTCTGTGGCTCTGGTCTTGAAAAGATGATGGTTCAATTCACAATGACCGGTGATGATGCCCACCATCATTCTGAGGTCCTCTTGGCTCATCTTGAGCATTGTGTTGGTGGTTTTCCTGTCTTTGGAAGGGAATATTGATTTAGTATGCTTGCAGTCTATCCGATGCTCCCATAGCTTTCGGTGGCCAGATACACTATTGAACCCAAAAACTACTGAACGGATCAGGCTGAAATTTTACATACATTCTAGGTCTGGAATAACTAAGTAAGTCCGCAGATATTTTTAGCGAATTGTTCCACATTATTTAATTTATGTTTTTTTTTATTTTGGATAATTCACACACTGAGAATTCTAATTCTAATGCATTACCCCCCCTGCCTAACCAAGCCTTATCCTTATCCAGCCCGAAATTTATTAGCATTTCTTTTTTGTCTCATAACCAATTGTCAAGTTTACTCTTGGAGGTGTTTAATTGGCGTGGCTGATATAATGTCTTCTGGTTATGTTTTTTATTTATTTATCATTATTTCTATGGAAATGTTTAAAAGTGATTTCTATCCCACGGGAACTGATTTAAATTATAAAAAGTATGTTATATTTTATGTTTGATTCTAGAATTACCTGTATGCAAAATTCCAACCCGATCGGGCTGAAATTTCAAACATATGTCCTGAGGCGGGAATCGAACCCGTGTGATCGTGAATAGATCTTCCTCTGACCACAATCTCACCTGATGGAAAGTGATGAGAGATTCGGCTGATGATGTATACACTGTCATGCATGATACATCATCAGAAGACACCTTATTCACTTATTAAGTCCTAGCTGCGTTCAGTAGTAACAAACATCCAGGATCAGTGATCAGTGCTCCCTCAGTGAACAAATATTTAAAGTTCATAAACAAATACTCAGATATACACGCATCAGCTTAAGAGCTGCCTGTGTATCACAAATAATAATAATAATAATCACACTAATATTATAAATGCGAAAGTTTGTATGGATGTATGTATGGATGTTTGTTACTTCTTCACGCCAAAACTACTGAACGGATCTGGCTGAAATTTAAAATAGACATAGTCCTAGGTCTGGAATAAAACATAGGCTACTTTTTATCCCATAAATCAGTTCCAGTGGGATGAAAACCATTCGTTTAACGTTTTCATAGGAACAACGCGTGCGAAGCCGCGGGGCGCAACTAGTCACACTAATTAATATTATAAATGCGAAAGTTTGGATGTATGTATGGATGTTTGTTACCTCTTCACGCCAAAACTACCGAACGGATCGGGCTGAAATTTTGCATAGCGGTAATTCTAAACCTGGAACCAAACATAGGCTACTTTTTATCCCATATATCAGTTCCCGTGGAATAGAAATCACCTCTAAACGTTTTCATAGAAACAACGCGTGCGAAGCCGCGGGGCGCAGCTATACCGTATCCATCTAGCATGGAACATGTTAGTAAATAAAAGGACGCGCCAACAAAGTGAATTTTAGGTTAAGTATGGGCGGTTTGTATACGTTTATGCCTCATTCAAAATGGACACGGTATAGTTTATAACATTAGTGTGATTATTTCAGCAAACACCTCTAAACTCAATCTCCACACTCTCCCACCAACTACTGCCCAACCTCAGCTACCCGGAGCTCCCTCCATCCTCCCCCGCAGCCCTGTACCCCCCGGAGCACCTCCTGCACCCCACGGACATGTGCACAGACGTGCTGGTCAAGGAGGAAGAGGATGTGAAGTGGGGGGTGGAGCATTGTGAGCCCGAGCCGTTTGCTGATGCTCTGTCTCCTGAACTCTCTGAGGATAACAGTGATAAGGTAACATAATAAATAATAAATAAAAAAGACGTGTGGCACTCGGGGACTGCCGCGGTAAAGCTATTGCAATGCCATCTAGAGGCGAGTTGCTGAACTAAAGAGATAAACGTCATATTTCAAAAAGTAATTAAAAGTTCTGCTATTCATCGATAGATGGCAAAACTTAAAAGTATCACCGCTGTTCCGGTCGGAGTGGGGAGCGTGAGGTTTTTTCGTTACGGAATTTCTGTATTCAGTCAAGCTACCTCCCCACCAATTTTCAGCAAAATCGGTTCAGCCGTTCTTGAGTTATAAATAGTGTAACTAACACGACTTTCTTTTATATACATAAATATAGATATAGATATAGATAAAATGAATTTCTATGTATTGTAGTTCAATATATTGTGTTTTTTATAGCATATCTGTAATCTAGTACCCATAACACAAGCACTGCTTAGCTTGGGGCTAGATAATGCTGTGTGAATTGTCTTTTTTTTTATTAAACTAGCAACGCCTCTAGTTTTAACGGGCGTAGTTTAAAATAAATAGGATAAAATATAGCCTATGTCAAATCAAATCAAATCAAACCATTTATTTGCTGAATACATTATTACAGGTATATGTCAGATCTTATAACTAGAGTAATGTCAAATGTATTCAACCCGCAAGCAGGTGTGCAAATATTAAAGTAAAAATGTAATCAGTTTAAATATTCAATAATAATAAATAACGGTAATTAATACAATCTTGAATAAAATAAATAGTCAACAATCTGGTAATTAAAGTTTACAACAATAGTCAAAATATAATAAATTATTCTACTTAAAATTAATAAATTCATTTATACTATAAAAACATTTGTCAAGCAGCCACTGATTTAATTTTTGTTTGAATAAATTACCATTGAGGTCTTTAATGTGTTCTGGTAAGTTATTGTAGATGACAATGCACGTATTAAAAATATTTTTTTCATAGATCCGCTTGTGGCATTGTGGGTTGTATAGCAGATTACTAAATTTTGCTCTTTTTTGTCGAGTCACTCCCTGAAAAGTAAGCTTTTTAATGATAAAATATTTTTTTAATCGATCCAGTAGTTTCGGAGCCTATTAAATACAAACAATTAAATATTTCATCTTTATAAAATTACTAGCTGCGTCCCGCGGCTTCGCACGCGTTGTTCCTATGGAAACGTTATATGTGATACTCATCCCACGGGAAATTATTTATGGGATAAAATTAGTTACCTGTGTGCAAAATTTCAGCCAGATCCGTTCGGTAGTTTTGGCGTGAAGTGGTAACAAACATCCATCCCTACATCCATACATCCATACAAACTTTCACAAAAGTCAAAGTCAAATCGTTTATTTCTTTAGACTTACAAAATAAGTACTTAGACAAGTCAAATTTTTAATATATAAACAGCTTGATAAATAGTAATTACTATCAAACAAGAAATAAGGTGCAATTGACTCTAATTCTTCAATTTTTTGTCCATTTACAATATAACTGTGATTAGTATTAGAATAGATTACAAAATATTTGACAATTGTCTCTTTTTTTTCCACAGCCATTGAAAAAGAAGAAAAAACCTAAAATCGAGCTCAAAACGAACAAGATCAAAGTGAAGAAAAAACGTAAGAAGAAATCCGACACCATAGACAAAGAAGACAACAAAGACGATATAGAAATAGAAGAGATGGATTACAAAGATATTGATAGAGAGGACAGTGTGAGAGAGAAAGAAATGCCACCAGTTGTAGAAGAAATTGCGGTCAAAGTGAAAATAGTTAAAGAAGTAAGTTTTTCAATTTCTATCATCATCAGCCTATACTAGTCCACTGCTGGACATAGGCCTCTCCTAATGAGCGCCATAGCGCCCTGTCTTCAGCTTGACGCATCCAGCATCTGCCTGCAGTCTTTCGCAGATTATCCCACCTGTCCGAAGGGCGCCCTACACTACGTTTGCCGAGTCGCGGTCTGCACTCAAGAACTCGTTCACCCTATCGGTTGTCGGTTCGTCGCGAGATATGGCCGGCCCACTGCCACTTCAACTTGCTAATTCTTTGTGCTATGTCGATAACTTTGGTTCTCTGTCGGATGTATTCGTTACGAATCCTATCCTTCAGAGAGACTCCGAGCATAGCTCTTTACATAGCTCGCTGAGCGACTTTAAACTGGTCCACCAGTTGAAAGTCAATTTCTATACAAATATCTATTGCAAGGTCTGACGACTCTAAGGCCCGTATTGTGAAAACTTGCTCAGTCATCGAGCTATGCTTGAGCAACATTTATGCTATAGAAAAGCGTAACTCAAGCAGAGATTGAAGAATGAGCAAGTTTTCATAATACGGGCCTTAAATTCTAATTAGTTAGATTATCACACGATATTGGACATATTTAGGGGAAACCCGTACAAAACCGTATACCGGGGTAAAACCGTATAGTAGGTCTATTCACGTCAATCATCCAAATTTCGCGCGCTTAAGCCGCTCACTGGAGTCGACCAATCAGAGCGTGCTGTCAACAATCACTGATCGCGGCAGCGTCGCGCTGTACGAAAATATTAGAATTTATTGTTTTTTGGTGGTCTTGATGCAATTTCTATTAAAGTTCAAGCAATTGTTGTAAAGTTTACGTGAATTGCAGGTAAGTCGCTCACTAACTTTATTATAGGTTGTCTATTTACACGTAATATATGATACTTGTACCGGCAAATTTACCTTGTATATATAATAGTATGTGTGAAGTGTTGACAAACAGCCGTGGGTCAAAACCGTACGGGGTAAAACGGGCTATATACAATTATGACCCGAGTGGATGAAACTTTAATTTCATTGAAGTTTTTTCCTACCTAAGCTACCTAAACCTAAACTTAATCTGAAAGTATCTGTTTAAAAGAAAAAACAAAAAAGTTACCAATGATAACATAATGTTTGTACTGCCTTGAAGAATACGGTACAAGTCGTATAGATGAAGGTTGGGTACAATGTATGGGTTTGAAGAGGTGGGCTCACGAAGGCTGTACAGGCTACAATTCAGAGGAGCTGGATTATTTTACATGCAGAGGATTTATTGCTAAAAGATAGCTTCGGGGGCAATATCGTATTATATTATACGGTTTTACCCAGGTGCTGGGGCAAAACCGTAAATAGTAGAAGTTTGCTATTTTTCTGTTATTTTTTTTTTAATTTTATTATAAGTAATATGCGTATGTCATTGAGTACGTAGATAGATATTCTAATTAAAAATGTTGATTTCATACATTTGTGTATAAAAATGAACGTTCTGCGGACCTAAATCCTTAGCTATACGGCCTTGCCCCGGTCTCCCCTACGTATTTTTTCTTTTGTCGTTTAATCGTCCGATTAGTCGCCCAGTTCCACACCGACAATAGTATGTAAGAACATAAAATAGTTGTGTTAGACTTAGATATGCTAAGATTGTATTAGTTGATAAGCGATAAACGTGCTAGTGGTTTCTTTTTCACTTCTTCCGCTAGTGGACAAAAAATTGAATTAGAGTCAATTGCACCTTATTTCCTAACTAACTGACTAAAGTAAAAAAACGACGAAGTTGGAGCAAAATCCGTCCCAAGCTTTTTATCCTCTATATAATCAGATATTTTATAGTAAGCCTTTTTGCATAATAAAGTTTTGACAGTTTGTTTGAATTTATTTGTTGATAATTTTTGCAGCTCAGTAGGGGTTTTGTTGTAGAAGCGTATACATTGCCTATTTTTTTGGCAATCAATTTATACAGCATTATCTAGCCCCAAGCTAAGCAGAGCTTGTGTTATGGGTACTAGATAACTGATACAAATAGTACAATACACTACATAGATTGATATTTTTTATCATACATAGGAAACATACAGTACGCCCTGAACAAATATCTGCAGATAGTAAATTTTTTTGTCCCAAGGCGGGAATCGAACCCGCTACCTGCTGCGTCGCAGGCGGATCTTTTTTCACTACGCCACAGAGGTTGTCAAAAGACCTTTGTTCAGGTTTTCTTCAAACGCTTCGTGTATCTGCTTCCGAAGCGTTTAGTAAGGGCTCCGAGGTTCCCCTCTCTACCCCGACTTCTACTCGCAAAGGCAACTGCCTCTGGGTCACTTGGTGAAGAAGCGGTGTGTCGCCTTTAGGTGAATTAAGGGATTTTGCTCATCTTCTTCGTAGGCTTCAGTTTTTTTTTTTTTTTTTTTCTTTTTAAAAGACCTTTAAAAGATCCATTAGTTTTATGAAGCCTAGTTGTAGGGACAGTGAGTTTATGTTCACAGTATGTACCTACCCTTTTTAACCGCCTTCAAAAAAGGAGGAGGTTCTCAATTCGACTGTATTTTTTTATTGTTTGATACCTCAGAACTTTTGACTGGGTGGTCCCATTTTCATGATTCTTTTTTATATGAAAGCTGGTGCTTCCCGTACCATTTTAATTTGGTTCAGTTCTGATATTAGGATCCATGAAAATCCATGGAAAAACTATAAAAAATTAAGTCTGTTTATAGTTTTTTAAAACAAAATTAATTACTTAGGCGTGCCATGCCAGCACAGAAAGTTAATCATAAAAACTATTATTATAAATATTCACGGGTATTTATCGCGTTTATTATATATACCTATTTATATATATTTATTATATATATACCTATTTTTCCCGACGTTTAAATAAACGCTAAACGTTTAAATAAACGGTAAATAAACGCGATAAATACCCGTGAATATTTATAATAATGTGTTTTGATCGCGTAAGTTTAAAAAACTTCATAAAAACTATTTCAGAAGCTGCCGGCAGTGAAGATGAAGGTGGGGGAGTCGTCGGCCGAGCGGCCGCAGTGCCAGGAGTGTGGGAAAGTGTTCAGCAGCAAGAAGACTTACAGATACCATCTCAAGTAAGTACCTTGTAGTGTATTACTTGAGTCAAGCATTACTTTTCAATGATTAAATTATATACATAAATATAATCTGAGATCTTCAAAAACTTTTCACTACTGGGGGTATTCCTAGAACTAACTATGGAAAGAAAAACATGACATTTGAAGGAGCAAAACTACATAATAACTTGCCAAAAAACATAAGAGAATCCGCTAGCTTAACAGCAGTAGCAGTTTTAAAGAAAAGACTTAAGTAATATGTGTTTGAAAATATTCCTGTAGAATAACAGATTTATAATATACGTAACAAGTCAGAGTCAGAGTCAAATCGTTTATTTCTTTAGACTTACAAAATAAGCACTTAGACAAGTCAAATTATTACCAGCAAACAGCTTGATAAATAGTTATTACTATCAAACAAGAAATAAGGTGCAATTGACTCTAATTCACTTCAATTTTTTGTCCACTAGCGGAAGAAGTGAAAAAGAAACCACTAGCAAGTTTATCGCAAATCAACTAATACAATCTTACGATAACTAAGTCTAACTGGTCTTACATACTATTGTCTGTGTGGAACTGGGCGACATCCGGCCAAGCATTCACATCCTTCCTTTCTTCTTTTAATGGTGTCTACGTCTGGGTTGACATAATTTCGCCAATGTCCGTAATATTAGAGTAAAATAAAAATAAAAGCAACGTTGTTCGGTAATAAAGATAGATAAAGGAAGTGAATTCTTCGATAAAAGATATAAGAAAATTACAAAATTAAGGGCAACGTTGTATGGTAAGGTTTGATCCGAAGATCAGCATTAACATCATTAACCTTATTTATCATTATGCATCTGTCAAAGTGGCAGGTGTCAATAAATCCCATCCTCGTCGCCAATGTAATATAATATTTGGGATGCGGAATACCCGTACCTGGAGGACATTTTTTTGACTAATTTAATTTTTTTAGAAATTATAGTATTACTAGCTGCGCCCCGCGGCTTCGCACGCGCCTATGAAAACATTAAAAGGTGATTTTCATCCCACGGGAACCGATTTATGGGATAAAAAGTATGTCTATGTTTTATTCCAGTATTAGAATTACCTGTATGCAATTTAATTGCTATTGTTGCTGTAATTTCAGGCAGATCCGTTCAGTAATTTTGGCGTGAAGAGGTAACAAACATCCATACATCCATCCATACATCCATCCAAACTTTCGCCTTTATAATATTAGTGAGTGATGTGATGTGAAGTGTGATGTGATTATTCGCCAATAGATATGTAAGGAAGAGTCATATTTTTCAGTTTAGTGTTTAAGTTGATTATTAAACACACGAATGAAATTGTCAATTGATTACGATAAAGTTGATGAAGGATTATTGAAAACACGAACAAAATGACATTTTCTAAAAATGAATCCTAGCTAGATCGATAATTGTATTGTGTCTATCTAGATTTAGATTTTATATTTTTATTTATTCACCATTCTTATAACATATGTGTTATACTAGGTTAAGTCATTCGCATAATACATTTATTACATTTTACACATTTGCATTCCAACTTAGCTGGTAGGCATAGAATACAATGACAATAGATTAGATCTAAATGAATAGATTATTACAAGTTATTAGTTAGTTTAGTTTTAAGCCCATATTTATGTTACCTTATAATTTGTTTGTACAAAGATTAAGGCCGTCCGCACATGGAGCTACTCAAAAAGAACTAGTTACAAACTCAAATTACTAAGAAGTTACTTGAGCATCACCGCCCATACATTCTCGCACAGGTTCGCACACGACGCTACTAGTCAAAAACCAGTTAATAACGCGTTAGCAACTGATCACGCGTGACGCGACATGACGGTCGCCGCGCTACTAGTTACCAACTTTTCTGTTATTTTGTTGTGAAAAATGAACGATCAAAAAACCGAAGTGATTGAAACCTTGCAACTTGAGTAGCGTCGTGTGCGAGGTACAGTTTCTAACTAGTTTGTAATTACAATTACTGATTAGTTCCGTCTATTTTGAGTAGCTCCATGTGCGGACGGCCTAAGTGTTAACGTTAACTTTAAGGCCACCCTGTAAATTTTGAAATAAACATTATTCTTATTCTTATTGTAAGCAATCTGAGACTGCTGTATTTAAAATTTTACTTATTCCAGATTCATGATCTATGTATGTAAATGTAACTAGGTTGCGTTATGATATGAGTTATGACCTTCCCACTTTTATCTGTTGTACTTATGTAGGCACCTGTTTTAGCCAAATAAATTTATCTTTATCTTTATCTTTACACGACCTCTGTGGCGCGGTGGGCGAATGTCTGCCTGCGACGCAGGAGGTTGCGGGTTCGATTCCCGCCTCGGGAAAATGTGTGTACGATCTGCAGACATTTGTTCAGGGCGTTCTGGATTTTTATTAGTATAATAAAAAAATATCTATTTATGTAGTGTATTGTATTATGTATATCAGTTATCTAGTACCCATAACACAAGCTCTGCTTAGCTTGGGGCTAGATAATGCTGTGTGAATTGTCCAGCATTATTTATTTATTTATTTATCTTTATATATTTTATTTATTGTAACAGCCACTAGTAGACAAAATAAATAAAATATAATATACCGTATTGTTTCAGCGTGCTGCATAAAGGTCAGAACAGGTATCCGTGCCCGCGGTGTGGGAAGGTCTACCAATGGAAGTCCAACCTGGGGCGACATATGAGGAGCCATAAGGTAACATTCTGAACAACGTCGCAAAGTTTATTTATTTACTAGCTGCGCCCCGCGGCTTCGCACGCGTTGTTCCTATGGAAACATTAAATGGTGATTTTCATCCCACGGGAACAGATTTATGGGATAAAGAGTAGCCTATGTTTTATTCCAGGATTAGAATTACCTGTATGCAAAATTTCAGCCAGATCCGTACAGTAGTTTTGGCGTGAAGAAGTAACAAACATCCAAACATCCATCCATACATCCATACAAACTTTCGCCTTTATAATATTAGTGTGATTATGGATTTTTACACTTAACAACAGCATTAAATTGTAGATGTAATAAGATATGTTTTCAGGCTGTCGACGACGGGGAACTGTTCTGCGCGGTGTGCGACAAGTCGTTCGCGTCCGTCGCGACCTACAGGCAACATCTGCGACTGTCGCGGAGTCACGTGCCGGAGTCAGACTTCAGGTAAACTACATCCTCAACCTCAACAGCCTGCACTAGTCGTAGTGTCCAAATAAAATGTTTTTTCTATTCTATTCTATAATCCCCAGTTCCCAGTTCTGTTTACAAAGGTTACTTCTATTGCCTATTTTAGAATGATTTCAAACTTTCATAATATCTCTGACGATTCTTTGAACGCTTCTTTACTCAAGTGTGGTCTGGACCACGCTTGAGTAAAGCTTGGGAAAGATTTCTACGCGCCAAAGCTTTTTTTTTAAATATAGCGTCAAAGATGTTGAAATGTTTGCGTTTCGTCTCTCAAAAATCATGAAAACAACAGAATGGTCTAATAATAAATTATGTTACTCAGGTTGATATGGAAAAGGAACGTTATTCGCATTTTTTATGTGTAAATCATAGACAAAACCCTACTCACCTAAGTAGAGAATATAGCCTATGTCATTCCCTGAAAAGTAAGCTTTTTAATGATGGAAGAATTTTCGAAATTGATCCAGTAGTTTCGGAGCCTATTCAATTCAACTCTATTTCTCAATTTCTAACCATAGGTATGTTTTGTAAAAGTCTTTCTATTGATACACAGTTGTTGTATATTAGAATTTGCCTTGCTTATTTATGCAGTGAAACCTGGTTAAATGGGACCTGGATAAGTGAGAAACCTCTATTATTCAAAGTCAAAGTCATAGTCAAATCGTTTATTTCTTTAGACTTACAATATAAGTACTTAGACATGTCAAATTTTTACTATATAAATAGCTTGATAAATAGTTATTACTATCAACAAGAAATAAGGTGCAATTGACTTTAATTCACTTCAATTTTTTGTCCACTAGCGGAAGAAGTGAAAAAGAAACCACTAGCAAGTTTATCGCTTATCAACTAATACAATCTTAGGATAACTAAGTCTAACTGGTCTTACATACTATTGTCTGTGTGGAACTGGGCGACATCCGGCCAAGCATTAACATCATTGACATAGTCATCTACGGAGTAATATGCTTTCTTGATAAGATTTCGTTTTATGTACAGTTTAAATTTACGAATAGGGAGCTCAGTTGCTTCTGATGGAAACTTATTATAGAATCGTACGCAATTGCCCACAAATGATTTCCCTACCTTTCGTAATCTATATGATGGGATGTGTAATTTGTTCTTGTTTCTTGTATTTTTAACATCACACCTTTTCATAAAGTTATCTCTGTTTTTGTGTGTATACATTAGATTTTCATAGATGTATTGCGATATTACTGTTAAAATATTTATTTCTTTAAATAATTCCCTCAACGAGTCACGTGGATTTAATTTATAAATAGCGCGTACCGCCCTTTTCTGAAGAACAAAGATAGTCTGGATGTCAGCTGCCTGTCCCCAAAGCAAAATACCATAAGACAACACTATGGAAGTAACTGAAGTAAACTAATCTAGCTGTATCTTCATCGGTAATGTTATGTTCGAACCGCATACGCTGCTGAACTAAGTCTGTTTGCGAGAGCATCAATTTGAGAGTTGCAATGAGGTCCCGGTACTTTTTCATTGAATTACCTCTATTAAAGGGACTTTTCGAACCTGGTTAAATGAGATTTGAATTCTAAAATTTATTCGATGTTTACCTCTATAATTGGGACTCTGTAGCTCAATTCCCTGTATAAATGAGACAAATTAATCAGATTGGGACAGGTTTTGACACGTTTGCTCACAAACATTTGATTGTCTTTCGCCATTGATTTAAAAAGGGAAGATAGTTTACGTTCTCCCAGCGCTTACTCAAAAATTGGCATGTGTTACAACTACACGCAAACACATACGCTCACAGTTATATTTCCAGTCCTGTGCAATACAAAGAAGAACAAAGACGGAAAGACGTATCTAGGACCGAAGTGAGACTGAGACAACAATATTTCACGCGAATCACGACCGCCCGTGCCACTGGTCAGACGGTGACTGATGTGGGAGAACACAATTTTACACAATTTGAGGTTGCCACTTTCGAACAACCAGTACCTCATCTTCGTTTTTAATAAATGTCTTTCGCACATGCTTTATTTGTCAGCACTAACTCAGGTAATGACCTAAAAACAAGGGATAAAAGTGTACAAAATGTCCAAACGTAAATATAAAACGTTATCAGCTTCTGAAAAATTACAACTTTTTTTTCTACGTAATAGATAATGTATGTAATGTATACATTCATACCTACATTTAATTCATAACACCAAAAATACGCATTTTTATTAACATTTCCACCTCTTAAAATGGAATAAAGTGAATTTCGTTCGACCTGTATAAGCAGGGCCTCTGTAAATGAGACAACTATAATGTTAAACCTGCCTGATTGGAAAACTGGATTAATGGAAACCCTCAATAAATGGTACAAAATTCTTGGTCCCTTGAGATCCCAGTTAACCAGGTTTCACTGTATTAGCATCATTGCTATAAGTTTTTTTCTGTTCAAGTTAAATGCTAGCTTTAACATAGTTTGTAGAGCTAGGATTAAGAAAAAAAATGCACACTATACCGTGTTCATTTTGAATGAAGCATAAACGTAAACAAACCGCCCATACTTAACCTAAAATTCACTTTGTTGGCGCGTCCTTTTATACGTAATTTACATTACTTGTCGATTTTAGATCCTCCCTTCAATAAAAATTGCTTACAATTATATCTGAAACTCGACGGCAAGCAAGTGAAATTTTGTTATTTGTGTCGTATTTTGTTTACTAACATGCTTCATTCAAAATGGATAAACCATAGCTTATACGTTCATACTGAAACCTGATGTTTTAATAAAGAAATTTAAAATTAAAAATTATTCAATGCAAACAAGTAATCAAATTTTTCTTATAATATTAGTGTATAGATAAATTTAATAATTTCAGTTTCGCGTGTGAAGAGTGCGGCAAGAGATTCGTGAACAAGACGCGCCTGCGGGACCACATCGACTGGGAACATCTCAACCGGATCAAGTTCCGGTGTCAGCTCTGCGATAAGGTAACTAACTCTAGCGAGCTACCTGTACATTGTTTACAACAAGCAAGAGATTCGTGAACAAGACGCGCCTGCGGGACCACATCGACTGGGAACATCTCAACCGGATCAAGTTCCGGTGCCAGCTCTGCGATAAGGTAACTAACTCTAGCGAGCTACCTGTACATTGTTTACAACAAGCAAGAGATTCGTGAACAAGACGCGCCTGCGGGACCACATCGACTGGGAGCATCTCAACCGGATCAAGTTCCGGTGCCAGCTCTGCGATAAGGTAACTAACTCTAGCGAGCTACCTGTACATTGTTTACAACAAGCAAGAGATTCGTGAACAAGACGCGCCTGCGGGACCACATCGACTGGGAACATCTCAACCGGATCAAGTTCCGGTGCCAGCTCTGCGATAAGGTAACTAACTCTAGCGAGCTACCTGTACATTGTTTACAACAAGCAAGAGATTCGTGAACAAGACGCGCCTGCGGGACCACATCGACTGGGAACATCTCAACCGGATCAAGTTCCGGTGCCAGCTCTGCGATAAGGTAACTAACTCTAGCGAGCTACCTGTACATTGTTTACAACAGTCTGCAGGTAGCTCGATTTTTGTAAATACTTGGTCCGTTCCTGCTCAGAAATTTGCTTATTCCTTTTCAAAACATAAGGTAGAAAGTACGTCTTTTCAGGCGTACTAAAATGCAGAGGGAAGACTGGAATTTATTTTCTCACGCGTTTTGTGGGAGAGAAAGGTGTATGGAAATCCATTTCTAATTTGCAATTTTTTTTATATCATTTTGTAGCTATGGTTATTTTCATAATAGGTCAAACGACAAAAAGTTTGTTCTCCGAATCCGCTATATGATATCGGCTTCATCCCTATACGGAACAATAATAAAAAAGAAAGAAAAGAAAGAAAGAAAATAATTTTATTTGCCTAAAAACTACACAACACAAATATATGTATAACAAAATATATCACACCAATATTATAAATGCGAAAGTTTGTATGGATAAATAGATAGAGGGATGGATGTTTGTTACCTTTGAAATTTTGCACACAGGTAATTCTAATCCTGGAATCCAACATAGGCTACTTTTTATCCCATAAATCAGTTCCCGTGGGATAAAAATCACTTTTAAACGTTTCCATAGGAACAACGCGTGCGAAGCCGCGGGGCGCAGCAGTTATATATAAAAAAAGAACCATATGCGTATTTATTGCTTTATTTGAGTTTACAATTTGAATTATGATTTTCCTCGAAGGTGTAATATAAAGCACTATGTTTCATTCGGGAGAAAGTGCGATTTCTACCTCGTGTGTTTTAAGGCCCTCGGCTCTCGGCCTACAACGGGTTTTGAGTAAAAACTTTTTGTCGTCTGATTTTTTATGAAAATTACCTAAATACCGTATGATATTTAAGAAAATTCAAATAAATAACACGTTAAAAATGGATTTCCGTACACTTTTCTCTCCCGCTAAACGCTTGAGAAATGAAATTCCATAGAGTTTTTCCTCCCGCGTTTCGGCGGTCAAAGATCCCTTGTGTTAGGAAAAAGAGGAGGTTCTTTTAATTTCATGATTCTTTTAATTTGTTCCAGTTCTGACAATGGAATCCATGAAAAAACTATATAATTGAAGTAGTTTTAGTTTTTTTAAACTCAACGAATTATTTGAAGTCCCGTGCATACATATATCTTATTAGCAGCCGTATGTAACTCAAACACAGGTTCATTTATTTAGGCATTACTTCCCCCCTCCCATTAAGTAAACGCGAATAAGGCGCTTATTAGTGGAAGGCCTGCGTCCAGCAGTGGACCAATACGTTGCAATTGATTTGAATAAAAATAAATTGTATCATAGAAACAACGCGTGCAAAGCCGCGGGCAGCTACTAGTCTATACTAATATTCGACTAATGACGACCTCTATGGCGCGGTGGGCGAAGGTCCGCCTGCGACGCAGGAGGTTGCGGGTTCGATTCCCGCCTCGGGACAAATATTTGTACGATCTGCAGATATTTGTTCAGGGCGTTCTGGATGTTTTCTATGTATAATAAAAAATATCTATCTATGTAGGGTATTGTATTATGTATGTCAGTTATCTAGTACCCATAACACAAGCTCTGCTTAGCTTGGGGCTAGATAATGCTGTGTGAATTGTCCAGCATTATTTATTATTTATTTATTTATATTATAAAGAGCAAAACTTTGACTGTTTGTTTGTATTTAATAGGCTCCGAAACTACTGGACCGATTTAAAAAAACATTTCACCTTTAGAAAGCTTACTTTTCAGGGAGTGACATAGGCTATATTTTATCCCGGAATTCCCACGGGAACGGGAACTACTAGTAAATGATAAGCGTGTGTTATTTGTCCTCAGCCCTTCAAATGTCACACGTCGCTGTACGTGCACACACAGAACGTACATGTCGGGAAGGAAAAGAAGGACAACCTGTGTCACGTCTGCGGGAAGAGCTATCAGGTAACCTTTATACTACGTCTGTTCAGAAAGTTGCTTATTCCTTTTTACTACACCTGCTTAATCCTGTATACTACACCTGTTCAGAATTTTGCGTATTCCTTTAGACTATACTGCTTATCCCTGTATACTACACCTGCTCAGAAAGTTGCGTATTCCTTTAAACTACACCTGTTCAGAAAGTTCCGTTTTCCATAATATTACACCTGCTTAAAAGGTTGCGTATTCTTTTATACTACACCTGCTTAAACGTTTGTAAATGTTCGTACAATCTGCAGATATTTGTTTATATTATCCCTCCACATTAAAACTTAGCACTCTTTCCCTCACATGACATTCTTCCCTCCGCATAACATGCGCTACATGACGTATGAATAAATAGTATTTCAAATTATTTATACAATACCCTCTAAATACGAAATATGTCCACAATAATAATAATCAATTATATAATAATTTCCAGAACGCCGCCAAATTGAAATACCACATCACGGCAATGCACAGCGGCGAGACGCCTTACCGCTGCGCGCACTGCGCCGCCGCGTTCGGCTGGTACTCCTCTCTCTACAGACACATGAGAGAGGTGCATTACAAGGTACGTGTCATACAATGCACAGCGGCGAGACGCCTTACCGCTGCGCGCACTGCGCCGCCGCGTTCGGCTGGTACTCCTCTCTCTACAGACACATGAGAGAGGTGCATTACAAGGTACGTGTCATACAATGCACAGCGGCGAGACGCCTTACCGCTGCGCGCACTGCGCCGCCGCGTTCGGTTGGTACTCCTCTCTCTACAGACACATGAGAGAGGTGCATTACAAGGTACGTGTCATACAATGCACAGCGGCGAGACGCCTTACCGCTGCGCGCACTGCGCCGCCGCGTTCGGTTGGTACTCCTCTCTCTACAGACACATGAGAGAGGTGCATTACAAGGTACGTGTCATACAATGCACAGCGGCGAGACGCCTTACCGCTGCGCGCACTGCGCCGCCGCGTTCGGCTGGTACTCCTCTCTCTACAGACACATGAGAGAGGTGCATTACAAGGTACGTGTCATACAATGCACAGGTCATACAATGCACAGCGGCGAGACGCCTTACCGCTGCGCGCACTGCGCCGCCGCGTTCGGCTGGTACTCCTCTCTCTACAGACACATGAGAGAGGTGCATTACAAGGTACGTGTCATACAATGCACAGGTCATACAATGCACAGCGGCGAGACGCCTTACCGCTGCGCGCACTGCGCCGCCGCGTTCGGTTGGTACTCCTCTCTCTACAGACACATGAGAGAGGTGCATTACAAGGTACGTGTCATACAATGCACAGGTCATACAATGCACAGCGGCGAGACGCCTTACCGCTGCGCGCACTGCGCCGCCGCGTTCGGTTGGTACTCCTCTCTCTACAGACACATGAGAGAGGTGCATTACAAGGTACGTGTCATACAATGCACAGCGGCGAGACGCCTTACCGCTGCGCGCACTGCGCCGCCGTGTTCGGTTGGTACTCCTCTCTCTACAGACACATGAGAGAGGTGCATTACAACGTACGTGTCATACAATGCACAGCGGCGAGACGCCTTACCGCTGCGCGCACTGCGCCGCCGCGTTCGGTTGGTACTCCTCTCTCTACAGACACATGAGAGAGGTGCATTACAAGGTACGTGTCATACAATGCACAGCGGCGAGACGCCTTACCGCTGCGCGCACTGCGCCGCCGCGTTCGGTTGGTACTCCTCTCTCTACAGACACATGAGAGAGGTGCATTACAAGGTACGTGTCATACAATGCACAGCGGCGAGACGCCTTACCGCTGCGCGCACTGCGCCGCCGCGTTCGGCTGGTACTCCTCTCTCTACAGACACATGAGAGAGGTGCATTACAAGGTACGTGTCATACAATGCACAGCGGCGAGACGCCTTACCGCTGCGCGCACTGCGCCGCCGCGTTCGGCTGGTACTCCTCTCTCTACAGACACATGAGAGAGGTGCATTACAAGGTACGTGTCATACAATGCACAGCGGCGAGACGCCTTACCGCTGCGTATATTATATGTATTTTTAAGATATTGCATAGCTTCTATCGCGGGCCTTGAGCGTGGAGACCGAATCCAGGAATTCCGTAACGAAAATAACCTAACACCCCCCCACTCCGACCGGCACAGCGGTGATACTTTTTAGTCTTGCCATCTATCGATGAATAGCAGAACTTATAATGACTTATGATATGCAAAAGCTATTGCATATCATATATAATATCATATATCGAGCGCTACACGCACGTCGTTATACAACTGAAGCTTTATTCAAATAGTAAATTACATTCGCATAATAAAAATAAATTAAAACTATTATTTACAATAGAAACAATGGGTATATGCATGGATTAAAAAAATGAATCAGTTATTAAGGTGAATACACAAAGAAATAAAAATGTAACAGACAAAAAAATATATTGAGGTAAAAAACAAGAAGTTAAACTACACTCAGTTTCGGGAGACAATCTACATACAAATATGTTTTTTATACGAGTATCTTTCAGATAAAAAGAAACAAACAAAACTAGTACTTACAATGAAAACAACTGAGCTAACTGCAGACTGTTGCAAACAATCTACAGCTAAATCCTTTGTTTGTTCCAGATGAAAGGCGTCGGCAAAAAGGCGAAGAAAACCAAACAACGTGAAGAACCTCCACAATACGCGCCGCTGTGAACAACCACGCTCATCGTCTTCTATCTATGCTAGTCCACTGCTGGACGTCCCCTCCCCCCCCCCCCCCACATACACACAAAACGGGGCTGAAGTGTCTCATTGAGGCATCACCCGCTAGTCCACTGCTGGACGTTTTGTCCGTGTTGTGTCTTCAGGGGAGGGGCCCTCTAAAGACACAAAACGGGGGCTGAAGTGTCTCATTGAGGCATCACCCCCTAGTCCACTGCTGGACGTTTTGTCCGTGTTGTTTCTTCAGGGGAGGGGCCCTCTAAAGACACAAAACAGGGCTGAAGTGTCTCATTGAGGCATCACCCCCTAGTCCACTGCTGGACGTTTTGTCCGCGTTGTGTCTTCAGGGGAGGGGCCCTCTAAAGACACAAAACGGGGGCTGAAGTGTCTCATTGAGGCATCAACCCCATCCACACCCACAGAATAGCTGAAACGAAGCTGTCAGTCACCTAAAGTCCTGCTCCGACACTTCAAAAAGTTGCAGGGGTATTTCAATTCATTCGATTCGTTTCCGAGGCGATAACCTCAGATTCCAATTTGAATTCTATTCCGACTGAACTTAAAAACGCTATTTTAAGTCAAAACTTTCCGATGTCGAATCCGAAGGGCATTCCGACGAATTAAAATATCCCTGCAGGGCTTGTTAGGGCCTGTAGGGGATTATTCACAATACATTCCTATGCGAGATGTCTGTGCAGATCTAAGGTCCGTATTATGAAAGCTTGCTCAGACACAGGGGCCTGATTCCACTAATACAATCGCCTCACTATGACAATATTATCGCTTCATTATCGCGTTACAATCACCGCCATTGACACCTTTTGGTATTCTACTAACACGATCTTTTTTGTTTATGCCATATCTATGACTATTACGATTATGATTATATGCCCCACCACATTATTGACACGATATTATAAGTCATAGAGATTGTAATCTTATGGTAATAGAATACGAAATAAATTTACGACTAAATCTCTATCTTAATCGTATGGCGCCATTATAGCATTTTGTTTAAAAAATAGTGGAATTAGGCCCCAGGTTTATGACGTTTGTGCCATAGAAAACGGATACTCAAGCATAGTTCGATAACCGAGCAGATTTTCATAATACGGGCCTTAGTTTCCCTACTTAGACAAAAACGTTACAAAAAATGAGGGTAGATCGTTAACTATATCTGCCAATAAAAACTCACTCGCATTGCCTTCAGTTATTCCGTGATCATGGCATTGATTACATGTATCCCTTCATTAGATAAAAGCAAATAAGGCACCTATCAACTATACAAAATAAATAAATTATCAGGGAGAGGCCTATGTCCAGCTGTGGACCATTATAGGCGGTTGAAGAGGATGATATTAGAAATTCGCGCGAACTAGCTTTACACAGCTCTACGTTTGCCGAGTCGCGGTCTCCACTCGAGAATTATAACTATTAAGTACTTCATAGAGATGATCTAGTTAGATTGACTATATTTTTTTAATTAAAAATGAAATAGTATTATTGTGTATTATGATATATTTAAGAATAAATGAATGTACTTACTATAATGTAGTAATGATTTTAAATCTAAACCTTATCACATCACACTATTACACTAATATTATAAATGCAAAAGTATGGATGTTTGTTACCTCTTCACGCTTAAAATACTGAACGGAACAGGCAGAAATTTTGCATACCGGCAATTCTAATCCTGGAATAAATAAATATTGCTGGACAATTCACACAGCATTATCTAGTCAAAAGCTAAGCAGAGGGTACTAGATAACTGATATACATAATACAATACACTACATAGATAGATATTTTTTATTATACATAGAAAAACATCCAGACCACCCTGAACAAATGAAACATACATAATCCATGAATCAGTTCCCATGAGATATAAATCACCTTTAAACTTTCCATAGAAACAAAGCATGCACAGCTCTTATAAAACTATAAATGAGAAAATTTACTTAGTTGGATGTTTGTTACCTCTTCATACAAAAATTACTGAACCTATCTGGCTGACATTTTGCATAGATGTTCTAAACCTGGAATAACAAAGGATATTTTTAATCCCGGATTATTGCGTGCGAAGTCACAAAGTAAAGCTAGTAGGTTATACAAGTAACCAAAACTTAATTTAAGTTATGACTGTAATATTTTTTATTGGACAAAGAAAATTACCTACAATAAATAAATAGAAACAAGTTAAAACTAGACTTGCATGACCACTAAGAAGAGAAAGTTTTTTCATGTGTTTAAATTTTCATGGATCCCATGGTCAGAACTGATAAAAATTAAAATACACGGACAGACGGGAAACACCAGCTTTCATATAAAAAAGAATAATGAAAATCGGACCACCCAGTCAAAAGTTCTGAGGTAACAAATATTAAAAAAAAATACAGTCGAATTGAGAACCTCCTCCTTTTTTTGAAGTCGGTTAAAAAGTTGGAACTTTCTATTCTCAGTATAGTATTAATTCAGTTTTCACCACTATTGTATAAGTGCTTCTAACCTATAGAAATCTGCGTTGAAAATAATTTCTTGGTCTGCATTATGTTGTTTTAGATTCATGATTCATGAATAGAGACGAAAGTTACAATAAATATCCGCTAGAGGTCGCCTACATTTATTTTAATTTTAGTGTTATTGCTTTTATTTTTTTGTATAATGATTTTGACGACCTCTGTGGTGCAGTGGGCGAAGGTCCGCCTGCGACGCAGGTTTCGGGTTCGATTCCCGCCTCGGGACAAATGTGTGTACGATCTGCAGACATTTCTTCAGGGCGTTCTGGGTGCTTTCTGTGTAATATAAAAAATATCTATCTATGTAGTGTATTTTATTAAGTATATCAGTTATCTAGTACCCATAACACAAGCTCTGCTTAGCTTGGGGCTAGATGTTGCTGTGTGAATTGTCCAGCATTATTTATTTATTTATTTATTATAATAAGACTTGTTTGCAATAAATCATCAATCAAATATTAGAAGAATTATAAAAATCGGTCCATAATATTATTTTTGGCGGTGTAATCGGCGAGTGCGAGCTAGAGTCAGAGTCAAATCGTTTATTTCTTTAGACTTACAAAATAATCACTTAGGCAAGTCAATTTTTTCCTATATAAAGTCAGACTCGGGCACGAAGAGTTCCGTGTACCATCACACTAATATTATAAAGGCGAAAGTTTGTATGGATGTTTGTTACTTCTTCACGCCAAAACTACTGGAAGGATCTGGCTAAAATTTGTACACAGGTAATTCTAATGCTGGAATCAAACAAAGGCTACTTTTTATCCCATAAATCAGTTCCCGTGGGATAAAAATCACCTTTAAACGTTTCCATAGGAACAACGCGTGCGAAGCCGCGGGGCGCAGCTAGTTATCTATAAAATCGGCAAAAACATCATGGCTGTTGTATGGGAGCCCCCTTAAATATGAATATTTATTTAGTTATTTTTTTAGCGTTTGTTGTTATAGCGGCAACAGAAATACATCATCTGTGAAAAATTTAACTGTCTAACTATATACTATGTCATAGTTCAGCCAGCCAACCTGACAGACGAACGGACAGCAAGTGTAGCAATTTATTGATTTAAGTAATTCAAATGTTTAATTTATGACTGTTAACGACAGAAAAGAAATGAATTATCTGAATTATTATGAATGGAATATATGTGTATTTTGTATTACTAATATTATTATGAAAACTGAAATTAAAAAAAATAATAATATATTAATAATAAAATTATTTTTTCTTGAATATGACTTGTAAAACATGACTTGCCTTGTATAACTTCCAATGTTATAATGGTTAATAAATACAAATTTACTCAGTAAGTAATATTAATTATATAGGTATGGATGATGGATGGGTACTGTACGGACGGACGGGTTTGTCGTGTCGTGTCGTAAGTCGTTTTTTGGGTCGGTTAAATAATAATTAATCCTCCCCCTTTATAAGGAAGTCGGTTTGTTTTATTTATACAAGTGTCTAATCAAACGTTAATAAAAGTAACGTTCTTCAAAAAGCAAATTTTTAAGTCATGATGAGACTAACAATTCTGAATGACCATTTGCACTTCACTATCCAAACCGCTATACGAACCCGAAACGCTTCGTCACCGCGATCTAGAGCTCGGTCACTTGAAGTAGCGACATCTAGTTATAAACTGACGTACTAAACGCAGACTAATGAATAAAGGGAAAACTTTTAAAAGAATGAATAGGTTTTACAAAATATCGCAGACCGAGAATCTAGGCGTGCCTAGGGCAAAATATATTTTTTTTTATTATTAACTAGCTGCGCCCCGCGGCTTCGCACGCGTTGTTCCTATGGAAACATGAAAAGGTGATTTTCATCCCACGGGAACTGATTTATGGGATAAAAAGTAGCCTATGTTTTATTTCCGTAGGTATTAGAATTACTTGTATGCAAAATTTCAGCCATATCCGTCCAGTAGTTTTGGCGTGAAGAAGTAACAAACATCCATCCATCCATGCATCCATACAAACTTTCGCCCTTATAATATTAACTGTGATAGTGTGATGTGATTAGCCTAGGTACAAATAAAAGGTTTTCTTCAGACTTCAAATAGGAGGAGGTTCTAGCATAAAGATAAAGATAGTTTATTTGCTTGGACACAATAAATAAAAATAAAAATCATTTATTTGAGACCGTAAGTCCATAGACACATTAAAGTACACAATTACAATTTCAAGAATAAATTAAATAAAATAACATAGCAGGTAGGTACACAAAATAAAATTAAAATTAGGTATATTAATATTAATAGAATTAGAAAAGAGAAAAATAATAATAATAAGAATTACATTAAATTAAATTAAATATTACATGTCAATCGTGTGACCGGCGGCTCAGACAGATCATTGAGCCACCAGCGATGATAAATAAATAAATAAATAATGCTGGACAATTCACACAGCATTATCTAGCCCCAAGCTAAGCAGAGCTTGTGTTATGGGTACTAGATAACTGATATACATAATACAATACACTACATAGATAGATATATTTTTTATACATAGAAAACATCCAGAACGATACAATGTAGGTTACACAGATGTTATAGTATTTAAGTTTCAATTATCTTCTACTAAGACTAGCATGCAAGGAGGCGTGTAATATCAAAACCAGTGGGTGAAAATATTTCGAAAGTTATTATAGAGATAATAACTTGCGCAATATTTTCACAGACTATTATTAACTGTTTAATCTTGACCAGTATATCCTAGTTTATAGTTTTTGCTATCTTACTTACTTACCGATTATTCATAGGCTTGGTGTCACTAATTTGAGCTGAACCAATACAAAAAATAGATAAAATTCTGAATTAGAAGCATGATTTGAATCTTTGAATCATAATGGCGGGTTTTGAAAATAAGCCATTGATTTAAAAAGGGAAGATAGGTTACGTTCTCCCGATTCTTCTATCTCAAGATAGGTTAAGTTATATTTTAGCGGGTTTTGCAACCAAGCAAAACAAACAATAAAATGGTTGTAGGTATTTTAACATAGAAAATATTTTATACCTACCTTAAAATTATATTTAAGCACCTACCTGCGTACTTAAATAAAATAAAAATACAAGGAGTATTTTTATATTTAAGTAGCTGCGCCCTGTTAAGTGGCTTCGCACGCGTTGTTCGTATGGAAACGTTTAAAGGTGTTTTTTATCCCACGGGATAAAAAACAGCAACAATTACCAGTATAATATAACTATAAGTTTGATTCCAGGATTATAATTAACTGTATGAAAATTTTCAGCCTGATCCGTGCAGTAGTTTTGGCGTGAAGAGGTAACAAACATCCATACATACATCCATACAAACTTTCGCATTTATAATATTAGTGCGATTCAAAATTTCTTAGGTTATATGAGTTAGGAATAAGAAACATCAGAACCTGAGAACCATATTGACTGTAAAATGTTACATGTTAATGTTACAGTGAAAGATTTTATTAATGATAAGAAATTTGACAAATAACTTTAAAACTAGGTACTCTATTATATTTAAAAAATTTATATCCATTTTATGTACCTATGACAACTATATTAATTCAATTTATAACCTTTAATTTAAGTTTATTTTTAAATTATAGAATCTTCAAATATTATCTTAATTAAAAAGATAATTGCACGCCCCAAAAAGGGTAAATTACATTGTTACGCATTTCTGTATGTACCATCTTCTTCACATGTAATGGCAATAAATATACTTTTACTTTTACTTTACTTTTCATTTTGAATACTGGAAATTTCATAGCTTCGTACCTGAAATACATAAAAAAAATTATATGCACACATACAAACATTGATACAAAACACTCTGAGAACTCCGAACAAACTAAAACTTGCTCATCACATGATAATAATATGGTATGTATTAGACCAACAACGGGGCAGAGAATAATAAAATCAAGATACCTTGCAAACTTAGTTAGATATAATAACACAATACCTACCATGTTATTACCAGATACTAGTTGCTGGCCACGGCTTTGCACGCGCTTTTCAAATAGCCTAAGACCATCCCCGGGATACAATTTACCTCCCTGCTAAATTTCATTAAAATCCAAGCACCCAGCTTTCAAATAAAAAAGAATCATCAAAATCGTATGACCCAGTCAAAAGTTCTGTGGTAGCAAAGCAAACAATAAAATTCATTAAAAAGCTTACTTTTTAATGAGTGTCATGGCTATATTTTATAAGCTGGAATGGAATTCCAGCTTATAAAATACACCTATAAACATTAGCGTGATTTTGAAAATAAAATCGCTATTGCATTGAGAAATCTACCCAAGGTTTTTTGATGCCTCAGAATGCTTTAACGTATTCACTGCCCAGCCGCACGAGGTGGAGAATGGCCCCTGCGTCTTGGGCCATGAAGGTGTTAGTGTATAACGTATTTACCTGGCAAAGTATTATAATGAATCTAACAACCAAACCACGAGCTGTAGGTAACCTTATTGGTATTCAAGGAACTCCAGAGGTGCGAATCCGCAAAAGTAAACATCCTCTGGGAATATTTGCGAATTATCATCCCACGGGCAAACCTGTGAGCTAACCATTGATTATTAAAAAGGGAAGATAGGTTAATAACACTGGTTTCTCGAAAGTGGCAACATCAAATTGTGTGCTCCCACCCCAGTCACCGTCTAACCAGGGCGGCACGGGCGGTCGTGAAATATTGTTGTCCCCACAGATCACAGAAACGAAGGTTGTCTCGGTCTCACTTCAGTCTTAGATACGTCTTTCCGACTTTGTTCTTTTTTATATTGCACAGGACTGGAAATACAACTGTGAGCGTATGTGTTTGCGCGTAGTTGTAACACATGCCAATTTTGGAGTAAGCGCTGGGAGAACGTAACCTATCTTCCCTTTTTAATAAATCAATGGAGCTAACCAATAGTTTACCTAGGCTTGGCTTGTACCTATTTGAGTAGGCACAGTCGTCTAACAGAGTCAGAGTCTAATCGTTTCTTTCTTTAGACTTACAAAATAGCACTTAGTTAGACAAGTGAATTTTTTTACTAGTGTTGATCATTGTCGTTGTCAATGTTGGAAAACTTGTGTTTTAAATTATAATTTATACACTTATGAACCCACAGAACTCGATAAGTTGCTGGTTCCTTACAGAACGTTTGTCGCCACCATTTCTCCCACCCATGTCGTCACTACAACATACATATTGGCTATAACTACGAATCGGGAAAGGATTTTGTAACTAAATTCAAATATATATTTTTTGTATAATTTATTAAAACATTTTACATTTTATACTTTCTTATCTACTTATATAATAAATTATTTTTCCAAAACTTAAGCCAAATAGAAATTTCGCGACGTGAAACGAAATTATAATATTTTTATATAATTTCTTATACGAATAAATTTAGAATTTAGAACCTTACGTTAATGTTTAGTAAATTAGTTCACTTACATGTCACCTAATTTATTAGTGTGTAATATGTAAATAAACTAATTTAACTTAACTTAAAAGTTAACATACAAATCTCATACTTATTTTTATAACTAGAAATGCAACGCGTTATTTTAAATAAAATTATAATTACAAACTTATAAATCTGCTAGTAAGCGTAAATAATATGCAAGATTGCATCAATTTTAAATTTTGAGAAAAAACTGTTACATTACAGTTATTTCAGAAAAAGAAACAGTTTTTGTGATTGATGCAAGCAGACATTAGTTTTTATATAATATAAAATTGTATTCAAATATGACTTGAAAAGAAAGAGCGTATATCATAAAATATTGAAAATAAATTGTTTGGTTAAAAACATGATGAGTATGGCATATATAGGTTTCATTCTCCAATTCAAAAAAGGACTCTCAATTTGACTGTTTTTTTAATGTTTGTTACCTCAGAACTTATGACTGGGTGATCCGATTTTAATGATGATTATTTTATTTGAAAGCTGGTGCCTTCCCGTGTGACCAATTTGGTCCAATTCTGACATTGGCATGAGAAAACCATATAATTGAAGTTGGTTTATAGTTTTTAAAACAAACTCAATTATTATGAAGTCGGTTAAAAATCAGAAGTACAGAATCAGCTAAAGCGATTTGAAAATCATACAAGAATACAATTACCAACATAATTGAGGGTATTATGTAAAACTCCCAATATATTTTATCTATATGTACTTATAATAGAGCGAAAAGTATGTTTGTTTGTAACAGGTGGACTATGGAAATAATAGCTAGTCAACAAGCTAGTCAATTCAGAAATATTCGTGAGTGTATCACTAATACTGTTTTCGCCACTTATTGGAAGAAATATATTTACGAATATATTAGATTTTTGAAGTGACTGTGTTTCATCAATTTGTTGTTTTTAATTTATTTTTAACCATTTTTGTAATATTGAATTTGTCATTTTACCAAAATAAATGAAATAAAAATAGCAATTATATTGCCATGGGCAATGCAGCCAGGCGTAGCGGGGATGACTGGTATTGATATGGATCAGTTGAGCTGAGCTACCTGTAGATTGTTAGCCTTATTACAAGCTCTCGGGTCACACGTCGCTATCAATAAATAAAATAAATAAACTAATCAATATATCAAGTATTGTAGTTGTAGTAAAGAATCAATAAACGGCAAAAGCGATACACTTACAAATATATCTGAAATGACAGTGTGTTAAGTAGAAATTTAAAATACATAAGTAAATACAATATTTCTGTATTTTAGAGCTTTAGTAAAGAAATATAAATATATTTGTTTTACGGAAAAAGGAAGTAATGAAGTTTCTTTTATGTAACGTTAAAAAATCTACTTTAAGTAACTTAATTAAGTATTTACAAATTAAATTAATGTTTTTGGGATATGTGGCATAATTATCGAGTTAAAGCTTATACATGTGAAGGTAAAAAATATTGTTATTCCAAAAATATGAACAGACAAAATTATACTAGTGAATTACAAAAAAAAATGGGAATACTACTACGACTATAGCGATAGTCGAGCTTAGAATATTAGCACCAAATTATGATAGAAAATGAAAACAAAAGGAATTTATTACTGTCAGTAATAATTCCTTTTGTTTTCATTTTATATTTTCGTATATATTCGGAGTAGAAAAAATACAATAATGAGGGGACTAAATATCTCGATGGCAATTTGAGTAGGTATATCAATGTCTAATGAAAACAAAACAACAAAAAATAATGCTAAATTGGCAATCCAAACTAGAAATTTGAAAAAGTTACGAGTTGTTTTTCCTTTCATTTGACATACTCTAATTGTCAAGTGAGACACTGCCATATATCGAAGAAGATGGAACTAAATTTTTGTTTTTAATGCATATCGAAAACCCCTCACTGTTGCAAGGAAAAATAGAAAAAAAACCTACCTTTGTGTGAGTAGCACTGTGGGAGGCCTATGTCCAGCAGTGGACTATTAAAGGTTGATGATGATAGGAGGTACGTATTTTTGGAATATGTCACCAATATTTTTGATCTTTAATGTTAAAAAACTGAATTTCAAGCAAAAATAATTCTCTAAGAAACACACTTTAAGTCACTAAACACAACTTAAGTCAAACTTAAATAACTTAAATAGTACGTTTAACTAACTTAAACATAATTATTGCGGGTCATACAAAACATCAACTTAATACTAGAGGTGGGAAAATATATTTTACCGCTTTTGTACTAATAACTTAATTTATAATATGGCATTTCGTTATTTACAATAAAATATACTTTTAAAACTTATAAACGCCTTATAAAGCATTACTTAAAAACTCTACTTACTAATAAGTTAGTAACAGAATTTTAAGCAGCTTTCGGCGTTTGCAACTGGCCAACATTTTATATTATTATTTACAAAAACATGGTTTAAAAAAAATCTATTTTTAGACACAAAACGGGTTTTTTTATTTTGTAAATTGCTGATATTAATATTGAGGGGGCAAAAATCAAGTGAACCCCAATGGGTGCAAATTGGGGTGCATGCAGTAATTACAACTGCAATGGTGGATGTCTCAACTGACTGGTAAGTATAACTTAGCACAGACACAAAGGGGGGAAAGTTTTCTATAGTCTACTGATTTACCTCATTACGAAATTCGTCGACAACTCGACTTCCCTTGCAGCGAGCGATACCGCCGCAGTAATGTCTATACTGGAGGTCCAATATATATAACGGGGGTTCAACATGATTTTGTACCCCAAGGGGTTAAATCAAGGGTATTCATTCTCTATACTGGGGGTCCAATGTCAATACTGGGGGTCCAATATATATATAATGGGGATCCAACATGATTTTGCACCCCACAGGAATCAAAAACGGATATTACTACATAAACAACTTCTGTCTGACTCTTGCAGCGAGCGATGCCGCCGCAGTAATGTCTATACTGGGCGTCCAATGTCTAAAACGGGGGTCAAACATGAATTTGTACCCCACGGGGTTAAAACAAGGGTATTACTTCTCTATACTGGGGCTCCAATATCTATAACGGGGGTCCAACATGACTTTGCACCCCACGGGGTTTTTAAAAGGGTATTTCTACATCAACAACCTTGACTTCCCTTGCAGCGAGCGATGCCGTCGTAGCATATGTCTATGGGCGGGGTCCAACATGGGGGTGTACCCGCGGGGGGTGCAGAGTGCGGGGTGCGCGGCGTGGAAGGCGCGGTACCCCCCCGCTAGGAGGTACACTTCAGGGTAGGTCAGGGAGGGGTAGTTTGAACGGTTGTGGGCGCGGTCTAGCGAGCGTAGAGTGCGTGATCTGTGGGCAAAGAGATTAAAATGTTAGTCAGAGTTAGAGTCAAATCGTTTATTTCTTTAAACTTACAAAATCAGCACTTAGACGTCCACACAGACAATAGTACCTATGTAAGACTAGTTAGACTTAGTTATCCTAAGACTGTATTAGTTGCAGTTCTCGTTTGCCCCGTCAAACTCTACTGGGGGTGGTAGCTGACGCTAAGAGACCCGTCGGTAGACCGAGACTACGCTTCAAAGACAGCGCTAAGCGTGATATGCTTGCTTTTAAAATAGACCTGCCAAATTGGGAAAAGGAATCGGAAGACCGTGATCGGTGGCGCAAAATAGTAGCGGAAGGAGTTGTTGCTCATGACAAAGCGTGGTACCAAAAGCTGAATGACAAGCGATTACTGAGGCACCAACGGACTGTAGCGGCTGCCGCAGACCCACCAATATCTACCGGGGTACACGGATGCCAATACTGCGGCCGCATCTGTCGTTCCCGTATACCGGTTCGTGCGTTCTGGAGTTATAGCGTCAGGAAGGAAAACCCGACTTATTTTTATATTATAGATAGTTCGGAACCCCCGGCACGAGTCGATTCGCACTTGGCCGGGTTTTTTTATTGCCAATCAAACAAAGAATGACATAATGAGCGTGTTACCTTCAAAGTCTTCTTCCGCTAGTGGACAAAAAATTGAAGTGAATTAGAGTCAATTGCACCTTATTTCTTGTTTGATAGTAATAACTATTTATCAAGCTGTTTATATAGTAAAAATTTGACTTGTCTAAGTACTTATTTTGTAAGTCTAAAGATATAAACGATTTGACTCTGACTCTGACTCTTAGACGAGTCAAATTTAAACTATATAAACAGCTTGATAAATAATAATTAATATCAAATAAGAAATAAGGTGCAATTGACTCTAATTCGTTTAAATTTTTTGTTCACTGCGGAAGAAGTGAAAAAGAAACCACTAGCAAGTTTATCGCTTATCAACTAATACAATCTTTGCATATCTAAGTCTAACATAACTAATTTATGTTCTAACATACTATTGTCTGTGTGGAACTGGGCGACATCCGGCCAAGCTTTACATCATTAATGTAATCATCTATAGAGTAATAGTCTTTGCTGATATTTATACACAACATTACTTATTTTAGAGACAAACCTAACGGGGTTGGTTGTCAATCCATGTCTAGTATAAATCATTTCTAAGTACATATTAGTCTACACTCAACTCAAACTTGAGTCCTCAAGATCAAACGAGTCAAGTTTGAGTCTCCTCTGAGTGTGAGACTCAGCTGAAACTTGACTAAATCAAATGATTCCTCAACCTCAAAGGAGTCAAGTTTGAGTTAAATCTTTTCAGTCAAGTTTGACACTCAACTGACACTACTACTAACTTGACTACTACAAACTCAAACTAATAACTTACAGTTTTGGTCCCCGCTCGATAGAGAACTCGCAGTGTAATATCAGCACAGTTTTCTTCTCGTTAGGTTGTTGCACCAGCGCCTGTATTTGTTCGGAAGTGTACAGGTTCAGCGCAGAGTCTATATGGCCCCCTTCGAATTCGTACGGATATCGGCAGTCGATTATCTGAAATAATAACACTAATATTATAAATGCGAAAGTTTGTATGGATGGATGAGTGGACGTATGTTTGTTACCTCTTCACGCCAAAACAACTGAACGGATATAGCTGAAATTTTGCTAACAGGTAATTCTTATCCTGGAATCAAACATAGGCTACTTCTTATCCCATAAATCAGTTACCGAGGGATAAAAATCACCTTTAAACGTTTCCATAGGAACAAAGCGTGCGAAGTCGCGGGGCGCAGCTAGTAGTTTTTGTATTGTATTGTATTTATTTATTTCAGATAATAAGAATCCATAGCACAACATTAAAATAAATATAAACATGTCAATGAAATTGAAATTAAATCAAAATTAAAATATAAGATACATATTATACTAACATGTCAATAAAATATAAATTAAATCAAAATTAAAATATAAGATACATATTAACATGTCAATAAAATTAAATCAAAATTAAAATATACTACCCTTAAGAAACTAGTCTCATACTAAGGCCTATGTCCAGCAGTGGGGTACTAACCTGGTAGTGAGGCACAGAGGTGGTGTACTCCCCCCGGAGCAGCGCTCCCAAGGTGTCTGCGGAGACACTCTTCAGGTCGGAGTGGTCTCCGCTGACGAGGGGCAGCGTGTATCCGCCGCTGTAGTCGCCGATCAGGTCCGCGTTGGTGGACGCTGGGGGATTAATTGTGGTTACAACTTTGAAGATAACAGCGAGCATAGCTAGTTTGGAAACTGTGGTTATAACTGAGTCAGAGTCAGAGTCAAATCGTTTATTGCTTTAGACTTACAAAATAAGTACTTAGACAAGTCAAATTTTTACTATATAAACAGCTTGATAAATAGTTATTACTATCAAACAAGAAATAAGGTGCAATTGACTCTAATTCACTTCAATTTTTTGTCCACTAGCGGAAGAAGACTTTGAAGGTAACACGCTCATTATGTCATTCTTTGTTTGATTGGCAATAAAAAAACCCGGCCAAGTGCGAATCGACTCGTGCCGGGGGTTCCGAACTATCTATAATATAAAAATAAGTCGGGTTTTCCTTCCTGACGCTATAACTCCAGAACGCACGAACCGATTTCCACGGTTTTGCATTCGTCGGAAAGGTCTCGGGCTCCGTGAGGTTTATAGCAAACAACGCGTGTGAAGCCGCGGGGCGCAGCTAGTTATATATAAAAATCAAAAAATACAAATCTTTCCTCGTAAAAAACAATAATGACTTTGTTTTAAAAAACTATAAACCGACTTGTATTTTTATAGTTTTTTCATGCATTTTTGTGGATGCCATTGTCAGAACTGAACCAAATTAAAGTGGGACCACGCGGGAATCATCAGCTTTCATATATAAAATAAACATGAAAATGGGACAACCCAGTCAAAAGTTCTGAGGGAACAAAATAAAAGTCGAATTAAGAACCTCCTCCTTTGTCGTCGGTTAAAAACAACACGCATTACATATTAATGCAAGCAGAAAATGATGCATTTGGTCCTCTTACCTTCATTTATTTGATTTGTTTCAATAGTACGTTAATTTTAAATTGCGTATTTTTGGTAATAAACGTTTTTCTATTCTATTCTCTATAAATGTCTCCGGATATTTGATTTCTTATAAACGATGGTGTACTTACATCTAGCGAGCGCAGATTTGATAGTAGCGTTGTTTTCGGAGTACGCCCTCTGTAGAACAGGTCTCTGCACGCGCGGCGCCCACTCGCAGTTAGAACGACGACGCTTGTTCTCTTGTCCGCTGTAGAGTTAGAGCACGTTAGTTTGTGGAACATCTAGCTTGTTTTCATATCTATACACTAGCTTCAGAAACACATGTTTTTACAGGAGGTTTGCATGCTAATTTAAGTGTTCTACCCATAGATAGTTATAATTATATTTAGCTGAAATTTAGCAGTGTAATTTACATACTTTACCACAATTTACCACAGTTACACTATCACACTAATATTATAAATGCGAAAGTTTGTATGGATGTATGGATGGATGTTTGTTACCTCTTCACGCCAAAACTACTAAAAGGTTAAGGCTGAAGTTTTTCATACAGTTAATCCTAATCTTGGAATCACTAAAATCCTACTTTTAATCCCATAAATCAGTTCCCGTGGGATAGAAATCACCTTTAAACGTTTCTATAGGAATAACGCGTGCAAAAGGTTAAAAAGGTCGAATTATATTTTTTTAAAAATTTAAGAGTTTCTTGTATCTAAGGAAAAAAAGAGTTTTTGACTTTTGAGCAATTTCGGCATCTAATGAAATAAAAAATTATTGACTTTAGTGCAATTTCGGCTTCTAAATCGTATTAAGACTAAACTTCGGACTTCTTCTACCTATGTAAACAGAAAAACTGTTATTTTTTGTCTTAAAACATAGTTTTAAAAAAGCTTTACTTACAAAGACGCACAATCCTCTTCTCTCTTCCTCTTCTCTTCGCTGGGAGTCTCCAGTATCGAGAGAAGAGAGACCTTCGCTTTACTCTCCGGGTGGAAACTTAAGCTACGTGCTAAAGATGGCCTCTTCATGAAACCTGTAGGAATAGAATTAAATAATAAATGATAGACCATTCACACAGCATTATCTAGCCCCAAGCTAAGCAGAGCCTGTGTTATGGGTACTAGATGTTTCATCATCAGCCTATACTAGTCCACTGCTGGACACAGGCCTCCCCTAATGAGCGCCATAGCGCCCTGTCTTCAGCTTGACGCATCCAGCATCTGCCTGCAGTCTTTCGCAGATCGTCATCCCACCTGGCCGGAGAGCGTCTGATATGTTTAATTCAAGAAAATCACAGATTTGCATCACCCCTCTTCCCGCGGGTGTCGTAAGAGGCGACCACAAGATATCCACTGGGGGCGGGCAGCAGCGCTCTCGGCTGAACAATTCTACCACCGAACTGCGATCCCCAACCCGCTTGCCCAGCATGGGGATTATGGGCACTACCCCCCATTAGATAAACGTCATTAAGGCGCTTATCAGAGGAAGGCCTGCGTCCAGTAGTGGACCAATGACTAGTCTCCGATGAGACTTGCCGCCGCGGTCTCAATTCGGCTAGGAGTACAAATCAAATCAAATCAAATCATTTATTTGCAGACAACGGGTTACATGGTTGGTATGATTATTTTACAGACATCATTATTATTATTATGTAATAAGTTACTTATTTATTTATGGGTGAATCAACTATTTTACCCACACTTTGCTGTCCCCGACCATTTTTTAATAAAGCACGTTTATTGGTTATAGTTACACACTTAATCAATATGGCAATAGCATCTATGATTAATAGGCACCAAAGAAAGTTAAATTATGTTCTCGAAAATCTTTAATTTCCATGAAATTTTATGGTAACTCAGTATACGAAAAATTCGCTCCATACAAAATATGCCTGTCCGAAGACCGCATTCTCTATGTAAAACTTTAATTTAAATGAACCTAAACTTTTTGCTTTCGGTTGATTCTGATTATACAACAAGTCAGTATGTTAAAGTTTACCGTGTGCATATCAAAATAAAAATAGACTTAACCACTTTTTCAAAAAAAAATCTTGAAATTTTGTCCCTGGCTAAAATGATTTTACCCTTGTATGCTGAGTTACCGTCGTAAATTTTACCTAGAAACATATAGATGGTACTGTTTGCCATGGGTAGCTTCGTTTGTGTTTCCTTAAAGCTCGCATGGAGCGGCGGTGTCCCTAGAAGATGCCGTCTAGCCGCCAGGCCGCGCAGAACGTTCGAAGGGAGTGCGTGCCTTTTTGTGTCGTCTGCTGAGTGACCGAGATATCTCGATGTAGGTTTATTATTTAGTTAATATTATCAGATATTTTTGGAGTACCTAACATATGTTTTCGATTAAAGTTTGTGTTGGTACTATAGTCAAATGATAATGTGCTCTTTTCATGAAAATACACCATTTTGTCTGTTGAGTTACTTGTATACTGAGTTACTTTGGCGGTAACTCCAGAGACATTCTTGGTAACTCCTAAGACATTCACGTACTTAATGAGTAATACTTTGAGTAAAATGAACTTTTATTATATATTTTAGTTTTAAAACATTCAATGATTATTTGTTTGGGATTTATTTTGTTTTTTTAAATTTGTTCCTTACGTACAAATATTTTTTTGTGTATACCTAATTTAGATTATTATCATGTTTTGCTACTTCTACTCTAATTGGCTTTCTGTAAAACGAGTAGTTATAGTAAATAAATACCGGCAAATATAAATTGTAAAATAATGGTAACTCCCGTGAGCACTTCCACAAAATTAAACGGCTTGCAAAAGATTTAACATTATTTAAAAAGAAACAAGTTCTGGAATTTGAGACACAGAATAGGTACAGAATGAAGACGAAGAATTTACAATTGACCTTGAATGCAACACCACAAAATTCCCAGGCAAGTGAACTCAATGACTACAACGGATCACCACTAGCATGTCCGGCATCCATAGCATTCCCAAGAACTTGGCCGAAAGAAGGTAAGAAAAGACTGAGTAAAGTGCACAGCTAGAACATTAAAACACTAAAAGAAAACCAGAACATAAAATATCCCAAAACAAGAAGGTTAAAAAAAACTGCGAAGTACCTACAAGAAAAGACCAAATAAAAATAAATTATGGAAAGATATCAGAAAGAGAACCAAAATTATAAGATATTGACAAATTTGATTAAATAACGGAGAAAGCATTGTTCAAAAGCCTTTTTGAAAGTGATATCATAGAACAAAGAAAAAATCCTTCTAAGAAGCAATCTGGCAAGTTCCAATGGCTTGGCACAATGCTTGCCCTGATGCTGGTCTCCAACGTAACTTTTGCTCGTTGACATGGAATTTGTTTTTTTATGTTACAAACGTGCTCTGCGGATCCTGGCTCTTTCTAAATGGAAGTCAGGACATTGGTTGCAAGTATTTCCTTCCACTCTATTGGATCCTGTAACTTTCCGTGTTGCAACACCTTGCACCCAACCGAAGACATGTACCTAGTAACAACTGCTAATTCTAATTCTAAGTGGGGAAACTAAGATCGGCACGGACGTCTCGCATAGAAGTATATTGTGAATTATCCCCCTACCTAAGCAATTATCGGAGCAGGACTTTAGGTGACTGACAGCTTCGTTTCAGCTTTTGTGTGGCTGTGGATTTGGTTGATGCCTCAATGAGACACTTCAGCCCCGTTTTGTGTCTGGACTTCTATGTGGCCGTGCAGTGTACCACAACGTGTACCACATTCTCTTCTTCTTGTAAGCAGCCATGACATAAGCTGCTGTCTGTGGTTCCAGTGTTGAAAAGATAATAGTTCAATTCATTCGTGACTTGTGATGGCCATCATTATTAGGTTCTCTGGGCTCATTTTGAGCATTGTGTTGGTGTTTTTCCTTTCTTTGGAGGGGAATATTAATTTAGTATGCTTGCAGTCTGTCCGACGCTCCCATAGCTTTTGGTGTTCTTTTTCAGAGTTAAGTTTTAATCTGTTTATGACTTCTGTTGTGGGTGGGTTCAAGAAACTTCAAGAGATCTTGTTGTGTTGGAGTTAGTCTTGCTCTTACCTTGGGTAGTCTGTCTGCGTTTATGATGCCTGGGCAGGATCGACTCTCTTTCCATTCTATGCAGACCTTAGTACCTACTGCTGTCAAACAGCTTGGTCATCATGGGTTATTGAATACTAGCGGCCCTGCCGGTCGGATATCTCGCCATGCCAGCCGTAACGATATCAACCGGCGGGCTTTGGCCACCGCTAACGTAGGTACCAGCTATTCTCGACCCGAATGGTCTGTTGCGTGATAATGGTATGAGGCTCGACGGTATGACACTAGTCCCATAGGAGTTGGGGAGGCCCATTGTGTGGTATGGTACATGCGTCGACACACTTCCGTCTTCCCATTTATCAAGAACAACCGTGAGAGGCAGATTTGGCCGAGGATCTCAAAAGGCGCAATTATGCAGATCGCGACAGAGCCTACACATGAGACGCTAAGTCCGTTGGGTACCGAGGCTCTTCGGATGTAAAAAAAATTCAGAGATTCTGGTCGAAGTGATCTGGCGCAGCACTTCAGCATTGCCATACAGCGGGGCAATGCAGCCAGTGTCTTGGGCTCCATATCAATACCAGTCGGACGCTTCCGACTGGTATTGATATGGATCAGTTGAGTTACCTTTAGATTCAAGCTCAATTGCTTCAATTGTAAATACTTGGCTTAATTTATTTATATTATTGATTGTAAATTTGTAATTTTCTTTGTCTGTTGTTGATTTATTGTTTGTTTTTTGATTTTGTATCATAAATTATCGATTTAAGTTTATTCAATGTTCCAAGCTGTTTATTTATTAAACCAATATTTTTCTAGTATGTCTTAAGCGTTACCAAAATTTGTCTCTGGAGTTACTCGATGTCCCAAAAAATAAACATTACATATCCGATCGTAAAATGCGTATTTCTTTCCATTTTATCTTTAAATTGCCAGTACCTTATTTTAACAATTAGCGAGCTTCCTTAAATAATTCATTTTTATTTGTAATACTTTTATATTTAGTTTAATGTAGAAATAGCTATACTTTTTTGTATAAGGGTAACGCAAAAGACCAATTGCAGCTAGTTTTCTACTAAAATTTAAGTATTATATGGAGACTGATTTTACCAAAATATTTGATTATGCATGCAGGATAAAAAAAATTAAAATGAGTAATGGTTTCGAGTTTCATTCAGCATTTATGTAAGATTAAGTGCCGGTAACTCAGGTGACAGATTTTGAGGGTCTGTGTTGTAGTTTCTTGTAAAAAATAGCTTAAATATGAATAAACGTCCGTGCCCTTCTAGGTTGTTAAAGTAGATGAAATTTCTAATGCCCTCATCAAATTAGAATAAAAGAATATTAATGTTTTTATTTTTCAAAAAAATATTTCTACACTGTCCAAAGTGTGGGTAAAATAGTTGATTCACCCTTATATCAATTTACTAACCTCTATCAGTCATAACATTGTCTTTAATCTGCCCGGACAGCAGATCACTGAAGTTTGCTATCTTGGGGCTGCTCGACTCCTCCAAGTCCAGGAACGGCTCGTCCAGTTCCGATATGAACCCACTCTCCATGGAGGTAGTGGATTCAGAAGTGTATACCCTGGAAGTGGAAAGATGCTGGTTGTTTTTATTGGGAACTATATCGTATCCATTTTGAATGGAGCATAAACGTAAACAACCCGCCCATGCTTAACCTAAAATTCACTTTGTTGGCGCGTCCTTTTATACGTAATTTACTTGTGGATTTTAGATCCTCCCTTCAATAAAAATTGCTTACAATTATATCTGAAACTCGACGCCAAGAAATTGAGATTTTGTTATTTGTGCCGTATTTTGTTTACTAACATGCTCCATTCAAAATGGACAAACCATAGATTGGAAACGACAAAATATCACACTAATATTATGAATGCGATAGTTTGTATGGATGGATGTTTGTTATCTCTTCACGGTAAAACTACTGAACGGATCGGGCTGAAAATTAGGATGCATGTTGTTTTAATCCTGGAATTAAATATAGGCTACTTTTTATCCCATAAATCAGTTCCCGCGGGTTATAAATCACCTTACGTTTCCATATGAACAACGCGTGCGAAGCGGCGCGGCAGGACGCAGTGTTTTCATAAAAGCTAATAATTAATTTCGTTTTAAAAAACTATAAACCGACTTCAAATTTTATAGTTTCTTCATGAATTTTCATTGATCCCATTCTCAGAACTAAAAAAAATTAAAATGGGACCACACGGGAAGCGCCAGCTTTCATATAACAAAAGAATCACGAAGATCTGACCACCCAGTCAAAAGTTCTGAGGTAACAAACATTGATAACCTCAATAATAAAAAGACGTATTGATAACCTCCTCCTTTTTGTGAAGTCGGTTAAAAAGCCATAATGAACAAAACTTACCTGTTAAGTTTAGGTGACGATGTAGACGACATAGACCCGATACCGGAATCGCTGCGCTCGAGACTAAGCATCCTAGTAGGCGTTGTCATCTTCTCGCTCAGCTCTCCACTAAACTTCCGCGGCTCGCTTAGCTCGCCTTCGCTGAACTTCAGGGATTTCTTCACGGATACCGTCTTCTTCACAGCCGGTGATGTGAACTCGAAGTCTTCGTCGAAGTTCAGCATGCGCGTGGCGGGGCGGGGGAAGGAGGTGGAGGGTTCAGTTTCCGAGAGGGGGGCGCCGAACTCGAAGTTGCGGGAACATATCTTTCTTGTTGTTGATCTGTGGAGATGGAAGATTGTTAATATAAACAATAGTAATATAATTAATAGTAAGAATAGTAATCTCATTAATAGTAATAAAAAATAACAGTAATCTGACAATACAATACTTAATCAATTTACTAGAAAAATACATTACATTTAGGCACACTGCAATAATAAACATACTTTCAGATAAATAAATAATGATCCACGATATCCAAATGCTGTGCAGTGCCGACTTCAGGTATACTTTAACTTATTAATTTAACTTATAGTATAAATATGTATACATATATATTTTAACTTATAAATTTAGACACACCACATTGTTGTGGACAATAGGGTATATGCATGTGATTTCAAAATGGCGAAAAAAATATATACGTATTCTCTATTGATATAGAAACATATCTACATAATTATTTTAGTATTTTGAGATGTTTTTAATGTAGAATTTAACCATTGATAAATTGATATTTTAAATCTCAATCGCAAAATTTCAAAACGCTACGCCATTGACTAGAGCGGACGTGACATCGCTGTTCACATTTCTTCTTTTTTTATTCTGCTTGCTGCACCATGATTTGACACTATTCTGCCCACTTCACATGTCGTATTGTAGGTTATTTTCAGATTTTTCAGAAAACTTCTTTCCTGAGATGACCACTACTGAGGTCGTCACAAAAGGTTTTAATCGAGTGTGAACGTTGACGTCAAATAAACATGGCGCCAATATGACATCGTTTTTATCACCCGAAAATGATTGTAGTTTTGATTGTTTTTTTTACCTTATTATTGCGAAATTCAGTGAGCGTCTTATCATTTTTCGGTTAAATAATGACCTTAAGAATCTATTAAAACAATAAAAAAAATCGATGCATATACCCTATTCATGTCCACAAGAATGTGGTGTGTCTAATATTATAAGTTTACTGAAGTCGGTCAAAACATGGTGTACATACCTCCCCCTAGATATAACATCAGGGCTGTCCGTGGATATGATCTCGTACTTGGTGCAGGTGTCGAAGCTCTCACTGTCGAACTCCTCCAGGTCCTGCAGAGACTCCAGGTCGTCCAGGTCTTGGTCAGCTGGCACTGGGACGGGTAAGGTGTTCGTGAAGTCCAACTGGAAATTGTTCGTTTGATAAGTGACATGGACAGATTAAAAAGTCTCCTAGCTTTATATAGTTAGATAGGGACCTTTCCGTAGAAAGTTTGTGAGCTCATTTGGAATTAGTGAATTGTGTTATTAACCAACATTTAAAAAAGGAGGAGGTTTTCAATTCTACTGTATTGCTTTCTTTTTCTTTTTATGTTTGTTACCTGAGAAGTTTTCACAGGGTAGGTCGATTTTCATGATTCTTTTTTTATTTAAAAGTTTGTTATCAATTTAAATTTGTAAATATCTTTGTATTCATTTAAATTATAAATTTCGTGTCAAATACAAAAAAAATTTAAAGTCGGTTTATAGTTTCTTAAATCAAAATTAATTTTAACAAAGCTACTCATATGGGTTGTGTGCAGTGAATTTCTGAAATTTCCACGCGGGCGAAGCCGCGCGTCGCAGCTAATAAAATAAATAAAGCAAGAAACAAAATGAAAGATACCTGTGCTCATAAAACAGACCATGCAAAGAGAGTTTACCTTCGAAGACCAGGTCTGCGTTCTCTCCCTGCTGGCTTGAAATCTCTCTCCGAAAGAGAAGTCTCTCGCTGTCTCCTCCAGATCAAACTTCAAATAACTCTCCTCTTTGTAGCTTTCCTCTTTATAACTCTTCAGTTTATAGCTCTCTGTAGAAGCTGAAGTAAAGGAGTAACTTTCTGTATTGAAACTAGAAAAGTTTTCTTTGTTCATCTTGAATTTTGTCCGTTCCTCAAAAATCCTGGATATCTTGGATGTCCGCTTCATTCTGGTTGTCAATGGAGAATGTGTTGTTAAGGGAGAATGTGAAGCTATTATCAGTGAGTTCATTAACGGTGATGCCAGGGATGCTAAGGGAGATATGATCATCGGACTTTTGATTGATTTCGGGGATTGGATTTCCATAGGGGAGTTTTTAAGCCGTTCTAGACTCGGTGAGTTCAGTCTTTCCATTTTAAGATGTAACGGTGATGGTGATGATGAAAAATTCTGGATTTCTCCGAGGACCCGTCGCTTGGAAGGCGTAGCAGTTTTTAATGATGGTGAGGAGAAGTTCTGGATTTCTCCAAGGATCCGTCTCTTGGATGGAGTGGCTTTGGGTGAGTGGATTGGTGATGCGAAGTCGATGCAGTGCGGGTTCATTTTATGTTTGAAGTTGGTGTTGAATGCGGTTTCCTGTTTCCGCTTCGTTGCGTTGTTACCGGAGTTGATTTTGAAGTTTTCTGTTATTAATCTGCAACAAGGAAAAGATTGTTGAAGTCTTTGGCACATTTGCTCATCCTCATCAGTCTATAATGGTCCACTGCTGGACTCTGGTCTCCCCCTAATTCTAATATTCTGAGTGGGGGAACTAAGATCTGCACAGACATCTCACATAGGAGTGTATTGTGCATTATCCCCCTGCCTACAGGGCCTAACCAGCCCAGCTCCTTGAAGTACTGGAGCAGGACTTTAGGTGACTGACAGCTTTTTCTGTCGGTGTGGACGGGGTTGATGCCTCAATGAGACACTTCAGCCCAGTTTTGTGTCTAGCCTCCTCTGTGGCCGTGCAGTGTAGGCCCCTGATAAGCGCCCTATTGGCTTTTATTACACCTATAATCCCCACGCGCTGGGCAGGCGGGTTGGGGTTCAGTCTGATGGTAGAATGGTTCTGCAGGTGGGCCTGCTGCGCGCCCCCAATCGATATCCCTTAGTCGCCTTATACGACAACTGTGGGTAGAGTTGCCATATAAATGTGTTTCTTAAAATAACTGGTGCTGAGTGGAATAGAAAATCTCTTTCTTTATGTAGTGTATTGTATTAAGCACAAGCCAAAATGTCAACGCCACCTATTTTATCTTAACATAGGAAATTTTAAAAATCCATGGTACAGTTTGTGGTATTCTATCTCTGTAATAGTTGTATCTTGTATAGTATAGGCAGAGATGCGAAAATAGAGTTTGGTGGCTAAAAAGGGCAACTTAGTATATCATTTTAACCAACTTCAAAAAAAGGAGGAGATTCTTAATTATATGCAATGCAATACATGCTTGATGGATACTGTATATATTATATTTTATATTATTATAGTCTTAGGTTAGGTAAAATGGTGTCTAATGGTGCAGGGTCTTAAAATAACCTAAAATATAAAATTCGACTAGCCCTGTCTGACTGTCTATTGAAAGAGTATTTTATGCAGAGCCAAAGTCAAAGTCAAACCATTTATTTCTTTAGACTTACAAAATAAGCACTTAGACAAGTAATTTTTTTTACTATATAAACAGTTTGATAAGTATTGAAGTTATAGATAACCTTTTTAAATACATTATTATTTATTTAACCAAATAAATAAGCCTCTAATAAAATTGGTACAAAACAAGTTACAAATAAATTATTTCATAAAGCTTAGAGCTTCTGTAGAGGTAACTGTAATAAGTATTTAAATGGTCATGTATGCAGAATGAAATCAGCTGATCCGATAGAAATCATTCAGCTAAATGGTTAATAGCAAAAGTTTATGTGGCTTAGAAGTTGCACCACTCCATCTCTTACCATGGGTGTTGTAAGAGGTGACTAAAGAATATGCTATTAAGGTGCTTATCAGAGAGGCCTGCATCCAGCAGTGGACCAATACAGACTGTTGAGTTTGAGGTTATGGTGGTTTGGTGGTTGCTGTGTCATCAATACATTTACACTGACACAGTATTTTATATATTGTGTTGATTTTATGTAGTAAGGGAGACTATGTGCATCATGGCATCTATGTGCTTCCCTAAAACATTTACAAATGATTGAGCCTATCTACCAGATACGTGAGCAGAATATCAACGAGATTATATTTCTATGTGAGAGAACTAAGATCTGCTTGGATGTCTTGCTTAGGATTGTATTGCGCATTATCCTGAGATAATATCAAAGATATTTAAGTATTTATTTAAGTTAAAGGCCGCAGGTATGAGCCCTCCCTTCTAAACACAAGTGCAAACTTAGTTAGAGCGAGGAGTCATCTTGACGCTGAAAAGTTAGGTACAAGTACAACTTAATTTTACTTTTATTTTACCATATAACAGTTTTATATATCTACCTACTTACTAACCTCTATTTACGAATAAATACTTTTATTATTATTATTATTTATTTATAAAAGAATATAGAAGTTTACAGTGTAAGGAACCAAAGCACTCACTAAATTATGCTATTTGACTATAAATCTAGGTTACAACTTAAATATAATAAAAGTCTTTTAATTTCGTGTTTTTCTAACTGTCTAATTTGACTGTACTGATGTAATTTGAATTTTGTGACAAATTTATGAGTCACTGGACTCATAAATTTGTCTTGTATTTTGTTAAAGAAAATAAAGAATTTTGAGATTTGATTTAAAAAAGACAGGCTTTTTTTGTTTAGTACTTATTATCAGCTGATTTAAGTATTAATGCACTTGTTCATAGAAAACAGCTGATTTAAGTATGAAATTGAAGAAAAAATCCTTGGGACAATGTGTTGATTTTAAATTTATGTGTTAACTACATTATTTTAAGTTTATTTTTCAGGCATTAATCTATAGAAATATGGATGATTTCTATGACTAAAGTTAAAAAAGGGTTGGAAAATCACCCCAAAAGAAATGGTATTTCTTATTCTTACAACCCTTATAGAGTAATATGTTCTAATTCTGATCAAACCCTTCAGGTTGATAGAGTAACAATGCATGAACCCTTCCGAAAGGGCTGATTTGACAATAAATAATCATCCCTTAGGAACCACGTAACCTATTGATTCCCGCCGTGTCTTCCCATAAATAAATCGAACAACTGGTTTATCATACCTCTTTACCCCACTAGGGCTTTGAAGAACACATTTTTGACCTTTTTCCCGACCCCAAGAACGGTTCAAAGGGTGTGTGGGAACTCACAAAGTTTTATCACAAAAAAACCGAAACTAGCTCGGAAAAATCACAAATCACTATTGCAGCAAGGTATCACAGGTAGTTTGCACTTATTTTTATAGGTTTTACATTAAATTCGGGTAGGAAACAGCTAACAAGAGCTACAGAAACTTTGTAGAATGGTTCAGTGTTAATTTTTGGCGGGTCGCACTTTTAGGTTAGCTCAGCTGTCAAGTCAAGCGACCGCCACTGACGTTGTCAGCTGACTGACTGAAGGAAGCCTGCGACGGGCATATTCCCGAAGCCGAACTCCCATGGTTTTTGTATCGTCTTGACTTCGCTGAACAATAGATTTTTTTTCGGATGTGCGTTTTTGTGACAATAGACCGTCCAGATTTTTTTATTATTGGTGTTATTCAAGTTTTTGTAACATAGGTCTCACTCTCGCTACGGTTTGCTTTGCTACCTACTTGAAGAATTAGAGGTGGGCTTTGCTGCACAAATTGTTAGTTATTAGAAGGGTACGGTACTACCTAAACAATGAATTGTGTAAAATTTCGTTGCTACTTAGAAATTATTTGCATATGTAAGAAACTGAACACCTACCTATAGGACACAGGGAAACTACTTAAGGTGATTATTATGTGCATTTACTATAATAGATGAATCCTGTAAATCCGATTTATAAATAAATCAATGATCTATCAAGGGGCGTTATGTAAATAAAGCGATAACGGATCTGTATCTGTACCTACTGTAACCGTTGCAACGTTTTGTTTTTGACGTAATCAGTTATTTTGGTTCCGTGGGTTTTATCAAGTTATTTTGGTTACATACCTATTATAATATTGTTTACTAATAATTTTACAGAAATAAATATTATTATTGTTATACCTATTATAAAAATGATCCCCAAATATGGATCCTATATTATCTGAAAATAAACGATTATTATTATTATTATTATAAAGTTTGTACCGAGCGATGCGAGAATCACGGATTTTTTTAGTATTCATAAACGTTTTTTAATTTATTTTATTTCCTAATAATAATAATGGTAAAAAAAACATACCTAGTTGTATATGTCAGTTCTTTGACAACATTTTTGTGTAGGTTCCTCGTTCTTGTTTTTTTTTGTGTAATTTGCATTTAATTGGCGTTATACCGTTACAGCATCTCAAACCGCTTCCTTACCCTCTCGAGCGCAAGAGCTGTATTCATACCTACCCTCTTGCACAATGCAGCTTATCAGTAGGGTGAGTTTTTTCGCCGTCTCAACGGTATCCAGACAATATTGTTTGCGGAAGAAAGGCGGCTTTAGGGTGAAAACTTGTCAAATTTTGCACCCATTGTAACTGTTAACTTTAGGTAGCTTACTTACTAAATAATAACGTTAGGTACCTTACTTACTAAATTATATTTAACGTTAAAAAGTATCGAGCAAGTTTGACGAATTATAAATTACATAAGTGATGTAAAAACTTTATTATTTCTATTTGATACAATCATAGATATGTATATGAATTTATTTTTGCAGCGTCAGAGTAATAAAAGTAGATAAGTAAAACATTTTTTTGTCACGTAAAACACACACATACAGTTGGATTTCTTGATAGAAATTAGTGAAATTTTAATATAACTTTAAAAAGTTAAAACAAAAAAAAATGAGGTTGAAAAATGGAACCGCTAGGTTACAAGACTCTTTTAGGTGTAAGTACCTAAAAGAGTCTTGTAACCTAGCGTGTGGTAACGTAGACTAAGTAGATAATAAACATATCAAATTCGACACCTATAGCAATGATATATTATTTTGCACCCAACATTAACCGAACGGGGATTTATATAATTTAATATTTATAATTGATCAAACTTATAATATTGTGATAAGTATTTTGTTACCTACTAAATTTTAATTTTATTGTGAACGTGTGTTACTTATGGATAAGGTTGTTGTCTTATGGAATAAATAAATACCTACAATATAATTTGTGACATTCTGTTATTATTGTTATGCACAGAACATACATTAGTCTCAGATATCTCATCTTATAATCTACATAAAAGCTTAGAAAAGAAAACGTTTAGAATATGGCAGTTGTAATTAACCTACCCGAGATTTTTTCGTTGGAATCTAGCAGCAGTTATGAAAAATTAAACCTATTGTCATATACCTAATATCCAAAATTAATAATAAAAAGTAACTCGTTTGTATTCAATTAATCATAATCACTAAAGTACCTGTTACGTCAACTTTTATCAGTAACGGATTTGTTTCAACCATACAAGACAAATTGGTCCCAAACTGAAAGATTATACGGTTGAGATTTAAGTGCAAATTAAAGTTGCGTTCGGATATTTCACACCAGAAATAATTTGCTCGGTCAATTTAAGTCTTAAAGTAGTATAGTAGGGTTCAGTTTGAAAGAAGCGTTGTCTTTCCGTTGGCTCGCGGTGCATTATTGTATTGTAAAGTGCATTGAGCATTGTCAAAGCTAGTTTTAGGACCGTTTAGACGTTACCAACGTTTTTTCGAGGGTTCCTTATTTGAATATTTCTCTTTATTTTTGGAATAGAATAACAACCAGAGATTAGGATAGGAAACCGTTTTGTAAACTTTACCCAGAAGTTTGCCCCGTATGGAAGCTTTGACTGTAAGAGAGCATCTATGATAAGGTTTCGCTATTCACTTCTTTATAGTGAGGTTTGTTGCCCGATTGCTAAGCTAAAGTTAAGGATGTTTATGATAGTAGCCAACTCGAGTAACAAAAAATCCTTGACAGCTTGTGTCATTCGATAAGCGTTAGACTAGTCTGCTAGCTGTGTGCTGGCTTAGAATTTGCACCACCCCGTTCCACGGGTGTCGTAAGTGGCGAATAAGGGATATCAACATATTCTAAAGCAAATATCTTTGTCTCCTAATCTCAGCAGTAGATCTAAGTGAAATTAATTAAGTCTTCACCCAGCGCTGATTTTTAACCGTCTTCAAAAAAAGGAGAAGGTTTTCAATTCAACTGTGTTTTTTTTAATGTTTTTACCTCGGAACTTTTGACTGGGTGGTCCGATTTTCCTGATTCTTTTTTTAATATGAAAGCTGTTGCCCCCCATTGTCCCATTTTGATTTGGTTCAGTTCAGACAATGGTATCCATGAAAATTCTTGAAAAAACTATAAAAATTGAAGTCGCTTATAGTTTCTTAAAACAATATTAAATATAGAGGTAACCATGTTAGTGCTAATTCTAAGTGAAATTGCGAAAGACCTTAGTCTTCCTCTGGTACATAATACACGTGTCGTTTGGAATTCCTATAATAGCAGCCACTTCTAATAATAGTTTATGGTCTCACTGGCCTTACAGTATACCGCCATTAGCAAACGAATTTCTACGGATAGGATTACGCATAAGGAATGCCGGCAAAAACCGTAGGTACCCGATACCAGGAAACTTAACATATGAGGGACAGGAAATGGAAGGTAGGTACTGTGGGTTCTGTTCTGGTGAAAGAACTATCTTAAATTTTAACCGACTTAAAAAAAAGGAGGAGGTTCTTAACTCAACTGTTGTTTTTTTGACTGGGTCCGATTTTCATGATTCTTTTTTTGTATGAATACTGGTGCTTCCCGTGTGGTTCCATTTTAATTTGGTTCAGTTCTAAAAGGGATACATGAAAAAACTATAAAAATTGAAATCGGTTTAAAGTTTTTTAAAACAAAATTAATTATTTGTTAGTTTCGTTAGAAATAATCTTCATTTTACAAATTCTGATCGCCTTCCAATCATTTTATGACATGTTTTCCCTCCTTAATATTCGGTATTTGTGGTAGTTGAACAAAACAGGATATAATAAGATACGGGTCGTTTGAGCCGATATCCTCCGTCCTTCGAACTAAATATAGACATCCATTGGTGGCAGATGGCAGATGTTACTGTTTTTCAGGATTTACAAATCGACTGCGCTTACGACTCGCGGTTTGTGACATTTGCATGGCGGTTAAGTATAAATGATTTTGTTTAAAAAAACTATAAACCGACTTAAATTATACGGCTCTATTGTTAAAACTGGACCAAAATGGGAACACACGGGAAGCACCAGCTTTCAAATAAAAAAAGAATCATGAAAATCGAAGCACCCAGTCAAAAGTTCTGAGGTAACAAACAATAAAAAACTCTTTAACAGGGTTAAGCTCGCCTTTGCACATATCTTTTAATATAAGTTCATTCTATGTATTATTTGTGTACATTAAAGAATTACAGAATTACAGAAAAAAAAAACTGTCAAATTGAGAGTCCTTTTTTGAATTGGAGAACGAAACCTATGTATGTCATACATAACATGTTTTTTAACCAAACAATTTCGTTTCTAAATTTTGTGGTATTGGTGTCAATTCAGTTGCTGTCAAAACTAAAAAAGTTCTGATTCTGAGGTAACAACATAAAAAAACAGTTGGATTGAGAAATGATTGTCTCTAAAGTCGGTTTAGGAACGACAATTTTACGTGATAACATCATTTACTAAGTAAATTTATTTCATTTATTAATTTATTTCAATAGATTAAGTCTTAATCTATTGAAAATCTTACCTCGTAGTTTATAAACTGTTTTTTCAACAATTTGTCAAAATAATAAGCGTTCGAGAAACCGGCTGTCATTTGGTTTGCTTGAATGTTGATTACGTACTTTGATATTGAACAGAGATTAGTTGACAAGTCTATCAAATCATTAAAGCAAATCTTGTCAAACGTAGAAACGGTCTGCCGATCGTACACACATTTGTCCCTAGGTGGGAATCGAACTCGCAACTTCCTGCGTCGCAGGCAGACCTTCGCCCACCGCGGCGTAGAGGTCGTCAATAATGACATAAAAGTAAAAAAAAAAAATCGGCTTTATAAGACCTTAAGAGATTTCTTATAATTATCAAAGTTAGCATAATACCAATTTATCTAAACGTTCAAATTATCTCACCAAATGAACGAAATCCAATTACGAAACAATTCATAAATCTCTACTCTACAAAAAATAACCCTTAAAATTCATTAACCCCTCCACGCCCTTGCCTATTTTTGGCACTATTATTAACCTTTAATCAACGCAGTAGAGTAAAATAAAAGCTTAAACAAAAGAAAAAAGAAAAAATTACACATATATTATGAACCTTAAGTAAAAGCAGTAGAGTTGAATATAATAGACGCAGTGTTAACCCTGCATCGCGCCACGGCCTACCCTATCGTTGTTCTAACGTATTTATCGATTGAAAACCGTTGCGCGCTGAGGCGGCACAAGTTTTTTCCGGAAACGGTCGGATTTTCTTCCGTTATGAATAACTTTAACTAAACGTCCGTTTAAAGTCGTTTTTCTTGTAAGTTTTAAGTTGAGTACCTATACCTACTTTTTTGTGATTAGATAGCAACTACCAAAAGGGTACCAACCATAGATATCAGAAACTATGCCAGACCTCTGCTATGCTATCTGCTATACCTTTGCAACCAACCCGCCGAAAAGAAAAGCGAATTACATACATGTAGAGGTCGAATATCCGAAATTGTGTAAAATCGTATTGAAATTTTGAAATGATGATGATGAGTTTACTTTATATCAAAACTTACGATTAAATAGCAAAATGCAGCAAGGCTTAAGTTAAGTATTATTGAATAACTTATTATTATTTAGTTTAAAATGTAATTTAATTATATCGATATACTACTTATACCCAAGTAATTTATTAAGTCTAAAGAAATAAACTTTATTGATTTTAGTAGAGCAAGACGGCTTTCTGGCCAGGTGGGATGACGATCTGCGAAAAACTGCAGGCAGATGCTGGATGCGTCAAGCTGAAGACATGGCGCTATGGCGCTCATTAGGGGAGGCCTAAATCCAGCAGTGGACTAGTATAGGCTGATGATGATGATGAAGACTTCTTACATCTCAAACCTTGTTCAAAATATGGTAAAACCAGGAAAACTGATCATTCTAATAATTAGCTAGCAAACGAGAGGCGATGTTTACACGTAACATTAAACGCCGACAAAGGGAAGTCAAACAAACAGACAAAGGAAGAAACAGGTCAACGTTGTTTGATCCTTTCTTCTATTCTTAGTTTAAAATAAAGCAGCTTTTTAGGAGACGACTTTTTTAAATGAGATTCTAAAATTGTCTATGACTGGAATCCCAGTCGTCTGACAAGTAATTTGAATATCGAATTCATAAACTTTTAAAAGTATTTTAAATTAAAAATCGATGACGCATTAGAGCGGTTATCACAGGTTAGAGACCTTTTACATTTTAAATGAACGCAAAATCATAGTTTTTATCTAAAACGGCTTCAAAGACTGAAAAGCCGACATGACAATAATACTACAGTAACTTGATTACAGTAAAAATATATATATAAAGTTTACAAAAACACTATTAAACGAGGAATTGATACTCTTAAACGATGATTATAGGTATTAATTTTATTACTTAACATTTATGTGCCTAATGAATGAATGAATAAAAGAAAAGGGCTAGTTTACTTTTTAAATTCACACTTGCATATGGCACGCGACATACTGTATTTAACCGTCGAACGGGCCCACACGCGAACATAAAGCTCTATTTATATCAAGATAAGGTTCATTTCAAGTCGCGTGCCTCCACGCTTGGGGGAGTATACGCGACAATTGAAAATGGAATCGGATGTGTTTAATAAAGTTACCGTTGTTACTTTTTTAGACTTTTTTGTTGACACTTGAGATTTATTTTTAAAGAAATTGAAAATGATCGATGCTTTATGAGCTTACAGTTTTTTATTTCAGTAAATTTAATGTATTTCCTTGTTTTTTTGGCAATGAAGCTAGAGTCGGCAGTTAAGCAGACATGTAAAATTTTAAGGCCTGTGTACTCAACTCAGTGATTGCCATATTAAGGGGCTGACTTCTTCATTATAGTGAGAATTAATATTGTTTTTAGCATAACAATTATACAAACAATTATTTTTTTCTGATAATCAAGGTTCATACAAAAATCACTCAGATCAAAGATTTCGCTACGTCAATATTTTAATTCAAAATCCAACAATAAAACGACAGATAACTGTCAAAATCAATTCCATTTTCAAACGGCAGTTCCTTACAATACTTCCCTGGGTTCCTTACAATGCGTTTAGGTCAAAGGTAAGAATGAGAAAGTAATAGTAGCTACGGCGCGTGCGGGGGAGCTAGCAGCTGCCTCTGACATTATGGAACAAGTGCGTAAGGAGCCCGCAGCTGCGTTGCAATTTTATGAAAGGATACAGTTAGGCCCATATCATCAAAGCATGCTCAGCTTAGACCTATGTTTGAGTGATGCTCATTATCAAAGCATGCTCAGTTCAGTCATCGACCTATGTTTGAGTGATGCTTATGTATAATTTTGAGTAAAGATTTTAAAATAATATTTGGGAACTGATGTCAGAATTTTCACTTACTCATATAACGATGCGTTCTTGCTACGTTTTATGCATTATAGAACGGTTACCATTGCTTGAGTAATTGTCTATTTTAGAACGATTTCAAACTTTCATATCTCTGCCTAGTGATTCTTTGAACTCATCTTTACTCAAGTGTATTGTATTTATTCTGTGTTTTACCTTCTTAACTACTAGAAATATAGACAACCTAAACCTTGCCAAAATCAGTTCCGTATCCCCATACGGAACTGATTTTGGCAAATAACGTGGCTTTCTATGGTATGATCTAGGTTGTCTATTTTTCTATTTAACGTTATCTGCCAAAATCAGTTCCGTATCCCCAGCGCATCAGTTTCCGTTACACCGTTACATCAATACAAAGGTTGTATCTATTCTTTTGGGTCAAAGGTAAGTTAGTATAGCGCGTGCGGGGGCGATGCATCTGCCTTTAACAATGAGATTCAGCAAGTGCAATCTTGGCAGCTGGGATAGGCAGCTGTAAGTAAACTGGAGCACGGTAGAATTGAGTCTTGTTGCCTTGGACACCTTGGCAACGGAGCGTGCATACAGCCCTACAGTACAGACGATTTTTTTTCGCAATGACCTTAGCAGATGTTAGGGGAAGATAAGATTAAGAAATGATTTGTTGGTTCTGTAGTTTATAGGTTCTTAATTTATTGGTACGATTGCTTTTTTTGTGTTGGTCTGTTTTTGTTGGGTTTCAATTAATTAGTGGATCGATAAGGTTTTTCTTGTTTCGATAACTTGAAATTTCAATTATTTTTATCGATACTTACCTTTATTGATCACCACTTATTATTTACATAAGTGGTGATCTTGTTTAAAAACAACATTTAAATGCCTAGAGTCATAGAAATTATAATTCGCAATGAAAATTCATAATAACAATTTTTGATACGAATGTTTAATTAAAAGTAGGTCCAAAGTTCTTAATTCATAAAGCATTTTGCATAAAAAACATAAGTCACCTTACAAGTTTTAATTCTAATATGCACTAAAACACGTTCTTTGTGAATGAATGAATGATGTGATGAATGAAAGTAGATCATTGATCTGAGCACGTGCGCTTCCGTATCCGGTGGGTGTGCTTGCGGTGTTTTGTAGATAAGTGAGGGTAATACAACCTGATAAAAAGTGAAATTCAATAGGCTTACAGGACAAACAACATTTGGTTCGGTATAGCGCCAATACAATAGTAAACAATGAGGCATCTCATTGTTTATCTTCATTCTCGAATAAGTAAAAGTATTATGAACTAAAATTTCGGAAAAATATAAGTACCTAGCAGTAGTTTCATAACTTTTGGTTTTCAAATCGTTAGCAAAAAATGCCGCAGGGGGAATTTTATCTGAAAATTCGAAACGATATGAGTTTAAGAATACCTACCACCTAACTTGCACCCCGTATTCACAATGATTTCTAGAATAACACCGTAAAGTATGACGTGACGATTGATGCGGTCAAAAAAAATAAATAGAAACAAACTACATAAATTCTAATTTCAAATGAGGTTGAACTTCAATAACTGAAGCTAGTAAAAACTCTTTGGATCTACCAAACCGGTAAGAAGTCTCTAAGCGAAAAGTCATCGAGTGGAAGCAAATCTTTTCCTAAGAGGACCAATGAGTTTTTATACTACTATTTCACAAAGGAAGCAAAACTTTTCCAACTTACCAAGGAGTTTTTATTCAGCCGTTAGTTGCATACAGGGAGGGAGTAAAGGCAAACCGTTACCGATCGATAGTACAACAATAGTTCGTTGTGGAGGGTGGCTTATCAAAATGTGCTTGTACGCCTGAATCAACTTGATTGCGATGACCATTAAGTTTTGATTCGAGGGGGCGATAAATGAATGCAAATAATGTTGCACCAGAAATTTTGGAAGTGGACGCAAATGGAATACATCATGTTAAATTATTTTTAAATTATTTGAGACTTAGACAGCTTAGATATAGGTTATAGAGTACGTAGAACTTTACACTAGGATAAATCCTGTGTTAAATTGTAGTGTGCTATTTTTGTAGTTTTTATAATTTGGTGGATCTAAAATTATTTATTGCTCACTTAACTTACAATTAAATTATTGAACCAAATAAACAATAACAAAAAAATTTGAAAATTGGCGGCCTTATCTGCCAAGAGCGATTAGAATCTCTACCGAACAACCTTGGATGGATAGGGTCGTTGAAGAACATGGGAGCTTCGTGTGAATTTAATTAACTAACAAATTATAATAGACAGGACTATGCCCAGCAGTGGGAAGGGCTGAAGATTATGAAGAATACAAATTACATCTTAATCAGGTTACTGAAGAGCTTAACAAAAAAAAAATTAAGTCTAAGCTTCCAACGAAAAGTTTAGTGTGATTCTTCAGTTTACAAAAACTTGCTGGTAGAATATTGAATGAATATTTAATCTTATGTTATAATAGGCTGGTAGCGAAAAAAATACGGTTAACACAATAACCACATCCGATGAAGGGAAATGCAACCACAAGCTAATATCTTCTTACGTCTGTTTCCACAATCCTTGAGTTACAACGAGCTTTGTTGGCATAGTGCCTAGTTAACGAGTTAGGTACATTTTTGGAATACCATACAAAAACCAACTGTGCATGGCATTAGGTAGCATATCAACTGTGTATGGCATGTATTTTTTGCAGCGTCTTTCATACTGAAAATTCCTTGATCTGTGTTCATAGTTCATACCTTACCTATGCATAGAAAACTAAATTGGCAAAGGAAGATCAAACTAACGTAATTCTACTAACTGCTCGAGTACAAACCGTTTTCGAGTTGAAAAATGAAAACAAAGTCCGAATAATTTTCAATAAAAAAATCACTATCTAGCTAGGTTTGTATAGATATTAAGCGTTTTGTTCATACTCAATGCACTGAACATTCAATATAAGAACAGCTCAAGTAATACTGGTAATACAGCTGATATAAGTAAGAACCGGTACATCTTGACCTTGAGGGTCTCAATCGAAGCTTGAATCCGGCCCACACCTTCCGGCGGAATACAGACTATGCAGCATTCTTTGTACGTGACTGTCCCTCCAAGAAGTTCTTACCGAAAAGTTTTGCATCGCTCCAGTCGTAAATAACGCTTTACTAATCTGCTGTACCTTACGGCGGCGGTATACAAACTATGTTATTATTTGTATTCTATGCGCTAGTCTCTTCAATAAGTTAGTGGAATATAAAGTTTTTATGTAATCGCTGCGGTCGTATATTAACTTTTCACGAATCTGTGGTGGACATGACAGCAACCAAAAGCAAGATATTGAGAGTCGAAAGTAGACTGCTTTTTACAAAAGAAGTCCCGCGACAATTAATAAAAATAATACGCTTAATTCACTAAAATAAGGTCGCCTTGCCCACAGCGCTACGTCTAGGGGACTTTTTTAGTGAAAAGCGCACGGTAAATAGCTTCCATAGACAATTTCCACTTACATCAAATGAAATGAGGTTTTATACACTTCTTTTTTTTATTAAAATAAAGAAGTGTTTAAAACCTCCTTTACGCGGCAATTCAACACGCCTAAGACCTCCGCTGCGCCCTCCCGCATCGCGCATATGGCGATGTTTACTGAAATATTGTTTTACTTTAGTCGTTACGTTACTAAATTAAATTATGAGTTCAGTGGGTAGTAGTGTAAGGGCTATTTTTAAGGATTCCATGGGTAGTAAAGTTGCCAAATGGTACATAGTGGGTGGTATTAAAGAGGTTGCGAGTTTGATTCTTGTTGCGGGGTAAAATAAGGCGTTATCGTATAGATGTAAGGTAGAAAATTTCAGCCCGATTCGTTCAGTAGTCTGCGTGAGAGCAACAAACATACTATTACATACGTTTATAATATTAGTAGGATAGATCTGGGAGTCAGATCGGAAACCGGGGGTTATCATCTAAATCTTTTTACCAATTTGATTCATTTTAATGAATCAATAATGTTTTTCTCCAAAAAGGAGCTGATGTCTCCAAGACGCTGGCTGCATTGCCCCGCTATATTATGGCTACGCTGATGCGCAGTGCTGTGCCAGATGTGTGCAGAGCTCACACGTCGTTTCGACCAGCCAGACCCTCAGATATTTTTGAAATGCCTGAACAGCCTCGGTACCCCACGGACCTGGATTTCGACTCAAGAGGAACAAATGTGTAGTCTCTGTCGAGACCTGCATATTTGCACCTCTTGAGACTATAACGAATGACTAAAACCATTAAGCCATTAGCTAACAACGGCGTAACTCTTCCAAAATTCCTGGCATTTCTCTAAAACCTCGCCGCTTAATCACTTTACGAGCTAACATCGTAAGTTCATCTCAAAAGCTCTTAAAGTAATAATCTACGTCAATAAATCACGGATAATCCCAGAAAAACCGCCAAAGACAGCCGCCATTTTGAAATGGAATGTAATTTTGAGGGTACTTTTGCTTTTTAGCGGATTAGGCTTTGTAGAAAGGATGTTAATTTGGGGTAATATTACGATACTTTTGGGTATTGTGTTGAAGTTAATACGGTGGCAAGTAATTACGCTTAGACACCTGATTTTACAGTGGACAGCTGCATTTTTTGTGTTGGTTTAAACAATTATCAGCAAATTTGATTATTATTTCACGTTTATATAATTCAATAATTCAAATTATATAATTTTAATGTTTATAATTTCGATAAATAGTTATGTATTTACTTGTAAAATATTCATGTGCCTGTACTCGGGCCAGATATGCAGCTCTACTGTATTGTACCTACTGTATCAATGTTTTTGTACCATGTCTTATGTGAATAAATATGACTGAATACTGAAAGTATTAATTAGTAATTTAAATTGAAGTCTCTAGGTATTTTTAACCAACCATCGAAAACAAGAGAGGGTTTGGATGTAGCTTTCTTTGATTATTTAAGTACCTACCATGCAGCTGATAGGGATGGAATGATGATGGTCCCAAAGACATTTGTAATAGTCCTAGTAGAGTCCCGATAGAGTCACACAAGAAGCAAAAGAATCATTAAAATTGGTCAACAAATTGGCAGAGTCTGAGTCAAATCGTTTATTTCTTTAGACTTACAAAATAGGCACTTAGAAAAGTATTTTTTTTTTACTATATAAACAGCTTGATAAATAGTTACTATCAAAAAAGAAATAAGGTGCAATTGACTCCACTTCAATGTTTTGTCCACTAGCCGAAGAAGACAATACTTAAGTTTAAAAAATTGTCCCACGGGAACTGACTTATGGGATAAAAAGTAGGTACCTATGTTTGATTTCAGGATTAGAATTACCTGTATGCAAAATTTCAGCCAGATCCGTCTAGTAGTTTCGGCGTGAAGAAGTAACAAACATCCATCTATCCATATATCCAATATATCCATATACATCCATACAAACTTTCGCCTTTATAATATTAGTGTGATTAGTGTGACTTACAGCCGACCGAAAACAAAAACTTCTTGGTGTTTTTTTTCGAATATATCAAAAACTGAATGAAATAACGAACTTATGAATGTACCTAATGTATGTTTATAAACAAAATGGTGGCCGACCCAGAATCGGGAGCGCATAGCATACCCAATTGGATCTATTAAGGCCAAGGCCTCCTGGCGTAACGGACTTTTAGATTAGATTGGGAGGTCGGAGGCCACTTGTGGCCAACTTAGAGTCCTTATCAATAGCTGTCAATAATCAAGTTGCAATAGATAATACAAAGGCGGGCAGTTGAGGATTACATACACATTTTGTCGTTTGTTCCTTTGGACCGTCATGTCAGTGCATTTTGGAGAATCATGGATCAGGATCAGTTGAGTAAGCTACCTGTAGATTGTTTGCAATAGGCTGCACAGTTAACTCAATTGTTTCAATTGTAAATACATAATTAGGTAGTTTTAATTTATTCCATACATATTTGTTTTTTTTATTTATTAAAAATTTTTTTGAGTTAGTATACAATATGGTAGGTACTTGATATTTTTATTTAAAACTGTATTGCACTAAGGTACAAAAGTTGGGCTTAATGCCGAGGCATTTTCTACCTGCCAACCAAAAACACATGTCATGTTTTTACAGGGGCTTGCTATTATTGCGATCCCCAACCTGCATGCCCAGCGTGGGGATTATGGGCATTGCCCTATATGGGATAAACGCCAATGAGGCGGTTATCAGTAGGAGGCCTGCGTCCAGCAGTGGACCAATACAGGCTGTTGAGGTTGAGGTTACTAATGTTATATAAATATATCGTAAATAAGTAACTATAATTGACATTGTTGTTGTCTTTTAGTCAATCAATCACACCAAAGTATGTCTACATTCCATTTTCGAGAAATGAGTTCATACTTCATCTCCCTTTAGTTACTCAGATCGATGAGCAAGACAATATCTACCTTTTTAACCGACTTCAAAAAGGAGGAGGTTCTCAATTCGTCTGTATTTTTTTTTTTTTTTTTTTTTTTTTTTTGTTTTTTATGTTTGTTACCTCAGAACTTTTGACTGGGTGGTCCGATCTTCATGATTCTTTTTTTATATGAAAGCTGGTGCTTCCCATGTGGTCCCATTTTAATTTTGTTCAGTTCTGACAATGGGATCCATGAAAATTCATGAAAAAACCGTAAAAACTGAAGTCGGTTTATAGTTTTTTAAAACAAAATTAATTATTTATTATATTATTTCCAGTACCTACTACCAAATGCGTGCCGATTTATAATTCGAAGTTTAAATTGTAGTATGCTTGAAGCTCGGCTTGAAAAGAACCTCCTTCAATTTGTCTCGCTCCTCTTTGATAGTTGACAGGACGTTCTAAAATTCTAAATTCAAACGCTCGAACACGTGCACTAAACTTTTTGTGATCCGTCCCGAAGTTCCAAGGACGCGAGGCTGACGCCTCCCTATTATCCTGGCAGATACTGCCTCTAGGAATGTCTTTTGTTTTTGTTTATCTTTTTCCGTGTCGCATATAACCTATGGTTTATCCATTTTGAATTAAGCATGTTAGTAAACAAAGTACGACACAAATAACAAAATCTCACTTGCTTGGCATCGAGTTTCAGATGTGATTGTAAGCAATTTTTATTGAAGGGAGGATCTAAAATCGACAAGTAATGTAAATTACGTATAAAAGGACGCGCCAACAAAGTGAATTTTAGGTTAAGTATGGGCGGTTTGTTTACGTTTATGCTCCATATAAAAAATAATATTTTTTTACCCAGGACTCTGCCCTATTATAATTTGATGTTCGATTCGGCCTAATTTCTTCGGTTATCGAAAAGACCTCCCACTCAGCTAAAATTTTAAAATTGGAAACCCTTTGTTTCATTTCACCCATTCCAGAATGTCACAGACCATAGACTGAAACAAAACCTCTATTCATAAATCATAAACAACACAACTCTGTTCTAAATCCGAACGCGGTGACGTCACTAACGGTTTTCGCGCTAAACTTGAGACTAAACATGTGGCAGATGTCTTGCACTTATTGTAACTAATTGGGAAAGATTAAACGAAGGACCCATGGCAGTTGAGGAGGATATGTAGGCGAACAGAATTGCTTTAATATTTTGAATAAGACAGAAGAGTAATTGTTGCAAAAATGATCAGAAAATAAATTCAAACAAATTGTCAAACCCTTGATGTGAAAAATGGCTTATGTACCATAAAATATTAGATTATCTAGCTAGGTCAAGGTTTCTTTATCGTTTTTTTTTACTTTGGTCTACCAAAATCAAATATATCTCCTTTTCCGTGTCAGTGTATAGGTAATTTTACAATACCTATAATTAGACGTATTCTAAGTGTAAATTTATTGTATTTATGGAAATAAAGAATTTTAGATTTTCTAAATAACTAAGGCTAGATTATCCATACGACATCATCTAGCCCCAAATAATGAATGCAAAGGATACGGCCAATGAGTAAAGAGCTAACTTAGTCAAAAAATAATAACCGTGAATAGTTTACCTACAAAAAGTATATTATAGGAAACAGACCAATAGGACTAGAGTCTGTTCAAAATGAGAAGAGTCGTGGCGTTACGGTGAACTAACACTTTTTAGTCGTACTGCAATGACAGCAGAGTGTTGCCAACTGCCAACGCAACGTAAGTAGTCAATTGGCTCACGCGCGCCCTCCATTCCCACGACTCTTCTCTTTTTAAACAGACTCTAACAGACTTTTTGCGCAGTTTGTATATTAGGTATTGCGAAAATACGTTACATTATCATACTATGTAGGCATAATAATGCAGAACGACCTTTATCTTATCGCGGTCAGCTTAATAAACAATAACGAGGATATATAATATACAAAAGGAAATACGTATTATATAAATAACATGTACCTAACCATAGAGGAAGATTGCCATATTATTCTGATCCTGGATGACTCAAGGAGTATGGTACAGGTGCTACAGTTAAATAAAAAATACATCTTCCAAATATTTAAAAATCTGGACATATCACACAATCATCATCTCTAGACCTGAAGAAAGCAGAGCTTGCATCAAATTTCTGATTCAAAGTAACTGACGTAACCAAGAATGCGTAAAAACAACCTACCTAGAAGATGAAAATAGTTTAGGATATAATTTTTCACATGCTAAAAACTGGTATTTATTTATCTAGAACAGTTTTTGCATAAAATATTTAAATATTAACAAAAAATACAGTTCACATGTCTTCCCTCACTTAATTTATCATTCAAAAACTAGTTTCAGCAACAAAAAACAATTATGTTTAATCCATTGTCAACTTATGCAAAGATTCGCACTACCTGTTCTGTCGGCTGTCGGTGCAATAATGAAATCATTTTCTCAAAGCAAGCCCTAAAGACGACCCCTTTCATAGACAATAGATTTGTTGTCTATTGTGATTTGCATTTTAGGTGGTATATGACCCGTGTCAACAATGAGCAATAAAGAACTATTGAACTAAACTCTAACATTGAATAAAAACATTTGCAAAAAGATTCTAGTAAAAATTTACCAGCTGCATTTTTGTTATACCTACTAAGCAAAACCGGTTGGCCAAAGCAAAGGACATTACCTTATCCTACTAATATTAAAGATTGTGCCGAAGATATTTGGCCGAAGACAACATCAAAACTACAGAACCGGGCTGAAATTTTGCACGCATCAATAAAATATAAAAAATCTTATTCCCATAAATACAATCAATGTACACTTAGATAATGTCGAATTTTAAGGTAAACTGACACAGAGATATCTGCGAATATCATTTTATAGTGATATTCTGGATTTCTGTCGCATCGGTAGTATAAAAGCGACGAAGAAACCTTTAGCCTGTTGTTATTTTTGAGTTGGAGCAAAACCAGTCCCAATCCCAAGCCTTTTTATTATCTAGAGATATTCTAATATTTTATAGTAAGATTCAAGAGTTCAGCAAGGTTTTAAACATTTTTGTTTGAATTTATTTGAATTCATTTCATTATGGTCTTCATTAAGATCTGAACCTAGAATAACATACTACAGGCTACGTTTTATTTAAAAAAAGTCACTGGTCGACGCTAGGAAGCAATAAAAGTAAGTGTGCTTGTTTCGGAAGAAATTTACTGAGTGGCCATGATAAAATTTTAGTTCCTTCACGAGAAGAGGTAGTAAATTCCACTTATTCGCTGTTATTGTTATTTGTTTTATTGTCTATTTAAACCATAGGTTATTAATTTACAATTTCTTTAAGGCGGCGTAGTGATTGAGGTCCTGCAACTTTGTAAATAAAACCTTTTTGTTACCAAAGCTCAAAACTCACGTCAAACCTGTCAAACATTTCAAAATTCGAACCGTTCGCAACTCAAAATTTCCCAAGGTACACGGGGTCACGACCCCGGGCTTCCCGTGCGAATCTGGATCATCTGTTGTCTATTGTTATTTTTTTTTAATTCTCAAGCTTCCGGATGGCAACGGTACATATCTCATTCTACCCGGTGCAGAAATTAGGGGGTGAATTTGTTATAATTTAGATTGCGTTCCCATAAGATGTTGTATTGTTGTTTAGGGTTTGACAGAGCTAAGCAGATGTCCAAGTGTCCGAAGCATCGATAGAGGGTTAGGTATTGAATCAATATCAATAGATTATTTGTTACGGTTTTCATAAACCGTTGATCATGGTTCCCAGGATATTGGAATGGAGTATGAAATTATTAGGATAGATTTTGCCTACGGCGGCGGCGGCTGTGCTCTCGATGTATTGAATAATTTATGTTATAAATAGGCTTTTTATTTGTATCATTAACATTGCAATTTAAAATAGATAGCTAATACATAAATTTAATTTAAATGCCGCTTAGTTTTTAAGATGTCTAGTTGTAAACAGTTTCTTTTGCGAGATATACATAATACAATTACCTACATAGAAATATTTTTGTAGTATACATAGAACCTAGATATTTTTTCAAAAACAACCTCGGTCTGCTTTCTATAAATATATAAATAAATAATGCTGGACAATTCACACAGCAGCATTAACAGCACAAATAACTTCGACTTCGACGCATTCTACCCATGCGATGACAAAAATAAATAGATATTGAATATTGAATACCCAGAATTAATATGTGCAGTTCGTACAAACATTTGTTCCTGAGGCGAAAATCTCGCTCACTGCGCCATAGAGATCTAGAATCTGAGTTAAGCAGCAGATTGACAATGACATCAACGTCAATTGCTATCGAATGACACTTGCAGTCTAAACACTACACTCTTGTCTGTGGCCGTGCTATCGGCAGGATGTCGGCAATAATGCTGCCCTTGTACCGTCGAGTACACAAGTGGAAATAAAACGGGTAAGACCGTTTCGGACAGCGCACAGACTTCCGCTGCAACTTGATTAGGTTCCGATTTAAAGTTCAAGTAAAATTTGTTTGTACGTCTGCAAGGCCGTTGGTGGTAATTGCTGTGGTGCTTGCTGTTAGGCATCTTTATACTACATGTATTTGGGAGATGGAATGGAAAGTCTACGGAAACATTCCTTTTGTTTCTAAGACGTTGAACTGTACATAGGAATCACATCAAAAATGGCGGCCAAGTGTTTTGGCAAGAGTTGGTAACGGAAATCTCAAACTGTGTGGATTATCCAGTATTTTTTATTTATATTTATATTACGACGATTCCTCCATAATTAACGTTTATAAACAAATCATTTACGGTTGCGGCAGCCCTATCCGAGAGAAAATATAAGAGAAAGCCATCAAAAGAAACAACTTAAATAAACAGCCATCAAATCACTTCTCTCCCTGCTTGTACCACACGCGACAAAGGGTAACCCATCTTTTGTTTGCGTCGACATTCCTCGTTTAATGCTCCCAGGATTAATCCTTCACTGAGGCACTTTACAACTTGTATACCATCTGTGAGGTTGGTTTGTCTTTGTTACTATTTACACTAATATTATAAATACTTACAAGAGTTTGGATGGATGGATGTTTCTTACCTCTGCACGCCAAAAGTACTGAACGGATCGGAAATTTTGCATACTTACTGGTAATGCTAGTCCTGGAATCAAATTGACTTTTTCTTCATTTTATCCCGTAAATCAGTTTCGATGAGAATGAAATCAACTTTAAACATTTCCACAGACAATTATTGTCTTCAAAAAAGGTTGTTGCTTCTAGCACTTTCTGTTCCACCCGAGTGTTCTATGACCTAAGATATTTTGTATTTAGAATTGCTCTAGTATTACTCCAGTAGGTATTGTTACCTTCACTGAGGCACTTGTAAACAATTAGGTATTTTTTGTAGTACTATGGGCACAAGCACTTCCTATTCTACGAGTAGAATGTTCTATGACCGCATCCGATTTGTATTTCGAATAACCGTAGTAAATACCAGTAAATATTTTTTCACAACATTTCAAATTTCGAATTTGATACTATCTTAGTACCTTAATGCTCTCACTCTATTGAGTGAGAGCATTTAGGTACTAAGATAGTATCAAATTCGAGTCGAATTTAGAAATATTTATATTAGGAATACCTAATATAAATATTTCTAAATTAGACTTCAATCCATTCCAAACCTTATTTCCGGAACATTTCAAAATTCGAATTCGATATTTAACCTTTATCTACTCACTAGAGTCCAAGAGCAGGATAACATATCCTAGCGTGAGTTAGTTAGTTAGTACCTAACCTACATAATCCTAGACATATTATACATTAATATTTATATACTTACGAACAAAAGATATGCGTTAATAATTTTATGGCGCTCCCAAGTACACTCGGTGCTCTACATTTCACATTGCACAAGACAATTACCAATTAAAGCGGCACGATGCGCGTTGCGTCACGGGAAGAAATCACTTGGTTGGGTCTCGTTGACACATTTAGAGCGATTGACACTAGCCAGCTAGAGTCTAGAGAAAGCATCAGACATAACGACGGAAATATGGAACGTAATTAGTTCATCCGCTTGGCGGTTATGATTGTAGAGACAAGAATCTACACAGGTTATCTTAAAATGTAACATACTTCTCAAAATATGTATATGAGGTAATTCCAAACCTTATCGGTGATTTATATCCCGGAACTAATTTATGGGATAAAAAATAGACTAATGTTTGATTCCATGATTAAAATAACCTACATGCAAAATTTGCAAACAATCTATCTACATGTAGCTGTGAGCTCAACTGATCCATATCAACCAGTCGACGAATCGAATCTTAAACTTAAAATACGAGAACTTAGAATCAAGCCTTGAATACGAGTATAACCAAAGTAGGTACACCTACTTCGTGGAATATTATGGTAAAAAAAAAACATGAATATCCCGTCGACTACATAGCCCATTCCAAATTCAAACCTTGAATCTCCGACAGAAAATAAAACAAATCTAACGAACGATCTATCCAATACAAATCCAAGCTTTTATGATCCCGACAGTAATTCTAAATTCAAAACGTAACGTACTCGTACATCATTACCTACGCCTCCAATCTCAGAAGAAAACAAAATGATAGAAAAAAAAACTTGCTCTAGGGAACTGGTCTAACGGCCGTTGTTTTTGTCTCTGTCTCTGTGGGCTATCTCTTTCTATTCGTAAGCGTCAACGGAAAACTTTATTATTAGGACCAAGTATTGTTTTTAGGCTTATATAACACAAAAGAAAGCAAAGTGCAATAAGTATCAAATCTGTTAAGTCGCGACCTTTATAGCGTGGCAGGCGAAGGTCCGCGTGCGACGAAGGAGGTTGCGGGTTCGATATCCGCCTCGGGACAAATGTTTGTACGATCTGTGGATATTTGTTCAGGGCGTTCTGGATGTGTTCTATGTATAATAAAAAAATATCTATCTATGTAATGTATTTTAATAAGTATATCAGTTGTCTAAGACCCACAAGCTCTGCTTTGCTTGGGGGATAATGCCGTGTGAATTGTCTAACATTATTTATTTTATTATTATGTATTTTTGGTTTACTTCGACCTCTCAAACTCTACGTCAGGCGACATTTATCCCGTTCGACATTTATGTCGAAATCAGAATCAGTGCACTTTGCATTGCACTTACAATACAAACAAACCTACACGAAAAATGTCGTAATATCTAACAAAAGTACCGCTAATCTCCATAAAAGACATTTACCAGACTCCCTCTAAATTGTTACTCAAACATCTTCAAAATCAACATGGCATTATTACGACATGGCTGTATGGTTTGTTGACGTGTGCTGTGTGCTGCACTTGACGGAAAAAAGTAAACAATTTCTATTTACAAATTAAATCCTGTGTGTATCCAGCCAGTGGCGTCCTGTTCGAAATTTAAACAACAGGAATTTCGACCATAGATTAGAGAACGACGAATGAATCTAGGTGGGTACCAAAAAGGTTGGTAACGCATTTGAAATCTGAAGAACTAAGTAAGGAGGTTTACCGCTCCTCTAGGGAGAAAATAATCGTATAGGTACCGGACACAGGTAGGTTGGTTTACAGAATTACAAATTAGAATTACGTAAAGATACGGGTAAGATTAGATTATAGGTACGGTATACGGTGTGGTGCCGGCTTAGAATTTGCACCACCTCAACTCTTCCCGCGGGGGGATATCCGTCGGGGGCGGGCAGCAGCGCCCCTGCAGAACTACTACCAAAGATTTTATTCATTCTACTACCACCGAACTGCGATCCCCATTCCCAGCGTGGGGACCTCAAGTGAGATAAAAGCCAATAAGGCGCTTACCAGGGGGAGGCCTGCGCCTGCGTCTAGCAGTGAACCAATAATTATTGCACTAACTGGGTCTGAAGTCTCGCTCAGTTTGCATAGTGCAGAATGTCCTCTATTTCGACGCAGAAAAACAGCTGTTAGCCATGTAGTGCTCTGACGGAAAAGTACAAGCTGAAGTTAACTTTTTTGCGTTGAAACTAGAATCTAAAATGTATTTTTTCCGTTCCAAGAACGACTAATGTATTGTGGCTATAATCTCTATGACTGTGAATGAGAATAGAGCCAGCCATAGACGAGACGTGGAGTTGAGTTCTTAATTTGAATATTCGATTCGGGAATGCAGGTGGCCAGTTACAAACAGGTTTACTTTATGAGTTTCCGTCTAGTCAGCATTTTGAGTTTCGAATGCGTAGGCGATGAACGACGGGTGTGGTCGACGGAATAGATAAAGTCGAAACGGCACAAGATTTTGAAATAAAGCTAACAGTAGGTTCTAGAAATACTGCAGGCAGATGCTGGATGCGGCAAGCTGAAGACAGGGCCTTATGACGCTGATTAGGGGAGGGCTATGTCCAGCAGTGGACTAATAGGTTGATGATGATGATGATGATGAGCTTCTAGAAGTAAATTTTTGTTATTTTGAAAGACTACCTAGACTTGTCTATATTTTGTCTATATATATACGCTGTTGGCGTTCCTTTTTTAATAAATAAATAAATTTTGTCTAAAATAATTTAGTTTAAAGAGCTATGGGGATCATAATAGATTTTGTTTAAAAAACTGTAAACTGACTTCAATTAGACCAAATTGAAATGGGACCACACACATCATGAAAATCGAATCACCCAGTCAAAAGTTCTGAGGTAATAATAAAAAAACAAAACAAAAAAAGTACAGTCGAATTGAAAACCTCCTTTTTGAAGTCGGTTAAAAATGAGTCGCACAAAAGGGAAGCCCCGTTGCTCAATTTATACGCAGTTGAGCAATCTAATTTGCGCAAAAGGAAACTCGCGTGATTTTTTCACAAATTAAAGATCTTTTTTTTTTTGAGTGGACGGACACGTGTGTAGAGCAAGAGAAACATTACCTCATTCAGTACTATTTTTAAGCTATTGCATAGCTTCTATGCGGGCCTTGAGCGCGGGGACCGAATCCAGAAATTCCGTAACGAAAAAACCTTGACGTTTGTCTCTTTAGTTCAGCAACTCGCCTCTAGATGGCATTGCAATAGCTTTACCGCGGCAGTCCCCGAGTGCCACACGTCTTTTTTTCTATACCATCTAGTTTTTTTTTGTTCTAGTATCCGGCCATAATAAACACGTTTAATAATAAACTCAGATAGGTATTCGTTTTAAATCTAATAATGAATTTAAAGAGACTTTAATATTACGCGGTGTCGAAACAGGTTGTAATCTAGAAATGAGATCATAATTTATTTTTAACTTTGGGATTGCCATTTAATCTTTTAACCGACTTCAAAAAAAGGAGGAGGTTCTCAATTCGACTGTATTTTTATTTTATTTTTTTGTTTGATACCTCAGAACTTTTGACTGTATTGTCCGATTTTCATGATTCTTTTTTTATATGAAAGCTGGTCCCATTCTAATTTGGTTCTGACAGTGGCATCCATGAAGATTTATGAAAAAACTATAAAAATTGTAGTCGGTTTACAGTTTCTTAAAACAAAATTAATTATTTCCTTGGCAACTTCATGTAAATCCATATTTTATCCGAACTATAATCCTTTAACCACTTAGTGACGTCACTTCCTATTACCTCAGCGTAGAGGCATTATTCAAATGTCCTATGTGGTTGGAATATCCTCGTTTGGAATTCAACGAGCGCTAAACTATCCCTGTGGCATATATTTATTATTTTACTTATTATAATAAGAATAGAATAAGAAATCTTTTTTTGTAACATTACAATTTAAACATAATCTAGTAACTTAATTTAGGTACGTAAAAGAACAACATAAAGACTTTACTAAATTAAAAGAAAGAAATATGACTTAAATGTTACAAAATGGCGTCCGACTCAGCATTTATTATATTACCCTATTCGTTAAGCCTAGTCGTTTATTGTACGTTTTTTATATACTTACTTTGTTTTATTTAGATACTAGCTGCGCCCTGCGGCTTCACATGCCTATCCCACGGGAACTGATTTATGAGATAACAAGTCTACGTTTGATTACAGGATTAGAATTTACCTGTATGTAAAATTTCAGCCCGATCCGTTCAGTAGTTTTGGCGTGAAGAGGTAACAAACATCCATCCATACATCCATACAAACTTTCGCATTTATAATATTAGTGTGATTACATAATATTACCCCAATCGTTAGCCTATTAATTTTCACGATTTTCATGTTTTTTATTTGAAATGTAGTGCTTCCCCTGTGGTCCCATTTTTGAAACATCATCTTTTCAAGACCGGAGCCACAGACAGTAGCTTATGTCGTGGCTGCTTCCAAGAAGAAGAACTGTGGAACACGTCGTCCTACACTGCACGGCCACAGAGGAGGCCAGACACAAAACAGGGCTGAAGTGCCTCATTGAGGAATCAACCCCATCCACACCCACAGAAAAGCTGAAACGAAGCTGTCAGTCACCTAAAGTCCTGCTTCGATACTTCAAGGAGCTGGGCTGTCTGAAAGACGTGCGTGTGGCAGAAAAAGTGTAACAAAAGCCCTAATTGAGATATTTATCTTTACCACAAGATCATGTGCTCTTACATAAAGCGTGACCGAAGAATGTACGGTGCGATAGAGAGCTTATAGAAAGAGATAAAAAATAACGGCCGAATCACGTCCTTTAGTTTTTTAAACAGATTTCGAGGACTTTTTGTGTTCTTAGAACTGGTTACAAGATGCGTGATAGGCTATCGTAGTTACGAAGGCTTTTGGGAGATTCGAGTTCCTGCATCCTTGTTTCTATGTAGGTAGATAATTGATTTTGTTTTCAAAAACTATAAACCTACTTTAATTATATAGTTTTTTCATGTATCCCATCGTCAGAACTGGACCAAATTATAAGTATAATTAATTTTGTTTAAAAAAATATTAACCGACTTCAATTTTGTACAGTTTTCATGAACTTTCATGGATCCTATTGTCAGACCTGTACAAAATTAAAATGGGAACATACGGGAAGCACCAGCTTTCAAATAAAAAAGTATCATGAAAATCGGAATATCCAGTCAAAAGTTCTGAGGTAACAAACATAAAAAATACAGTCGAATTGAGAACCTCAGAACTTTTGATTGGGTGAACCGATTTTCATGATACTTTTTTATTTGAAAGCTGGTGCTACCCGTGTAGTCACATTTTAATGTGGTCAAGTTCTGACGCTGGGTATATACATGAAAAAATTATATAATTAAAGTCGGTTTATAGTTTTTAAAAACTAAAGAATATTTTTTTTTACGGTAAATAGACTTTGTTTGACCGCAATCTCACCTGATGGAAAGCGAAGATGCGGCCGACGATGTATCACGAAGGTCTAGATACCTATTCACCCTTGTCTTGAAGAGACCCAGGTTGTAATTGGCCGGAAAAACAGAGGCAGGGAGCAAGTTCCATTCTTTAAGAAAATATTTGAAGTCAGTTAGAAAGGTTTATATTCAACAAGTTATAATGCAAGGAAACAATATAGGTAAGTACGTGCTTATCTTGCGGTCATGGAAAGTAGCTCGACTCGTGACCGCAAACTGATCTCGCATGAGATCTATGCAGCCTCCCTGATACTTCCCATCCCGATGGTATAAGTAACCTAACCTACCTACCATTTTTTAACCGATTTCAAAAAAAGATGTTCTTAAATCGAGCGTTTTTTTTTTTAAGTTTGTTTTTCAGAACTTTTTACTAGGTGGTCCAATTTTCATGATTCTTTATCTCTTTTTAACCGACTTCAAAAAAAGAGGAGGTTCTCAATTCGACTGTTTTTTTTTATTTGGGAAACATACAGTTATTATAAACTAAACAAAGAAATACTTTTGTTTGTTACCTCAGAACTTTTGACTAGATGATCCGATTTTGACAATTCTTTTTTTTATTTAAAAGCTGGTGCTTCCCGTGTGGTCCCATTTCAGTTTGGTCCAGTTCTGACAATGGTATCCATGATTACAACATAAAATTGAAGTCGTTTTTTTTTGTAAACAAACCCATTATTCACCTCCATCTTGCGTACTCCATGTCTCTAACGGTAATCCATTTCACTCTCACCATAACTTTTATTTTCACTTGCTCAGTAGATCCTGTCATAGCATGTTGCCCCATGACATACGTTATTGTAATACTTTATTGTATTACTTTATTTCCGGTGAGTTTCCGGTGACCTTCAGAACTTAATGTCTATTAAGTCAATTGAATCTCAATTATTTTTAACCGACTTCCAAAAAAAGGAGGAGGTTCTCAATTCGACTGTATATTTTGTTTGTTTTATTTTACGTTTGTTACTACAGAACGTTTTACTGTGTGGTCAGATTTTCATGATGCTTTTTTATTTGAAAGCTATTGGCTCCATGAAAAAACTATAATTGAAGTCGGTTTATACTTTTTTTAAACAAAATCAATTATCTGCTATCATAATAACGCGAACCTAAAATAAGTAAAAACCCGTTTATTTTCCTTCCTTCTATAGATATAAATATAACATAATTAATTTCGTAAAAGATTGTTTGTATAACGAAAGCACGACAAAGCGTTATAATAATATCTTACAAAGAATTTAAGAAACTGTCGGTGCGCCGGCCAGTAAAGTTATGTGAACTTTTTGAAAAAAAAAAAAAAAATTACTGGCATAAGTTTTCTCTTTTGCGTCGATTGAAAAAAACAATTATACTCTCCTCAATCTAAGTAATGAAAATGAAACACAAACGTCTCACTCGAGATAATGAATAATGATTAATCTGTTTAATGATGAAATTTAAAGAATATCAAAAACATAGTAGTTTAAAAATCGGATCACCCAGTCAAGTTCTGAGCTAACAAACATAAAAAATCATATAAAAAAAGAGTACCTACAGTCGAAGAGTGAGAACCATATCCTCCTTTTTTGAAGTCGGTTAAAAACCCAGTCTACGTGAGCGTACCATAAATCTGTATCAATAAGAAATACATTCCGATCCGATACATAGTTACAAAATGGAGGTAAAATCTCGCCCCATCCTCAGCGAAACATTTTTATGCGTATGCGCAGAGATCTAGCGTTACTTTTTCTACATTATCGAATACTAGGATTTTAATATTGACTAGCAGTTTCCGCAAGCAGTTCCAAAAATAAAGAAAAATAATAAATAAATAATGCTGGACAATTGACACAGCATTATCTAGCCCCAAGCTAATCAGAGCTTGTGTTATGGGTACTAGATAACTGATATACATAATACAATACACTACATAGATAGATATTTTTTATTATACATAGAAAAACATCCAAAATATAGCCTTCGTCACTCCCTGATAAGTAAGCTTTCTTCTTAATGGTAAAAGATTTTTTTAAATCGGTCCAGTAGTTTTGGAGCCTATTCTATACAAACAAACAAACAAATCTTTCCTCTTTATAATATTAGTATAAATAAGATACCAAGAACGATCTTCTATCGTTAGATAATTAATTTTGTTTTAAAAAACTATAAACCGACTTCAATTTTACGGTTTTTTCATGAATTTTCATGGATCCCATTGTCAGAACTGAACAAAATTAAAATGGGACCACATGGGAAGCACCAGCTTTCATATAAAAAAAGAATCATGAAGATCGGACCACCCAGTCAAAAGTTCTGAGGTAACAAACATAAAAAACAAAAAAAAAAAAAAAAATAAAAAAAAAATACAGACGAATTGAGAACCTCCTCCTTTTTGAAGTCGGTTAAAAAATATCCTATCCATTACTTATTTGTCATAAAGCTGCAAATTATGTCATCAGATTCCAATAATATAATGTACATTAAAATTCACATCTTTGGAGTCGAGATAAAGAGATATAATTGGACAATATTTATTGACGAAAGTATCTCAAATCAGCAAGTACTTTCCATTATGCTTAAAAATCGTCAACAAGAAAGTTAATTTGAGGTAAAGTACTGCGGGTTTGTTTATAATTTGTGCAGGGTTTAAAAATATCGAATGTAGGAGTTATGTTATATTTTAAGCGACTTTTATTTGAAATAACAAGTATATTTTAATCCTGTAATATTTTATCCCGGAATTCCCACGGGAACGGGAACTACGCGGGTGAAACCGCGAGGCGCTGCTAGTGAGGTATATTGTTACAAAGCGAGCTCCTACACTACATCATTCAACTCTACGCACATTACGTAAGTAGCAAAGAGTGTAATTTACCGTGCGCCGAAGGATGTCATTATTTTTTTTTAAACAGCTCTACGATTGTCTATGGTTACGTCTTATCCTTTTTTCTCCGAGCTATTCCCATTAGTGGTGGGGAGTAAAAAAGCGCGTTATTCTAGTTTGTTTTCCCATGACTTCTAAGTTCTAATGTATAGGTATTGAAACTATCGTATTTTCTAACATTGATTTCATCATCTTCATCATATATGATATGACGCCTATATGACCTAAATGCCTGATTTATGGGTTAAAAAGAAGCCTATGTGTTATTCCAGGCGTAAAACTACCTGTATGCAAAATTTCAGCCCGATCCGTTCAGAAGATTTTGCGTGAAAGAGCAACAAATATACATACATGTTTACAAACTTTTTTAGTAGGATGTTTTAGTGAGATATGAACAAATAATGCTTTTGACATACGAAAAGCAGCAAGCCATTTAAAAAAACTCGAGAATTATGGTTCCCCGGGGCATATATTTCGTATTACCTGCCCAATACAGTACATTCTTTAGATCTCCATAATAAGGACTTTTGTATCGAAAATGAATCATTACTTGCAAAATTCACCGCAAAATCTTATTCATAACAATTCACAGTAATTTCTCAAACATCGCGTGTCACTTCAAGTTTGGAACGCTTTGTTCGATTCTAAAGAGTTTTGTTTTGTTAATTTGGCACCGCATTCGGATTTCGAAATTCAAGCCACGAATTGCCAGGACGGTGAAATTACCCCAGAACAAGGGTAAAAGCGAAAATCGATATCGTACAAAAAATATAATGAGTTTAATGAAGCATTGAATTGTCACTCTTAAATCGTACGGGTAGGGGTTGTTTTGTATTGAATCTATTTCGCGATAGGGCAGGTGGTATCAAAGCCCTGATCAAAAGCTCGCCATTGTAACAACCCCTATACAATGTTGATACAAAATCCGCCATTTTTATTGTTTAGATAGCCACAATTTATTTGGACACTCCAATTTGTAGTCAATAAGATACTGTCACGGTAGAAACCATCCTCTTTTTTGTGAAAACCTTTTTAAAACATTAAAATACAATAGCCTTAATCGTATTCATGAGTATCTGTTATCTAAATTATTCTAGTGATATAATGTAGAGCAAGCTAAACTCACAGTTAGACAGAAAAATATCTAAATAATAAAAAGGTCCCTAACCTAACTTACCTCACACTAATACTATTTAAATAATATAGTATCTGTGTAAATTGTCTATAATTTTTTTTATGCGAAAAATTTGATGTTTGTTCCTTTCCGCTTCCTCCACGCCAAAACAACTGAACCGATTCGGGCTGAAAATTTGCACAAATGTTTTTCTGAGCCTCGAGTCAAACACGGCATTTCTCTCATAAAACTGTTCCCATGGGATAGATTTCAGAGGGCGCGGCAATTAGTGTTCTTATAAAAGGTAGGTATTGATCTATTTATTATTTAAAACAGAAATCGAAAAATTTAGGCAATGCAAGAGACATTTAGGAGACAAGGATTAAAACAAAAGAAATAACTACAGAAATAACCACTATAATTTTACTAGTTTCTTTTCTATGGAAAAAATGCAGAAACGTGTAAAACAATACACTATAATTCGATTTTTTTTAAACTCTGCACAAATGATAAATAAACCCGCAGTACTTAATGTCAAATTAACTTTCATGTTGTCGATTTTTAAACATAATGGAAAGTACTTGCTGATTTGAGATCCTTTCTTCAATGAACATTGTTCACTTATATCTCTTTATCTCGACTCCAAGCATATGGATTTCAATTTATGTTATTGGAATCTGTTGACATAATTGGCAGCTTTATGCATTGATTTATTAAAAACTAAGATGAGGTGCTGGTTGCTCGAAAGTGGCAACCTCAAATTGTGTAAAATTGTGTTCTCCCACATCAGTCACCGTCTGACCGGCGGCACGGGCGGTCGTGATTCGCGTGAAATATTGTTGTCTCAGTCTCACTTCGGTCCTAGATACGTCTTTCCGTCTTTGTTCTTCTTTGTATTGCACAGGATTGGAAATATAACTGTGAGCGTATGTGTTTGCGTGTACTTGTTTGTAACACATGCCAATTTTTGAGTAAGCGCTGGGAGAACGTAACCTATCTTCACTTTAAATCAATGGCTTTATGACAAATAAACCATAGGCTTTGCGACATGATTGAGTCTCTGGTATCCATGCTCTCCTCTCCTCATCCACAGAACGCACACGTCCCATAATATATCAAAAGTGTAAATGAAATGATAGCTAATCAATGGCTTCGTTAGCGCACCCTCGACAGAGGGTGCGTGTGCGCATCTGTTGAGTTTAACGACCCCGAGGGGTTGTATCGATCGCTTGCATTTCCTAGTTTAACTGCACTACTTGTAACTCTCCATTGTCAACCAATTTATGTCCACAGCTAATAAGGAGCTCTATACCATGTCTATACCTCATCTATACCGTGTCCATTTTGAATGAAGCATGTTAATAAGGAGGTCTATACTATACCTCATCTATACCGTGTCCATTTTGTATGAAGCATGTTAGTAAACAAACCACCCATACTTAACCTAAAATTCACTTTGTTGGCGCGTCCTTTTATACGTAATTTACATTTTGTCGATTTTAGATCGAACCTTCAGTAAATATTGCTTACAATAATTATATCTGAAACTCGACGCCAAGCAAGTGAGATTTTGTTATTTGTGTCGTAGTTTGTTTACTAACATGCGTCATTCAAAATGGACACGGTATAGGTAGTTGACTCTATGACTCTATGTATCTATCGATTTGCCTACGCTCGCATTGGCCTTACTTTGGTCGGCCAAGATTTATTGCGGCTTAATGAGATTCATAGCACCCTGTCGTCGTCAGTTTGCCGCATCAGCATCTACCTGCATGCTATCGTAGGTCGTCATCCCACCTTGCCGAGGATGTTAGTGGTCTTTATGAATAACCATAATGCACCATACAAATTACTATGACATATTTACCTAATTTTTTTAGTAAATATCTATGGTATCACGAAGTATACAACGATTTCAAGCCTCCTTGCTAGTTATATTAAATAAAGCAGCCCCTACTATGAGGAGGTTTCAAAAATTATAACTATGTAAGCCAGTAGCATAAAAAGCGTACCATTTTATACCATAAAGATTTGAGGTGGGTCCGATACGGGCGCATTGTGATTGAACCATAGACCACAATCATTAAACAAAACACCCTCCTCTGCATTGTCTATGGTCTTTTTTTGAGTGCTTTGGACTCTTAGTTTGGACTAGTAAGAGAGTTGTTGTAAAAATGTTTTGGTAGAACAATACAATCCTTGCGTATACGGGAAGATCAGGACTACACGGCTAGAAGAGCAGTAACGTTCTTGAGGACCTAAGAAATCTAGGATCTATGGTTTATCCATTTTGAATGGAGCATGTTAGTATACAAAATACGACACAAATAACAAAATCTCACTTGCTTGGCGTCGAGTTTCAGATATAATTGTAAGCAATTTTTATTGAAGGGAGGATCTAAAATCGGCAAGTAAAGTAAATTACGTATAAAAGGACGCGCCAACAAAGTGAATTTTAGGTTAAGTATGGGCGGTTTGTATACGTTTATGCCTCATTCAAAATGGACACGGTATAGGTACTCTAGCAATAGTTTGAAAATACTTAGTCACATCACATCTCACATCACACTCATATTATAATATCGCTAGACATTGTAGTAGATATCAGGCTATCAGGTTATTCAATTCTTTACCAAACGAAATGAAAGCATCTGAGAGGTTAAACCAATTTAAAAGTGAACTTACCCAACTCCTGCTGAAAGGGTGTTTCTACACGGTCAACGAGTTCCTTAACCGTAGCAATTAAATAAAACTATATTGACTTTATGTAACTTTAGTTAGCTCATTAGACAAGTGTAATTTTTTATAACTAAGAATTTGACATTATTTTCTTCACATTGCATGATATTTTGATGTACTACTGTTCAAACACAATTGTATGGTTGTTTCTGAATAAATGATTTATGATTTTTTTTATGATTATTATAAATGCGAAAGTTTGGATGTTTAGATGCATGGAGCGTGAAGGAGTAACAAACATCCTGGATGAATGTTTGTTACTCCTTCACGTTCCATCAAAACTACTTAACGGATCGGGCTGAAATTATGTACAGATGAAGAGTACAAGGCATCGAAAAAAACATAGATTACGTCAGTAGTTATAGCGTGAAGAAGTAACATTAAATAGATCAATATCGTTTATTGTCAAAAAAATTACATGTTAAATCACATTTAGAGAACGCTATTTTTCAATTTTAGATTTACCTAAACTTGAACAATATGGTAACATCAACTTGAACAATAGGTTTAGAGAACCCTTTTGTTTAAGTTTAGGTTGACCTAAATTTGAATGATAGGGTTCTCTAAATAAATACAGCTAAATAAATTATAAGACCCCCTAAATTATAGACTTGGATGCCAGTTTTTTTTTATTTCTATTGCTTGAAACATTAAAATTTGTCTATGTTTCTAATATCTCCAACTGTTCCATCGCCGTCCTTATCATAGACAATCTATTCTACCCTAGATAGGACAACGTAACGTCTCTAACGTAAACACAACGTGTGGTAACGGTGCGTCACGCTCCCGAGGTTACGGGGGTTGCATGAACGCAATCTAGAGGGCAACGGCTGAATAGGTGTAATTGTGGGTGAAATGGACAACGTAACAAAGCATTTGCATCTATTCTACATGTTTTATCTTAGGAATTGATAAGGACACATTTCAGGAATAAGATAAACAATAAGGATGGGGTGTAATGTGTAATGGACAATGTAACAAAGCATTTGCATCTATTCTGTATGTTTAATCTTAGGAATTGATAAGGCCACATATCAGGAATTAGGTACACAATAAGGGTGGGTGTCACGTGTAATGGACAATGTAACAAAGCATTTGCATCTATTCTACATGTTTAAGCTTAGGAATTGATAAGGACACATTTCAGGAATAAGGCACACAATAAGGATGGGTGTAATGTGTAATGGACAATGTAACAAAGCATTTGCATTTATTCTATATGTTTAATTTTTTGAATTGATTTCACATTTCAGGAATTCAGAAATAAGGTACCACTCATTTTGGATATATGTAGGTACTATTAGGTACATATAATGTAATTTTTATAATAGAAAGAATATATCAAACTTACAATATTAATTTGTATGATATTTAAAAAAAAAAATTAATTAAAATGTTCTTTAATTGAAAAATATTTATTAAGTGAGTGAGTTTCGGTGCTTTGCTACAATTCCGTACAACTGTTTTACAATTATAATATTTATTGCCAAACAGTTGTACAAAACGCCGCCGCTATGCCGACAACAACTCCAAAAACATTGATTGTCACATTGCGAAATGTTTATTATGATTGTGAATAAAAACAGTGTTGCCAGCTTTATCAACGCGACCTAATTTATGTTGACATAAATTAATTTTAATTGGATATTTATGTCGATAAGAACTCCCACATAGTATACTTTTTGTGTATTTATCTCGAGAACATTATAATTTTAGTGTACCTAGTGACCTTTTTAACGGACCTCAGTTTCATTCAGACATTTTTATAGCCTAATTTTTTTAGGTAACCTTGTTTTTTTTTCATTAATATTTCATTAATCAGTTACCCTAATTAACATAATTTATACGAAATCTCGGGGACTAGGTGAGGTTATATGAATGAGCACAGTCTCTTGGTTTAGATAAAAACACATGAATTTATGCGAAAAATCTTTAAAGGTTATTATGAGGGGTATTTCGCAACTTTTGAGTCTTCATGATGACTTCAAATAAGTCATCTATCATCATCATCAATCACACCAAACAGATTAAGAGGTTTTATCATAAAATTAACATCAAAAAAGGTCAACATGGCTATTGTTTTCGTAAATTCTGCAGCATTTTTACATGACATGGTGAAGTAAACTAGCCCACACTTGCTCCTACTCTACAGAGATTGATCGACGAAAAACGCCGCGTACTGTACGCGCCAATTTGTGCCTTAAGTCAAAGACCTCAAAGACAGGCGTAATGTTCCATTTTTAATTTCCCTTTCACTCAACGAAATGAAAACTTTCGCGCTATTTTCTCCGACCATAGACAAGACAAGGTCTATGACCTCAACCAAAATTCAAGGCTGCCATGTAATGACGTAATTCACAAATGGAGGTTAGGTATTTGAATATTTTTTTGCGAGCTTTTTATAGCTTTATATGTTATATTCTGGTTAGATTAGCAAAGTTTAGCCGATAAATTATCTTTGGCGATCGAAATGAACGATTTTTATTAAGTTAGTAGGTCTAGGTACTTGCCTACCTAACTACTTGTCTGTATGACATGTAGTGTAGGTACCTACCTAGGTACCTAATAGACGTAGGTATCTTTGATGGGTCGTTACATTCATGGTGAATTGGTGAATTAATTGCACTACCTAGGTATGCTATATAAAAATACGTTAGACATAATAATAGTTAGTAGGTATAGTCAGCAAAGATTGCACCTTACCACCACTAGGGTGATTTTTCTGTGAAGTGAATAGTTGCCAACCCCGGCTTGCTCGATATCTTTTGTTTTTAACTCAAAGCAAAATAGTTAGGCATTACGTTTGGCGATGGTACGTCATACAGGTACCTACCTACGTAAGGTTATCTTATATAGATAGACAAGGTATGTAGGCAACATAGGTATGTAGGTATCAGGTACACGTAGGTATTATAGCAAGTTAGCAGAGCAGATGCCTATAATAGGTGCATTATTCTCTGCTTCATCTTTCTCATCATAAGTACCTACCTAGTACCTACATAAAATGTAGAGCAATATATAAAAAATAAAATATTATTAAATTACCCAGAACAAACTTCTGAAATGCACTCGTTATGGGATGAAACGATGTTAGTGGTCTTTCAATACGAAGGTTCGTTGTTAACCCGCTTACTTTCATAATGAGTTAGCGTAGGTACCAATAACCTATTTAGTAAGAAAGTAGGTACCAATTTAGATAGCGTATCCTAATCCTAAATTAGGTTCCTGTTTAGGTACGTGCCGGTTTTTAACCGGTAGGTAGGTTACGTTCGTATTTCACACACTCATTGACAAAATAAGAACCTAAGCTTCGAAATACAACAACAAAACAACCTCTTTCATTCAAAAAAATACCAAAGAGGTTGGAATCCAGTTGGATACCCAATAAGAAAACTCCTTACAATAGAACTTACCCAGAACATTGGCAGTCATTTTCGCAGTTCTTGCTGCTTTCCCCCCACATTTTGTCACAATGTTCGTTACACTATTAAAATAGTCACAAGTCCATGTTTATCTTATCAGCCGGTAGAAAAACAGCTGATTGTTCTAAATTAAAATTTTCGATGACAAAACGCGTGAAGTCCCCTCTACGATCGGCCGGCAACTGAAAAAACGAGTGAGTGATTGAGTGAATATGAATGAAAGAGTGAGTAGTTTGGGTTCACGCGCGCTTTTGTCCCAAATGTTGCCCTATTTAGCTTGGTTCCCGGCTGTCGCATGTCAACGAAATAATAAATAATACGGTTATTACGTTACCTGCCTACTTAAATCGAATATACTGCCTACGTACTTGGATAATAATAATATAATAAACTTTGATCAAAGTTTTGTACTGTACCTATTACACAATATTTTTTTCTAAGTTGATAGTTTTTAAAATACATTTTTATTCTAACTGGTAACAAAACAACTGTTTTCTTCCCTAACATTTACTAAAAGCACAAATTGAACTTTATGTCGTTGACTTACAGTTTGTATTTCCTGCACGCTTTTCGGTTAGAAGAACCAATAACAAAGACCATATGATTACGTAGGTTATGTACCCGTTCCGTAGCCTTGACTAAATTGTAATGTTAAAAATCCGTAATATTCAGTTTATTTATCACAGTTTATTTATGTTGGCAATTTAACTTGTTAGTTATAAAAAAAAAACATAATTTTCGACAACGGACTTATAACCGACTATTGGGCATTGGGCCAGAGTTAAAGTTATTTTGCGTTAATTTTGATCGAGTGAATGAATCTTTTGCATTTTCATAGGTCATTGAAAATTTTGTCTAACAGAGAAAATCAATAAGTAAACAAGTAAAATAGGAAGTTGATATCAAAGTACCTACCTACCTAGGTTTTATAGTAGGTAACCTATATACAGTACCTAACTAACTGAGTCTCATAATGGTCTATAAATTATTTTACAAGTCTCTTTTCTTTACTGCTGTACTTAGGTTGAAAAAGAAAAAAAAAAAATTTTTTAAGTAGATTCTAAATCTTAGAGAACCATTGAAAGTAGCGTACAAATCAAATGTGTTTGGAGTTGACAATCATATAATCATTTAGAATAATGATAAGCCATGTCACGAACATGAGCCCGGTCTAGTCTAGACATCGCCTATTTAAATGAAATTTAATTTAATTGGTTTAGTTTCGAGTGGGAGTGGGACATGAAGATTTTTGTAAAAATATGTTCGTTTTTTTTTTAAATCCACAATAAATGTTATGTCCCTGGATAGAGGAAATTAAAAGACATAAAGAAATTCTTAAAGCGTCAGATTTCTAAGATATTCACAGAAATCTGACATAACCATGTGGTACCTATATTTTTCTCTATACATAGGTACATAATTTGAATAGCAAAAACGTGACGCTATAAAAACATTATTTTCAAGAACGTGTTTTTTTATTTTAGCTTTAATTCCTTTAATGGAACGCCGAATTTTAAAAAACAAAATGGTGACCCATATTATGGTCAAGATCTGCGCGCAAGTTTTTTAGTAAAACAATGTTTACAGGTAAGTAAAGCCTTCCTAAACTTTATAAATACCTATGTAACTGTTGGCTTATCATCATTATCACAGAGCTTATTATAAATTCTTATCAGGCTATCAAATTCTATCAGCTGTGTGAGAAGTACGTTGGTACGTTTTAACGCGTTCCATGAATCCAAAAGCACTGGTAAAGTTTCGAATTTACGATGAAAACAGGTTTCAAGTTCACTAAATAGTCCGACTATTCCAAAGTTTATCTAACAATGTTGCCAGCGGCTTCATTAGTTGTGATGGACTAGTTTCTGTCCACGGCTTTACTGATCTACGTGCTGCCTGAATAAAACTTATTCTAGTTATGATATTGGACTCAAAGCCGAAAAAGGTTTATTCTCGGTTCTGAGCTGTCTCTTGCTATATGGTGTTACTTCTTCTATAGCTTCTAAACTTATGTAGGCTTGACTAATTATGTAAGAAATTTTAACGTGGTTAATTTTTGTTTTAGTAGATACCTACATTGGTGCTGGCTTAGAATTTGCACCACGCGAACTCTTCCCGTGGGTGTTGTAAGAGGCGACTAAGGGATAACCACCGGGGCGGACAGCAGCGCCCCCTGCAGAACAGTTCTACCACCGAACTGCGATCCCCAAATAAGCAAATATTGTAAATGCGTCCTATTTTCAAAAGTCGATGGTACTAGTAACGCATACTAATGTCTCCTTAATAATAATTTTACAGAGGATTGGTTGGTGAGAGGAACGTAAAAACGTAGGAACGTAGCTTACCTAAATAAACTTAAGTTGTAAAATATACGTATTCCCTGGCGAGAGTATAACTAGCTATCTTCAACGTTTCAAAGTACAATAATTTACAGTTTAATTTAAAGCAAGGGAGTTACACCCTTTATACAAGGTGCCACGGAAAGGGTTTACTAAGGTGAAAGCCGCATCTCCAAGGCAAGGCGCTGGCTGCATTTCTCCGCTGTATAGCAATGCTTATGCGCTGCGGCCACGCTGCGCCAGATACACACCAGCTCTCGAGTCACGTCAGGCATCGCTTTTTCTACCGACTTCAAAAAAGGAGGAGGTTCTCAATTCGACTGTTTTTTTTTCTTGCGTGACTGGATGCGTCAAGCTGAAGACAGGGCGCTATGGCGCTCATTAGGAGAGGCCTATGTCCAGTGGACTAATATAATGCTGATGATATTTAGAACGGGATATTTACTATTGGAATATTGGAAATAATAATATTGGAAATATTAGGTCCTTACATATGAAATTGGCGTTTTGTATGGGAGGAACAAAAAGTCGAATATTTTTTAATATAATATATTTAATTAATCAAAGTATGAACCATTATTTTCTATGCACTTTTGCCATCTTATAGGTAGTTCATTGATCCCTTTACTAAAAAAACCAGTCGGACGGGAATCAATAAAATCTTTGAAGGCGATTTGGACTGCCCCATCGGAGTTGAATTTTTTCCCTTGCAAGAAGTTATCCAAATTTCGAAAAAAATGGTAATCTGTTGGAGCAAGGTCCGGGGAGTACGGAGGATGTCTTAGACTTTCCAATTGAAGCTCTTCTAATTTAGTAGCCGTCTGTTGCGCAGTGTGTGGTCTAGCGTTGTCGTGAAGCAGCAGTGGCGTGGAGCGATTGACCAGCCTAGGTTGTTTAGCCGCTAGCTTTTCCATCATGGTTTGCAATTGCTGACAATAGACATCAGCCGTAATAGTCTGGCCAGATTTGGAAAACTGTAATGAACAATACCGGCACTAGTCCACCAAACGCTTACAAGTAACTTTTTTGGGGTTAATTTTCGCTTGGGGCAGGATTTGGCTGGCTGGCCAGGATCCAACCATTGCGCTGAGCGCTTCCGATTATCGTAAAGAACCCATTTTTCATCACAGGTAATGATTCGGTTTAAAATACCTTCATTATTGTGCCGGTTTAGTTTGCTTCAGTCAATTCGTGAGGTACCCACCTTTCAAGCTTTTTAATCTTCCCAATTTGCTTCAAGTGAATTAAAACAGTTTTATCACTAACATCGCAGCCTGCAGCTAACTCGGACGTGGTTTGCGATGGATCCGCTTCCACAATAGCCTTCAACTCTTCATTATCAACTTGAGTCTCAGGCCGTCCACGGGGCTTGTTCTGCAGGTCGAAATTTCCAGAACAAAAACGTTGGAACCAAAAACGAACAGTGTTTTCTTTTGCAACACGACCGCCATACACATCATTCACCCTTCGAGTTGTTTCCGCAGCACTAGTGCCACGGCGGAACTCGTACTCGTAAATAATGCGATATTTTAAGTTTTCCATTTTGTAAAATGAGTGACGCAAACAGAAAAAAACAGAAGAAAAAAAACAAATGAATGACGATCATCGAAGCACAAATACATGAGTCTATAGCTGTACAAATTTGAATTTGGAATTCCTTACCAAAGAGGAGAAATTTGTGATTAAAGTGGCCAGTACGAAAAACGCCAATTTCATATTATGTAAGGACCTAATATTTGGAAAGCTCAAAATTCAAATAATGGTAAATATCCCGGTGTAAATAACTTAGTAGCTTACTTACATTATGTAAAAGCACAAAACCGTTACGTTATCAGCAAATTATTTCATAGGAAGTGTAGATAACGGCTCGCCTATCCTACAAGTATGCTATGAGATTATGTCGGGTATTTTACTGCCTATTGTCGCTTATCTGATTGGCGGGACACCCAGCAAGTGTCCTGGTGTACAGGCCACACACCAGCCTGTATGGTCCACTGCTGGACACAGGCCTCCCCCACATAAGCGCTTTTTTCTGGCGTTTATCTAATGGGGGGGATGTGTCTATAATCTCACGCTGGGCATGTGGGTTGAGGATCGCGGAGTTCGGTGGTAGAATTATAAATAAATTAATCTAGTCTGTTTTGCAGGGGGCATTACTGCCCACCCTCGGTGGATATACCTTAGTCACCTTTTACGACCCCACGGAAAGAGATTGGGTGGTGCAAAAAACACAGCTTGGCATAAAAGGTGGACCTATTCACTAGCCAAACTCTTACCCGCTTATTCATAATGGTCTGCTAACATAAAACAAGCAAAGAAGTGTTATTTCTCAGTCTGACTTATGTCAATAGAATCAGACAGAGCGAGATTTAGCAGTGTGCTATTTTGAATAATGGGGGTTAACTAAGAACATGCTACGAACCTTATTTTTTGGAAGAAGAACACCAGCGTTTCATTTCATAACTTGGTTCAACTAGCCGCCCACCTTTTCATACAAACGTGGGTAACTGTAGTAGTTCCACGTTTGATGCTGTTTGATGTTGACCATCCAAAAGTAAGCATAATATCAATTCATATCGTCATTCATTATCTATGTTTGTATACAACCAATACCGTAAAAAACGTACACATTTGAATAATACAAACTTCTTAACTTGTGTATTTCGACACTCATTACTTTTTCTATGATAACTGATAATGATAAATAACCCTTGTGCTAAAAGTCTATTCAGCGACAGCGGTCGTTTTACCAATAAGATTGTGCATTTCATTCTAGCGCGCGGGTATGTCTATCATGATGACAGGTGAGATAGCATAATTTAGGCCGCGACCACTGATGATTTCCTCGCGAAAAACAGTGCACTCAACGAGGGACATCTTCAGGGATGAGTGTGGTTCTAAAACCAAGTGAGTGTTGGAACATCACTCACCCTAAGCGATAAAACGTTGTTGTTTTTTCAACACAAACGTTTTGATTTTGATTCTTAGTATCTATGTAGTAAGCTTTTTCCCACAATCTCGGTAATATAATAACTAAATAAGATGAAGTGCTATGCTACTGGTTTTTTTATTTTTTCTATAATAAAGTACTATCATGAAGTAGAAATCTAGAGCATACTGAGACTGACCGCCCTGACTTTGTTTAACCTAGGTTAGACCTCTAAAACCTGTTAGTTATAATAGTACTTCTCACTAATATAATATTATAAATGCGAAAGTTTGTATGGATGTATGGATGGATGGATGTTTGTTACCTCTTCACGCCAAAAGTACTGGACGGATCTGGCTGAAAGAAAAAAAAACATACAGGTTATTCTAATACCAGAATCAAACATAGGCAATTTTTTATCCCATAAATCAGTTCCCGTGGGATGAAAATCACCTTAGGAACAAAGCGTGCCAAGCCGCGGGGCGCAGCTAACATATTATATTTCTATACCATTATACCCTGAATATAGTCGCCACGGAGAGGGCTAAACTTTATTTCTATGAATTTCGAACATTATTTACAGTAAAGTATAGACTTTTTGACAATATTCTTTGTTTGAATTATCAAAGGATTTGCATTTTTTTTGTAATATTTTTATGACACAACTGGTTTGCTCACGCAAAAATAATTGTGAAATATTTTGTACCGATAATGTTCTAAGTATGTTATGTAAAAATGCGTGTGAAACACGAATAGGAAGAAAAAAACGAATTAATAAATAAATAATGCTCGACAATTCACACAGCATTATCTAGCCCTAAGCTAAGCAGAGCTTGTTTTATGGGTACTAGATAATATAATATCATTGGTACTAGATAAAAAATATTTTTGGAAAAATAAAAAGTTATTCACAATTCATTATGGATGTAAGCGGGTTAACTACGAAAGTAAGAAGTTAGATTAAGATTATTTCAGATACACTTTCCGTGTCTCCCTGTAGCGACACTGCGCTGCGACCGGACCTACTATACTTGGTTGTGATTACTTTTAAAAGTTTCCATAGCACTATGTATGACATCCCCGAGTCAAGAAACGAAAACACTAAAAACTGACGACCTGACCTCTGTGGGTAGGGTATGTAACATAATGCCAACCTATTGGTAGTCTTTTCAAAAAGAGAAGAGGCGTGCGAGTGGAGGACGCGCGTGTGCCAATTGTCAACTTTTGTTGTGTTGACAACACTGCTCTGTCATTGCAGTACGACTAAAAGTGTTAGTTCACCGTAACGCCACTACTCTTCTCTTTTTGAACAGACTCTAGGTACCTTTAAAAGACACGGAAGGCAACTTGTTTCAAGAACAGTCAACCTCTGTCAAAGTTACACAAAGGATTAAAAAAAACAGTGAGATTTAGCCGCCAAAGCAAAGGATGTTTTTTTCGTTCCATTTTTAAAGAGATTACAATAAGGCGCCAAAGATTTGTACCTCATTAGAACAGTTAGGTAGCCGCATAGATTTTAAATCTATGGGTAGTCGTTAGAAATGTACACAGATGAACCACATAAAAGACAAGTATCATCATCATTATCATCATCAACCTATACTAGTCCACGGCTGGACATAGGCTTCCCATAATGAGCGTCATATCATAGCGCCCTGTCTTCAGCTTTTGCCGAGTCGCGGTCTCCACTCAATAACTCGTTTACCCTAGCGGTTTTCGATTCTTCGCTTTTAAGTATACCCAGGTAATTTTTATTTTATTATGTATAGAAAACGTGCTACATGCTTGATTTTTAAAAGTACCTAGCTAAGTACCTACTAGGTACCTACTTAGCTAGGTACTTAACTAGGTACTACCTAGTTTCATAATCTGAATTTATTCAACACATAGTTCATTAAATAATATAACAAATATAGTTTTATATGAGAAATAGTAAGTACATAGTACCCTTCAAATATACTAAAGTATTACAGAATAAAGATGGTATCAATATTTACAATGAAAATAATTACTTACCTTCTTAATTATAATTAATTATCATATTTCAGTAATTTAATTTTACATTTCAATAAAAATAATAACCATACAATAAATTCATTACTGTTAAAAGTCCATAATCCTACCATTTTGCATTTTTGATGGGAAATCTCGCCAATTATGTTCATTCATTGGCGATCATTCATGTCATGAGGTTAATGTTAACCCGTGTTAAAATTAATGTGATAGACTCGAACTGACTGACACTAAATATACAGGAGGGCAATTCTCAGTATCACGTGATATTTTATGAGGTGATACGCAGTATCACGGGATAAATTATCAGGTGATAGATATCGAGCCTTGAATAAATATCGAGTTTCGCCAAAAATTGCATTCTCGTGCACTCTTCGATATTTTTTCATTCTTCGAGTCTCACTTTTGTTCCATGGGTCTGAGCACTCAGCTCGACGACGACGGCGTATAGGTACATCTGCTGCAAGTTCGGCTTCGTCCACCAAGTCTACAACGAAAGCCCTCACTAACTCATCCATCTTTCACCTGAAATCAAAATCAAACAAAACAGAAACACAAACAGAAAACAAGTGAGCGACAGAGAGATTATACTTACGATCTTCTTTCCCTCTCTTCGATAATGCGAACGAGTGCCCGGGACCACTCGTTGCTTATCGAGCAACTTATCGAAAAAAGGCCCTTGATAAAAATCGAATTGCAGATGCTGAGAATTGGCTTGTTTGATTCGAAGCAATCACTCGATATTTTTACAGTTTATCGAGTCGATATATTGCGAGAATTGCCCTCCAGGTTAAAATACTAATTAAAAAAGTAGTGTGCATTTGGAATAAAACTTTTAAGTTAGCTAAACATCTATAATGTTGTTCAACAATATTTTTTTTTATTCCTTCACGAAAGCAAACAACAACCTAACCTATATTGGTCCATCCACACCACACTCCACTGCTGGACGCAGGCCTCCTCCTGATAAGCGCGTTATTGACATTCATCTTATGGGGGTCCCACACACAGATCATCTAAGGGAGTCCATAATCCTCAATCCCAGGGTTGTCCTAAGATGAAGAAACAAATTTTACAAAAGTAGGTAGGTACCTACCTTACCTACCTATAGATACTATTATAGCCAGCCACCCAGTGGTGAATAATTGGACAATCTACGTTTCAGATATTATTTTCAGAATGCTAAGAAAGCACCTGAGCGCAGACATTTCAGCAAAAAAGTTTCACGCACTCAACAACCAAATCCCAAATCCAATAGATTCCCCACTCGATACATTCTAAGAAACACGTAATAGCCACATACATAATCTTACCGCCATCTATGAAAAAAATCTATCAAGTGACTAGTAAACAAAAAACTTCATTCCAAAACCAACCTTCTACCTCCCAAAATAGATTATAATTTGAGAGTGTACTGAACGTTGACAGGATGCAAAAGAGCGCGAAACCAAAGGCCGTTACGGTACCGTTCCGCGGGCGTTAAGTTTTCAAATCTGGAATGTACTACGGTTCCCGACTCCCGCCAAAGCAAGACATCACTTTCTTATTACGTAACAGAACATATTGAATCTTATGTGAAGGGAGTAGAATTTAAAATGTTCGTACTAAAGCTGTATAAGTAAGTTTGTTGTAATGACACGGCTATTAGAATTTTTTTAAGGAGTTCTTAAATTGTTTTAGATAATTTTGTAGTTTTTGCTAGGTAGTAGGTACTTAACTTACGTACTTCGTTTGCACTTGTGAATGAGAAATAATCTACGTAACCAAAGCCATTGAAGTAAAATTCATTAATTACTTATTATATAATACCGTAAGAATAAATGGATGGCCTAGGCCTAGTTCTTAAAGTCACTAAGTCCAAATTTTGCCATTTTTACATTACCAGTTCAAAATATTCTACTTTTTTTCCTCTATCTTCGGGTCTGACTCTTTTTTCTCTAAAATACCTCTAAGTGTGTTTTTCCCAATGCCTAAAGTCCCTAACTCCATTCAGTTCAGTTCTTAAAGTAACGAAGTACAAATCAGAGCGTACATTCGAGCAAAAAGTAACTAAGTTACTTATTTTTCATTTAAAAGTAACTAAGTCCTTCAATTTTTAGTCCATGTCCTGGCTACACCAGGGACCGTTTTTTTTCACAGTTTAAATTCGTTACGGCAAAAACTTTGTGCAACAAGTGTTTTTAATCAATTGATCAAAAAAAAGGTGAAAAGTGGTTTTAAATGTGCTTAATTCGAGTATATTTACCATGAACGAGGATAAACTTCAACAGTAAGCAGTTTTCCATAAAAAAATTGTTCTATTTCTATCATTTGCACTATTGCTATCAAAAATTGTTTTTAAGCTATTGCATAGCTTCTATCGCGGGCCTTGAGCGCGGGGACCGAATCCAGAAATTCCGTAACGCAAAAACCTGAGGTCCCCCCACTCCGCCGGGCAAGGAGGTGTGGCTTGAAGGCCGTGCATCGCATCGTCTAACGTCGTTTCAGTTCGGCAGTCTTCGGCACGGGTTGTGTGCGTCGTATAATATAATCGGACGAATACTTATGCAGCTGTTTATGAGAAAGTATATAGGTGTATAGGTATTTATGTACAACAGTGAATAGCTGTACTCGTAAAATTTGTGTATAAAGTGTTTTGAATATGAATGAACAAAGTGCAATTATTATTAATGAAGAAAGTCACGAAAAAATTGTGAAAGAAAATGAGTGAGTAAGTACCTACTCTATATACATACATTTTATTTAAGATCCTGTGCACAGTCGGGTGGGATACTACGGTTCCACGACCTCTAAGCAGATTTGCTGCAGTCCGCGTTCCTACACGAGGGTTTCTCCTGACAAGGTCCAAGACCCGTTCTTGCACCTGAACTCCTACCTCTCTGCCACCCCCGCGCCTTTGAGGAGTAATCCGGTCATCACTCAGAACCCTCTGATAGGCCGCCGTGATGACTCTAGCATCAACCGGATGTTGCCGGTTTGGGTACCTATCCCGGTAAATTCGCAAGGCTTGTGACGCATTTCCTCTAGCTTCACCGTAGCACATAAGCATTTGTCCATACTCCCTCGCACTAAACATAACGTAGGTAGGTAGGTACCTTCCTAACAATAATAAATAAAAATAACACTAACTCAATAAAATACTGAAAACTTAATAAACTAAACTGCTTCTAATAATTATCAAAAAATACACGAAACGGTCAGTACCTACGTTAACACCGCGCGCGACTATTCAGACCAGTTAGTGATCACGTACTAAAACAAAATAATAAAAACATTCGTGAAATTAGGTAAAATTATTTATATCCCTTTATAAAAGCCGAATATTTCTTTGAGTAGCCGCCGACCGAAATCGCGCTGTCATATCTCCTATGAGTTCTAAAGTAATAATCATAAGACTCAAGTTTCCTTTTTTTAAATTTTGTCGGTAAAAATCAAAGACGCGCGCGCGTAAGGCCTTCGGGTAGCCCCGCCGCCCGCGCCCGCGCCACGCCCTTGCGCGCGCCCCGGCGGCGCGCCGCCGTGCGGCACGGGCACGCGGCATGGGCCGGGGCCCGTGCCGGGTAGTGCCGTCGCGACGGCACTTCATTGGCTGCTTCCATTGGCTGCACTGCAGTCGACTGCAGGCGACGACGCCTCGCCTGCAGTCGACTGCAGCCAATGGAAGCCGTCGACCGCAGTCGATGCGTGTACAACTTGCAGTCCGTGTCAACTTGTAGTCCGTGTAAATGCCCTAGAACTCCCGAGACGAGACTACAAACTTATCTTTTCGTAAATAACTAGCTGCACCCCGCGGCTTTGCACGCGTTGTTCCTGTGGAAACGTTAAAAGGTGATTTTTATCCCACGGGACTGATTTATGGAATAAAAAGTAGACTATGTTTGATTCCAGGATTAGAATTATCTGTATGCAAAATTTCAGTCAGATCCGTCCAGTAGTTTTGGCTTGAAGAAGTAACATACATACATACATAGAAACTATCGCATTTATAATATTAGTGTGATTTGTACCTACCTATACCGTGTCCATTTTGAATGGGGCATAAACGTAAACATACGTTGGCGCGTCCGTATACGCATACGTAATTTACATTACTTGTCGATTTTAGACCTTTTTCCTGCCTTCAATAAAAATTGCTTACAATTATATCTGAAACTCGACGCCAAGCAAGTGAGATTTTGTTATTTGTGTCGTATTTTGTTAAGATTTTTCTGTTGATAATAATTTTGTGTCACATCGAAGTAATACGTTGATGAACCAATAAATTTATTTGTGGATGTGATCCCGTGTTTTATGTTGACGAAACGACTGTGGTTTCCGCGACATTTCACGACAAGAAGACAAGAATGCATTTTTCGTTATTTACATTTGTTTACAACGCTGTACATCTGTTGACGTCTAATGCCGTAATGGCTGGCAGTCGATTGACAGACTATGATATCAATGTGTGAGTGTGTTCGTGTACGTACTGAGGGTGGACAGACTATCGAGTGCTTCATTTTATTTCTTAATGAGACTCCGTCCGTGAATTTTGCTAGGTCCATGATTTTAAACACATTTTACTTTGTCTACAATAAGTACTACCTACGTTTGTACATACACACATACCAATAACCTACGTTTGTACGTTTGGGGCATGGCGGCGTGGCGCGGCGGGGCGGGCGGGCTAAGCAAAGGCCGCATACGCGCGTGTAAACTCTTTGACTTTTACCGAAAAACCATTTTAGTTAGTATAGTAAAACCATTTTAGTTAGTATAGTAAAAACCATTTTAGTTAGTATAGTACCTAGTAGTGATGGGCCGAATATTCGTTTTATATTCGGTATTCGGCATATTCGGCAGCTTTACCGAATATTCATATTCGGCCGAATATTCGGCTGAATCAACTAATGTTCGGCAAAGTGATACTCAAAGTTTTTACTGTTAAGACCCGTGTATTATCATGATTTGAGTGTACAGTGTAATGAAGTAAGTATTTTACAGTGTAGCTTTCTGATTTTGTCGTCAGTGAAGCTTTATTTTCAATTAAAGTAGTTTGTTAAAAAGATAATAACTTCAATCAATATCTTCACGCCGGATCCCTTGCAGGGCAGGCAAGGAATCCATAATAACTTAATGCCAAATATAGGTATCTAGCTGTTTTGGGAATAGGCTTCTGTGTTAACTCTTAGGAATAATATACTAAACAGGCCTTAATTGAAGGAAAATAAACAAGATATTTATTTCGGTCAGTCTTTAGTGTGTTAGAGAATAGCTGAATCATATCACAATACCTTAGTAGATTATGAATACTATTTTTTTCTAGTTTCTACTCAGCATAGCGTCGCAAAATATATTTATTGATATTAAACGTTTAAACCTATCCTATTCAACCAATATAGTTCTTTATGAAGAAAATAAGTAATTTGTTTGTACTTTTCGGGTTGTAATTTAAGAGATCAATCACTTAATCTACACATTAAGCGTTAGGAACTTAATTATAGTCTACTGAGATATAATACAAATATGACATCTCATTTAATTATTTAAGATCAATTCAAAATGTCATTAATTACTTATGTATGTAATATAATAATATAGGAACATTATTCCTAAAAAATCACAATTCACATCTTCATTGACTTACATAAAAGTGTTTTGTTTATCTATAAACAGAAAAAATATAGTTCTTAAACGGTGTTGGAAACTACAATAATAAGAATCGTAAACACAAATGATTTGTTACACAAATAGAAAATAAGCCTGGTGTGATTTAGTATTTAAAATTCACAAGTGGCAAGTTGTGGTGTAAAAAAACAAGCAAGCTTTATTTGGCAATAGTTTGTTCCGTTTTTGCTCATAAACGTTGCCTGCTTCGGAAAACAAACGATCACTGTAAACTGAGCTTCCTGGAGCTGAAAGAAACATTTTAGCCATGTTGCTCATAAGATGAAATCGGAATTTATTTTCTTCGGGTCTGGCGGCAATCCGCGCGCTTGGCGTAAACAAGTTTAGACTTGCATTTGTGCGACGGAACAGAATCAAATGTACCGAATATTCGGCCGAATATTCGGTTCGGTAAAAGTTTTACCGAATATTCGGCCGAATGTTCGTATTCGGTGAAACCCATGTTCGGCCCATCTCTAGTACCTAGTACCTACGTGTTCGTTATTCAGTCTGAACAAATGCGCGGTGCATAAACATGGTTAGTATGTTTATGTTTCGTGATTTTCTTTTGTTAATTATTAGTTGGCTAGGCAGATAAGTTTATGTTTGCCGTTGGCCGCAGCGCGTTGGCTAGGCAGATCAGTGTGTGTACCTGTGTACCTATACCTATTAATTATTGGTGTTGTGTGTTTTATTATTGTGAGTTTGTTAGATAATAGTTATCCTTAGAGGAGGCATTTAATAAGGTTAGTGTTTTTTTTTATCATGATTACATTATGTTTAGTGCGAGGGAGTAGGTATGGACAAATGCTTACCTAGGTAGCTATCGATAAACTGCGGGCATCAAGTGAGATGTTTGGTTAACATCTGGGTAGGTAGGGATCCATCAGAGGACTATCGTAGGGCATGTGTTCCTGCCCCCCAGAATTAACGGAAAGGCATCATCACCATCATCAGCCTATAACTAATCCACAGATGCACATAGGTCGGCCTCCCTAATGAGCGCCATAGCGCTCTGTCTTCAGCTTGATGTATCCAGCATGCAGACGATCTTCTAAAGATTGCAGGCAGCTGCAGTCTTTATCTGATCATCATCCCACCTGGCCGAACGGTCGTCGGCTGTCGACCTTTGCAGTCGGCTGCCGTCACCTGCAGTCGGCTGTTGTCGCCGACTGCTGTTAAAGCGCATCAGGGCGCATCCTTCCGAGCCGCTTCCGCCGGAATCCGTGAGTCTAAAGGATTTGAGTAAAATGCGGCGGTGCGGATATTTGCGCGGGGTTGCCTATGTAGGTACCTACCTATTATTTTATGATGAATGATTCGAAAATGCGATGACTTCGGCGCCTGTGGCCGCAGGGTAGCGCGGACATACCTAATAAACGCTCGCTCATCTTTACGTGTCGGGCGGGTGAATGACCGCAGAATTCAGCTGTGGCTGTGGGTGTACGAGTGGGTACCTACCTACTAGTGGGTAGGTAGGTACTTATTTAAGGCAAAATGTGAATGTGAATTAAATGTGTTTTACATTTTTAAGTTATCATCAATTATGGGCATGCTTTCAAGGCCATGGCCGCTGATTAAATAGTAGGTTAGGTACCTACCTACTAGGTAATTATTTATGCAAAGATAAGTTTGTAGGTAGGTACCTTGTTTCGCTCGGGCGGGAGTTTACGTGTCGGGCGGGAGAACAACCACGGATTTCAGCTGTGCTGTTGTGGCTGTGGCCCTACCAAAAAAACACATTAAATTTTATCTAAAATACTCTCGTACACCCCATAGCCTGCGGGTGTCCGAGGGTATTTTAGACATAATTAAATGTGTTTTTTTTTTATTTCTAATCAATGATAGGCATGCTCAAGGCCATGGCCGGAAATTTAATCGTAGGTAGGTTACGTAGTAGTTAGGTCAATTTATGGAATGATAAGTTTGTAGGTAGGTAGGTTAGGTACCTAGTCTCGCACGGGCGCGGGCGGCGGCGCGGCGGCGGGAGTTTTACGTGTCGGGCGGGTGAACGACCGCGGCGGATTACAGTTGTGGACAGGGAGTGCACGTGTACTAGCTTTCGAGTGAGAGGTTGGCAGTGTTTTAAATACATTGCTGATTTTAAATTTGTTTTCTTATCGGTCACCACGCTCGGCTCAAAAAGTGTAACTTGAATTAATATCAAAGAAAAAGCAATACTGCATGAAAAAAATAAAAAAGTAAAATTATAATTGCATAAGTTGATACAAAATGCTATGCAATAGCTTTACCGCGGCAGTCCCCGAGTGCCACACGTCTTTTTTACAGGCTTATTAATGATTGTGGGTTATTTAATTCCGATGAAGATGACCCATATAATTCATCTGGCAGTGAATGGACACCTGATGGAGAAAATACACCCCGGAAACATTGCGGCATACGCATCCAGGTCGATGTTCACGCAGAGACGAGGTAAGTACCTAAGTATTTTACACGTTGCTCATATTAAAAATGTTTTCAAGAGAAGTTAATAAATAAATAATAATAAATAAATAATGCTGGACAATTCACACAGCATTATCTAGCCCCAAGTTAAGCAGAGCTTGTGTTATGGGTACTAGATAACTGATATACATAATACAATACACTACATAGATAGATATTTTTAATTTAATTTTTAATGTAGAACTAGTTCTAGTTCCTTCAACATAACAGACACTAAACCGGTAACGGGCTTAATTAAATGCCAATTAGCATTAAATTAAGCCCGTTACCGGTTACCGGTTATTATCTACCCTCAAATACACTTTCTTGAATTTTTGTGCAAATACACAAGAAGTTTTATGCATTTAAAGTTTTGATTAGTTTGCAGGCTGGCACATAACCAAAAAAAGGCAACAATTCCATTAGACAAAATAGTAAAAAGTCATTAAGATTAGATGAACAAACGGGGGAAATGATATTGGATAAAGAAGTTGATAGTGATGCTACAAATTGCGATTTTGAGGGTGAAAACAATATGGACAACACAACTTTAGAAATGATAGAAGGAACAACAACAAGAGATGTATTGCTTAATGAAAGTACTGGAGAATTTTATTTGGAAGAAGAAATAGTTGTGAATGAAAATATAGAAGATCCAGAAGCACTTAATAGAAAAGGAAAAAAAAGGGCTTCCAAGCCAGAGACATGGAAGAAAAATTTGAAAATAAAAGAAAATACTAAGAAACACATTATGACTATAAGTTTTATAAGCATTTCCTTAATTATAAGCAATTTTAAAGATAAAACAGATTTGATTATCAATGTATCTAAAGTGATGATTATTGAAAAATGTCACTAAATCCAAAGAATTTTGATAAAAAGTAACCAACTCCATTGATTTTGTGATAAGTCCATTGATATAAAAATTATGTGTGTAAAACCTATAAAAGTTATTCTATTTTTAAGTTCAGTATATTAAACAGTATCCTTAGAGCTACGTTTTTCATTTTAATCCAAATTTTTATACAACAATTTAAGCTTTAATAAATACATTTTATCACTAAAACGCTCCTACCCAAAAAACGTCAAAATGGACTTAGTGACTTTAAGAACTAGGCCATCCAAATACTTTTGTCTATTCCTTAGATTTTAATATTTTTTTCACCTACTTTAGAAGGTAAGTATTTAGTAGGTACAAAAATTACATAGGTAAGGGACCTACCTATACCTACGTAGGGTAGGGAGGGAGGGATCATGGATGGTATGGTATGATTAGGTTAAGTGTTAAGTAGGTACCTACCTACATATTATAAAAAAATACCTACCTACCTAGGTAGGTAGTAGGTACTAGGTACCTAGAGTCTGTTCAAAATGAGGAGCGTCGGCGTCGTTGACGTTTCGGTGAGCTAACACTTTTAGTCGTAGGTAGGTATCGTAGGTAAGGTACCTACCTATACCTACCTTACCTACGTAAGTGCTGCAATGACAGCAGTGTTATCAACGCAACAAAAGTTGTCAATTGGCACACACGCGCCTTCAATTCCCACGACGACCGACGCTTCTCTTTTTGAACAGACTCTAGGTATAGGTACCTACCTACCTACCTACTTACCTAAGTAGGTAGGTATTTAAAAAACGTATAATAGGAAGGAAGCTACCTTATGTAAGTAGGTAAGTAGGTACCTACCTACATATTATTGGTTTCTTCATTTTTGGATCACCAATAATAAATACCTAGACCTAAACTCTAGTATTTATTTTGATTAGACTAACTGAACGCTACATTACGTACCTACTACCTACCTTCCTTCTTCTAAGATAAAAATAACGCATTTTATCTCATTGACTAAAAAGGTTAAACACAACTAAAACCTAACCTGTCCTGTAAAATTACGTCACTTACTGCACGAAAATACAAAGCAAAAGCAACTCTATTTTTAACACACTAGGAGACAATTTGCAAATCACCGGCAGTTATCAGTAAGGCCATTTCCCGCGCTTTTTCATGAGGTCATTGTCGGTCAAGAAACAGGTATTCCCTTTAGAACTATTTAAAATTAAACCTTTAGTATTTCGAAATAAGGTGGTTTTTACTTTGCCCGGGGTAAAGTTCTCACGATCGAGTTGTGTGTAATGCAGCAAAAAGCTATATCTCCGTTTGTAATGGATTTTGTTCACTAACATAAGGAACTACGGTGGTTTTTGCGTTGGCATGGAAAAGCTTAGAATCTTGTAGGTATTTAGTGATCTATGGGCTGAGCTTAGTTTAGGAACTAAACCTAGCACAAAGTGCTGAAATGTTATTTTAATCTAGAATATTCATTAAGTTAATTAATCCACATGGTAGGTAGGTAGGTATGTTTATTTGATTAATGTGTCTAGGTTTTACATTTTACCTATGATGTAGAAATTAATCCGTGCAATTTACCCAATATTATCAAATTATCATACATAGTGTAAAAATAATAATAACAATCGTAGGTACCAGATCGATTATTAATTAAACTTAGATCAAAATTTGTTAAACCTTTTTCATGCCAAGGGGACCGACCGTTAGGTAGGTTAGGTAAGGTACCTACCTACATTACAATGCGTTAAAATTTAGGATAAAGAACCTATCTATCTAATCTATAAAGCTTTAACTATCTATACCTACAAGATAAAAATTTAGGATATTATTAGAAGCTACCTAAAACTGTAACATATTAAAATTTAGGGTATAGAACCTACCTATACTATAACAGATTAAAATTTAGGATATAGAACTTATCTATACTACAACAGATTAAAATTAAGGATATAGAACATAATCTATACTACAACTACAACAGATTAAAATTTAGGATATAGAACCGACCTATAACAATAACAGATTAAAATTTAGGATATAGAACCTACCTATAACAATAACAGGTTAAATTTAGGCTATGGAACCATTTATGGAACCTACCTACTATAAGTCTATAACAGATTAAAATTTAGGTTATAGAACCGACCTACCTACCTTTAACTATTATAGGTACCTAACCTACGTTGAAATCAACGATTAAAACAAAAAAAAAACGTCATCGGTAAAACCATTGGTTAATGTCGTCATTCAAATAAAATTATCCTTATCTATATTGTATCCATTTTGAATGGAGCATAAACGTAAACAAACCGCCCATACTTAACCTAAAATTTACTTTGTTGGCGCGTCCTTTTATACGTAATTTACATTACTTGTCGATTTTAGATCGTCCCTTCAATAAAAATTGCTTACAATTATATCTGAAACTCGACGCCAAGCAAGTGAGATTTTGTTAGTTGTGTCGTACTTTGTTTACTAACATGCTTCATTCAAAATGGATAAACCATAGGTACAAACCTAGCCTGAATTAATGAAGAGTTATCGGTTAGTTAGAGTTATCAATAATCAAATAAGTACTTTATATTTGATTCTATAATGATTTTTAAATACTCTAAATACCTACTGAGGTTAATGAAATATTTATTGGGGTCATGAAATGTCATCTATTCCTAGGAAAGAGATAGACATACCTACCTACCTACCTTCTTTAATACCTAAGCGGTCTAGCTAGTCTAGTAGGTACATAACCAGGGAACTGTTGATATAGGTATAGGTATAGGTAGGTGTCTGTTCAAAAAGAGAAGAGTCGTGGCGTTACGGTGAACACTTTTAGTCGTACAGGTCGTACCTACCTACTGCAATGACAGAGCAGTGTTGTCAACGCAACAAAAGTTGTCAATTGGCACACGAGCGCCCTCAACTCATACGACTCTTCTCTTTTTAATCTCTTTTTAGACTCTAGGCACCATCTCTATTTTTAAAAGGAACCTCTTTGCAAAAGAATAGACAAAATATGCTTTTATTTATTCATATTTTTGTTATGCTCTTTGGACCTTTTTGCGCGTCACAAGGCTGCTTGCCCCTTGATCTTCTATAATGATACATTTCGGAGAATGCTCACAAGACCTTCACGAACTTGATCTCAAATTCATCATCTCCCGTCCACTCTGGGACCAGTAGACGTACGGCGCATTACCACCCTTTACCTTGAAGATATTCCTTTGACCCGCACTTTATCATTCGTACCGCTAGGATTGGAATAGGGTATATGCATCGATTTTTTTTATTGTTTTAATCGATTCTTTAGGTCATTATTTAACCGAAAAATGATAAGACACTCACTGAATTTCGCAATAATAAGGTAAAAAAAAACAAATCAAAACTACAATCATTTTCGGGTGATAAAAACGCTGCCATATTAGCGCCATGTTTATTTGACGTAGGTACACGTTCACACTCGATTAAAACCTTTTGTGACGACCTCAGTAGTGATCATCTCAGAAAAGAGGTTTTCCGAAAAATCTGAAAATAACCTACAATACGAAATGTGAAGTGGGCAGAATAGTGTCAAATCATGGTGCAGCAAGCAAAATAAAAAAAAAGAAATGTGAACAGCGATGTCACGTCCGCTCTAGTCTATGGCGCGGCGTAGCGTTTTGAAATTTTCCGATTGAGATTGAAAGTATAAATTTTTCAATGGTAAAATTCTACGATAAAAACATCTAAAATAAATATGTAGATATGTTTCTATATCAATAGAGAATACGTATATATTTTTTTAGCCATTTTGAAATCACATGCATATACCCTATTGGAACTTGCTGCCTGCCTCTACATCTACAACTACAACCTTAGTCTCTTCAAGACGAGAGTGTATAGGTGTCTTCTAGACATCGAGTTTTTATAATAAACTCTATGCTTCTAGACCTCCGTAATACATCTTCGGCCACGTCACTTACCTTCAGGTGAGATTGTGGTCAAACGAAAGTCTATTTAATATACCTACAAAATAACATAATGTAGGCCACATTTTTATAAGCTGGCGCGATTGTCTTTTGTTGTTTCATACAATTACTGACGTCACAAATCGAAGCCTTATAAAAAAAAGGGGGACCTTTTTAAATTTATTATGTCTGATCTGAACAGGTAAGTTACTAATTACTACATCAATTTATCAATTAATCAAATGTATTGCACTTTTTGATATGAAACATAAAAGTTAAAGGTGATTTATAATCTCACAATGTATTCTGCCCTATTTGACGTGCAATGTCTTAAAGTTTACAATAGTTACTTAATAAAATAATTAACCTTATACAATAAAAATGTAAAGAAAATTATACATAAAAACTAAGAAAAATAAAAAAAAAAAGAATTCGAAATTATTAATAATAAAAATAATACAATACAATCGTGAGACGTCTTATCGATTAGAAGTTTGCTTTTTTCATCTGTTTAATCTGTAAGTCCTAATTCTATATTATGAATTGTAAGTAGGTTAACTATACGAGTACTATTTTCTTTTTGATTAGGTATGTAAGTCAGTGATGTAACGCATTAGCTGTAAATAAAGTATAATGCTGTAGCTAATATGTTACGTATAATGGTGTAATTAGATAAAGAGGAAAGATTTGATGGTTTGTTTTTGTATTGACTAGGCTCCGAAACTACTGGACCGATAAAAAAAATATTTCATCCCTGAAAAGTAAGCTTTTTAAAGCTTACTTTTCAGGGAGTGAAAGATAACATCAAACATTTACTAAAGATATTTACAACGGCATATTTACCATTATTTGAGTTTTGAGCTTTTCAATATTTCGGCACAGTTTCATGCGCCGTGATAGTAAATATCCCGTTGTAAATACTTTTAGTATTAATAACCGCGATGGATATACAAGTTTTATCATACAAACATTTGCACGAGGCGGGAATCGAGCCCGCAACGTTCTACGTCGAAGGCGGACCATCGCCCGCCGCGCCATATCAGTCAACGGTCGTCTTGTTTCCTCTAGAATTAGAAAGAAGGATAATGGTAGACCATTTACCAGCGCGAACTGCCAAAACGTCAATATCCACTTGATACAGACTAATAATGCAAACCGACATCCTCAAAGCTCTTCAATTATACGTTTTTGCGACCACCATAAGTCAAAATGTATAATTTCGCCTGTCATCCGCCCCATCTCTATCTTGACCAAAACCTACGTTAGGCCTCCGGAACTACCTGCTAGGACGGGAAGAAAAAAGTTGGCAAGGGTGAGTTTTATAGAAGGGCTTGGATTCTGTATCTTCAGAATCAGTACAGCTCGTCAATTTAGGTCTATTCGTGTCGTGAGGTGACGTGTGTCGTATTATTTATAAAATTTTGCTCAAAATTGGTTCATATTCTTCTGTTTATTATTCGGAATCGATGGGTCACCTTAAATCCTAGTTCGCTTATTTTACTGAAAGGAAACGTTGCTTTATTTTTAAAAAGAAAAAAAATCGCATTCACAGTTCTACTAAAAATTGCTTGTCTCACCTGGGAACTGAATAAACAAAAATAGCTGTGTTAGTATGCGAATAAGTAGGATTATTGTTCAGGATGACATTTGTCTAAAATTTAAATGTTAATATAATCAGGAACCAAATTGGAATTTTGCGTTTTTGAAATCATTAATTGTTAGGATTGTAATAAGGATGTTAGAGCTTAGAGCTGACTGCTTCTGAGAGGACCTTAAACCGCTCTCTTTTCTTAGTTTTAGTCCGTCTCTAGTCTAGCCAGCCAGAGACAAAAATAGGTAGTCCTATCATAGATAGTAGATATACCTATCATAGAAGTTTGGTCTGTCTGCATGTACTTCTTCAGTATCGGATTTGGTCTCTCAATAAATATTCTTTGGAGGATTTGAGAATAAGTCCACATCATCTTTGGTCCATATGATCTGAGGAACTCTAATCGTCAGCGGTACCTAAAAGCCGCTCTCGTTCTGAGAATAAGGGGCCGGAATGCAACCTGTTTTGTGGACGCGAAAAAAGGCGCACCAAGAAAAAAACATGGCTGCTCTCAGCTGATTGTACATGTAGACGTATTGAGGCGCCCCCCTACCATGAGACTACATTCCAATGAGATGGTAAAGAACCTAACTCATGTTAATAATTATTGCCTACTTGTGATTGCTAGGTATTGCTAGGTTATAACATAGCTGATAGGTAAACAGGTTTACCTTTAACCTAATCACAAGTCAGGGCTGTCGGTGTCGATTTCTACTAGGTAAGGTAGGTAGGTTAGGTAGGTACCTTGCATAGCCCTGCCCTCAGATGAATGCAACTTGGATATATGGCATAAATAAGTATACCTAATGACTTGATTTATACTAACATAGATGATACTTGAAACTTTACCGAGGTAGGTAGGTAGGTATCTATGTAACGTTTCACAACATGCTTATAGGTAGTAGAACAGTAGTTATGTTATATCGTTCTAATTAACAGTTCGAAGAAATGTTGGACAAGACTTTGCCTGGAGACAGCACCTTAGCGATGAGAAAACGATATCAGCTGTCGCAGCCCAACGTAGTACAGGGGACCGGCCAGACTTGTTTTGCCGCCCAGCTGATTGGCGCCGAAATCGGCTAACAATAACCTAAAAGCAACTCTTTGACCTGCTTCACAATGTCTATTGTCACCAAAATAATGTATTTTTACTGCATTTTACAACAATAACTTTTTTTATGCGCTATTTTGCTTGAAATGAGCACGTAATTTGAATGTTCTCACGTGCGCATCAGCTGTTTTGGCGCGAACGCCATTTTTCGCCGGAACTGGTTAGGTTGCTATGAACTTATACTGGGTTTTACAGTTCTGATACATACAAAACTGGAATGACCTCCACACTGAGGTTAAGGTTAGGTACGTTTACAACCCGAAGATGGAACTCGCGCGTTATCAATCACCTAGAGAAGATGTCTATCATATGCATCTCTTCTAGGTGATTGATTACGGCATCAACATCTTTTGATGTTGCCTGCTGTGCTGATGCTTAGACAACTAGGTAGGTTCAAATTACTCTAGGTGCCTATTAGGTGCCTAAATAACCACTTGGTTAATGGCATTATATATTATTATTTTAATGACTATTATTGACTGTTTATGATTAATCTTGATTTTATTGTGCGATTATTATAATTTTATTGTGAATTTTTAAATGCTGAATATTTTTAGCTACTGACAATTTATAATGTTTATTTTACAATATGACTGCATGTGATTTCAAATCTAATTAGTTATAAAATCTTTGTACGCTCGAAAGAGTAGATTGTGTAGACCGAAAATTATATTTAAGACCTGATGTATTACATACCACAATCACAATGAATAAATGGTTTCAATGGTTTCAATGGTTTCAATGGCAGTTTGGAATTGAATTCGAACTTTTACCAGAACTGTTATGTTCTTACCTTATCTTTTTAATTTAACTATAATGAAAAACACTATAATGAAAAAAAAAATCCCTACTGAAATAGTCATAAGATCTGACATATACCTAGTATTAATATTGTATTCTTGGACGATTGATATAATTTTGTTTGGGTGTTGGCTGATATTAACTTGTCGTCTTATGAAGATTAATTTGAGCAAGGAAACTAAGTAAGTAATGTAAGAAGCTGTGTGCATATACTGTAAATGTTGGAATATGTATTGGTACACCATTCAACTTGTCTATGAGGCTGAGATTAAAGTAAGGATTTATGATTAAATCAATGCTTTACATCTGTCAATGTCGTCTCGTTGACACTGACAGAACTCAACTCTAAAATCTGTTCTGCGTAACAATCAACGTAATGATTACTTGCTCTCTCTCTGTTCTGAAATAGCACACACAACATGTCTGTATAAAGCTGATTTTCTATATCCAATAATTAAGTGTTAATCGTATAATGTAATTCCTAATTGTTTTCACTAGACAATAATAACTATTGTGCTATGTGATTCTGTTCGTTTATTTTCACTCGCCGGTTCCAACCCACCAACCTAACCTATCTTCACTGTGCATCCACTGTGTGTAGGATTTACATGGACAAAGCTAGGCCTAGGCTAGGCTACTCACCGCCTGGCTGGCTCTCTGCTCAACAGGTTATGGGCCCAGGTCCCAGGATTATCACAACTGATTACGGGCACAGTATTTAAGAAGAGGAAGACATTCTACACTTGGGTGCCGGCGAGGACACGAACACGAGGAAGCGGATTTTATATTGTGTGCAATGTCACAGCAGCCGCAAGAAGGTGCCGTTGGCGGGCACACGCCTCATGTGTCGCCAGCAGGTCTGTACACTTTTGACAAATTGGATGGAATTGGCTCGTATCACAACTGGAAGTTCCAGATGCGAATGGCGCTTATCATGGAAGGCTTATGGTCATGTATTGATGGTTCTGAGACTAGCAGCAGCACGGATCAAAAAGCTTTGGCTAGAATATGCTTGGCAGTTAAACCGAATTGCATCCAGTATTTGCGCGATGCTACAAGCGCAAAGCAAGCTTGGAAAATCCTCCAGGATGTATTTGAGGATAAAGGACTTTATCGGAGGGTTGTGCTTCTAAGAAAACTTCATAGATCCGACTACCATGAATATAATTCAATGGGAGCTTACATCGAAGGAATAATGACCCTAGTACAACAACTTGCAGACATCGGAAGGATCATTGATGATAAAGAAGTTGCAGAAATTTTACTCAGCGGTCTACCACAGGATTTTGATGTTTTGGTTTCTGGTCTGGAAACAGCAAACCTCTCCGAAACTCTCACGAGCGAAGCAGTGCGAGCTCGACTACTTCAAGAGGAGTTCCGAAAATCCACTAAAAATGGCAAATCAAATGATGATGTGGTTTTATTTACGAAGAGGAAACCACTTAAGTGCCATTACTGCCAGAAGCAAGGGCATGTCAAATCAAAATGTTTCAAGTTGAAGAATGATTTGAAGAAGCAAAGCAGTAGCGATGTCAACTTAGCTGCGGGGTCTGCGGACACACTGTTGGTATCAGCAGTGTCACTCTTATCTGTTTACGGAAGCGTGGACTGGATAGTGGACTCCGGGTGTACTTCGCACATGTGCTGTGATATGGACCTTTTTAGAGACATTGACTTAAATTTTAAATCAATAGTTACAGTTGCTAATGGAGAAGCACTGAAATGTCAGGGTCTTGGTGCCGTCTCTTTGAATCTCAATAATAGTAGTGATCTAAAGATTTTGCAAAATGTAATGTTTGTTCCTAAATTGACTACTAATCTTATATCCGTTAGTCAGCTAACTAGATTAGGTTTTAGAGTAGTATTTGAACAAGATAATTGCAAAATAATGGATCCTAAAGGCCAGCCTTTTACTAGTGCAACATGTTTCAGGGGTATTTATAAACTTGATTGATTTTTTAACCCAAATTGTATTTCAGAATGTAATGTTGCTACCACAGGTGCTTGTAAGCAAGCAGAACAAAGTTCTTTAGCAGCTATTTCTAGTGTGCCATTGGAAATATGGCACAAGTGACTTGGGCATTTGAGCTTGCATGGTTTGTATGGAATACGGAGTCTTGCAGATGATGTTGTTTTTGAAGATGACTGTCATGGTAAGTTGAAAATTTGTATTTCATGTTTTAAGGGGAAGCTTACAATGAAATCTTTCCCTAAGGGCCAAGCAAAAAGAGCTCATGATCTTTTAGAGTTAATACTCTCAGATGTTTGTGGGCCTATGTCAATCAATAGCTGGGGTGGTGCATGTTATTTAGTTACATTTACTGATGACTTCTCTAGAAAAAGTTTTGTTTATCTTATGTGTCATAAGAATGAAGTCATGATAAGTGGGTAAAACAATCAAGCGTTTCAGAACAGATAATGGAGGGGAATACTGTAGTAAAATCTCAGAAAAGTTTCTGTCTAGTGAGGGCATTATTCATGAAACTAGTATTCCCTAGTCCTGAGCAGAACGGCGTATCTGAACGCCTTAATAGAACCCTTATGGAAAAAGCCAGGTATATGCTCTCTGAGGCCTGCCTCGACAAGCGTTTTTGGGGAGAGGCTATTGCTACTGCAATATACCTACAGAATCGAAGCCCCATGGCTGCTTTGTCCGGCAGTATTCTTGAACAGGTGTGGACAGGTTCCAATGTGACCCTAAGCCACTTGAGAGTATTTGGTTGTAAAGCTTTTTCATTGATTTCAGAACATAACCGTCACAAGCTCGATGCAATGTCATAGGAGTGTATTTTTTGTGGGTTATTGTGAAATGTCCAAGGGTTATAGATTAGTAGATCCAACTGAACCAAAGAAAATAATTAAATCCAGAAATGTCCATTTTATTGAATTGACGGACTTTAATGTAAAATCTAATATGATGAACTGTGATATTAATTCTAATAAGTTGGATTGTGATATAAATACTAATGATATTATTAAATCTAAAATGATAATTAATAATAGTAATGTTAAATCTAAAATGATAAACTTGATAAATACTAATGATATTATTAAATCTAAAATGATAAATAATAATAGTAATGTTAAATCTAAAATGATAAACAATGATAATATTATTAAATCTAAAATGATGAATAATAATAATTTTAATATTAATGACAAAGTTTGTGTTCCAATGTTGAACTGTGATAATGGTAATTCTAGTGAATTGATACCTCCTTCTGCAATTTCAGGTGGTGAAATGGAGAGTGAACGTGTTGGGACTGAGGCCCCCAGCACAAACACGTCTGCCAGTGCTGATGGGTCAGCATCGCCATTATTCGTCGACTGCGACCAGGTGGAAGAAAATGAGCAGTCTTGGGCAGAGGAGAGCGACCATATGGTGGAGTCTGAGGGCAACTCTATGCTGGATACAGACCGAGCAATTTTCATCCTGTACGGAGTACAAGGGGTATGCCACCTTAAAGGTATGATGACTGCGAGTATGATTATTCTCTCTACTCTCATGGGCAGATTGCATTTGACGAACCGTTATCATATGAGGCTATGGCCAGTCATTTTCGCGCGAAGTGGCAAGCAGCCATGCAAGCCGAGTATGACTCTTTGTTAAGCAATGGTGTCTGGAAATTAGTCGAGAGACCACTGGATAAAAACATCGTTAAATGTAAGTGGGTATTTAAAGTCAAGCAAGATACTTCTGGAAATTTTGACAAGTATAAGGCTCGTCTAGTTGCTCGCGGTTTTAGTCAAAAACATGGTATTGATTATGATGAGACATTTTCCCCAGTAGTCAGACACTCAACAATGCGGATATTGTTTAATTTGGCAAATGAGTTGGACATGGACATAGAGCACTTAGATGTAACTACTGCTTTCCTTCATAGTCAACTAAAGGAGGAAATATTTATGGAACTAACCTATAGGTTTTATGACTGATAATAATAAAGTCTGTTTGTTACAGAAAAGCATCTATGGTTTGAAACAAGCAAGTAGGGCGTGGAATGAAACTGTAAATAAATTGCTACTTACTAATGGTTATTCTCAAACAAAATGTGAACCTTATGTGTATGTTAAGAGAAACTCTAGCAATTTAATTATTTTATAAATGTGATAATAATGTGTCTGACAATGATTATAATTTTAGAGAATTGATAGGTAGTTTAATGTACCTTAGTGTCTGTACTAGGCCAGATATAACATAATGCATGTAATGTTTTAAGTCAATTTAATAATTGTTATGATAAGACTCATTGGTTAGCAGGAAAGAGGATCCTTCGCTATTTAGCTAAAACTATTGATTATGGTTTAGTTTTTAGTAAATGTAATAATTTAGACCTTATAGCTTATGCTGATGCTGATTGGGCGAATGATCCTATTGACCGAAAATCTTATACTGGTTTTGTAATAAAGTTAGGGTCTAATACTGTTAATTGGGAGAGCAGAAAACAGCGCTGCGTCGCTATGTCAAGTACTGAAGCAGAGTACTTATCCATAAGTGACGCCTGTAAGGACATTCTGTTTATCAAACAGTTTTTGTTTGAGATAATGAATAGAAATATTGTGTGTCAACTATTTAATGATAATCAGAGTGCCCAGAAAATCTTGAAATCTATTCAATGTCATAAAAGGACAAAGCACATTGATGTACGCTATCACTTTGTAAGAGATTTGATTTCTAAAAATTGTATTTGTGTCTCATACATGCCTACTACGGAAATGATAGCTGACATTCTAACAAAAGCTTTGTCTTCCTGTAAACATAATGGCTTTAGGTTTCATTTAAATGTAAGAACTCCATGAAGTTGTATTGTATAACTGTAATGAGGGTTGGAGTTCCGTTGTATGGTGTAAGGGGAAGTGTTGGAATATGTATTGGTACACCATTCAACTTGTCTATGAGGCTGAGATTAAAGTAAGGATTTATGATTAAATCAATGCTTTACATCTGTCAATGTCGTCTCGTTGACACTGACAGAACTCAACTCTAAAATCTGTTCTGCGTAACAATCAACGTAATGATTACTTGCTCTCTCTCTGTTCTGAAATAGCACACACAACATGTCTGTATAAAGCTGATTTTCTATATCCAATAATTAAGTGTTAATCGTATAATGTAATTCCTAATTGTTTTCACTAGACAATAATAACTATTGTGCTATGTGATTCTGTTCGTTTATTTTCACTCGCCGGTTCCAACCCACCAACCTAACCTATCTTCACTGTGCATCCACTGTGTGTAGGATTTACATGGACAAAGCTAGGCCTAGGCTAGGCTACTCACCGCCTGGCTGGCTCTCTGCTCAACAGTAAATACCTATGCGGACTTCTTTGTACAAATATGCTGTTTAGGATATACGTTATATTGGTGCAATGTTGTCCGTAAATAGATAATATTGTGGTCAAGATTATAATTATTGTGCATACCTACAACTTTTTGCTGTATAAAGCTGACAAAAGAAATCAGCAGATATATTAATATTTAGGTTTAGCCTCCAAGGGTCGTGGGACTCGTGGGAGAGCAGTCTAATGTCATTGTGCAACTGACAGTGACAAACGCTCAGGTGGATAACCAGAAATCAAGTGATCGCCATTGTTATTTCCTAAATATCATCCCGCACAATAGATTTTGAATGGCCGAGAAAAAACCGTGAAAAAATCAGGTGGGTTTGCGGGGGCCAGGTCAGAATTGTTGTGGTGTTGTTCGAAGGGATTTTGGACGGATTTTAGTTCTACTAGGTTTTTTCAGCAGTGTGAAGCTGGCTTAGAAATTCTAAGTTAGAATTGAGGCATTGCACTACCCCAACTCTTCCCGTGGGTGCCTTAAGAGGCGACTAAAGGATATCCAACGGAGAACGACAGTAGCGCCTCCTAAAGAACAATCAGACAACGGAGCGAACTCTAATGAGATTGGCCCAGGTCCATGTGCATCGAGTTACAAATTTTAAAACAATATTTTATATAAATGCAAGCTAAGCAGAGCTTTATTAATATATATGTCGCAGCCGGAACGTAGAATTAGCCCGTTTGTAAAACAGCTAGGCCGTTTACAAAACGGCGCCATTCAGCAAAATGCCTAGGCCGATTGTAGAACGATCGGTGAAATCAACGTTCTACAATATGGCTGATCATCTGAATTAGCCCGTTTAGGGAATGGCTAGGCAGTTCACCGTGCTTAGGCCGATCGTCAAATGAAGATAACTGTTTCTGTGTACGAGGCTCCGTCTGCGCAGAATCTACAGATACCTACATATTATATTTTATTACCGGCTATGACATTAATTATCTGCCAAGGAAAGTTGCTTAAAAATTGGGTTCGGAGGTTAGCTCAAACAGAGACAGCGATACCTAACTACCTACAGTAGAACACAATTTTAAAAGTTGGTCGTTTGGTACCTACCGTGCATACCATAACGTGCATTTAAACAGCTGTTATTTTATCTTTACTACATCCTCAACCTCAACAACTTGTACTGCTAGACGCAGACTTCCCCTGATTAGCTCCTTATTGGCGTTTGTACCATGAGGGGTAGTGACCATAAACTTCACGCCTGTGCTCCACGCTTGGCATAGGGATTAGGGATTGCAGTTCGGTGGAAAATTGTTCAGCAGGGGTGCTGCTGCAAACCCTCGGTGGATATCCCTTGGGGTGGTGCAAATTCTAAGCCAGCACCACTCGGCCACATTATTACAATACCTACCTACTTCAATTTTATTGAGGTATATTAAAGATTAGATTTTACAGAAGCTAAATTTTATGCACTGATTTTCATTATTATATAATATTATTAATAATCTGAGGCACTGTGACACTAGTATGGGATTCAAATAAAATACGTTTTACTTTAATCCCATAAAATACATTTCTTTAGTACCTACATTTCAGTGTTCTGAAGTTTGGTTAGGAAATATTTAGGCAGGTATTTCTCGCACAAGCAAAACCGCGCGCCATTACTACTAATTAGTAATCCACGGTATAAAAAGATATAGCCGTTTTACAATCGGGCTAGGTTTGAGTCAGCCAAATCGTTGAACGTTGAGCGTTTTACAATTGGCCTAGCCATTTAGCTGAATGGCGCCGTTTTGTAAACGGCCTAGCCGTTTTACAAACGGGCTAATTCTACGTTCCGGCTGCGACATATATATAACTTCTATCTTAATGGGTACTAAATAACTTATATACTCAATACAATACACTACATTTTTTTTTTGTTTTTTATCATACCGCACCGTAGGATGCTAGGATTGTAAAATTTGTAACTCGATAGGTTTATTTAAATATGGCTCATAATTTTGTGCCACTCCCATCCCATGGCGAAAACTTATGAGCCCCTTTAATACCTAGGGAGTGAGTAAAGTAGGGATGCAGTTGATGATGATAAATTGTATTGTAGTATTTGTAATCAACCTAATTGCTTTAACATTAACCAAACTGCAGGAATCAGATTGTAATTGCAATTTTTATTTAATATGTATGAGGTACCTGCTTAGGTATTTAGTTACTGTAGTGCCTTGCCTTTTTTACTTACCTATCCCGATTTCAAGGATAATAATTTTGGTTTAAAAAACTATAAACCGACTTTAATTATACAGTTTTTTCATGGACCCCATTGTCAAAAGATATTAGATAAGAAAGTTGTTTTCTCTTTCTTTTAGCAAAGGGTAGGTAGGTATAGGTAGGTTGGTAATTAATAACGAGCTACCCAACTATTACACAAGCTCTGCTTGCTGTGGCGCTAGTTCATGCTGTGTGGATTGTCCAGCATTATTTATTAGGTCCTTACATATGAAATTGGCGTTTTTCGTACTGGCCACTTTAATCACAAATTTCTCCTCTTTGGTAAGGAATTCCAAATTCAAATTTGTACAGCTATAGACTCATGTATTTGTCCTTCGATGATCGTCATTCATTTGTTTTTTTCTTCTGTTTTTTTCTGTTTGCGTCACTCATTTTACAAAATGGAAAACTTAAAATATCGCATTATTTACGAGTACGAGTTCCGCCGTGGCACTAGTGCTGCGGAAACAACTCGAAGGGTGAATGATGTGTATGGCGGTCGTGTTGCAAAAGAAAACACAGTTCGTTTTTGGTTCCAACGTTTTCGTTCTGGAAATTTCGACCTGCAGAACAAGCCCCGTGGACGGCCTGAGACTCAAGTTGATAATGAAGAGTTGAAGGCTATTGTGGAAGCGGATCCATCGCAAACCACGTCCGAGTTAGCTGCAGGCTGCGATGTTAGTGATAAAACTGTTTTAATTCACTTGAAGCAAATTGGGAAGATTAAAAAGCTTGAAAGGTGGGTACCTCACGAATTGACTGAAGCAAACCGGCAAACGCGCGTCGACTGCTGCGTTACATTACTAAACCGGCACAATAATGAAGGTATTTTAAACCGAATCATTACCTGTGATGAAAAATGGGTTCTTTACGATAATCGGAAGCGCTCAGCGCAATGGTTGGATCCTGGCCAGCCAGCCAAATCCTGCCCCAAGCGAAAATTAACCCCAAAAAAGTTACTTGTAAGCGTTTGGTGGACTAGTGCCGGTATTGTTCATTACAGTTTTCTCAAATCTGGCCAGACTATTACGGCTGATGTCTATTGTCAGCAATTGCAAACCATGATGGAAAAGCTAGCGGCTAAACAACCTAGGCTGGTCAATCGCTCCACGCCACTACTGCTTCACGACAACGCTAGACCACACACTGCGCAACAGACGGCTACTAAATTAGAAGAGCTTCAATTGGAAAGTCTAAGACATCCTCCGTACTCCCCGGACCTTGCTCCAACAGATTACCATTTTTTTCGAAATTTGGATAACTTCTTGCAAGGGAAAAAATTCAACTCCGATGGGGCAGTCCAAATCGCCTTCAAAGATTTTATTGATTCCCGTCCGACTGGTTTTTTTAGTAAAGGGATCAATGAACTACCTATAAGATGGCAAAAGTGCATAAAAAATAATGGTTCATACTTTGATTAATTAAATATATTATATTAAAAAATATTCGACTTTTTGTTCCTCCCATACAAAACGCCAATTTCATATGTAAGGACCTAATATTTATCTACCTATTTTTTTCGACTTACCATAGTGAATAAAATAACATGTCGGCCGAAGATCGGACTATGTATGTAGTGTCTTCACTTCACTTCTATACGTTTAAAAATAAAGAACACATTAGGAAAACATCCGGACTTACTTCCATACATTAGGTATCAATGACCCGGACAGCTCTTTTCAGATCTTAGGCGACCTAACTATACCTAGTACCTACAATGTATAAATTATGTAGATACATAACTCTTGTTATAAAATCATACCACACCCTGCAGCCAAAATTATCACTAAAGATCGACTCTACCTGTTATATTATCAATAGAAAAGGAACTATTAAATAAAGGTATTAGGCACGTCGGCGCTATTCCAGTTGAATTATGATCGGACACATTTTTTACACCATTTTATTTGGCGGCAATAAAAAAAGATGGCCGCCCGGCCGCCCGCATGAGACCAAAACAGCTGATTTACAAAAGAGTCGGATTGCGGTACTGAAATATGTAGGAACAAGGTACGATCGAGAAAAAATATAAACATTATGGGATAATACCAAGGACATGAGAAAAAAAGGCCTTTGAGGCCTTTGTCCAGGAATCGAGGAGATGCCTACCACGACGCACCATTTTTGTGCCTATATATTTTTTTACTGTTTATGTCCATTTACTTAGCTTATCATAAATACATATCTTTACCGATAAACTGTTGTACAGTTTGGTAGCAACTTAATATTGCAATGTACCTAAACTGAAAAAAAATTACTTTCGAACTTATTACGGATGTACGCGGGTTAACAACGAACCTTATTTGTGTTGGAAGAACACCAAAGAAGGTTCGTAGTTAACCTGCTTACATTCTAAATGACTTTTGAACTTTTGTACCTACTACCTACCTACCTACTTTTAAATTTGGATACATATAAATAAATACAAATACAAAAATACACCTTGAAAAATTTATAAAAGCGCGTTCCTTTATCTTTTGTGTTTTCATACAATCATCTATCCTGACGTTACATATCCAGGCCTCCAGTACCGACTTACATAAAAGAAAAACAATAGGGAATCGCGCCAGCTTTGAAAAATTGACCTAAAGACTATTTATGACATCACATCCTTCACATCTCACATCACATCACACTTTACACTAATATTATAAAGGCGAAAGTTTGGATGGATGTATGGATGTATGGATGTTTGTTACCTCTTCACGCCAAAACTACTGAACGGATCTGGCTGAAATTGCATATAGGTAATTCTAATACTGGAATAAAACATAGGCTACTTTTTATCCCATAAATCTGTTCCCGTGGGATGAAAATCACCTTTTAATGTTTTCACAGGAACAACGCGTGCGAAGCCGCGGGGCGCAGCTAGTAAATTAAAATGTCGTTACTAGCACTACCTACCATCTTACCAGATTTTTTTATTACCAGCACAAAAGATTAACAAAACTGCAGTACTTAACCTCAAATGATATTTCTTGTTGACGATATTTAATTAAACATAGGTTATGGAAAGTACCTACCTACTTGCTGATTTGAGATCCTTTCTTCAATAAATATTCTCAGACGAAATATTTATTTCGTCTGAGTAAATATTGTTACAAGACCAAGCATGAAACATGTGAATTTTAATTTATCAACTTCTGCGTTTATAAGATTAGTAGGATTATCTTTTAATCTAAAATACCTAGGCTTCTTTATAGCTCATCCATCATGATGAATCATGTTCATGGAAAAAACTGTAAAGAAAAACTAAAGATTTTTAAAACAAAATTAATTATTTTTAAACGTTTTATTGGAGCCCTAGTAATGCGGTAGGTAGGTAAGGTTAAGTTTCGATCACAAAGAAAAATCCTATTCTGCCAGACATCCGCCAGCTCTTCCTGTGGGAATTTTCGCAAAGAATTCCATATCCAAAACTGCAAATTGACCAATCACGTGTAACCTAACAGGAAATCAATTCAAAGACTCGCAAAAAACCATATTCCCGGTAGGCCCACTACTTGAAATAGTTCCACAATAATCTACTGTACGTTCACAAAACATGATTACACAAATAAAACCTCTTTCGTGAATTCAAAGAGGTTGTACTTGTGCCTTTGTGTTCGTTCAGTGGAGGTTCATTCATGATGATTTGCGTCGGTGGATGTGAAGTTGTGAACGCATCCGTTTTGTTCGTTTGGCGCCAAAAACTGGTAGGTACAATAGAGGTACAATACTGTTAATAGAGACCTTTTAGGTATTTTCTGTTTAAAATTGAATTTACAAAATAACAAAAAGACGTGTGGCACTCGGGGACTGCCGCGCTAAAGCTATTGCAATGCCATCTAGAGGCGAGTTGCTGAACAAACGTTATATTTCAAAAAGTCATTAAAAGTTCTACTATTCATCGATAGATGGCAAAACTAAAAAGTATCACCGCTGTTCCGGTCGGAGTGGGGAGCGTGATGTTTTTTCGTTACGGAATTTCTGGATTCGGTCCCCGCGCTCAAGGCCCGCGATAGAAGCTATGCAATAGCTTTATAAGAATTGAAAATAATAAATGAATCGTACCTAGGTATAATCTTAATTGTGACACTTAGTTTGTATTACCTAGTACTAGTACCTACTAACCTCAGACCAACAAAAAATATATAATATTTTATATAAAGTATATGTACTAAAATAAAAAATATAATAATATTTTTTGTTGGTCTGAGGTGAGTCTAGTACCTACCTATTGTTTATTAATTTATACAGTAGTATACACAATTTTCAATTCAGACTTCACACGACACAAACTTTACATAGATTAGGTAGGCAACGAGGTTTTACATATTGTAGGTAGGTAGGTAGAGTCTGTTCAAAAAGAGACGAGTCGTGGGAATTGAGGGCGCTCGTGTGCCAATTGACAACGTTTGTTCCGTTGACAACACTGCTCTGTCATTGCAGTAGGTACCTACGACTAAAAGTGTAAAAATCAAACCTTACCGTACAACGTTGCCCATAATTTTGTAATTTTCTTATATCTTTTTGAAAAACATTTTATTGAAGAACTCACTTCGTTTATCTATCTTTATTACCGAACAACGTTGCCCTTATTTTAATTTGACTCTTATATTACGGACATTGGCGAAATTATGTCAACCCAGACGTAAACGCCATTAAAAGAAGAAAGGAAAGGAAAAGGACTAAAAGTGTTAGTTCACCGCAACGCCACAACTCTTCTCATTTTGAACAGACTCTATTTTACCTACCGTACCTACATAGGTACTTATCTAATCTAGTTGTGACTATAAAAATATGTTTTTCAAACTTATTCAATAATGGTCTGCTGAGTTAAAAGAGCTACTAAGTAGTGTTATTTCTCACTCTGACTTATGTCAATAATAGAAGAAGACTGAGCGAGATTTAGTAGTGTGCTAAGTTAGCAGACTATAATGAATTTAATAGTCTCAACCTCAACGCCTGTATTGGTCCACGGCTGGACGCAGGCCTCCCCCTGATAAGCGCCGTAATGGCGTTTATCGAATGGGGGTAATGACAATAATCCCCACGCTGGGCATGCGGGATGGGAATCGCAGTTTGGTGGTAGAATGTTTCTCCAGGGGGCGCTGCTGCCCGCTCCTCGGTGGAGATCCCTTAGTTTCCTCTTACGATACCCATGGGAAGAATAGGGGTGGTGCAAATTCTAAGCCAGCACCACACAACTAACCTTACCCTTCATCATAATTATGAAAGTAAACGCGCAATGATTTATAATTTATAACTATTTTATGCCCCCGGATTCTATGGAAACGTACCTATAGTTATAGGTAAGTACGTGATTTATATCCCACGAGAAAATATTTTATAGCGATGATAGTCAGTCTTAGAATAAGCAGGCGACATCCTACATCAATGGTCATAGCTAGAGACCGTATTATATTTGCATATAATACGGTCTCTAGCGAATAGCCGCTTTTCAGCGGTTTCAGCGTGCATGTTTTATAAAAAATAAAAAATATGCATATTTACGCTCGATCTCGCTCAGAAAATGTCGTTTTATTGGTTTAATTATGTTTTCAATAATTAACTCGTAGTCAATTGACTCTTCCTGACATCTATTGGCGAATAGGAATACAATTTTGTTCGTGTTTTCAATAATCAACCTTATCTTAATTAGATTAAGAGTTAAACTGAAAAATATGTCTCTTCCTGCCATCTATTGTCATCATACTACTATAATTTCTAATAAGCACAATTTACCAAAAAAAACAGAGCGAAGCTCGGTCACCCAGATATTTTAAGGCCTGGAATAACACATCATAAACATCAGTTTGCGTGGTATAGTCGTGCAATGTCGCGGGGCGCAGCTAGTTATTTATATTTTTATATTATCAAACGCTGAAAAGCAGCATTCTTCGAAATATTATTACCATGACTTCGATTCATTTCTGGCTCAATGAAAGTTAGTGTTAAGTGTATAATGTCGATCCGTTCAGTAGTTTTTGCGCGAATGAGGAACAAACATAGATGTTTACAAACATTCACGTTTATAATATTAGTAGGATGTTCGATTATTAACAATTTAACAAAACCAACACAGCATTATCTAGCCTAGCCACAGAAATTGCAAGTATCCTATTATTACGATTTATATGAGTCTAGCCTAGCCTTAAGCTAAGCAGAGATTGTGCTCGCTCAATCTCTCATTCTTCCCATTGATTATGCTGATGTCTGCTACCTTGAAATAACCGAGGAGCAGCTTAATTGGAACGGCTTCAAAACGTGTGTATACGTCTTTTTATTTAGTTTTGTATACGTTTTGTTGTACTTCGTAAATTTTACCATATTTCGGAGTTCCGCACAAAACTGAAATGGCTTTTTGTCCGACTTCACCGGCATTCCCATATCCTTTCTGTTCTGTATATCATTATCTTTGACCCTGTGCCTAACTCCCTACTATTTAAAGGAACGTTTTCAATTCCTCCACAATTGTCATCCACATCCTTACCGTGGAGGACACGGTAAGTTTTTTGTATTATCTACCTCCCCTCAGTTTTCATTTGGCAAATGTTGTAGGTACCATACATCTGTATAAATTGAGATGATGCATTTTAGGACTGGTGTATAAGTAGGTGCTTGTATAAAAAAAAAATTCTCAAAGCTTTTTTTAATTATATTTTATTTCATGAATATATAACAATTATATACAGATAAGATAAGCATTATAAATAACTTATACATAAGTACAAAGATTGAAAATAAAAATTAATTACCAATAACATACAATTAATAAAAAACCACTTTAATATCTTCGTGGGCTTGTCAACATTGATCTTTCTGGGCCTAAAATATATATTAAATACTTTATACATTTTTAAAGAGATTAAAATACTTTTGTGTACATCTACAACTAATAGTAGTATATAATATAGTCTGTATATAAAAGCATCTGGTTTTTAAAGTAATAAATAAATAAATAGACATTAACTTACTAATTGACGATAAAAACAACCTAAAAACTAAGCTACAATTGGCGGTTTTATCGCTCGAAAGCGAACTCTACCAGACAACCATTTTATATTGAAGTTGCATAGCTTGTTAGCATCGATTTGGAAAGGCGACATGCTAAAAGTCGCATTATCGTGTTTTTTTAGTTACATCTAAAGATTATAAGAAAAAATTGTTAAAAAGTTAGTAAAATCGGTCCATAATTGACGAAGAAATCGGTAAACATCCTAAAAAAACAAACACACAAACGAACATCCTGAGGTCGGTAAAAAAGGAAATATGGAAGACCTTTCACAAATGGGAAGACGAGTTAAACAGTAGCTGGAACGGTAGTCTGTTCAAAAAGAGATGAGTCGTGGGAATTGAATTTTGGGGGACAGTATCGCTCACGTCCGTAGGTGTTGACCCTCTGATACCCTACACGTGTCCTCTGGGTGGTGCTAAGAGCGATACCCTCTGGTGGTAGGTTTCGGCCGTGGCTTGTCACCACCCTCCGGACTGGGTCAGTCCGTGAAGCAACTCAGTTGTGTTTCGGAATGTAGTCCGGAGTAGCCATCTTCTAGACCTTCGTGATACATCGTCGGCCGCATCTTCGCTTTCCATCATGTGAGAATTGTGAGATTGCGGTCAAACGAAGGACTATTTCTGATAAAAAAAAAAAAAAAAAAAATTGAGGACGCGTGTGCCAATTGTCAACTTTTGTTGCGTTCACAACACTGCTCTGTCATTAAATAAATAAAATTGTTTATTTCTTTAACTCAATATATATTTTTAATTGCTTTGGAAATCCCCTTTTAAGTATAGAGATACCTGTTTTAGGGGGTTTCGCTCCTGCCTTATGGAAAATAACTCTAACAGATTAAGTAGATTTAATGTAAAAAGTTATACATAGCTTATATTTTATAAAATAAAAATTCATTGCAGTAAGACAAAAGTGTTCCTTCTTTCTTTTGTTCTTTTAATGGCGTCTACGTCTGGGTTGACATAATTTTGGCAATGTCCGTATTATTAGAGTAAAACAAAAATAAAAGCAACGTGGTTCGGTAATAAAGATAGATTTTAAGGAAGTGAATTCTTCAATAAAATGTTAATTAAAATGATATAAGAAATTTAAAAATTATTGGCAACGTTGTACGGTAAGTTTTAATAGTGTCGATTCTGTTGTTTTAGAATTACATAAAATATGCTAAAATTAGGATTTACGAATGTCAATTAAACGATAGCTTTTGAAATTGAATAGTTATCTTCTATTTGACATCAAAACTAGGTATAATAAAGATTTAGAAATAGTTGGGAATCAATTAAGGAATCGAAGTGCTTGGCCGGATGTCGCCCAGTTCCACACCGACAAGTTATGTAAGAACAGTTAGACTTAGTTATGCTAAGATTGTATTAGTTGATAAGCGATAAACTTGCTAGTGGTTTCTTTTTCACTTCTTCCGCTAGTGGACAAAAAATTAAAGTGAATTAGAGTCAATTTGACTCTGACTCTAAATGTATCGTTTGACATTCCTAAATCCTAATTTTAGCAAATTCTAAAACAACAGAATAGACACCATTATCCACGTATATTTTAAATTGAATCAATTGGAAAAGTGTAAGTTCACCGTAACGTCACGACTCTTCTCTTTTTGAACATACTCTACTGATTTAAAGCTTATTGACTAATTATAATTTTTATTAACTATACCGTGTCCATTTTGAATGAAGCATGTTAGTAAACAAACTACGTCACAAATAACAAAATCTCACTTGCTTGGCGTCGAGTTTCAGATATAATTGTAAGCAATTTTTATTGAAGGGAGGATCTAAAATCGACAAGTAAATTACGTAAATTACGTATAAAACGCGCCAACAAAGTGAATTTTAGGTTAAGTGGGGGCGGTTTGTTTACTGACATGCTTTATTCAAAATGTACACGGTATAGACCAAATTTATTTGGCAGGACTATATAATGCCATCCTTATTATTTTGATCGTTGGGGAGCGTTCAAGTATTACGTAACGCAATTCGGGGGGGCGGGGGGGTCTCGTAAAACGTTACGATGCGTTACAGGGGCGGGAGGGGGTCTTTCTTACAACACGTTACGTAACATTATTTCTTCTTTTATATAACAAATTAGGGAATTAAAACTCCCAAATTGGAATTTTAAAATGATGAGGGAAAATTGGAATAAAAAACTATAACATAGGTAACTTTTTGCGACTTCAGAGTAAAAATTATCACTTGAGTGTTACGTAACGTTTAGAAAGGGAGGGAGGGGGGTACAGAAAAACGTTACGGAGCGTTACAGTGGGGGAGGGGGGGTTAAAAATCTTCAAAAATTGCGTTACGTAATACTTGAACGCTCCCTTATGACAAGGACGGCGATATTTTTAGTCCTGTCTAATAAGTTAGCCAGGTGGTGCCGGCTTAGAATTTGCACGTAACCAACTCTTCCCGCGGGTGTGTGTCGTAAGAGCCGACTAAAGGGATATCCACTAGGGGCGAGTAGCAGCGCCTCCTGCAGAACAATTCTACCACCGAATTGTGATCCCCAACCCGCATGCCCAGCGTAGGGATTATGGGCGCTCTTCAGGGGGAGGCCTGCGTCGAGCAGTGGACCAATACAGGCTGTTGAGTTTGAGGTTGAGAATCGCCATCTACTATTTACAAGAATTCGTCGAATGCCGTTTCAAAGACGTCCGAGTAGAGAATTTCATTCCACACTTCAAACACGAAAAAGGTTTTATACCCGCATGGATATTCATATGCCTTCTTAAATGCGTCTTAGCTGTAAACCTCGTTGTACACAAATCACAAGAAAACCTCTTAATCCCATCATGGATGTTCCTCACATGAGCCGTGAGCTGGCAACTCTGTTTATACGCTTTATCACACAAATGACATGCGTGGGGTAATTCTCCCGTGTGTATTACCATGTGTTTATTCAAACTCCCCGTTTGCGAGAAGGATTTACCACAGATTTCGCATGAGCAGACTTTTTCTCCGGAGTGGGTTCGCTTGTGAGCTTGTAGGACCGCTTTGGTGCGGAACTTCTTTTCACATTCATCGCATGGGAAGGGTCGCTCATCGTTATGAATTCTCATGTGGAGTATCAAGTGAGCATTACTAAATAGTTCTTTCTTACATAAGTCACAGATGTGTTTCTTTTTCTTATGTTTACTCCGTACTGTAGACGCATCGAGGATTATTCTCGTGGAAGAAGGTAGAGGTTTCTCTTCATTTGTCTCTCCGTGTATCTCTAAATGTTTTCTAAACATTGTGTATATGTCGAATTTTAATTCACATTTGTCACATACAAATGGCTTGTCTCCAACATGCGCTCTCATATGTTTATTTAAATCATTTTCTTCATCAAAAGTCATGTCACATACGTTGCAAGTAAACGGGTTTTGCATATGTAAATACATATGTCTTTTCAAGCTTGCCGCATGTCGGAACGTAGAATCACACATATTGCAAGGAAAAGGTTTCAAACCTTCATGGATAAGCATATGTTTGGCCAGACCGCTTTGGTCTGCGAAGGAGTTTTTACACTTTTTGCAACCGTAAGGCTTTACACCTGTGTGGACTCTTTGGTGTCGATCTAAGGAGCTTTTATAGGGGAAGCCAATACCACAGAGGCTGCATATAAAAGGCCTGCCTTTAGCATGTACAATCATGTGTTTCTTCAAGCCGTCGGCCTCTGTAAAACCTAATTTACAAGTACTGCAGAAGTATGGCTTTTCTGTATGCATTCTTATATGTCCTTCCAAGTATGGCTTTCGTCGAAATGTCCTGTTGCAAATATGACAAGCATATGGCATTTCTCCTGTATGTATAGTCATATGTCCTTTCAACGCACTGAGGGTGGAATACGACTTGTCACATTTCTTGCAGTAATTTCTTTTGTTGTGTAACTTTATGTGAGATATAAGTAATTTCTTGTTATGGAATTTCAAGCCGCACTCATTACAGTTGAGGTATACAACCTCTTTCTTGATTTCTTCGGAGGCTTTTTCAACTTTGGTGAATATTTCTTCGATAGGTTCCTCGTTGTCAAAGTATTCTTCTTTGATGGAAACTTCTGTGTCTGTGCCATCATTTGAGCCGTCGTAGGAAACCGATTCTAATATGGCTATTGAAAGGGTTTGCGTAGAAGATAGATTGAGTGTTGCCACCGTTTCTTTTGTTATCTGAAATGAAAGAAGTAACATTAGGAAAAAGATGTGATGATCTTTTTATCACGCTAAGTGGTGACGACTTAGAATTTTCACCATTCCGACTTACTACGTGTCTAGAGAGGCGACTAAGGGATATCCACCGGGGGCGGGCAGCAGCGTCCCCTGCAGACCGATTCTACCACCTAACTGCGATCCCTAGCATGCATGCCCAGCGTGGGAATTATAGGCAAGGGGCCTTGATATAAAAGCCAATAAGTAGCTTAATAGGGAGAGGCCCTAATGTAAGTAGTCAAACTACGATAGTTTTCATAGTAAAAAAAAAGATTTTTGTTTTATTTATTTTCCTACCTAACAAACCAGATGGTTGCCTCATTATCTGATTATTTGTATTGACGACCTCTGTGGCTCAGCAGAAGGTCCGACATTTGTCCCGAGAATCGAATACGCAACCTCCTGTTACGTGTTGTGCTTTTTGCGGATGTGTTCTGAGTATTATTAACCAACTTCAAAAAAAGAAGAGGTTCTCAATTCAACTGTTTTTTATGTTGGTTATCTTTACGTTGTTAACTTTTTACTGGTTGGTTCGATTTTCTAGTTTCTCTTTTTTTATTTGAAAGCTGGTGTTTCCCGTGTGGTCTCATTCTAATTTGGTCCAGTTCTGACAATGGGATCCATATAATTGAATTCGGTTTATGGATTTTTAAAACAAAGTCAATAGGGTAAATGCATCGATTTTTTTTATTGTTTTAATCGATTCTTCAGGTCATTATTTAACCGAGGAATGATAAGACGCTCACTGAATTTCGCATTAACAAGGTAAAAAAAACAAATCAAAACTACAATCATTTTCGGGTGATAAAAACGCTGCCATATTGGCGCCATGTTTATGTGACGTCGACGTTCACACTCGATTAAAACCTTTGGTGACGACCTCGGTAGTGATCATCTCAGGAAAAAGGTTTTCCGAAAAAACTGAAAATAATCGACAATACGAAATGTCAAGTGGGCAGAATAGTGTCAAATCAAGGTGCAGCAAGCAGAATAAAAAAGAAGAAATGTGTACAGTGATGTCACGTCCGCTCTAGTCAATGGCGTAGCGTTTTGAAATTTTGCGATTGATATTTAAAATATCAATTTTTCAATGGTTAAATTCTACAATAAATACATCTCAAAACGCAAAAATAAATATGTAGATATGTTTCTATATCAATAGAGAATACGTATATATTTTTTTAGCCATTTTGAAATCACATGCATATACCCTATTATCTTTGTATAGTACTACCAATGTATTGTATTAAGTATATCAGTTATCTAGTCTAGTACCCATAACACAAGGACTTACTTTGGGGCCAGATGGTGCTGGGTGGAATGTCCAGCATTAATTATTTATTTGTGCTGTAGTCAAGAAGTTGAGCGGTTGGTGTAATCTCCTGTAATCTCACTATTTGTTTCATCTGTAGGTACTCGAATTTGTCAAAAGTTTGATATTCCTATCAGAAAAAAAATGTTGAACAATTCACACAGCATTATCTAGCCCTAAGCTAATCAGTGCTTGTGTTATGGGTACTAGATAACTGATATACATAATACATAGTCATTACTTAGAAATCATCTAGAACACCCTGAAAATACAACAGTAAAACTTCTCCAAGTGCTGTGCCTACGAACTGAGCTGCTGGCTTGGTCAACAGCAGATCGCCCAGAAACTTCTCTGCAGCTGAGACATGCAGATGTAGCTAAGCTACCAGCAAGAACAAGTGACTGGCTTAATTCTAATTCTACGTGAGGGAACTAGGATCTGCACTGAGACCTCACATGGTAGTGTTTTGTGCATTGTCCCCCAATCCAGCCTTTTTTTTTTTTTTTCTTCGGCGAGGAAAATTCGTTTACGAATAGACTGGTCTGGGGAAGACCAGAATTATGTGGGACTCGACGCCCTGAGAAGGGCGTAATACCCACTAAAAACCTCTCCGGTGTCCTTCTTTCGCCGAACCACGGGAACATAATAACCTCCGCGATCCGACTGGCGTCCCCTCGTCCTCCCATACTTAGCCAGCGAGCCCACCATTCCACACACTCGCCGACTCCATTCTTCCGTCACCTTTCCTACTCCTCCTCTATTGGGACACAACAGGACATACACAGTTGAATGCTTATGTCGACTGCTGTGCCCAAATGAGCATTTCTCCCCCCATACTACCAGGTGTGGGTCTCACATTTACCCCCACTCCAGCCTAAACAGGTTACTGTTTTCCTGTCTTTGAGAGGGAATATCAATTATGTGTGTTTATTTATTTAATAAGGGCAACCAACTAGAAGTAACACAAGATATCACAAAATTATTACCGTAAAACTTAAAACTAGTGCGCTCTAAATTACAGCCACAACACGCGCAAAATGTGTTTAATGTTTTTCATGCGTTTACAGTCGCCGTGTGGTGCCGGCATAGAATTTGCACCACCCCAACTCTTCCCGCGGGAGTCGTAAGAGGCGACTAAGGGATATTTACCGGAGGCGGGCAGCAGCGCCTCCTGCCGAAAAACTTCGCCACCATACTGCGATCTCAACCCGCATGCCCAGCGTGGGGCTTATGGGCACTACCCCCCATGAGATAACAGCCAATAAAGGCGTAGGGGGAGCCCTACGTCCAGCAGTGGACCAATATAGACTGTTGAGGTTGAGGAGTTTACAGTCTGTTCGACGCAACCATAATTTCTGGTGTTCTCTTTCCGAGTTTTTTGAATTCTGCTGTGTGCGGGTTTGAGAGTTTGATATCCTGTTTTGTTGGGGTTTGTCAGTAACTGGCTATCTAATCTACCTTCTGATTGGCCAGCAGTAGATCGTTCAGGAACTTCTCCGAGCGCTGGGCCTTCATGGTGAGTCTATGACAGCGCTGCAGTTGAGACATGCAGATGTAGCAGACAGCGAGCGGGCGGCCGTCCGTACTGAGCAACTGAAAAAAATGAGAATAGTCTGTATTAGTACACCTACACCTATTCAACCTAAATAGAACAGACCTGCGTAACCTGATAGGAACTTTAACAGGTCACTGCCCTCTTAACAAACACTTATTCACCATCGGAGCAACGGATAGCCCTCTGTGCAGAGGGTGCCTCAGCGACGACGAATCAGCTGCCCACGTAGTCCTGGAATGCGAGGGAGTAACAGCACAACGAACAGAAATCCTCAACTTGCCGAGGTCACTCCGCGAGGCCTGTGAAGATCCCAGGAAGATTCTGCGCTTCTGAGGAGTTAGGCTGGCTAGTCTAGTGTAACGCATAATGGACCTAGTGAGAGTCCAAATGCGGAAATAGGAGTACTTCCAACCAACCAACCAACGTATGTATTAGTACAAATTGATGAGATGGTACCTCAACCCAGATGAGTCAGAGTCAGAGTTAGAGTCAAATGGTTTATTTCTTTAGACTTGCCGAATAAGCACTTAGACAAGTAAAATTTTTACTATATAAACGGCTTGATAAATAGTAGGTAATTACAATAAAATAAGAAATAAGGTGCAATTGACTCTAATTCGCTTAAATTTTTTGTACAGTAGCGGAAGTGAAAAAGAACCTACCAAGTTTATCGCTTATCAACTAATACAATGAGAGTCAGAGAGTCAGAGTGAAATCGTTTATTTCTTTAGACTTGCAAAATAAGCACAATCTTTGAATATCTATACCGTGTCCATTTTGAATGAAGCATAAACGTAAACAAACCGCCCATACTTAACCTAAAATTAACTTTGTTGGCGCGTCCTTTTATACGTAATTTACAACACTTGTCGATTTTAGATCCTCCCTTCAATAAACATTGCTTACAATTATATCTGAAACTCGACAAGTCTCAAGTCTTGACAAGTGAGATTTTGTTATTTGTGTCGTACTTTGTTTACTAACATGCTTCATTCAAAATGAATAAACCATAAGTCTAACATAACTATGTTCAATGAGACAGAAAGAAACATTAAGAACGGTGCGGTTACCTTAGCCCCCATACAAACGTACTTTCCGCTTCATTTGGGAACTTCGTCCCTGATCATATTGAAATTGTTCATACATATCTAATCGGATGATAAATATATAATCATAAACAAAATGAATCGGAAAGTACGAAAATATATCAAAAAGAGTGTAATTCCTTCTAGTTTCTGCAACCGCTCGCTCACACGCGGGGGGTGATGCGACACAGGGGGCAGAATTCCGAAATAAGGCGAACGCCGCCGAATGGCCAACACGATGCGATTCTACGTGAAACCAGAACAAATCCGCAGGAGACGGCCGCTGAGATTTGGGAGAGCTTCGTAGCCTTCCTAAGTTTCTATTTTGTAATAGAAGGATGATGAAGTTGTTGAATATACAAACACATGTGTTGGGGGATATTTTGTGTCACAAAGACACTTTATGCTATGAACAAAAAGCAAAGCTAAGAGAAGCAACATTGACTAAGTAGGTACAGTCAGCGTCAAATTGATATGGGCGTCGAGAGTAGAATTCGAGTAGAATTCGAGAGTCAAGGTTGCCTGGGAGAAATCGCTCTCAGCGATAAGGCCGCCTTTTGTACTACATTTATTTATTATTTAGATATAAGACTTTAATGTATATTTATTACTATTAGTACAATAAAGTGTTCATTCATTCATTCATTCATTCATTCATTCATTCATTTACAAAGACTCAGATATACACGCATCAGCTTATGAGCTGCCTGTGTATTACAAATAATAATATTTATATAAATATTAATATAAAGGGAACATTTGGATAGATGTATGTTTGTTATTTCTTCATGCCGAATCAATTCTATAGATAAAAATGAAATTTCAAATGCAGGTTTGGAATAACACATGTTATTATGTGCCACTTTTTATTGCATGATTTAGTTGTCATTAGATTAAATATAACATTTATCATAAAACGTGTGCAAAGACGTAAGCAGGAACTAGTAGTACCTACCTAAGTAAAATATATAAATAATTCTGGATAGTCCACAAAGCAACCAGCTCCAAAATTAGAAGAACTTGTGGTCTGTTTATTTTATTTATTGAACCACCAAACAACCGTTGTAGCGACAGGTACACAATAAATATAAAAAAAAACAGAAGTATTCGTTCGTAAAGGCTAGTGTTCCCTCAATAATTTATAGATTACTAGCTGCGCCCCGCGGCTTCGCACGCGTTGTTCCTATGAAAACATTAAAAGGTGATTTTCATCCCACGGGAACAGATTTATGGGATAAAAGTAGCCTATGTTTTATTCCAGTATTAGAATTACCTGTATGCAAAATTTCAGCCAGATCCGTTCAGTAGTTTTGGCGTGAAGAGGTAACAAACATCCATCCATACATCCATCCAAACTTTCGCCTTTATAATATGAGTGTGACTTAGAACACAAAAAACTTTAGAGTTGGCAAAGAAAACATAATATATGGAACATAGTTTCATACATACCTGGGCACTGGTGAGTTTCTCATACATTTCCAATAGGCGGATATCTTCAATATTGTGTATCTTTACGTCGCTCGCCAGGCAAACTCGACAGACGTCGGTTAAAGATTGCGAAAACGACATTGTTTCTCACTTAAACCAGCTAAGCTTATTGGTAAATCTGTGACGACATATTCATTCTTTTATGGACATTCAATAGAGAATAATTTTATGGCCACATATGGAATACTGGGAACATTTTTATTGATAAATGACTACTGATCTGATTTCTTAATTTATCCAACTCAAAATTAAGTTACTATTTCTACGCGATAAACGATAGGCAATTGTTATTACAACAACATCCCTTGAAGCTGCATCTATTTGAAGATCTCGATTTCTTGATGGACCAGATTGTCATATAGACCTCTCCTGTGGAAGTGACCAACCACCGACGACGCCTATTTGTCATTTTATAAATGTAGTTCAGCTACCCGACAACAGAGAGCGCTGTAACCTTTTATAATTTCACGTGTAAATAGCTAGTCAGTCATGGAATTAGTCAGTAGATAGATTAGATGCCATTGTTTGTTAGTGGAGATAGCCTGACTTTTGTTGACAGATTACCAATAATCTGCTTTTGTTAAAAGTTTAAGATTTATTCAATTTTCTATGTGAGACTTGGGAAAAAGACCCGCAATTCTAATTATTCAAGATAATATATAAAGAACAGATGCTATAGTACGCAGAATCACAGCAAAACTGCGGTCGAAACCAGTTGTATAAGATCGATTGCTTGTCGACGTACCACACCCTCTTTTACCTAGTGCTTTGTTAAGAATTTGTTTAATATGGATAGATGCTCCAGTACACAAGAGAAGTTTAGTGATAAAGTATAAATATGACTGGTCCCGAGGTATGCCGAGCCTGCCTTGCAACCGGCCTAAAACTGTACAACATAGAAGATCACACACTTCTGGAATTGTATGAAAAACTCACAAGTTCTCAGGTAAGTGCTTCTTTAAGCAGTTTTGGACCTCTAACTGAGCATAGGTGCGTATGAGGTGGTAGTACTTGGTTAGAGATGTCTAAATATTTATTGTAAAATACTACTTTAAATATTTGAGTTAGGTAATAAATAACTATAGAAAGTTCGATGGAATATATGTATTATTGAAGCGAAGTGCAGAAATTAATATAATAATGTTGATTCTGATAATATTCACACGAATTTCTCGTCCATTTTCAAACTCAAATTCAAAGAATGTGTATTTAAAATCATGCATATATTATTTGTGTTATAGTTTCAATGGCTACCATCATTATTTTGTTACTAATATCAGTTTTTCGGTTCAGTTCAGGTTCAGTTTTTTGGGTCGGATTTTGCTCCAACTCGAAAAACACTAACACTAACTAACAGGCTAAAGGTTTCTTCATCGTTTCTTTACTTTAGTCTACATACCGAAGCGATCGAAATCAAAAATACCACTTTATTTCCGTGTCAGTGTATTTTTTAATACGATTTGACCTTTTCTAAGTGTACATTTATTGTATTTATGGAAATAAAGCATTTTTGAGTTTGTAACGATGTAATTCGTTACATGATTTTTTTGTTTCTAACCCTCGAATTTGAGGTTAAGGCTCTTACACCTGCCTTCTAATAATTTTAAGCATAGACCTATAAGGCTTCTTTTTCAACCTTAGGCTAGCAAAACTTTAGTAAATAAGCTGTATAACAGCAACCAATCCGCTTCTGAGACGGATATTTCAATATTGTTGGCCTTCAGCCCGTTACCAAATTACTTCTTTATAGGAATTAATTTAAGCTAGTTCTAAGCTAACCCTTAAATTTAAGTTTTAGCCCTAAGCCTGCTAAATAAAAGAAGGTTCAGTGTATTTGAATTCTTTTATTCTGGGTCCCTGCCCTACGATTAAAATTCTGATGCTAGATTGAGTTATTCCAGGCATATGTTTCTTTGGATTTTGTACCAGTAGTCTGGCGCCCGAACTTTTTCACTTATAAACTTTCTTTTAGACGCTGGTATGACCAAAGTTAACTCTTTAGGGGAAAGTTGGTCATTTTGACCCACATGGTCATTTTTGTTTGCGCACCACCCCTTAAATATTTACAGTTATACTTTAAATAGAACAACCGTCACATTTTTTAATATTACAATTGACGCATCAGAACAGGGACCTGAGTAAGGGTTTTTGTTGGCTTAGATTAAGGTTTTTTTATACCTAAATTAAGGTTTTTATAGACTGAGGTAGGAACTTAGCTTTATTTTTAATAACTTTTTTCAGGATTCTCTCCGCTCTTCACTCTTAGCAACTTTATTAAATTTTTGGTTTATTTTTTAGTTTAATGTCATTTTTATACATTAAGCTTTTATTTAAAGCTTCACACATTTTGTGAGCTTTGTTTTTTGTTCTACGGACAACATAAACACTTGTTTTGGTTGTTTGTTGTGTTTCATCTCTACGGGTTTTTGTAAACTTACTTACACACTTAATATTAAGAATTGTTTTTAAGTAAAAATCAGGTTAATAATAAGTTATATTATAAAAATTGTAATACTTTTGCATCCTTTTTGAAACAAATAACTTAGATCTTAAATATTTTCAAGAAAACTTCAGATTTTCAACACCTTTCAAAGACTTTGAAATTTCAAATATTTTCAAAACTTTTCAAAAAAACTGACATTTTCAAATATTTTCAAAAACTCAAATTTTCAAATATTTTCAAAAACTTAAATTTTCAAATATTTTCAAAAATTAAATTTTCAAAACTTTTCAAAAAAAAACATAAAATTTTCACAACCCTTTTGGACTTAGAAAATTTTCAAAAGTTCTTGGGACTTAGAAGATTTTCACAACTTTTTAGAACTTAGAATATTTTCACAACTTTTCGAGACTTAGAATTTTCTTAACTTTACAAACTTAGAAAATTTTTATAATTTTCATAACTTTACAAAACTTAAAAGTTTTCACCACTTTTCAAAACTTTACACTTTCCTAACATGGAAAAATTCGACAAGGAGGTTCAATTTCCACCTCTTCCGGATATTGAGGCGGAGGACCGCACTACATCTAACCCTTTTGATGCTGCTGATGCACCGCAGGTGAGCGAAATACTACGCATCCCTGAACCATTCTTGCACTCATCGTCATGCGCTCCTGCGATTCCATCTTTTAACGCTATGAATGAGTCTATTAGGAAGAACCTTCCTTCTTCTAGCTTTAAGCTACCGGATGTGAAGAGAAGCAACATCGTCTTCGAAGGAAACACCTGCGTTAGGGAATTTATGGTTTAGGTTGAGGAATACTTTCTATTTTAAATTTCAACTAGTCGTTTTTAGTTCGGTCGTTTTCGGATTTGGTCGAGTCATTATTAGTTTAGATGCCTTTTGAATTAGATTTTTGTTTGTCGCCATTATAGGACCTTTACCTAGAAGTTATTCCGGACATAAATATATACTCTCGATAGTGGATGTCTTTTCCAAATTTTGCTGGGTATTTCCCATGATTAAGGCTACTACCTTAACAATTTGTAAATTTTTTGAGAGAGAGATCTTTTTGAAATTTGGTTGTCCCAAAATTTTAGTTTGCGACAACGGCACTCAATTCACTTCAAAACATTTTTTCAATTTTATGAAGGGTTTTAATATAACCAAAATATTCTATAATACGTTTTATACACCTCAAAATAATCCCGTGGAGAGATATAATAAGACAATCGAAACTTGCATATCTTGTTTCGTAAAGAACGACCACCGTACTTGGTCAAAATTTTTGCCCCATGTACAACTTGCTTTAAACTGTAGTGTTAGTCTTGCTACAGATTTTACCCCTAACTTTCTCATGTTTGGTAGAGAGTTAGTATTGGATGCCTCTTTGCATCGTTTTAGCGAGTCTGTTGATAATTTAAATCAACTGGAACTTGTTGTTGATAAGCGATGGACTTGCTAGTGGTTTCTTTTTCACTTCTTCCGCTAGTGGACAAAAAATTGAAGTGAATTAAAGTCAATTGCACCTTATTTCTTGTTGATAGTAATAACTATTTATCAAGCTGTTTATATAGTAAAAATTTGACTTGTCTAAGTACTTATTTTGTAAGTCTAAAGAAATAAACGATTTGACTTTGACTTTGACTTTGACTTTGACTCGGTAATAGGGATTCTTATGCCCTTTCTCTTAATTCACTTAGTGAAATTTTTGTTAGAGTGCAAACTCATTTACTTAAAGCTTATAAGCGTTATGCGCGTAGCTATAATAAGGGTCGAAAAGTCATTTCTTTCGTGATTGGTGACATTGTTTGGAGAAGAAGTTTCGTCCAATCCAACGCTCCGGCGTATTTTTCGGCTAAACTTGCCCCTAAATTTATTAAGTGTGAGATTATAGATAAAATTTCTGATAATGTTTATATTTTAAAAGATTTGGACAAAGGAACGTCAGGTAGATACCACATAAAAGACATAATTAAATACTAAATTTATTTGTAGAATCTTCTTATTAGAATAACTTAAATTATAACTTGATTTTTCAAATGGAAAGCGCATTTGTATGGCGATGTATGAGATTGATGAATGAAAGGGGTTTGCGCCTTGTAACTTTGATGATGAATGAAAGGACCCTCCATGCGATCCTTCTTGTTTTAGTTTTTAGTTCCAAATTATCCATAGTTTAACTTAAACCATCTCTTCGAACCTTGCAATGTTGTCAATCTCGATTGATCTTATTTGTTAATATGTATATTTTACATAATTTTTGTTTATGACACTAGTGTGTTACCTTTAGTTTATGACACTAGTGTGTTACCTTTAGCTTATAACACTAGTGTGTTTTACCTTTTGTTTATAACTTTTCTTGTTTCTAACACCATTGTACCATTGTGTTACTTTGTTATTTTGTAATTTTTTTGTCTATGACACTAGTGTGTTCCTCATTCGTCTGTTTTTCCCCAGACTTATGTTGTACCTTTGTCGTTCGTGCTCGGAAAGTCGATGGAGTTGTGTCGATCACGTCCGCAAAGTTTTTGTTACCTGTTTGTGCTCGGAAAGTCAGTGGAGTTATGCCGATCACATTCAGTGGTTATTCTATGACACTAGTGTGTTCCTCATTCGTCTGTTTTTCCCCAGACTTATGTTGTACCTTTGTCGTTCGTGCTCGGAAAGTCGATGGAGTTGTGTCGATCACGTCCGCAAAGTTTTTGTTACCTGTTTGTGCTCGGAAAGTCAGTGGAGTTATGCCGATCACATTCAGTTTATATAAGAGTGTTGATCCTAACGCCATTTTGGGCGCGGACACATTCGAACTCGAATTGGACTTTAGTCATACTACTGGTCGGTGAACTTAGTTTCTAACCGCACCACTTTTGTTAGTTGACTCATATCGTTGTCTCGTTTCTTCTTCGAAATTGTTAGAACCTTCGTTACGCTTACCGAGTCAGTGAATTCTTATATTCTAACTGCACGTCAGTGACAAGATTTCTACCTTTGACAAGAGAAATTTCAAATTTGTTTGTAGATATAACATCATTGTTTCTTCTTCGAAATTGTTAGAACCTTCGTTACGCTTACCGAGTCAGTGAATTCTTATATTCTAACTGCACTCCAGTGACAAGATTTCTACCTTTGACCAGAGAAATTTCAAATTTGTTTTTAAATTTAACACCATCGTTTTCTTCTTCGAGATTGGTTGGATCTTTGTTATGCTTATCGAGTCAGTGAATGCTTATATTCTAACTGCACTCTAGTATCAAGATACCGCCTTCGACAAGAGAAATTTGGAACTTAATTGTAAATTTTTTTCTACTAGTTTTTAACATTGTTCATGTTGAAATTTTTAAGGATGATTTTATCCTGAACACTCCATTTTTTTGCATGCTATGTCATAACATTTCGGAATCTCTTTTTATGGGTTCTATAAAAGAAAGCTCACTTTCTTTTATTTTTGGTAGGGGTGTAATGTAACGATGTAATTCGTTACATGATTTTTTTGTTTCTAACCCTCGAATTTGAGGTTAAGGCTCTTACACCTGCCTTCTAATAATTTTAAGCATAGACCTATAAGGCTTCTTTTTTAACCTTAGGCTAGCAAAACTTTAGTAAATAAGCTGTATAACAGCAACCAATCCGCTTCTGAGACGGATATTTCAATATTGTTGGCCTTCAGCCCGTTACCAAATTACTTCTTTATAGGAATTAATTTAAGCTAGTTCTAAGCTAACCCTTAAATTTAAGTTTTAGCCCTAAGCCTGCTAAATAAAAGAAGGTTCAGTGTATTTGAATTCTTTTATTCTGGGTCCCTGCCCTACGATTAAAATTCTGATGCTAGATTGAGTTATTCCAGGCATATGTTTCTTTGGATTTTGTACCAGTAGTCTGGCGCCCGAACTTTTTCACTTATAAACTTTCTTTTAGACGCTGGTATGACCAAAGTTAACTCTTTAGGGGAAAGTTGGTCATTTTGACCCACATGGTCATTTTTGTTTGCGCACCACCCCTTAAATATTTACAGTTATACTTTAAATAGAACAACCGTCACATTTTTTAATATTACAAGTTTGAGAGTTTGAGTTTGAGTTTGAATCTACAGGTAGCTTAACTGAATTACTATTTCTCTAATCAAACATCACAATCACCATTTCACTGCTTATTGATTTATTTACTTGGTTTTTTTTTCAATCAAAATTCAGTGAGCAGTGAAAAAATATGAGTAATACTATGAATACATATGAATGTACCAGCAGGATAGAACAAAATGCCAGAGTTGCCTGCGTATCTACATATACTAATAGTATAAAGAGAAAAAAGACGTGTGGCACTCGGGGACTGCCGCGGTAAAGCTATTGCAATGCCATCTAGAGGCGAGTTGCTGAACTAAAGAGACAAACGTCATATTTCAAAAAGTCATTAAAAGTTCTACTATTCATCGATAGATGGCAAAACTAAAAAGTATCACCGCTGTTCCGGTCGGAGTGGGGAGCGTGAGGTTTTTTCGTTACGGAATTTCTGGATTCGGTCCCCGCGCTCAAGGCCCGCGATAGAAGCTATGCAATAGCTTAAAAGAGTTGATTGTTTGTTTGTATGGAATAGGCTCCAAAACTATTGGACCGATTTTAAAAATTCTTTCATCTTTAAAAAGCTTACCTTTCAAGGAGTGACAAAGGCTATATTTTATCCCGGAATTCCCACGGGAACGGGTACTACGCGGGCAAACCGCGAGGCGCGCTAGTCACAAAGAATAATAATTACTTGACCATGTGGCCACAGAGGAGGCCAGACACAAAACAGGGCTGAAGTGTCTCATTGTGGTATCAACCCCATCCAGCCACACCCACAGAAATGCTGAAATGAAGCTGTCAGTCACCTAAAGTCCTGCTCCGATACTTCAAAGAGCTGGGCTGGTTAGGGCCTGCTTATGCAGGGGGATAATGCACAATACACGTCCATGCAGATCTTAGTTCCCCCACTTAGAATTAGAATTAGACCATGTGTAGTTTGAGTCATTCTTTATTTTGTATTTGTTCCAGGTGATCATAGAAGATTCCCACCCGTACACACTATGCTACATCTGTCGATGGCAGCTGCAGCGATGCTCTCGCTTCTCGGCCTCGGCTCAGCGCTCCGAGAAGTATCTGCGTGATCTACTGGTCAATAATGTACAGGTTAGTCCATCTATCTATAATAATAAATAAGATTACAGTCGTATTATAGACGACCTCTGTGGCGCGGTGGGCTTAGGTCTGCCTGCGACGCAGGTGGTTGCCGGTTCGAGACAAATATTTGTACGGTCTGCAGATATTTGTTCTGGATGTTTTCTATGTATGATAAAAAATATCTATCTATGTAGTGTATTGTATTAAGTATATCAGTTATCTAGTACCCATAACACAAGCTCTGCTTAGCTCGGGGCTAGATAATGCTGTGTGAATTGTCCAGCATTATTTATTTATTTATTATTAATAATAATAAATGTTTATTTCCATAACTTATCAAATTTAACATACAGGGTTTGAAGTCCACCTTTATGCGCATAAGAGTCAATATTTTATCATATTATTACGTTTAACATAGAAAATTTTAAAAATCCATTATACAGTTTGTGGTATCTGAATTTCCTGCGTTAAAGGACTTAAGAGTGTGCAATAACGTCGCTACGAGATGGGTTTGAGCGGGATGACAAGATATGGTTTTCTCGCGAGTGAGAAGTACGAGACGTGCACCGAATTTTCTGTGCGCCAAAACTGTTTTTACCACGTTTTTACCTATGGTTTATCAATTTTGAATGAAGCATGTTAGTAAACAAACTACGACACAAATAACAAAATCTCACTTGCTTGGCGTCGAGTTTCAGATATAATTGTAAGCAGTTTTTATTGAAGGGAGAATCTAAAATCGACAAGTAATGTAAATTACGTATAAAAGGACGCGCCAACAAAGTGAATTTTAGCTTAAGTATGGGCGGTTTGCTTACTAACATGCTTCATTCAAAATGGACACGGTATAATTACAAGTTGGATTATCTGTTAGCTGTAGAGCCGTAGCCGTAATGTGCTTCAACCTTTATTGTGATCTTACAGAACTCTGAAGACCTCTCTAAAGAACTCGGGAGACCTATGTCTAGCAGTGGACTAATATACGTCGATGATCATAATGATTAAAGCTATAAAGTCTCTATGTATATGTACGTGACTAGCTGCGCCCCGCGGCTTCGCACGGGTTGTTCCTATGGAAACGTCTAAAGATGATTTATATCCCGCGGGAACTGGTTACGGATAAAAAGTAGCGATTCCAGGATTATAATTACCTGTATGTTGGTACCTACCTACTTGTGTTAGTTTTAGCTTTCCAATAATTGTTCACTGTGTTTGTTCGTGTAACTAAGTAGTCTTTCATTTGATTGTATTTTATTTGTAGTGTAGTGTTTAATAGATCATTTTCTTTCTTTCTTTCTTCCTATGCAAAATTTCAGCTCGATCCGTTCAGACGTTTTGGCGTGAAGAGGTAACAAACATCCATCCATAAAAAAATTTGCATTTATAATTTTAGTGTGATTGCGTGATGATGAAGAAGTATTAACTAAATATTCTCAATTTCAGGTGACGCAAGAAACAGTTGCTACACTCAACATAGTCTCAACTCTATCTACAAAAACTTTAGAATCAGTTTCCTATGACAGCTTAACGGACATCGGCGCTTCCTTTGAAACCGCTATAAAAGAGGTTAAACTAGAGTATTCAGACTCAGAGATATCAAGAGAAGAGATTTTCACTAAAACGGAAAGAGTTTCAACGGAAGAAATAAAGGATATACTAATAGAAGAAAGAAGAATACCTGCTGAAGAAAATGTCAAAGTAAAAAAAGAAAACTCGCATTACAAATGCGATGAGTGTACCCTTAAATTTTCTACGTTCAAACATTTCAATAGACACAAAAAAACTCATAAACAGTTGACCTGCGAGCAATGTGACAAGCATTTCTCTACAGCGACTGCTCTAAACGGACATATGTCCATTCACACAGGAGAAAAACCATATGCATGTCTTGTATGCAATAGGGGCTTCAGAAGAAAACCATTTCTAGTAGATCATATGAGAATACATACAGAAAAACCGTATTACTGCAGCAATTGCAACCTTGGTTTTGAGAAACCAGACACTTATAGAAGACATATGGATTTACATGATAAAGATAAACCGTACGCTTGTAGTACTTGCCCGAAAAAATTCCACTATGCCAGCGCTTTGCAAAGACATATGAGTATACATGGTGAGGCGAAACCCTTTGCTTGTACTCAGTGTGATATGACTTTCAAAGTTCCGTGTGGGTTAAAAAAACATATGTTAAAGCATACTGATGATAAACCGTATCTTTGTTGGTGCAAGAAAGCTTTTCGCTACGCTGTCAGCTTGAGAAGACATATGTTAACACACTCACAACATAAATGTAAAAAATGTAATGTCACATTTGATAAAACGAGTAGTTTGAACAAACATAAAAAAGATCATAAAGAGGGACGGCCATACTATTGCGAGAAATGCGACCTGGAATTTAGTATGCTAAGCATTTTTGCTATACACATGTCAAAGCATAGCAGTCCGACAGAAATACAGCAAAATTTAGGTATGACCCAATTACCCGAATCAAAAAATGATAGCGAATCGACAGAGGATAATCAAACCCAAATACCCAGATCAAAGGATAGTGATACATCAGAGAATAATGTATCCCAATTACCCATATCAAGAAGTAGAACAAAAAACCGGCCTTTCTGCCCAGTTTGCAAGAAACAACAACATTCACCTTCAGGACTCAAATCACACATGAGAATTCACACCGGAGAGAAGCCATTCGCTTGTACGCTATGCGGAAGAGCCTTCCGAACTCCGACATTCCTAAAATACCATATGAGAACTCACACAGGAGAGAAGGTCTGTTCATGTGAGATCTGTGGAATATCCTTCACTCAGACAAGCGCTTTGAACAAGCATATGGTTTTGCACACTGGGCAGGTCCCGTACGCTTGCCATTTGTGCGATAAAGCGTATAAACAAAGTGGGCAGCTCAGCGCTCATATAAAGAACTTTCACCAAGGTGTTCGGTACTCCTGTGATCTTTGCAACGGGCGTTTCACAGCGAAGCAACATTTGAAGCGGCATATGAACGCGCATGCTGGTATTAAACCTTATAGCTGTGTGAAGTGCAATCAGAAGTTCGCTACTTTGACATCTGTGAAGCGTCATATGAAAAATTCTTGTAATTAGCTACTTAATTCTAATTCTAAGTGGGGGAACTGGGATCTGCACTGACATCTAAACAAGCTAACTTAACCAGCCCAGCTCCTTGAAGTAGCAGGACTCCGGACCAGGACTTTTGGCCATTGACAGCTTCGATTCAGCTTTTGACTGTAGGTGTGGATTTGATGCCTCTATGAGACTCAGTCTTCAGTCTGGTCTCCTTTCCTTGTAATTAATTAAAATAGGTATTAAATAAAGTAGGCCAAACGTGGAGATTTTTGTGTAGGGTAGAATCAACGATAAAAGAAAACCGGTTAGGTTACCACTGGTTTAAACATGCGTTTAGCTAAACAGTGCCTAAACAGTTAGACATGGGCTTAACTCTCTTTTGAATTTTGCGTCTGTCTTCCCATTCGAGTACAATCTTGGAGTCTTCCAATCTATGGTTTATCCATTTTGAATGAAGCATGTTAGTAAACAAAGTACGACACAAATTTATAAAATCTTACTTACTTGGCGTCGAGTTTCAGATATAATTGTAAGCAATTTTTATTGAAGGGAGGATCTAAAATCGACAAGTAATGTAAATTACGTATAAAAGGACGCGCCAACAAAGTGAATTTTAGGTTAAGTAGGGGCGGTTTGTTTACGTTTATGCTCCATTCAAAATGGATACGATATAGGGTAAATAAGTTCCTTCTGGAAAAGCGTGCTCCACCTTAGGCTACATCTTCACTTTCTTAAAGTGAGTTGGTAGCCAAAGGCTAGTAGTCCATTAGCAATAAAAAAAAAACTCTAAAACTAAAAAAAACTGTAAACTGTGTCGTAAAAGCCAGTTTTGTGGTCTTTACCACGTGTTTAACAAAAGCTTTCTTTTGTTAAACGCGCTCAACAGATGTCCAGCTTTTTCATGTTATGAAATTCTAAATTTAATTATTGAATACAGTAAAATAAACTAAGTTATGTCAAATTTAGTGAAAGATTACTATATTTGTGATTACTTAGTTTATTTTACTGTTTATTGAAATATGCTAGTTTATTGTTTTATTTATTCCTTTATAACGTAGCCTCTTTACAGCTGAATATTTTATCAATTATGTTTATGTACTTAACAATACTTTATTGTGTGATTTAATTTAAATTTAAAATTATTTACACATAAAACAATCCATGTAATTTTACTTAACTAAGTGCTCCTTGTTTTTTTGTGGTTGAAAATAAATTAAATGAAAAATATATGTAATTTAATTGCTAGTTTTAAGGTAGAATCAAATCTTCGCAGATCGTCATCCCACCTGGCTGGAGTCAGTTTGTCCATTTCATCAATCCGTCCTACCCGTCATGACCTACGGAGCTGAGACGTGGACACTCACGATAGGGCTGGTCCACCAGTTTAAAGTCGCTCAGCGAGCTATGGAAAGAGCTATGCTTGGAGTCTTTGTAAAGGATAGGATTCGTATTGAATACATCTGACAAAGAACCAAAGTTATCGACATAGCTCATTGAATTAGCAAGCTGAAGTGGCAGTGGGCCGGCCATATTTCGCGAAGAACCGATCACCGCTGGGGTAAACGAGTTCTTGAGTGGAGACCGCGACTTGGTAAACGTAGTGTAAGGCGCCCTCCGGCCACGTGGGATGGATGACGATCTGTGAAAGATTGCAGGCAGATTCTGGATGCGTCAAGCTGAAGACAGGGCGCTATAGCGCTCATTAGGGGAGGCCTATGTCCAGCCGTGGACTAATGATCATGAATTAGATTGATAAGTCGACTGTGGCAGCGACGCCCATTTTGTCAATTATTTGAATGACGTGGTTCTGCTACTCGACTACAGATGGCGCTGCATCCTTTCGTAATTTTACGTGTAAATAGCTACAGAAGATGCCTTAGAAAGTTTAACCTTTCCTTTTGTTGACTTGACATCACTGAGAGAGAGGGAGATCACATCACCATAGACAAATTATTTTACGCATGACTGATTGATTGATTTATTTATTATGATGAGGCGCGTCGCGCGCGGCACGCACCGCGCATGAACGCACGTCCCAAAGAGAATACATACATTAACTACCTACTTTTGTACTATTCTTAACTTTGACAATAACTATACAGCCGACGAATTGAATTATTGTGTTTTAATTGCCGCAAATCCGAGTTGTTTTTAATTTCTGTGCTTGAGTGGGAAAAACTAACGAGGAGACATTTTAAGAAAATATTGTTTACGATCAATATTTTTTCCAAATACCACACTTTCGCCTACCATTTTATTAAAGGGTTTAAAAGTATCTGTATTCTACAGATACCTGTGACAAAGTTTAAATATGAGTTGTCCCGAGTTATGCCGATCCTGCCTTGCTACCGACGTGAAACTGTATAAGATCGAACATTACACACTTGTGGATTTATATGAAAAACTCACAGATTCGCAGGTAAGCGCTGATTTCTTTACGCTGTGATCTCTAACTTACCACAGGTGCCTTTGAGGTGGTTCTACACTCAATTGTAGATTTTTTGGTATTAGCTGAGTAACATTTACAAAATAAATATGTAGGTTCTCGTGCAAAGCCAGGGCGGGCTGCTAGTATTAAAATAAATTAAAGAATCTACTACTGGTAAAAACCATTTACAAAATTAATAAATTTTTGATTAAGCATTTCATTGATATGTACTAAATTCTTTAAATTTTATTTTTCATCTATTTCTTAGAAATCAAATAATATCAAAATAAAAAATTTCATCTTTAACGGGAATTGAATACAATCCATCCCTCAGTACAGAAATGAGTTAACTAACTACACCACAGTGACGTAGGAAAGAAGTCTGCATGACATAGGAGTCGACAATCTCTCCTGAGATTTCATACGGACTCTAGCACCGTAGTTAGTGTAGTCAGTAGGAAGTCCCAGAGATTCTTTCTTTTTTTAACTTAACTAATGTATCATTTTCATTATGAATATAAGCGTGTTAACTACAAACTCTGTGTTAGAATGGTAGAACACCGTTTTATCCCTTAACGAGGGACTTCATAGCCTTGCCTATAATCCCCACGCTGGGGTTGGGGATAGAGTAATAGTAGATTTTTTTCAGGCGCCTCTGCTGCCCGCCTTTGACCAAAATCCCTTAGTCGCTTAATTATCTTAATTCTAAGCTGGTACAACCCACTTACATTTATAATGAATTCATCAAACTATAAAATGTTTTTAATAAGTATAACTTTGTTTCAGTTGATAACAGAAGACTCTCGCCCCAACACACTCTGCTACATCTGTCACTGGATGCTGCAGCGATGTGCTGGATTCTCGGCCTTAGCTCAGCGGTCAGAGAAGTGCCTGCGGGAACTGCTCTTCAATTATGTACATGTAAGTATCATATTCTAATTCTAATTCTGAGTAGGGGAACTAAGATCTGCACGGACATCTTGCATAGAATCCCCATGCCTAAGTAGGCCCTAACCAGCCTAGCTCCTTGACGTATCGGAGCAGGACTTTTGGTGACTGACAGCTTCGGTGAAGATTTTCTGTGGGTGTGGATGGGGTAGATGGAAGTGAAGAGAGTATATTATTACTAGCAGTGGCGAAATAAGCCAGGGCAGGGCCCAGTAGCAAATCTTTATGGGGGCTCTTGAATTTTAATAATGTTTCAAATTTTGGATGAATTTTGGAAAATTCAATAATGAAGATTTGTGTTGGACAAAGTTACCTTCGACCAGAGTCAAATTTTGTAAATCAAGTCAGTTTTCAATGATTTAGGCCTTTCTAAATAACATTCAGAGCATAATTAATTTTGTTTTAAAAAACTATAAACCGACTTAAATTTTTAGGGTTTTTTCATGAATTTTCATGGATCCCATTGTCAGAACTGAACAAAATTAAAATGGGACCACATGGGAAGCACCAACTTTCATATAAAAAAAGAATCATGAAGATCGGACCACCCAGTCAAAAGTTCTGAGGTAACAAACAAAAAAAAAAAGAAAAAAAAAAAAACAGACGAATTGAGAACCTCCTCCTTTTTGAAGTCGGTTAAAAACTACATATTATTATATTTTGACTTATTTTTAAATTAACTTGGAATGTTATTTTATATGGTTATGACCTTGTGTAATATTTTGTATCTCTGAAATAATTTTGATAAAGATGCTTTTAATTTTTATTATTTTGAATACAAGTGCTAGATCTATCTTACCCTCCTTACAAAAAATATTCAAACCTCTTAAATTTTAATAAAAACCTAAATTAAAATTTCAGGTGACGCGAGAAAAAGTCGCTGCAATCAAAGAAGCCTCAACTCTATCGACAATAACTTTAGAAACAGTTTCGCTTGATGACGACGACCCACCGGAAATCAGCAAATCCCTTGACGCCTCAACGGACATCTCCCCATCCCTTGACGCCTCAACGGACATCTCCCCATCCCTTGACGCCTCAACGGACATCTCCCCATCCCTTGACGCCTCAACGGACATCTCCCCATCCCTTGACGCCTCAACGGACATCTCCCCATCCCTTGACGCTTCAACGGACATCTCCCCATCCCTTGACGCCTCAACGGACACTATCCCATCCCTTAAAACAGCTAGCAAAGAGGTTACAAGAGAAAAGATATCCATAAAACCAAAAAAAATACTCTCAACAAAAAGTCGAACTAAAAACCGACCTTTTTGCACAGTTTGCAAGAAACAACAACATTCCCCTTCACAGCTGATATTACACATGAGAACACACACCGGAGAGAAGCCACATCCCTGCAAAGTATGCGATAAAGCCTTCCATACCTTAGCAGTACTAACACGCCATATGAAAACGCACGCTGTAGATAAACCATACACCTGTACGCTATGCAAGAAATCATTCCGCTCTCCCGACGGTATAAAACTCCATATGAAATCTCACACAGGAAAGACTTTATATTCTTGCGAAATCTGTGGAATATCGTTCACTCAAATAAGCTCGATGAACAAGCATTTGGTGTTGCATTCGGGAAAGCTTCCTTACGCTTGTCGTTTGTGTGACAAGGCGTATAAACAAAGTGGGCAGTTAAATCATCATATGAAGAATATACACGATCGCGTGAGATACACTTGCGATATTTGTAACAGCCGTTTTGTAACTAAGCAGTACTTAAGGCGGCATATTACTTCCACTCATGCTGATAAAAAGCCTATCTTTCGTTGTGCAAAATGCAAAGTGGAATTCTCATGTAATGACTCGATGCGGCGTCATATGAGACGATCTTGTTATCGGAAATAAGACATCACACTCATATTATAAACTAGCTGCGCCCCGCGGCTTCGCACGCGTTGTTCCTATGGAAACGTTTAAAGGTGATTTTCATACCACGGGAACTGATTTATGGGATAAAAAGTAGCCTATGTTTGATTCCAGGATTAGAATTATCTGTATGCATAATTTTATCCCGATCCGTTCAGTAGTTTTGGCGTGAAGAGGTAACAAACATCCATACATCCATACAAACTTTCGCATTTATAATATTAGTGTGATAGTGTGATGTGAAAGTTTGTATCGTTTTACACAGGTAATTCAAGTCCTGGAATCAAACATAGGCTACTTTTAATCCCATAAATCGGTTCCCGTGGGATAAAAATCACCTTTTAACGTTTCCATAGAGACAACGCGTGCGAAGCCGAGGGGCGCAGCTAGTCATTCATACATTTTAAAATTTCATTACTTTCGATTACAGATATTATAATTCACCAGGAATCATCGAATACTTCCGATGATTCCTGGTGGTCTTTGAATGAACTTATTTTATTTCGTATAATAAATAGTCGTATAGTAAATATTAGGTCCTTACATATGAAATTGGCGTTTTGTATGGGAGGAACAAAAAGTCGAATATTTTTTAATATAATATATTTAATTAATCAAAGTATGAACCATTATTTTCGATGCACTTTTGCCATCTTATAGGTAGTTCATTGATCCCTTTACTAAAAAAACCAGTCGGACGGGAATCAATAAAATCTTTGAAGGCGATTTGGACTGCCCCATCGGAGTTGAATTTTTTCCCTTGCAAGAAGTTATCCAAATTTCGAAAAAAATGGTAATCTGTTGGAGCAAGGTCCGGGGAGTACGGAGGATGTCTTAGACTTTCCAATTGAAGCTCTTCTAATTTAGTAGCCGTCTGTTGCGCAGTGTGTGGTCTAGCGTTGTCGTGAAGCAGCAGTGGCGTGGAGCGATTGACCAGCCTAGGTTGTTTAGCCGCTAGCTTTTCCATCATGGTTTGCAATTGCTGACAATAGACATCAGCCGTAATAGTCTGGCCAGATTTGAGAAAACTGTAATGAACAATACCGGCACTAGTCCACCAAACGCTTACAAGTAACTTTTTTGGGGTTAATTTTCGCTTGGGGCAGGATTTGGCTGGCTGGCCAGGATCCAACCATTGCGCTGAGCGCTTCCGATTATCGTTAAGAACCCATTTTTCATCACAGGTCATTACCTGTCGGTGCCTATTCGGTTTAAAATACCTTCATTATTGTGCCGGTTTAGTAATGTAACGCAGCAGTCGACGCGCGTTTGCCGGTTTGCTTCAGTCAATTCGTGAGGTACCCACCTTTCAAGCTTTTTAATCTTCCCAATTTGCTTCAAGTGAATTAAAACAGTTTTATCACTAACATCGCAGCCTGCAGCTAGCTCGGACGTGGTTTGCGATGGATCCGCTTCCACAATAGCCTTCAACTCTTCATTATCAACTTGAGTCTCAGGCCGTCCACGGGGCTTGTTCTGCAGGTCGAAATTTCCAGAACGAAAACGTTGGAACCAAAAACGAACTGTGTTTTCTTTTGCAACACGACCGCCATACACATCATTCACCCTTCGAGTTGTTTCCGCAGCACTAGTGCCACGGCGGAACTCGTACTCGTAAATAATGCGATATTTTAAGTTTTCCATTTTGTAAAATGAGTGACGCAAACAGAAAAAAACAGAAGAAAAAAAACAAATGAATGACGATCATCGAAGCACAAATACATGAGTCTATAGCTGTACAAATTTGAATTTGGAATTCCTTACCAAAGAGGAGAAATTTGTGATTAAAGTGGCCAGTACGAAAAACGCCAATTTCATATGTAAGGACCTAATATTAAGCGCTACTCCTCGGTAGATGGCGACTCTGTTTTTTTTTATTGAAATGCGTTTTTCTTTGATCCATATTTTCTTAATATTTTGCTCCACCTTGAACCGTTTGTGTGAGAGTTGTTTTGTTGAGATTAGAAAATGGCTCCGCACAAGTGCGATTATATATGTAAGTTCTTGCGGCCAAGTCTTGCGCCATCTAGTGAATTCAACTCAATAACTGGTTGGCCCGTAAAATAACGCCCGAAGAGTGTCCTACCAAAGTGTTGGAATATTATGTGTAAATATTTTTTTATTCGATTAATATGCTAAATGTAAACATACATGTTTTTTAAAGCAAAAACCAAAGGCTCATTGATGTCTGGGAGAGACTGCTCATGAGTGATAAGACCGCCTATTGTCGCTTATTCCATATTTATATTTTTGTAAGTTATTTCTAAGATAAGTGTGTATTTTAGTATTATGTATAATCTATCAGAACCTCAGTGTCAAGTCATTAGCTGTAAGTTTTCTTAAATATCTTAAAATAAATAAATACTAAATAAGTAAGTTTAAAGTAAATTTTCTATGCAATTTAATTATTTGTATCATCTATTTTACTTTTATAAAGAGGAAAAATCTGTATTTTTTGGATGTTTGTAACAAATAAGCACAAAAACTACTTAACCGATGTCAATAATTATTTCACCAGTAAAATGGTACATTATCCCTGAGTGACAGGATATATTAATAAGTTTAAAAATAGATTTCTACCCGAGTAATGCCGGGACGAACCGCTAGTCGTATTATAATTATAGCTGTAAGCTTTCTTAAAATAAATAAATACAAAATAAAGTAATTTCAAAGTCTTTTATGTCATTGATTTTAAGCCATGTATGTTTTTTTGTTAATTATAATTATATAGTATATAATATTCTTTTCTATTCAAAGTTTTTCCTTTTTCTTTGTAATTAACTTGGTTGCATCATCGTTTCATTACCATACTTGTAAGTTTTCTTAAAATTCGTAAAATAATTTTAAATACAAAATAAGTTTTCCATTTCCAAGTGTAATTTACTTGCCGATTGTGTGTAGGTCTAATAATAATAAAACAATATTATTCTGTACATTTTCCATAATATTTATTTAAAACTTGTACATACACTCATCCAAAGACAAAATAAATAAATTCCCGACATAAAATGCTTATTAATCTAAATAAATTAAGTTAGGACAACTTGGAACCCATCCAAGTAATTTTTAACACATAAAAACTGTGGATGAGTTTCAAATTTTACAAAAATAACCTAGTTTTGTTATTCCGATTCAAGATGGCGTTCAATCAGAAAATGGCGCCAGTGAGCAGACTTCAAAAGAACGCAACTCAAAAATGCTATCTTATCGATACTGACTAAAACACCGCTATTTGTCAATCCTTAAATTACTCTTTATATTTTATTTTCTAGGGCCAGTTTGCACGGAAGCTGAGTTCTGTGAATTTGTACTAAAAATTTGTCTCGCTGCGCTCACTGGTAATTACGACTAGAATCTACAAGTTACAATTCATTTTACGTTTTCTTTATCTTTTGACCAAACTCCTTCTTACTGTATTCTTCTAAATTTTCACTTATACTAGTAGCTACAGATATTTCTGTTACTGGCTCAGCTGATTCCTCTTTCTCGAAGAATATAGCTACGTCATTCTCGTCTACTTCTTGTACTGGTTTCACGTTATCTACATTATCTGGCGCTACGACCACTGAATGTCTGATAGAATGAGAGCTTTTTGAGTCACAATCGGGGATGTCCCCTCTATGTACTTCGTTCTTCTCAACATTGCTAGCCTGTACTTCTTGATCCTTCTTAGACTTTGTTCTGTCGATCGGTTCGTAACCATCAGGGAGGACCAAACCATCGTTCCCTGATAAAGCTGGCTGTTGGAAGTTGAAGTTTGAACCCTGTTGTTGTGTGAATTGGGTTTGAACTTGGCTGTAGACGGGCTGAGGCTGAGGCTTGAAGATTGGTTGTGGGTTCTGTAATGGCGGGCTTTGAAGGTTCACGCTGGTTTGCACGATTTGGTTCTGGTTTCCGGGTTGCTCGATCGCTTGCAGAATGCTTTGCAATAACCCTTCTGATAACAGCTGCTCGTGGGGTATCGTTGGACTGTCTTTTCCGTTTGATGACTGGATCTGGAAGGAGTATGTTCCCTGGTTGCCTTTCACGTTGACATCGTTTACGTTCTGACTTGTTGATACGATCTTCTGCTGCAGTTTTTTCGTCTCTTCACTCAAGCTTTTGATTTTCTCAGAGGTTTTGAAGATCTGGTCTGAAACGTACTGTAGTTTATCGTCTTTGTATTTATTAGCTTCTCGCAGCGACTTCCCTTTGAGTTTGTCGAACTTAGAGAAGTTAAAATCGGTAGGTAAGATGGTCTGAACGAGGGTGTGAGACGCAGTTGATAGATCTTTGGAGTTGTAAGACACAGATTCGCTTCCCGGCGCAGGAACTGTGAAGCTGTTTTGTTGTGAGATTTTATTCTTAGACAGTGAGGATCCTAAAGAGCTCAGACTTGCGACGTATTTAGAAGCAAGATCTGCGGGAATTTTCTCCCCAGAGCGCGCTGCTTTGAGTATAGCTTCATGATACGGACAGTGTTTTAAGATTGCTGCAGCATCCAAGCTTGAAAGGTTTGCTAGGAGCGAATCTAGGCTAACTCCATCGATTGTAGCGGTGACCGCATTGGTATTGGATCCTGAGGCTGTGTGGTCAGCTACAGTTAGCAAAGGTACTGAGTAAGAGTCGATTGGGGATCCATAAGTAGCGCTTGGCGCATTTTGGAAGTTCAGAGGACTGCTGGAGTGAGGTAGACTGTATAGACTTGTCGGTTCGATTGATAGGGAAACTGATTGGAGCCCGTGACTTCCATGACCAATACTTGTGTGGGCGTTGATCTCTTTGACGTCTCTGATTGGTGGCGATAGATACGCTGGTCCGTGAGTTAGATGGTCAATACCATGGTGATCTTTCCCGTGCGTTGTTTGGCCGACATGTTCTAGTAAACCTTCTGGCACTGGTTCCCGGAATTTGATCGGTTGGCGTGGAGAATGCCCTCCGGTGTGGATGGAATGTCCGCCTCCTGAGAAAGTACCGTAGGGAATTGGAAGGTGCGATGGTGGGGTCTTCGGTGGTGCTCCGTAGTGACTACCTGGAGGTACTCCGTATATGCCAGATGGAGGGATGAGACCTTTGTTGCCTTTGGCTCCGTGCTGTCTCAAAGAACCTATAGAGCTTATTGAACTTATCGAGTTGTGGGAACCAAAAGAGTTGTGGGAACCTAAAGAGTTGTGGGAACTTATAGATGCTGGGTAGCGACCACCTGATAATGAGTCGAGAGGGGGCGCGCCGTAGGTGTCGTGAGGCTTTCCGCTCGGAATGCTTGATTGTATGAATGCCAAGTCTCCTTGTGGGTCATGCTCGGTATAATGAGCTTCGAACACAGCCTTTGCTTGATCGATTTGATTCGTATCACCACCGACGATAGCGTTCAAATCGACACTCGATAACGCGTCCTGGTGTACGCTTGAGTATCCTGTAGTTATTTGCGTTGAGGATAATTGATTATGGTTTTGATGGCTTTGACCGCCGCCGAATTGCTGGTTATGGATCTCGTTCTGGTTTTGATGGTTATGACTGTTAAATTGTTGGTGTTGACCCCCGAATTGTTGGTTGTGGATTTCGATTTGATTTTGATGGCCTTGACCGCCGAACTGCTGGCTGTGAATCTCGATTTGGTTTTGGCCGTTGAATTGATGGTTCTCTCCAATGTTTGGCGGGGATTGTCCTTGCAAGTTCACGAATTGGTGATGCTCTTCGTTTGGTAGATTCTGTTCTATATCTATATGGATTTCCTCGACGGGAGGTGGCGGGGGAGGTCCGTATTGGTCCTCGACATTTTCTACGTGTCCTATCGGCTGTGATACTCCAGGGATTGGCTTCCATCCGTCATAGAGCACGTGTGGAGGTGTCGGCGGGGCGGGGATTCCGGGATGAGGCGGCCTTGGGTTGGGATCAGGTTGGGGCGGGCCGTAGTGTACGTTAGACACATCTTGTACCACAACTTGCTCGTTCAATATATGTCCTGGAGGCCCGTAGGTGTCAGCAGGGATCGGGAAATTAGGCTTTAAGTCTCCAGGCAGAGACACTAACGGTGTTCCATAGATTGGTGCTGGTAAGTTCAAGTCTAGACCTTGGCTGATTCCTCCGATGTTCTGGGTCAGAGTCACGGAAGAGAAGTCGCTCTGTACCGGTACGTTCACAGGTGTTCCGTAACTGATTTTCGGTGGTCCGTAAATTGGTTTTGGAGCTGAATACACAGGTTTTGGTACCGAGAAGACGGGAGCCCCGTAGATAGGTTTTGGGGAAATGATCTTTTGCTGTTTGAATGGTACTCCATAAGTTGGTTTAGGGAGACTTTGCTTCGGTAGTCCGTAGGTTTTCTTCGGTGCGAAATATTTTGGCGGTCCATAAGACAGTTTCGGCGGGCCGTAACTAGACTTCGGTGGGCCGTAGAACTTTGGTGGGCCGTACTGAGGTCTGGGTTTGTGGAAGGGCGGTGGTGGTCCTTCGTAGCTTTGGCTCGGGAAGACGACGGGCGACGGGGGGCCGTACGCGCCGGGCGGGGGGTCTTGGAATGAAGCCTGCAGTTCTGGGGGGCCGTAGACGGCATGTCCGGGCAGTTGGATATCTGAAACTGGATAATTAATCATTATAATATCTTACCTACTTCAAAATAGTTTTTAACCGACTTCAAAATCATTAATTTTGTTTTAAAAAACTATAAACCGACCTAAATTTTAATATCATGGATTTTCATGGATCCCACTGTCAGAACTGGATCAAATTAAAATGGGACCACACAAGAAGCACTAAATTTTCAAATGAAAAAAGCGAAGCCCTAACAAGGTATGAATTTTGATGTACTAAGGCACCACAAGTGGCCATTTTGTTCTTTGCTATAATAATTAATTTGATCGGCGCCATCTGATAGCCTGTGGCGACACTCCCGGAACTAGCGACATCTTCTTTCAAGTATTTACACAGGCCTGTGACTTCGCCTACCTTGACTAACGACCGACAAGTCACCCGGCGGGCCGTACACTTCAGCCGGCGGGCCGTACACTTCAGCCGGCGGGCCGTACGCGTCGGCGGGCAGGGGCTCTCCGTACGAGTTGTGGAGGGCAGCCTCTCGCTTCTGTGCCTGCCCACCTGGAGTGAGACAAAATAGGTATTAAAAACAAAGACAAAAGATATAAAATTTAAAAAATGAATATATTTATTGAAAACAGAAATACACATTAACAATGGTTAATGTTAGCTAATGTAAGGTCTCGTCAAGTCGGTACCTAATATAATGTATAAGTTACATAGATTGGTTTGATTCAGGCATGTAGAGATCAGGAAAGGTTCGTCTTCTAGGTATTACAAATTGTTTATAGTTATTGTCTAGGAATTCATTTACAGATACAGAAAAGTAATTTTTTTAGAAAAAATTGTATCTATACCTACAAGCATTGATTTAAAAAGTGTTAAAAAACGTTATTAATAAAACAATGCCTACAAGTCAAAAAATTAAAAAATTTGGTACGTACAAACTAAAAAATTCAATACACTTTGAAACTAACATAATTTTTGAAAAATAAAAGTCTGATACTAACACGCGTAATGAACAATACTTGTGTAAGATAGTTTTCCCATACAAAAGAACAAGATTTACCGGCCCTATGCGTTCGTGTGTACTGTGCGACCTCATAGTATTGCAGGCCAGTGTATTTGAGCCAGGAATTAAAAAAAATAAAAAGACGTGTGGCACTCGGGGACTGCCGCGGTAAAGCTATTGCATAGCATTTTGTATCAACTTATGCAATTATAATTTTATTTATTTATTTTATTCATGCAGTATTGCTTTTTCTTTGATATTAATTCAAGTTACACTTTTTGAGCGTGGTGACCCTATACACCTATATACTTTATCATAAACAGCTGCTTATGTATTCGTCCGATTTCGGAGCAGCTCGTCTCGATTCGTGCGAGTTTCGTAGAGTCGTACAATACGTCTAATCGCACGCACACAACGCCGTGTCGAAGACTGCCGAACTGAAACGACGTTAGACGATGCACGGCCTTCAAGCCACACCTCCTTGCCCGGCGGAGTGGGGAGCGTGAGGTTTTTTCGTTACGGAATCTCTGGATTCGGTCCCCGCGCTCAAGGCCCGCGATAGAAGCTATGCAATAGCTTAAAACATTATAATATAAGTATTTTACTTAAGAGGTCACGCCACTATTCAAGTTCTATGGATGTTGCTGGCGCTGCTATCGCAGAACTAGTAAATAAAACAAATATTTCGTATTTATTTACAATAAATTGTGCTCTTCTGGTCAAAGAGATCTTATTCTTGACATTTCGCAGTCAAAATCGGTCGCAGGTATCCATTATTTCACGATTGTGATCGGATTTATGTAGTTGCATCCCTTTTGCCGTAAGACTTGAGTCGTGGCGCGGACTCTACTCTGCTATTGCGCCGCCCGTTTCTTTCCGAACTTGGCTGACATGTTGCATTGCAGAAGCGGTTTGCGCGCGCAAGTTGTACACACACACAGAACTTTTTAAATGCTTATTATATATTAACTTAAAGGAATAAATAAATAATGCTGGACAATTCACACATCATTATCTAGCCCCAAGCTAAGCAGAGCTTGTGTTATGGGTACTAGATAACTGATATACATAATACAATACACTACATAGATAGATATTTTTTATTATACATAGAAAACACCCAGAACGCCCTGAACAAATATCTGCAGATCGTATACAAGTATTTGTCCCGAGGCGGGAATCGAACCCGCAACCTCCTGCGTCGCAGGCGGACCTTCGCCCACCGCGCTACAGAGGTCGTCAACTGAACCAAAATGCTGATGTGTGTGTGTGTGTGTGTGTGTACAACTTGCGCGCGCGAACCGCGTCTATAACATGCAATGCAAGGATGTATGTTTTACTGCATACGCGGTTCGCGCACGCTAGCGCGAACCGCGTATGCAATAAAACATGCAATACAAGGGAATTCGTAGATGTGTAGGGAGTATCTACTAATTTTTTTAAGCATTGCATGTTACATTGCATACCACATTACATTGGTACGCGGTTCGCGCGCACAAGTTGTGTGTGTTTGTGTGTGTGTGTACAACTTGCGCGCGCGAACCGCGTCTATAACATGCAATGCAAGGATTTATAGGTAGTACACCAATTACCCCCAATTGGGGGTAGTAATACTACCTCACAGATTAGGTACTTCCTACACATCCATGCAATGCAGGCGCGGTTTGTAAATGTGTATGCGGCGTAGGTACTATTCTGACCTGAGTTAGAAGCCTCCGCCTGTAGGTCGTGGCTGCTGTCCTTGCTGACCAGCCCCGCTGGCCCGTCGTCCGCCGCCGCCAGCACCGCCAGCGCCAGCAGACACAGCTGTGAAAGAAAAACATATTACTAAACGCCTTCTACGAACCTTTATCAAAGAACCTCTAACTTTAGACGAAGAAGGTACCGTAAAATGGGATCAAAAGAGACAAAAATGTACTAACTTATTTTAGTAAGTTTTCAAAATGACCACCATTTTTTCAACAGGGACATAATATGTATCTATATAATATATTATAATATTATTCGTTTAGGCAGTTACAATACACGTTTAGGTAATGACGGTGGTGAATTTGAATATTTGAAAACAATGGTAGTCATTTTGAAAACTTAACTAAAATAAATTAAAAGATATGAAAATAATAATTATTATTTTCTATATGTACTATATAAATAATTTTAACCGACTTAGTGGTCAGATTTTCATGTTTTTTTTTATTTGAAAGCTGGTGCTTCCCTTGTGGACCCATTTCAATTTGGTCCAGTTCTGACAATGGGATCTATGAAAGAAACTATAAAAATTGAAGACGGTTTATAGTTTTTAAAAACTTAAAAACAAAATTAATGATTTTGAAGACTGTTAAAAAAGCAACATAATTTCCTTGCGTTCCATTATCGAGATCTATTAAAGCGCCGCTCTTAGATGTCTTTAAAACCCTTGCGGGAATCGAACTCGTTAGTTACCGGGTAAAACAGAGTGAAAACTAGATACATAGATAAGTAAAAAGTAAAGTAAAAATCATTTATTTGTACAGAACATGGAGAACAGAGATAGTTTTGAAAAACTATAAAAATTGAAGTCGGTTTTTAGTTTTATTTAACAAATCTATTAATTAATTTTGTGATTTATTTCTTACCTAGAATCAAATATCTACTTATTATATTATACAATGTTTTACAATATCTGTATTCCAGAACCGAGTTAGTAGCTAAGATAGTAACTCAGAGTTGAATCGAATAGTAGCATCAATTTGGTAATTTCACAGATATCTTTGTGGGAACTAGACTTATCGATCAAAACAATACATCGATATTTTCCCATCACTACTTCTTTTTACTCTTTACTCTATGATTACGAAACAATACTACAAAGTCAATACAAAGTGTAATTTAATTAAGTTCCCACAGTTTTTCTTCTTTCGGAATCGGGTGACGGATGTTAGAACTTCTATTGGTTTCCTTTTCCGGTTCAATTGCCGCACTTAATAATGATTATCGTATTCCGGTTGATTACAGATGGTTGATTGACTAATTTGTCAATCATCATAAAACTTGTGCACAAGAGAAATTAAAGCATTTCCGTGTCTCTATAAAAATGTAATAAGTTAGGGCTTAATTTCCCCCAAGTAGAGTGGAGTTGCCGTGTGGTGCTGGCTAAGAATTTGCACCACCTCAACTCTCTCTCCCGCGGGTGTCGTAAGAAGTGACTGAGGGTTATTCACCGGGGGCACGGTAGCAGCGTGCCCTACAGAACAATTATTCTACCACTGCGATCCCCACCTGTATGCCCAGCGTGGGGATTATAGGCATTACTTCCATGGGATAAAATTCAATAAGGGGCTTAGTTGAAGGAGGCCTGCGTCCAGCAATAACTTGACCTTTTCTAAGTACATTTATTGTATTTATGGAAACAAAGAATTTTTTAGTTTGACAAATTCAAATTCAAACTCTTAAATGCTTTATTTCAATAAATGTATACGTAGAAAAGGTCGAATTATATTAACACGGAAATAAAGTGGTATTTTTGATTTCGGCCGCTTAGGTATGTCGACTAAAGTAAAGAAACGATAAACCTTTACCTTGTTAGTTGTTATTTTTTCGAGTTAGAGCAAAATCCGACTCAAGCTTTTTATCCTCTGGATAATCTCTAAGCCTTTTTGCACAGTAAAGTTTTGACAGTTTGTTTGAATTTATTTACTGATAATGTTTGCAACTCAGTAGGGGTTTTATTGTATAAGCGTATACATTGCCCTTTTGAGTGCACCTCATAAGATCCTCGATTTAATTTAACAAATTCCATTTGATTACCAACAATTTCACAACATCCTACTTTCTTTGTAATTAAGAGAGCATTTAGTCGAGTTCTTGATAAGAAAGCCATTTTAATGTCAAATAAGATGACAGCTCGCTTTCAGTGGATAATAATTAACCGGTTTGCATTGGAAAGGTAACAAATAGCATAAGGGATATTATCTTTGTCTGTTTTCAGAGTCAGAGTCAGAGTCAAATCGTTTATTTCTTTAGACTTACAAAATAAGCACTGAGACAAGTCAAATTTTCACTATATAAACAGCTTGATAAATAGTAATTTTACTATCAAATACGAAATAAGGTGCAATTGACTCTAATTCACTTCAATGTTTTGTCCACTAGCGGAAGAAGTGAAAAAGAAACCACTAGCAAGTTTATCGCTTCTTTCATTGCTGTAACTAAATTGTAATAATACAAAACAATTGTGAACTTATAAGAAGCCAGATGATTGAGCCCTCGTGTCTAAATACAAGATAACAAACTTAGTTAGAGCAAGGTGTCATTATCTGACCCTAAAAGATTTACCTATCACAAGTAATTAGATACTAAAATAACCTAACTTTTAACTTTTAAATATAAAATTAAATAGATTGTAAGTACCTTCTTTGTAAACCCATCTCTGTGAATAAATATTTTTTTTATCTTATACCTCGGATCTCGGAAACGGCTCCAACGATTATCATGAAATTTAGTATACAGGGGGTTTCGGGGGCGATACATCGATCTAGCTAGGATAAATTTTCATAAAATGTCGTTTTATTAGTTTAATTGTGTTTTCAATAATTAGATTTATCGTGTATTCAATTGACTCTTCCTGACATCTATTGGCGAATAGTAATACTATTTTATTCGTGTTTTCAATAATGAACTTTTGAAATAATAGTGACAAATATGACTCTTCCTGCCATCTATTGGCGAATAGTACTACTATAATTTCTAATAAGCACAATTTACCAACAAAAGAAACTCGGTCACCCAGGTACTTTATTATTATATTATTAGCATTGTCGCGTAAGAATCGACCGTCCAACTCTATCCGTGAATGATTTTAGAATCGACTAAAACTATCAGAGTCCGCATTCAGCATATATCCGACGTCTCTATCCATACCAGGTTGCCTGGCAAAGATCGCTCTTCAGCGATAAGACCGTCAATTGTCACTTAGTTTTAATTATTTCATTTGTAAATAGTTACTTCTGTTACGCAATAAAAGTATTTTCTATCTATCTGTCATTCTGTTTATTGTAACAACCTACGCTGTGTGGTGCTGGCTTAGAATTTGCACTACCGTTGCTCTTCCCGCGGGTGTCGTAAGAGGCGACTAAGGGATATCTCTTGAGGGCAGCAGCATCCCCCGTAACAAGTAATTGAAACCCTTGTCTGAAAACGGTTTTCAGATATATTCAAAAGAGATCTCTTAGTGCAAGTCTCACATCTTCACACATAAATTCAAATTCTAAACTCTAATCAAATCAAATAAAATTCATTTATTTGCGAAACATGGGTTACAGTTACAGGGATGTAAGATTAAAGTAGAATGAGCTCAACCATAAAGATCAGCTATAAAGACGAATTGACGACCTCAGTGGCGCGGTGGGCGAAGGTCCGCCTGCGACGCAAAAGGTTGCGGGTTCGATTCCCGCCTCGGGACAAATATGTGTACGATCTGCAGATATTCGTTCAGAGCGTTCTGGATGTTTTCTATGTATAATTAAAAATATATCTATCTATGTAGTGTATTGTATTATGTATTTCAGTTGTCTAGTACCCTAGTACACAAGCTCTGCTTAGCTTGGGGCTAGATAATGCTGTGTGATTTGTCCCGCATTATTTATTTATTTATTTAAAGCATGCAATGTCACAGTAAATGTACCTACATAATACAATCTTCTTATTAATACAGTGTTCAAATTAAAATAATGTCAATAATTATCTAAATTAGTTATTAGGTAACTCAAAGAATTGTCTTATTCTAGAATTTATGTATAAAATATTCATTAACATTGTAATAGGCCTTATCAATTAATTATTGTTTTAATTTGCTTGACGCTTGTGAGTTTCATTAATTTAGTTTAGTTTAGTAAAATATAAATTCAGAGAACCCTGGCTTAAGCCAATATAAATAAGTCAATGAAGCAGCATCAGTAGCATAACTAAATTATTTTTCTTGTACCTAAGGGCCTAGTGTGACTACATAATCCACATTACGCACTAGGTAACTAAGCTGTCTCGTGCAAAGATTTAAATTATTAGCATATCTAACGATTTGTTTTTTTTTATTGCTTTTGGCTACCAATTCACTTTAAGAAAGCGAAGATGTAGCCTAAGATGGAGCACGCTTTTCCAGAAGGAACCTATTTACCCGACATTTGAAGACTCCAATATTGTACTCTAATGGGAAGACAGATGCAGGAAGGTCATTCCACTCTTTGGCTGTGGATATTATGAAAGTAGAGCCGAATTTTTTGGTTCGACACTGTGGTAATGTCGAATAGGAATGGGTGGTATGATTTTGTGCGTCTACTGGTCCTATGGTGGAGTAGGGTTCCCAACCCTCCCGGAATGCGCGGGAGACTCCGGTAATAATTGTTTATCTCCCGAGCTCCCGGCAAGCAATAATATCTCCGGTTTTTTCTAGAATTAAGCTTAGGTATTAAATGTGCCGCCTTGCACTCCCGCGTTTTGAAGCTCGCACCGCACGGCTCGGCCGCGCGGCCTGTTTGAACCTGTTCGTCTCGCTCGTCATCGCGGTGTCTATCACGCACATGGTAAATCGGCTAAGGATTTATTAAAGCAGATGGATGAACTGCAAAAGATAAACTTTGAAGCTGATGTCAATAACTTTTTTTACGCGTTGTTTGAATTATTTACAAAAGTGGTATAACTTCGAAGATCCGGAATACCAAGCAATGAAATTTTTATCTCTAAAAGAACCAATCACATGGTCAAGCATTATTAAACTGCAAGAAATTTTAAATATTGAGTTGGATGAAGACAAACTTGAGGTTGGCATATTGCGTGAAATGCAACCACATCTCATTGAAGAGAATCAAGTGGATTTACGCTGGGTTGATTTTTTTACGAAATCGAAAGATAGAAATTCCTGTCCTGAATTAAAAAAGCTTGTCACGTTTGTCCTTTCCATTCCTGTCTCTAATGCATCTTGCGAACGCGTATTCAGCGTCATGGAACAAGTATGGAGCAAGGAAAGAAACAGAATGCATATTTCTTTAGTAAAAGCAGAGTTACAAATTCCAACAAACTTTGATTTTTCATGCAAATCCTTTTACGATTTTGTGGTAAAAAACCGTCAAATATTAGATGCTGCTCGAAAGCAAAGTAAATATAAGTTTAAAAATAAAAATAATAGTTATTTGAGAGTTTCATTCAAAACTCCACCCCTTCCTTTGAATTTCCTAAAATCCTCCCGGGTTAGTTCATTCGAGAGTTGGCAACCCTAGGTGGAAGGGAGAAGACGGGATAAGATCGTGCAATGCTTGCGCACAATCACCAAAGTTGTGGCTAGAATTTAAAATATTATGTCCCTGACACTAAAAACCGTGGCATTATCATTGAAAATGTCGAAGCACGCACAGAGTAGTTAAAATATAATGTTTTTGTCAATAAACCTAACTGTTATATGTAATTGTCATTTATTGGTGCAATCTGCACGAATTTATAAACACACAATACACTAAGGCCCGTATTATGAAAAATTGCTCAGTCATAGAGCTATTCTTGAGTAACGTTTATGCCATAGAAAAGCGTTGCTCAAGCATAGATTGATGACTGAGCAAGCTTTCATAATACGGGCCTAAGTCTCAAGTGCAGTATTTTTTGCCAACTCGATCGTGACAGAGTTAACTTTAATTTGTAGATTGAAACAACGTCTAGATGTGCTGTTTCAATCCCGTACAAATAATAGATAATGCGCATACACGAGTGAAAGTGGTGCCGCCACCTATTTTATCTTATTATTGCGTTTAACACAGCAAATTTTAAAAATCCATCGTGCAGTTTCAGTGTGTAAATAAAACATAAAAATATTATATTGATAGATTTACACATAATACATTTAATAGTAAAAAATAAGTCAAAATTAATAATACGGTTATTACAGAGGCATTAATAAATAATAATAATAATGTTGGACGATTCACACAGCAATCACAGCATTATCCAGCCCCAAGCTAAGCAGAGCTTGTGTTATGGGTACTAGATAACTGATTTATATAATACAATACAAAAAATATATATTTTTTATTATACCTACATAGAAAACATCCTTAACATTAATAAATAATAACTTATTTTATAATAGATACCACAAACTGTACGATGGATTTTTAAAACTTCCTGTGTAGTAATAAAAATAGGTAGGGGCGCCACTTTCACTCGTGTATGCGCCTAAGTTTTCATTAAATAATGTCTTTGTTGACATAAAATATCTTGTATTGTAAACGGAGTGCAGTGATGTAGTTCAACCACAAGAAGTTTAAGTTGATCTAGTTCAACGACATGCATAGAGTACGTATCCGTGGGAGAACGAGAGTGTCTTTGAAACTTTTTGCTGTTTTTAATCTGCTATGAATTATAGTTAGGTGCAACGATGTAAAATGGGGTATGAGGCACTGGCTTCTCGAAAGTGGCAGCCTCAAATTATGTTCAATTGTGTCCTCCTACCTCAGTCATAGTCGGAACGACGCCTCTGACGGTCGTTTTTTGCGTGCAAATTGTTGTCTCGCCCACACTTTGGTCGAGGTACGTCTTTTCCATCTATGTACATAACTTGATATATTGCAAAAGAATGGAAAAAAAGTGTGTCTGCATTGAGTAGTAACAAAGAAAGGTCATTTATTGAGTTATTTTTGGGAGAACGTAACATATCTGCAGAATTTTACTATAGAAACTTTCGTAGTTTGACGTATTCATTATGAATGTAAGCGGTTTCTTCCAACACAAACAAGGTTCGTAGTTAACCCGCTTACATTCATAATATATCTGCAGAATTTTACATCTATGGTTTGGTGTGATTTAATTTTCCATCCGTGACGTGACGACTAAAAAATATAATAAGTTTGCAAGTTATGTTATGAGGAGATATTGGACACGTTTTTTGTCTTTTGTCAATCAAACAAAAAATGACAAAAACAAAGCGCCGTCGATGTTAGGGAGTGGAGGCTAGTGACGTCACGGCTCAGTGAATCGTGACGTCACTAGCCATACACATATAATTTGATTCTTACCGCTAGACTGCCCACTCTCCATCGGGGTAACTGTAACAAAAATAATCAAAATAAGGTACCATACATAAAACAAACCTACATTCTTTTTCACTTCTTCCGCTAGTGGACAAAAAAATGAAGTGAAAATTAGAGTTAATTGCACCTTATTTCTTGTTTGATAGTAATTACTATTTATCAAGCTGTTTATATATTAAAAATTTTACTTGTCTAAGTGCTTATTTTTTAAGTCTAAAGAAATAAACGATTTCACTCTGACTCTAACTCTGACACAGTTAAAATGAAATAAATACTTAAATAATCCGCCAGTCGGAACGCTCTTTAGTCCAAAATGTCCGCGTAGTTCGGCGAAAATGGCGAGAGAGAGAGAATCACCGGACAGGCTTTAGTGGGTATTACCTACGTCCCGTCGAATCCCACATAATTTCCTTGCCGAACAAAAGAAAAAGTTTTTAATAAAAAAAAATGGTCTCTAAAGTCGGTTTAGGAACGATAATTTTACGTGCTAACGTCATTTGCTTGATCAATTGAAAATCTTACTTCGTTGTTTGTATACTGTTTTTGTCATTCTGGTGTTAGCTAGCTATCAACGCTATCTATTAGACGAAATTAGAACTTTAATGTTCAGTGCTTCAGTCGTCATGACAACATCATCAACAACGTGACACTTTATTGAACATGTTACCCATGTTCATCACGCCAAAAAGGATTTGTACCTTTTTGGCGTGATGATTTGGCGTTCCACATGTTTTTTGAATAAATACCTAAGTAACACCTGTTTGTAATTTTATTCTAAGGTGAAGTTCCATTGTTGCTGTTACAAAATTCCATTGTGTGGTTACAAACCTGTTTTAAAAACCATGAAATCGAAAGTTAAAAGCAAGGTTTTGTAATACTTCATTTAAGTACCTACGTACCTACGTATGCTAAAAAGCATACCTATGCTTAAAAAAATCAGATAGGTCCTACCTACTATACCTACTCCTCAGACCAAATAAATTACCTACTTGGTCTGAGACCTACTCCAGCCATATTCGATGCGAATAGTTTCTAAACAAACCACATCGAAAAAAACTTTAATTTCAAATCTAAATTTAAGGTTGAAATTTTATATATCCACTAATAGGCATCTTATAGGTATGCCACTTGCCAATATATGAACAGATAAATTACACAGCAACAGATCAGTTACAAAAATTACAATAGAAGGTTTTTAGGTCTGTGTTTTTTAGCTTGGTAAGCTAACAAACAAACAACTCTATAATGATTTTTTGACAATTTCAATGAGAGTTCATTGACTTCCACGCAGTTACGCGTGGCTAGGGCTATTTTCACGTGAATCGATACTAGGTAGGTACCTACCTAGGTGCTTGTTGCGACTCGCGCTTCCTAGCTTTCTCGATGCGAGATGAAATCGAAAGTTCTTGTGTGACCGGTCACAGTAAAGGCAAGAAGGTACCTACCTACTTACATGTTTGAAAAAATAACAAGAAGATTATCTGAATCAGAATTATCTAGTGTCTGTTCAAAAAGAGAAGAGTCGTGGGGTTACGGTGAACTAACACTTTTAGTCGTACTGCAATGAAAGAGGAGTGTTGTCAACGTTGTCAAATTGGACAAATTGGCTCACGAGCCAATTTGTTAGAGCCACCCCAATTCCCACGACTCTTCTCATTTTGAAGTCCAAAAAAAGAGAAAAAAAAAGAGAAAAGTAATATATACTTAATACGACAAACAATAACAAAAATATAAGTATAGTAATAGTAATAATAGGTCAACGCGCGCTCACCCGCAGTGCTCGAAGGGATGCGGAACGAGCGCGTCTAGAACCGCACTCGCCCTGAAGATGTCCCTCGTTAAGGGATGAAACGTTGGTGTTCATCCAACACAAACAAGGTTCGTAGTTAACCCGCTTACATTCATAATGAATTCGTCAAACTACGAAAGTTTCTATAGTAAAATAATAATAGGTATTTAAATAAACACTAGAGTAGGAACTAGTGAATTTTCAGACACGTTATCTAGCCCCGTTGGTAACGTTCAACACGGGACACAATTTACTCACTACGCCGCCGAGGTCGCGTCATCAAGTTCAAGTAGGCAGGTCATCCGTGGTACTTTCACCTCGCTTTCTCGACAGGTTCGCTATGGTAATGCTTACGTAATGTAATGTTGGCCATGGCGGTCTGGTACCAACGTGTGAAGTGCATTAGCACTTTTTGGAAGTCGAGGAATGTGGATACCTATATAAATTTCGATAAAAATAATCAAGCCGGCTTTTGACTATGGGATGTTCATATTATCTCGAAGAAAAATTGCAAATCACTTTATCAAACCCAAGACCATTCAAAATAACCCTTATTTTCTATAAAAATCGTACAGGTGTATATCGCACACCTAGATCATAACTAGGACAAATCAAAATACCATATTTTTCAGTAGAGTAAGTGTGTACGGATTTTTGTAGAAAATTAGGTTATTTTGAGTGGTCTTGGGTTTGATAAGGTGATTTGTAATTTTTCTTGGAGATGATTTGAGTTGTTTGTTTGAGTATTTATGAATCAACTAACTAACAAGGTTTAATTTATAGCTATAATTTATTAATTTTTATAAATATACGCAAAATTTACTTCCTAAAATGTTTTTTGTTTAAGGTTTTAGTGATAAAAGTCACATGTTGTGCCGACCCCACCTAGCATGGGATTAGGACCGGAAGAAGAAGAAGAGTTTTAGTGATAAAAGTTGAACATAAAAGTTTTTATACGCTACTGAAAAATATGGTATTTTGATTTGTCCTAGTTTCGATCTAGGTGTGCGATATATTACGTCCCAACCTAGCCGGGTTCAGAATTCAAATTCATGAATAACTAGCGCCTCGCGGCTTCGCACGCCTATCCCACGGGAACTGATTTATGGGATAAAAAGACTCATATGTGTTATTCCAGGCCTAGAACCACCTGTATGCAAAATTTCAGCCCGATCCGTTCAGAAGTTTTTGCGTGATAGAGCAACACACATGTTTACAAACTTTCACGTTTATAATATTAAGTAGGATGAAGCTTGTAAGTACTAATCCCCGATACTCGAACGCAACTTAGATTTAGTGTTTTTTTGTGTTTTTGTTCAACCCTGAAGATGGGACCCATAAGGGATGAAACGTTGATGTTCTTCCAACACAAATAAGGTTCGTAGTTATTAGCGCTTGCATCCGTAATTAATTCGTCAAACTACGCTAGTTTTTTATAGTAAAACACGAGAAATACCAGATAATAGTTATAATTCTGATATAGATTGTCCTAATGATAATGACAACGCAAATACCTTTATAAACGACACGACTTTAGACGACTTATATATTTTTGTCACGACTTTATATTTCTTTTGTCGTATGTGAATCACGATGGTCAAGGTCGAATTTGAACGCAGAAGCATTACAATTACTCTTAGAATGAGCCGCACGTATTTGGTTATGTTGTAACAGTGTTGCAATGTAATAAAGAGTACGAAGACCTCTTTTGCCTAACGGTAGCTAGTTTGATTGTCGCGGGATAAAGTATATATGAATTAATCATACATTGCAATTGCAATCGAATACAGGACTAAGACATTTTTAAACGACTTAAAAAAAGGAGGTGGTTCTCAATTCGACTGTTTTTTATGTTATTGATGATTTTGTGAATTGAAATAATTGGATTTTGCATTAACTTACCGTAAATATTTAAAAAGATATAATCTAATAGAATTTACAGGTGAAATCATCGTAATTCTGCTAGGCCTGCATCATTACGTAGTGATAACCCTAAAAAACAGCTGATTTGTTTTATTAGTAAACATGCTCTATTCTGAATGGACATGGTATATAGTGACAAGTGGCAATCGTAATGTAAACTTTTGTACTCATCTGTACTCTGCGTAATGTACGTAGCTGTTCACAGATAAATATCTCGTAAACCACAAGGAGTCTAGTTCTAAGCTTTGCAGGAGAACTAGGTATCGTACGGCACAGTAATTTGGCATAGTTCACGATTCTTATCTCGCTATAGTTTCGTCGAAATCAGTGGGGCTGCCAGCTTGACGTCAAGATAGCAGCCACAGTGAAAGACCTAAATATCTCCTAAAGTACTGGGGCACTATTTATTTTACTTAGGCATCGAGAGGCACAATTTAATGGCACATTTATTGTCATAGTTGAAACCACCAAATTCCATGGTGTGGCTGCTAACTTGACGCACACGTTCTTTTCCTCAGAACTTTTGACTAGCTGGTCCGATTTTCATTCTTCTTCTTTTATATAAAAGCTGGTGCTTTCCGTGTTGTCTCATTTTAATTTGGTTCAGTTTTGACACTGAGATCCATGAAAATCTATGAAAAAACTATAAAAAATTAAGTAGGCTTATAGTTTACAAAATTAATTATAAATTTATTAGCTTATTTTGAAACGATTCCAATGGTGTATATTACACATATAGCTCCCTATTTTTTTTTTGAGATATCTTGATTTTTATCACACAGAAGCTCTGTTAGATGAAAAAGGTTGAACGAAATTCAAACAAATCGAATGAAACCTCTTTGTCTCTTTGGTATAGATTTCCATGCATATGAAAATAATAAACATTACGCTCAAGGGAATAATGACACTGAATTTTAAAATCTAAACATTTTGTTTAAAAAAAATACAAGAAGATCCATACAATGAGATCAACTTCAACGTCAACTTCTTCTAACGTTTGCCGCAAAACTTTTAAAACTTGCAGAAAGGCTAACAAGTTGAGTTTTCTTACACAAAGCTGTCTTCGTCTTTGCACCGATGATTCTATTAACTCGCTTCGCTCGTGAGTGATTCTAGAATCTAAATAGGGAACTCTCGGGAAACAATGTATTCGTGACGTTAGACACTGTTTTTAGGTCTAGGTACCTTATATTACTTTTTGGGAAAGCGCCTCATTGCAATATTATTTCATTTTCTTGCTTTTTTTATCTCATAAACGATTTTTAGGAGCAATGTCCTGTTAAAAAACGCAATTACGCCTCATATTTAGCGCAATCCTACTTTATAAAGAATGATGAAAAATGCTTTTCGCAAAAACTAAATAAATTTAAATAAAAAGCGTCATGCATAATCCCTGCAGATTTTATTAATACAGGGTTAATGATAAATCGCTGACTTGACACTGCATTACTTAATAACCCTGTATAAACGGAAGACCCAAAAGATGGGTAAACATTTGCGAATATCTATGACGTGTTAAAGTGCAAAATAGCGAAAGTTTGAAGCCTACGTTAGATGTGCTTTATTCATAATGGTGTCTATACAGATGTTGCCAAAACTAGAAAAAACTAATCTGACAGGACCAAATATGATGCCATCCTTATTGTTTTGATCGTTATGACAGATTGTCAAATTAGTTTAGTTTAGTTTTGGTGCCATCTGAATACTTAGATACCAGTAGTCTGCTAATGTAGCACACTGTTAAATCTCGCTCTGTCTTCTTCTATTGACATAAGTCAGACTGAGAAATAACACTACTTAGCAGCAGAAATAAAAAAGATTTGACTCTGACTCTGACACTGACTCTGACTCTGAAATAACACTACTTAGCAGCTGTTTTATGTAAGCAGACCATTATGAATAAGAATAAGGGGGTAAAACTGCAAAATGGACTCAAAATTCTGCGCTTAATACCGCAACCATGCAGCACAAAAACATGCATTCAAATACATATATCAGAGCGACATAATCGCAATGTGATTAAGCTCTTTAAATAAAGATTAAAAAAAAATACATATATCAAACCCAAGACCACTCAATGTATGCATCTATCTCGTTAGATTTAGATATATTTTACGGTGAGAAAATGGCTTCCCAGAAACTTCAAAGGTTCTTCATTATGCGGTCCGCGAGCTCACAAACTTTAGATTTATCTCTTGATTCGGTTTAGATTAATTGCTGAGCCCTTTACAGCGAACTGTAAAGGGCTCATCTTTAAGTTAATTATCACCTTAGCTTAAACTACATATATAAACACAGAATTCCATATAATATAATAAGTTCTGTGAATGTATACCTATGCATGCGATCAATAAATCTAAACTGTTGTTCGTCGTAGCACCCGTGTGCGTGGATGACGTTATTTTCGAGGTGTCTGAAAGTCAAGTTTCCATTTACGATTTGAAACGCTCCAAATTACAAGCACGTATCATAAACTCATCTAATTGATGTTTTGGAAGACATTCACCGCGTTTCGGCAAGAAAGCTGAGAACTACTTTTTATTAGACATATTAGATAGTAGGTAGGTGTCAGAGACTGCATTCGCGTTTTTCTGGTAGAAAGATAAATTCTTGAAATATCGTATTTACCCACAACGACTATTTACGCAAGCAGCTTTTTATATCTACATATAATTAATCGTATAAAACAACCGTCATAAAAGTTCAATTTGTTTTTATTCAATTCAATTCTTTATTTAAAATTTTATATTGTTATAGATAGGTACCTACATAATTATAGTACTTATCAAAAACTCTTTATTCTCCAAAAACGATGTAGGTATTAGAATAATTCATAACCTGGATACAATGGAAAGCTGCAAACCCTGATTAAAGTATTAAAGAAAATATCCTAACACTCATTGGTATTTATATATTTATAATTTGCATATTTTACAGAAAAAACTTAAACTTTTAAAAATACTCTCGCCCTTAAAATCTTCGCCCTCATAAAAAAAAATCTGCCCCTTTATCTAAACTTAAAAATTTTAATTACGGAACCCATTCATTCTATGTGAATTAAAATTTACAACAACATTCCCCTAGGTATAACAGACGAATCATACTTTTTAAAATTCAAAAAGATGTTAAAGTCTTACCTGATTAAGAATAGTTTCTATTGGAATTGAAATTGAAATTGAAATTGAAAATTCATTTATTCAGACTTTTACATCCATTTTGTTAGTAACACATAATTAAAATTTAAGAATGGTTAGTAAGTTACAAAAATGACAGAAAATATAATCATAATTAATAAACAATCAATCAAATACAACAATTTTTATAATAATTTCAATTCTAATGTCATGAGGTTAAATATAAATTTAAATGTCGAACAGTTATTGGGTTACTAGTGGGGCGAGCGGCCGATGTTGTTCTATGCCTTACAAGATATTTTTGAATCAGCAATAAAAATAAGTTAGAAGTTAAATAGAGCTAGGCTTGAAAACAAAGAATTCTATTGTTTTCAAATTTATATATAATTTAAAAATTCAAAATTATATATATTTAAATATAAATTATTTCAAATGCGTATAATAGATTTTAAGGTGTACCTAAATTCATTCATTCATTATAAGTGATCTCTGCTACAAAATATGGACAATAAAATTATTCTATTAACCTTTGTGAGAGAAAATAAATAAATAATTTAAATGTTCACGGATCACACAGGTTCTTAACCTTTCATATTTGTACGTAGTTATTACATATTCCGTGAACAAACCTGTTAGTTTCGTAAGCAGAGTACTTTCGTTTAACTTTCTTTTTATTTCGATACATATTTAAAAAGCTGTTTGATTTGCAGGAAACTTCAATTGGGCGGGTCGGAATTTTTATTACAACAAGATTGGTTACGTAAGTTTGTCTCGGCTTGATTTAAGAATTCATTTATTAGCGTACAGCCTTTAGAAACTTAGCCTTAAGCTATCACTGGACGGATTTTAAAACTCTTTAATAATTTATGAAAGTTAAAAAAAACGGAAATGGAACTATACCGTGTCTATTTTGAATGTAGCATGTTAGTAAACAAACCGCCCATACTTAACCTAAAATTCACTTTGTTGGCGCGTCCTTTTATACGTAATTTACAATACTTGTCGATTTTAGATCCGCTTCAATAAAAATTGCTTACATCTGAAACTCGACGCCAAGCAAATGAGATTTTGTTATTTGTGTCGTAGTTTGTTTACTAACATGCTACATTCCAAATGGATACGGTATAGGTTCTTACATAATAATCGGAGCCTCGTTGGTCTAGTGGTCAGCTTGTTCAACCGTTGATTATGTGGTTCCTGGGTTCGAATCCCAGGTCTGGCCAATAGTTGATATCGTGGTTATTCTAGCAGGAACAAATCACTGCCTGGAGTCAGGAAGATGGCGTTGTTACACCCCCGTGAGAAAGCACGTTAAGCCGTTGGTCCTGCGCCTGACCTCTCCCCGGCCGTTTCGATCTGTCGTCCCATCGGATTATGAGAGTAAGGGAGTAGTGTGTTTGCGCGCTCACTTGTACACTATAATTATGTCCCGCGCATCTGGCTAGCTCCGACGAGACTGGCCGCCGCCGCGCCGCCGTGGTCGAAATTCGGCTGAGCCTACGAACATAGGCTACCCGAAAGCGCAAGCGAAGCTGCCTTCTGGGGCTAGCACTTTGAACTGCGAGTTCCGCCGATAACCACGAACATATTCAGAATCATAGTCAGAGTCAAATCGCTTATTTCTTTAGACTTACAAAATAAGCACTTAGACAAGTCAAATTTAATTAATTTTACTATATAAACAGCTTGATAAATAAATACTATTTACTATCAAATAAGAAATAAGGTGCAATTGTAATTCACTTCAATTTTTAACTGACTTCAAAAAAAGGAGGAGGTTCTCAATTCGACTGTATTTTTTTTTTATGTTTGTTACTTCAGAATTTTTCACTGGGAGCTCCGATTTTCGTGATTCTTTTTTTATATGAAAGCTGGTACTTCCCGTGTTGTTCCATTTTAGTTCTGTTCAGTTCTGACAATGGGATCCATGACAAGTCACGAAAAAACTATAAAAGTTGAAATCAGTTTATAGTTTTTTAAAACAAAATTAATAAATACGTCACCCTCGTAATGACGAATGCCGCCGGACTCGTCATTAAAGAAGAGACACAAGATAGCGTTACTCCTTTTCTAGCCTTATTAGGGCAGTTTCTGATTTACTAGGCGATAGAGCGCGCTTTTTTGAGTCGTTCTGTATACTTAACTCAATTCACCAAAATTTTGGATTGAGTCAGTTTACGACTGGAGGTGCGATTTTTGGTTTCCATTTTTTTAAATTCTCTTTTTTAGAGATAGAAATCACCTTTAAACGTTTCCATAAAAACAAGACACGCGAAGCAGAAACTAGTTTGTTAATACATTTTAGCACAGCTGACTGTACTACTGTTCCTAGGTCACACAGTCTGTCTAGCACACCTCCGGACGTGGTTTCATTGTTGATAGAAATAAGTCACTCTTTGGTTATCGTCTCACGAGGTTACCATTGTCTTCGAGAAATTCTGAGAATATGTTTTGGATTCCAACGCTAGACTGGAAGGTCATTGGAAACTTAAATTGTTGGGTTATTTGAGTAAATAATAAGTAACTCGATCACCTTGCATCGCGTCGCCCGATTTTTTTTTGTAAGTTTGTTTATTAGCAATTGTAGTATTATTTTTCGCCAATAGATATCAGGAAGAGTCAATTGATTGCGATAAAGTTGATGGAAGTTTATTGAAAACACGAATAAAACGACATTTTCTAAAAATGAATTTTAGCTAGAACGATTTATCGCCCCCGAAACCTAAATTTCATCAACATCGTTGGAGCCGTTTCCGAGGCTCTGATTATATGATTATACGCGGGTCGTAGGAGGCGACTAAGGGATATCCACTGGGGGGCGCCTCCTGCAGAACTATTCTACCACCAAAGTGAAACAGTATTGCAATCCATGGGCCCTCAGTTCATATTCGCTACGAGCCCCATAAATGTAATGTGACACTTGTGGTAACAGAATATTTCGTCGAAAGCTGTAGGTAATTGGAAAGCCGTTACGTAGGTAGATAGATACCTACAGTTACGTAAGGTGTCATCTCTGCATTACGTCATGATGTCTCCCTGATGGGCCCGAACCGGAACTGACGAGGTACAATGACACTTTGTTCCACTCAGGTGGGACGAAAAAAGTAGAGCGGTATAGCCAAATTCAACGTGAAATGTATGTAAATAAACTACCCATACCTACTACCTGAGCAAAGAAATGGTGTACTACCAATAATTCTTTTACTTTCATTGTTTTGTATTGTTTAACAAAACCGTTGTCAAAGTTTCTCTTCAACATAATTTAGATAGTCAAAAAAGAGCTTTTTTTGCCTCAACCCAAGGACCGAGGGGTCGTCACCCATCGAGTTGAAGCCGGGGTAAAGAGGCCAAGCCTCGAGGCCCCCCTCCGTGCCCCCACAAGGGCCGGAAAGAAGAAGTTTGTCTTTGTTTGTTCCTATTTTGTACCCCGTGACGTCACGGAACGGTTCAGTCAGAAGACCAGCGTTGATTGTACGCAAATACAACCAACTCATGCTGAGACTGGGACCGTTTTGTAACTCTAAGAAATTGTATTCGTTTTAAGTTCTTTTTGTCTTAAATTGTATGTGTTTGGGTTACAAATAAACGTTTCTATCTATCTATCTATCTAACCTAAAATCGGTATCACACTAATAGGTATTATAAATGCGAAAGTTTGTATGGATGTATGGATGGATGTTTGTTACCTCTTCACGCCAAAACTACTGAACGGATCTGGCTATGTGTTATTCCAGGCCTACAAAACTGTATGCAAAATTTCAGCCCGATGAACGTATCGGGCTGAAATTTTGCATACAGTTTTGTAGGTAGTCGTTTTGCGTGAAAGAGAAAAAAACATACATGTTTGATAATGCTGTGTGAATTGTCCAACATTATTTATTTATCTATTCCAAGTACAAATTCGGAGATATAATAATAAATAATGCTGGACAATTCACACAGCATTATCTGGCCCCAAGCTAAGCAGAGCTTGTGTTATGGGTACTAGATAACTGATATACATAATACAATACACTACATAGATAGATATTTTTTATTATACATAGAAAACATCCAGAACGCCCTGAACAAATATCTGCAGATCGTACAAATATATGTCCCGAGGCGGGAATCGAACCCGCAACCTCCTGCGTCGCAGGCGGACCTTCGCCCACCGCGCCACAGAGGTCGTCACGTCAGAAGCATATGATTGTTTACTTTCGTAAAATCAATAAAATTCACAACTTTCTTAACATCCGGATGGCTTTGAATTAATAAACTAGGTAGAGATTTCGCTTTTTAACCGACTTCAAAAAAGGAGGAGGTTCTCAATTCAACTGTATTTTTTAACCGACTTCAAAAAGGAGGAGGTTCTCAATTCGTCTGTATTTTTTTTTTTTTTATGTTTGTTACCTCAGAACTTTTGACTGGGTGGTCCGATCTTCATGATTCTTTTTTTATATGAAAGTTGGTGCTTCCCATGTGGTCCCATTTTAATTTTGTTCAGTTCTGACAATGGAATCCATGAAAATTCATAAAAAACCCTAAATATTGAAGTCGGTTTATAGTTTTTTAAAACAAAATTAATTATTTTAACTCAGAACTTTTGACTGGATGGTCCGATCTTCATGATTTTTTTTTTATATGAAAGCTGGTGCTCCCCGTATGGTCCCATTTTAATTTGATTTAGTTCTGACAACGGGATCTTGAATGAAAATCCTTGAAAAAACTATAAAAATTGAAGTCTGTTTATAAAGCAAAATAAATTATCAATATTATAAATGCTCAAGTTTGGATGTTAAGGTGGATGTTTGTTACCTCTTCACGCAAGAACTACTGAACAGATTGAATACAAAATTTGCTCAGATGTAGGTTAGGCGCTGAGATGCAGCGCTGAGCGTGGACACTCACGATAGGGCTGGTCCACCTGTTTAAAGTAGCTCAGCGAGCTATGGAAAGAGCTATGCTCGGAGTCTCTCTGAAGGATAGGATTCGTAACGAATACATCCAACAGAGAACCAAAGTTATCGACACAGCTCAAAGAATTAGCAAGCTGAAGTGTCAGTGGGCCGGCCATATCTCGCAAAGAACCGACAACCGCTGGGGTAAACGAGTTCTTGAGTGGAGACTGCGTCTTGGCAAACATAACAAAACAACGTGTCTGAAGTAAGCTTAACTGTTTCAAAAGTAAATACTAGTTGGGCAAATGTCTAATACTTCAAAATGATTAGATAGGGACCCGTTTCACTCTATGTAATTGTAGTAAATTGTAAGATTAAAGTACTTACAGGCCGTACTCAGAGACGTGCAGTACCAAAAGCTTTTGTATTCAAATCTTTACTCAGTGACAGTTTTAGTATATATACGGCTAAGGTCTAATTTCGTTGAATTGACGTTAAAACTCGCTTACGCATTAACTGAGTTCAGTTGGTACATTTTACATTTCACCAGCATGAGCAAAACGCAGTTAACGCAAAACTCGTTTAAACATCCTGAACGCTGAACGTAAACAAACACGATCAAAATTCAGCTCCAAAAAGCCGATAGGTTTGAGATTAAACAAAAAACTAACGCTGAAATCCCCCATTAGTTTTTACTATTCGTTTTAATTCCTTTATTATTATATGCATTTTTTTGTGTATATTTTTGGGTAAAATAAATGTTTTTTTTGTTTTCCTCACCTCAAACTTAACCTCAACAGCCTGTATTGGTCCACTGTAGGACGCATGCCTCCTAATAAACGCATTGTTGGCATTTATCTCATGGAGGGTAATGCCCATAACCCCACGCTGGGCATACGGGTTGGGGATCTCAGTTTGGTGGTATAATTGTTCTGAAGAGGGCGCTGCTGTGTCATAATCGATACATTTGGGATAATACCTACATATTTGATTTCCATAACCTTTTCGAATTCGGTTAAGGCCTCATTAGTCTGCTCTAAATGCACATAAATTAGTGACAGATGTTTAAAATTAATTAGTTTCGAAGTTTTTACACTTTCTCCTTCCTTCTTTACATATGGCTTATTTAAATTTATTAATATTTATGACTGTTATGTAATTTTTAGAGCATTTTGCAAGCAGAAGTTTAAACAAATTCAGAGGTATTTTTGTAAATTAAGTCTTAGTTGAATGCAATAGTGTGGTGCTGGCTTAGAATTTGCACCACCTGAACTCTTCCCACGGAAGTAGTAAGAGCTGACTAGGGGATATCCACCGGGAGGCGGGCAGCGGCGCCGTCTACAGAACTATTCTACCACCGAACTGCGATTCCCAACCGGCATGCCCAGCGTGGGGTTTATGGGCATTGCTCCCCATAAGTTAAATGCCAATAAGTCGTTTATGAGGGGGAGGCCTGCGTCCAGCAGTGGACCTATACAGGCTGTTGAGGTTGAAGTTGAGGAGATAATGTGTGAATAGCTAACTTTATTTATTTACTGATGCAAGACATGAGTAGACTTGCTTTACGTAGATAATTAGTAGGTTACTAGTAAACTTTTCTAAACCTAAATACCTACGGAACTCAACAGTTCTAGCTTTCTGTCTGGATTTCTAAACACTGCATACGAATTGAAGTAAGTCTGTTGTATGAATAAAAAACTTAAACTAGGTTTAATTTTTGAATCAGGAGTTCTTTAATCAAAGAATTTTTATAAATTTTTGGCATAATGTGGACCCGTCATGAGGGATGCTGATTGATGACGTCGTCAAATCAAATTAATGATTCGTGTGAATATTAATTCGTCCTATCCGAATTTCGTCTTCGGCGACGCTTTATTTAAGAAAATAAACCCATTTCAATTTGGGCCAGTTCCGAAGCCTGCGTCCAGCAGTGGACCATTAAACACTTTTTAGGTTGAGGTTGAGGGATTCATCGTTTGACAATAGACTTAACCTGTTACTGTAATCATTATCTAAAGCTTTTTAGTTAAAAAAAACTTCTACATACTTGGGGCTAGATGATATTTTGTATATTGTTCAGCATTCTTAATTTGTAACAGGATTAGTATTTGAAAAACTCGAATTAACATTTTTTATTAAAAACCTTGTAGATTAATGCATAGACACGGCAAAGAGAATGCAGATTGCTTTAAAAAGTAGATCTAATTAGGAATTATTTAAAAATATTTATGTATGATATTTGCGAAAATTTAACAAGTATTTTTTACTTGCGTTGAAAGCTCTAATAATAAAGTAGGTAGGTATATCACGTTTTAATAAAAATAAATACGCAGGACTTTTTACACATCTAATAGAACATAAATTAAAGCGTGTCATTTGTAAATAAGAACATCAAAAACACCCAAATCGAGGACAAATGTTCGCTGATCAGATCATACAAACATTGGTCCCGCCGTGGGAATCGAACTCCCAACCTGCTCTCATGACGAGCTACACTCGCTATAATTCAGAGGTCAAGTTTAAAAGCTTTTCCAAACCACTTTGTGCAGTGAGAAACACTTATAAGCTCCTTTTGCTTTGGGGATGGATAAAGAAATTATTTTATCATTACGTATTTAAAAAAATAGTAAATATAAGAATGAAAATATTTAGTAACAATTCCGCGAATAAACCTTATGCGATAAAGTGTAACAAATTATACATTTATTCAAAATGAAAGAAAATTTATCAAAGTACGTCGTCAACTAGTTTCGTCTCTAATCAATGGATTTCGGCATGTAACGCCTTTATTACCTATTACCTATTACGTATAAAAAGGACGTATATGAAAACTATCAAAAAACCCAACTCGGTCGCCTTTGTTTCGCACTAGGTAATAAGGCTATCAAAAAGACATTTTTCAGGGCGTTCTGGATGATTTTTTTAAGTATAAAAACAATATTTATCTATGAATTGCATTAAGCATATCAGTTATCTAGTACAAACATTAAGCTCTGCTAGGTTGGGGCCAGATAATGCTGTGTAAGTTGTCCAACATTTTTTATTATTTTATTATGAAGCTAAAAATTTAACCAGAGTTTGAACTAAAGTTTTAATAAGTTTTCATATTCCAAGTGAATAAGTTTAATCTGGGAAAGCGTGTTCCATCTTGGACACATCTTCACTTTCATAAGTGTGATGGTGATCTAACGTTTTACCATCACCAAAAAAAAAAGCTCTTTTTCCAAAACCAAATCTAGTGAAAGATCTTTCTTGTTGCTTTGAAGCCATATTAAGATATCAGTGAGTCCCAGTAGTGTCAAAACTAAACTAATTTTAAAATTTTTAACAAGACTAAAAATATCGCCGTCCCTGTCAAAACGGTCAAAATAAAGGATGGCATCATTTTAAGTCCTGTCAAATCAGTTTAGTCTACTTTTGGGTAACCAACCACTTAAATACGCTTGAAATATCACACTTATATTATATTTGCGAAAGTTTGTATGGATGTATGTATGGATGGATGTTTGTTACCTCTTCACGCCATAACTACTGAACGGATGGGGTTGAAATTTTGCATACAGTTTTGTTACTTTTTATCCCATAAATCGGTTCCCGTGGGATAGAAATCCATCCAATCAATTCCATAATAACAGCGCGTGCGAAGCCGCGAGGCGCAGCTATATATATATATATATATATATATATATACTTACCTACCTACTCGCGGGCAAAAAATAAAACCTACAAAAGATTTAAACTTAAACGTTACATTGTAACAAAAAAACCTACTAAAGAACATTTAAAAATCCCATGGAACATGCTCCTCCTAGCCTTTATTAATTAAAACCGAAAACTTATTATGCGCTCGAAACATAGTAAACGAACGAAAAAAAACAAGTACGTTAAAAAATATAAGTAGTAAATATATAAATTATTTTAAAATCCTACAGGACAAGCTTAGCAATAAAAAATAAATATCGCTTACCATGATTCCTCCTTGAAAAGTATCCAAACACGAAAAAGAACACAAGAATGTCCACCACAAATGTCACTGTCACTTCACTAGCTGTCAAACTGACAGTTCATTTTTTTTTAATCAGCGTGTATGGCCGTCGGAGGATGGATGTAGACTGCCTCGCAGAGATGAGATGAGTTCGGTGAAAGTAGTAGTTACTTCCTATATGAATGGTGGTGCGGCATGTGTGTTGGAGTTTGAGCTTTGAATGGGTGGTGTAAGGTGCAGAATGGGTGCAGTGTGTGTAGTTTGTTTTCATTGACACTATGGGTGGTAGGGGAGCCATGGGTTTTGAACGGCTGGACCGATTTCGCTAATTATGCATTAAATAAATGCAATTATTATTTTATCTTTTAGTTATTGACTAAATTGAATAACAGCTTATTTTATGAAGCCATTATATTTATTTTTTCTATTGATAAATAAAAGTTCTAATTTCAAGTAGGTACGCATTTACGAAGGTGCTTTGCCGATTTTTTCGAATGAATTTATGTGACGGTTTGGTAAAATTGATACATAAACTAAAGTGTGATATTAAATCAATTAATAACACAGGCTATGCCTTTCTTGGGGCTAGATGAAGTTGTGTGGATTGACCATCATTATTCATCATATATTTGAAGTTTTACTTAGCTTTGAAGCTTGAATGTTACATTGTAACAAGAAAATCTTCCAACACCTCTAACTTATTGTTACCTTAGCGTATTGAGAAACATCCAATAAAAAATCAACTGTGTGTCTTACTCGACAAAGTTGAATTTCCCATAAACTTCGAAACCATAAACAGGATTTTAAGTTTTTAATTTTCTCTTTTATTCGTCACATGTCAAGGTGTGTCCGGATGCAGAAAATGTTAAGAAAATGGCGGATATTGCAAAATTTTAGCTAGTTTCGTCACAGTCGTAATGCTCAATTCAATTCAATTTGGCAAAAGAAAACATTACGTTTCGGATGTCTTTAAATCGGCCTTTGACGAAGGTCTAAAATAAATTTGGCAGAGGTTAGTCAGTTTAAAAGGAGAAGTCTTCTTTCTTCTTTTCTTATTTCATGGCTTGCTGTGTCTTTGCTGCCACAACTCTGCCAGTGTCCATGTCAAAAGAGTCTTAAACTTTAGTAGAGAACACAAAACCAAACAATACCTCGTTTTGAATAGCAAGAGAAGATTCGTGGCGTTATGGTGAACTAACACTTTTAGTCGTACTGCAACAATGACAGAGCAGTGTTGTCAACGCAACAAAAGTTGAAAAGTTGAGTTGGCACACGAGCGCCATCAATTCCCACGACTCTCCACGGGATACAGTCTAGCTAGAGTCTGTTCAAAAAGAGTGAACAGACTCTAGACGGTATCTCATGGACAAATAGTACTTCATTACGGATACGGATGTAAGCGGGTTAGCTATAAACCTTATTTGTGTTGGAAGAATACCAACGGAGTGTGCAATAACGCCGCTATGCAATGGATTTCGAGCGGGATGACAAGATATGGTTTTCTCGAGTAAGAAGTACAGAGCAGAGACGTGCACCGAATTGTCTATGCGCCAAAACTGTTATTACCTATGGTTTATCCATCCAGCATGGAGCATGTTAGTAAATAAACCACGATACAAATAACAAAAACTCACTTGCTTGGCGTCGAGTTTCAGATATGATTGTAAGCAATTTTTATTGAAGGGAGGATCTAAAATCGACAAGTAATGTAAATTACGTATAAAAGGACGCGCCAACAAAGTGAATTTTAGGTTAAGTATGGGCGGTTTGTATAAGTTTATGCCTCATTCAAAATGGACACGGTATAATTACATGTTAATGAAACAAGCAATCGAAAAATTAAAAGACTAATAAAATATTTTTTTCTAAAGAAATATTTTTAGGTTTCTTACCAAAATAAAAACCGAAGAAAAATGTGTGCTGTTTCTGAGATAAATAAATACTTAGCAAAATGTGTGCAAAACATCTTTTTTCAAAAAATAAACTATCGAGAAAACTTTGATCAATCGTGTTTAAATCACAAAATTCACGATAAAAGAACGAAGTAACATTTCCTATGAATGTGTTAGCTTTCACAGATTCTGAGATCAATAACTTTTAAAGTTACAATTTGCTTATGCACCCTCTTAACGAGGGACATCTTTAGGGTGAGTGCGGTTAGCGTCGGGCCTGCACTGCGTCTCAGCCCGCACTGGCTAACCCACTTACATTGGTAATGAATTCATCAAACTACGATAGTTTTATAGTAGAATAGTCTATATTTTATACCGGTTAAGTGCAGGTTAAACCGCGGCCAAAAGGTTTTTGATAAATAATACTTTACGTGTAAAACTTTAAACAATTTTACGTCATAACGTCATTTACTTGATCTATTGAAAATCCCACCTCGTAGTTTATATACTGTTTTGCCATTCTGATGTTAGCTAGCTATCAACGCTATCTATTAGACTAAATTAGTACTTTAATGTTCAGTGCTTCAGTCGTCATGACAACATCATCAACAACGTGACACTTTTTGAACATGTTGCCTATGTTCATCGATTTATTAGACGTTAACACGTCAAAATGCTGGGCAATCCACACAGCTTCTAGCCCCATGCTAAGCAGAGCTTGTGTTATGGGTTCTAGATAACTGATTGGTATAAGTTCCTTGCTGATGACATAATACAATACACAATTGCATCAATAAATACTTTGTTCATTTCGTCCATACAAAAGACATAAACGCGCTCCCAGTATTTCGTAACTTCATTATAAATAATCTTTAAATTTGACCATCTTAATCAAAATAAAGAGGTACCTATCCTACCTACCTAAAGTTTATTTCTTTAGGCTTACAAAAGACACGATAAGTCTTAATGTATAGGTTGGTACAACCCAACCCGCATGCCCAGCGTGGGGATTATGGCCATTACCCCCATTAGATAGACGCTAACAAGGCGAGTGTCAGGGGGAGGCCAACTTTTTATTAAGAAAATAGTTGATGTGGTATTTTCATGACACCTATAATTTTTTACCCGCGACGGAACGGAGACGTTATATGCGTTATATGTAATACATACATAGAAATAACATCAGCATCACACTGATGTTGTTTCTATGTATGTATGTATGTATGTATGTGCAATTTGCACATCAATGTTGCCAATTATCTCCAAAACGGCTTGACCGATTAGGACCGATTTTCAGTTTCGCATGGGATTTTCAAGTGCGGTTTTTGGCTTTGTAGTAATGGGTAGGTGAATAAAATTAGGAAGCTATAATTTTAGTTATAATTTAACTGTCAATTCCATGTAGTCGGCGGTTTTGGAAAAATTTATTTCTTTCTTTTTCGATTACCTACTATTAAATCCGTCGTGGGTTTTTCAACATTTTTTTTTATTGGTGAATGTAATATTATAATAATGTCTTTAATGTGGGCTCATTTGATTGTATTGGCGTAACAAGCTACTGTTGCCGCTGTTACTCTCCATAAATCCACGTATAGAATACTTGTATAGTTAGCAAAAATTGCGCCTTACCACCACTAGGGTGATTTTTCTGTGAAGTGAATAGTTGCCATTCCCGGCTTGTTCGATATCTTTTGTTTTTAACACAAAGGAAAATAGTTTCAAACTGGATAGGCGTAACGTTTGGCGATGGTACATATTAATTAACTAGTTACTAAGATATCCTATTATATTAGATTAGATTAATGCATTATTAGATTAAATAATTAATTTTGTTCTAAAAAACTAGAAATCGACTTAAATTTTTATAGTTTTTTCATGGATTTTTATAGATCTTATTGCCAGAACTAAACCAAATTAAAATGGGGCCGTAAGGGCTTTCATATAAAAAAATAACATGAAAATCGGACCACCCAATCAAAAGTTCTGAGGTAACAAACATAAAACAAAAAATACAGTTGAATAAGAGAAATTTGAGAACCTTCTTTTTTTCAAGTCGGTTAAAAACTGATCCATTGCAAACAATCTACTAGCACCTATAATATAATAATAACTCATTTATTGTTCTCATCAAACAATGTGCTTAAATGACTACAACTATAGTATAGTATAGCTATATCTAAGAGCAACATTGTGTGAGACTGGTGCCTGCGTTAGGATTGTGGAAAACCTGTGTTACAGGTCACCAGGCTCCCACTCCGCGGCAAAAGTGCAGCAAATACATACGTTTGTTTAACAAAATTATGTTAGTTGTAAAACTAATATGAAAACAACAATAGGGTATATGCATGGTTTTTTTATTTTTTTATTCGATTATTTTTAGGTTAATACATAAACGAAAAAAAAATATAACACCCAAAAAATGTAAATGATTGAGGTAAAAAACGAAAAACTACACTCAGTTTCGGGTGATAATAACGCTCCCATGTTAGCCATTGCATTTTATGACGTCACGGATCATCTAGTCCCCTGTGTAAACTCGAAGTCAAAACTTCATGCCCATACAAAAATGTTCAAGTATGACGTCACGCTTCACGTGCCAATAGCGTTGCGTTTAGAGATTTTGCTGTTGAGACTTAACATATCTACTTTTCAATGATTAAATTTTACAATAAAAACATCATAAAATACAAAAATAAATATACAGATATATTTCTATATCACTAGAGAATACGTAAAAAAATTAGCTTTTTTGAAGTCACCTGCATATACCCTATTACATCAAATCAAATAGAACCTAAGTAAAAATAATAAAGATTTTATTTAAAATTAGGTTTTAGTTTGACTAATAAGTAATAATAAGGCAGCATTTCGTTGAAATGTAGGTTATTTGTGTGTATCTGTGAGGATGTGGCTTAACTGATCCATATATCTACATATTATGTTAAAGTATTGTATTATTTTTCTTTGTCTATTACAGACAGCTCTGCTTAGCTTAGGACTAGAAAGAAGAAAGAAAGCAAATACATTTATTTGGAAACATTACATAACACACATATAACACGACACATTTTGTAGAAATAACAGGTGCACAGTCAGTAAATAAAATAAGGGAAGAAATTACACAATAATGAACAAAGGATAGTATAGCGTAGGTATATAAAAGTAAAAGGGCAGGAACATGTTATAGAGTGTTATATTAGGTCCTTACATATGAAATTGGCGTTTTTCGTACTGGCCACTTTAATCACAAATTTCTCCTCTTTGGTAAGGAATTCCAAATTCAAATTTGTACAGCTATAGACTCATGTATTTGTGCTTCGATGATCGTCATTCATTTGTTTTTTTTCTTCTGTTTTTTTCTGTTTGCGTCACTCATTTTACAAAATGGAAAACTTAAAATATCGCATTATTTACGAGTACGAGTTCCGCCGTGGCACTAGTGCTGCGGAAACAACTCGAAGGGTGAATGATGTGTATGGCGGTCGTGTTGCAAAAGAAAACACAGTTCGTTTTTGGTTCCAACGTTTTCGTTCTGGAAATTTCGACCTGCAGAACAAGCCCCGTGGACGGCCTGAGACTCAAGTTGATAATGAAGAGTTGAAGGCTATTGTGGAAGCGGATCCATCGCAAACCACGTCCGAGTTAGCTGCAGGCTGCGATGTTAGTGATAAAACTGTTTTAATTCACTTGAAGCAAATTGGGAAGATTAAAAAGCTTGAAAGGTGGGTACCTCACGAATTGACTGAAGCAAACCGGCAAACGCGCGTCGACTGCTGCGTTACATTACTAAACCGGCACAATAATGAAGGTATTTTAAACCGAATCATTACCTGTGATGAAAAATGGGTTCTTTACGATAATCGGAAGCGCTCAGCGCAATGGTTGGATCCTGGCCAGCCAGCCAAATCCTGCCCCAAGCGAAAATTAACCCCAAAAAAGTTACTTGTAAGCGTTTGGTGGACTAGTGCCGGTATTGTTCATTACAGTTTTCTCAAATCTGGCCAGACTATTACGGCTGATGTCTATTGTCAGCAATTGCAAACCATGATGGAAAAGCTAGCGGCTAAACAACCTAGGCTGGTCAATCGCTCCACGCCACTGCTGCTTCACGACAACGCTAGACCACACACTGCGCAATAGACGGCTACTAAATTAGAAGAGCTTCAATTGGAAAGTCTAAGACATCCTACGTACTCCCCGGACCTTGCTCCAACAGATTACCATTTTTTTCGAAATTTCGATAACTTCTTGCAAGGGAAAAAATTCAACTCCGATGGGGCAGTCCAAATCGCCTTCAAAGATTTTATTGATTCCCGTCCGACTGGTTTTTTTAGTAAAGGGATCAATGAATTACCTATAAGATGGCAAAAGTGCATAGAAAATAATGGTTCATACTTTGATTAATTAAATATATTATATTAAAAAATATTCGACTTTTTGTTCCTCCCATACAAAACGCCAATTTCATATGTAAGGACCTAATATAAGTGGCCAAAAGGGTCCCTGTCTCAGCATTGTGCCGCTACAAGCCGAGGCTGTAACGGCGCTGATTTTCGGACAGGTCCTGGTGTGGCGGCACAAAATAGGTAGTTTAAAAAAGATTTTATAGAAACGAGAACGTGAAAGACTAGACTAGACAGTGCCGTGTGAATTGTCCAGCATTATTTATTTATTTATTGATATATATCTAAGAGTAAAGTCTATATGGATAAAACCAATATAAATTCAATCAAATAAGCTTGTATTTATAATAGAAATCGTGTCAAACATAAGTAGATACACGACTGCGTAATACTTACTTGGCTATATAGTTGGTGCTGTACTGAGGACGAACTTTATGCCCAATTTGCCATCTTTATTGAACCGTAATACTTTTTCCTAACTCATACTCGGAAAGTATGAAGTTGCCTGTTAAGCTGTATGAAAGTCATATTTTTCGTCCCTAGGGAATAAATTTAACTTATAATTAATTTTGTTTAAAAAAAACTATAAACCGACTTAAATTTTTATAGTTTTTTCATGAATTTTCATGGATCTCATTGTCAGAACTGAGCAAAATTAAAATGGGCCACCAACGGAAGCACCAGCTTTCATATAAAAAAAAGAATCATGAAAATCGGACCACCCAGTCAAAAGCTCTGAGGTAACAAACTGTTGAGCTACCTGTAGATTGTTTACGCTTCCGACTGGCATTGATATGGAATCAGTTTTTTTCTTTTTACCCTAAATAAGCCAGCTAGGTATTTAAGTGATTACTTATTTTTACTTTCCTTGTATTCGTGATGAAAAGCGCAGTGTTTACCTCGGGTGAAAGTAACTTATTTAGTCCCGAGACGAGGTTGCGCTTGCCCCGTCTTGGGGCTAATAGTTCGAGAGTTACTTTCAACCCTTGGGTAACAATGTACTATTAAAAACCCCGAAAGCCTTATATTAGCAACGCTGCTATTCTACTATATGTAAGTACCTATGTTTTATTAGTAACGACTAAAGCACTGAAGAATAAAGTTTTGATTTAGTCTAATATATAGCGTTGATAGCTAGCTAACACCAGATTGGCAAAAACAGTATATAAACTACGCGGTAAGATTTTCAATAGATCAAGTAGATCTATTGAAAATATGACGATAATGACTTTATCACGTAAAATTATCGTTCCCCAACCGACTTTACAGACAATCCAACTCGAAAAATAACAACTGACAGGTTAAAAAAATTAGTATTTACAACGACTGATTTTCTTAAAACTGTTAAAAGTGTTCGTAATAAATTGCTATATACATACACAGCCTGTATCGGTCCACTGCTGGACGCAAGCCTCCCCCTGATAAACGCCTTATTGGCATTTAACTCATGGGGGGTTAATGCCCATAATCCCCACGCTGGGCATGCGGGTTGGGGATCGCAGTTTGGTGAAAGATTTGGTCTGCGGGGGGCGCTGCTGCCCGCCCCCCAGAAGATATCCCTTAGTCGCCTCTTACGACACCCACGGGAAGAATTGGGGTGGTGCAAATTCTATGCCGCCGGCACCACACGGCGATTGCTATATAGTAAGATATAATTATAGTGTAATATTATAGACACTAAGACATATATAGTGTAAGATGATAGACACTAAGACATATATAGTGTAAGATGATAGACACTAAGACATATATAGTGTAAGATGATAGACACTAAGACATATATAGTGTAAGATGATAGACACTAAGACATATATAGTGTAAGATGATAGACACTAAGACATATATAGTGTAAGATGATAGACACTAAGACATTGCTATACCAATCTAACATGGTGTATGTTCCAACTTTAGCTGTAATTAGAACTTAAGCTACCTATCAATGTACATACTGGCAATAAATGATTTTGACTTTGACTTTGACTTTTGAAAAAAAAAAAAGTTTCTTCGTCGTTTCTTTACTTTAGTCTACATACTATTTTCTCCGCGGGAGTGACATAGTGATGTTGACAAAACTCCTTTAAATAAATAAAGATAAAAAAAGTCTACATACCGTAGCGGCCGAAATCAAAAATAAGTACCGCTTTATTTCCGTGACAGTGTATTTTTTAACCGACTTCAAAAATGGAGGAGGTTCTCAATTCGACTGTTTTTTTTTTTAATATTTCTTACCTCAGATCTTTTGACTGGGTGATCCGATTTTCATAATTCTATTTTTTACATGAAAGCTAGTGCTTCCCGTGTGATACCATTTTAATTTGGTTCGGTTCTGCTAATGGGATCCATGAAAATTCATGAAAAAAACTGTAAAAATTGAAGTTGTTTTATAGTTTTTCAAAACAAAATTAATTATTTAATATGATTTGTCAATTTCTAGGTACATTAATTGTATTTATGAAAAAAAAGCATTGTTGAATTTGAATTTGAAACCATTTTGATATTACGAGCCCTAAAATTCTTACTCTTTGTAAACAATTTATTTGCATAACCAAACTATTCCGTGCGAAAGTGATATCGGAACGTGTTTTAATATTTTGAATTCCGAATAGGCGTGCCATTGGCCGGGCGATACCTGTTCCATGTTTGAAATTTCTCTTTGTATTGTTTAGTGTTTTGTACCTAATGGGTAGGTAAACTATCTGTCACTCAACTAAGATATTTCTTGTTACATAATCGATTGAGCTACAGTAGATTGTTTTCAACAGTCTGCAGTTCCATTGTAAAAAACATAGTTCTTTTTAGTTTGTTAATAATTGACTTTTATTTTCTTTTCTAATAGTTGTTAATTGATCTGTTTGATGTAGGTAGTGTGTTCGATTTCTTCGGGACAAATTTTAGAACTGATACCTATTTGTTGTATTCTGGTCGTGTTTTATAAATCAATACTAATATAGAATAGGCTCCGAAACTACTGGACCGATTTAAAAAAATCTTCCATCATTAAAAAGCTTTCTTTTCAGGGAGTGACATAGGCTATATTTCATCCCGGAATTCCCACGGGAACGGGAACTACGCGGGTGAAACCGCCAGGCGCTGTTATTTTTATATAAATAGGTGCCATGATGTGGTGGCTTAGAATTAGCACCAACAAAACTCTTCCCGCGGCTGTCTAGAGTGGCGACTAAGAGATATCCACCGGGGCGGGCAGCAGCGCCTCCTGCAGAACTGCAATCCCGCATGCCCAGCGTGGGGATTATAGGCATTACCCACATAAGATAAAAAGCCAATAAGGTGCTTATCCGGAGGCCTGTGTCCAGCAGTGGACCAATACAGGCTGTTGAGGTTGAGATTTAGGTCAAGCGTGATTTCGTAACAAACGTCGCCATTTTGTTTCCGCCAGTATTATTTCCATACCTTAGCTACACAGATGTAGTAAAGGTATGGAAATGACAAAGCCATGACATAATGCGCCAAATATTTATTTTTAAATGGAGAAAGCCAAACAATATCCGTATTCTGCCACTTTCGTTTTTTAATAGATTTTTTATTTATTAAATATAGCTGCCGAATTATCCTAACTATACCGTGTCCATTTTGAATGAAGCATAAACATAAACAAACCGCCCATACTTAACCTAAAATTCACTTTGTTGGCGCGTCCTTTTATACGTAATTTACATTACTTGTCGATTTTAGATCATCCCTTCAATAAAAATTGCTTACAATTATATCTGAAACTCGACGCCAAGCAAGTGATATTTTGTTATTGTGTAGTATTTTGTTTACTAACATGCTTCATTCAAAATGGATAGGCAGGTAGTTATTATTTTAACCGACTTCAAATAACAAGGAAGGTTCTCAATTCGAATGTGTTTTTTTTTTGTTATCAGAACTTTTGACTGGGTGATCCGATTTTAATGATACAGTACCTTGAAATAAATAATTAATTTTGTTTTAAAAAACTATAAACTGACTTTAATTTTTACAGTTTTTTAATGAACTTTCATGGATCCCATTGTCAGAACTGAACAAAATTAAAATGGGGGCACAAAGGAAGCACAAGCTTTCATATAAAAATGAATCATGACAATCGGACCACCGAGTCAAAAGTTCTGACATAAAAAAATCAAATATAAATCGAATTGATAACCTCCTCCTTTTTTGAAGTCGGTTAAAAATATGTTGTTTTTTTAAATAAATAACAGACTCTCCATACTGAAAACGATCAGATTATAAAAAAAAATTGAATAAAATCAATCAAAACAAATCAGATTTTTTGGGTTTTTTTATAAAATCATGGTTTTTATCAACTCTAATTGAAAGAAAAAAACGGAACCCTTTTTTTTGGGATCGCTTTGTTGTCGTCTGTCTGTCTGTCAAGACCCTTTTTCTCGTGGAGGTATCAAGCTGGAATTTATATCAAACTAGCTGCGCCCCGCGGCTTCGCACGCGTTGTTCCTATGGAAACATTAAAAGGTGATTTTCATCCCACGGGAACTGATTTACGGGATAAAAAATAACCTATATTTGCTTCCAGGATTAGAATTACCTGTACCTATGCCAAATTTCAGCCAGATTAGTCCAGTAGTTTTAGCGTGAAGAAGTAACAAACATCCATCCATCCATACATCCATACAAACTTTCGCCTTTATAATATTAGTGTGATACTCAAGTGTACTGTCTCTTGGAGTTGTGAAAAAATCTAACTTCTAAGCCAACGCAATCAATAGATACAGCCGTTTATGCCGCAAATTTCCGCAAATTTTCGACACTCGTAAGTTAGAGAATCAAAACCTACAGGGTACTTACTTCCCGTGAACTCAGAATCTTGAAAATTTTGTACAAAGTAAAGGCTTATAGCACAGATAAAGGAAAAATTGAGAAAACCGTAATTTTTTTGTTATGTACATACCTAAAAAATATACCTAACCTAAAAAATATATTTATAAATGCGAAAGTTTGTATGGATGGATGGATGAATGTTTGTTACTTCTTCACGCCAAAACTACTCGACGGATCTGGCTGAAATTTTGCATACAGCTAATTCTAATCCTGGAATCAAACATAGGCTACTTTTATAGGTTACTTTTTATCCCATAAATCAGTTCCCGTAGGATAAAATCATCTTTAAACGTTTCCATAGTGACAACGCGTTTGAAGCCGCGGGGCGCAGCTAGTTTTTAATAAATTTAGACTTACTTCTTTCCTCATGAACGCGTAGAGGTATTAATGATTGACCACTGTGGCGCGGTGGGTTCGATTCCCGCCTCGGGACAAATATTTGTACGATCTGCAGAGATCTGCAGTTCAGGGCGTTCTGGATGTTTTCTATGTATAATAAAAAATATCCATCTATGTAGTGTATTTGTATTATGTATATCAGTTATCTAGTACCCATAACACAAGCTCTGCTTATCTTGGGGCTAGATAATGCTGTGTGAATTGTCCTGCATTATTATTATTATTATTATTATAATGGTACGGAACCCCTCGTGCGCGTGTCCGACTCACACTTGGCTGGTTTTTATTTGAAAGCTGATGCTTCCCGTGTGGTCCCATTTCAATTTGGTCCAGTTCTGACGATGGCATCCATGATAAAACCATATAATTGAAGTCGGTTTATAGTTTTTAAACAAATCCAATTCCATCTTATGGGGTTAATGCCTATAATAAACTCGCCATGCGTGTCGGGGACCGCTTCTTTGGTAAAATTGTTTTAAAGGAGGCGCTGCTGCCCGCCCCCGGTGGATATCCCTTAGTCGCCTCTTACGACACCCACGGGAAGATTTAGGGTGGTGCAAATTCTAATACGGCGGCGGCACCACGGCACGGCACGCTTACTCTCACTTACCAGTAACATTCACGCCCTACGGAGCAAGAAATGAAGATGACCTCACAATGTAATTTCACATTTATTTAGGGCGCCATTTTGTAACGTTACAATGACGTAACACAAAATGGCGTACAAAAGATAAAACCAATATTATGCGAGCGCGAACTGTGAAACTGACCCCAAAAATTCATGTAAACAATTACGTAGTTATTTAAATGGTAGGTAATTAAAAATTATGTAAAAAGACTTCATAATGTGGGTTTTAGGCGCATACACGAGCCAATATGACAGCGCCAGCTATTTTATCAAATTATTACGCTTAACATAGGACATTTTAAAAATCCATCGTACAGTTCGTGGTATCTATTATAAGCTATTTTTGATACCTCTGTTATAGTTTTATCTTGTATAGTTTAGGAGGAGATGCGAAAATAGAGTTTGGTGGCCAAAAAGCGCAACTTCGTATCTCTGCCTAAGCTTTACAAAATGAAACTATTACAGAGGCATTATTAAATAACTTATACCACAAACTGTAGGTACGATAGATTTTTAGAACTTCCCGTGTTTAACGTAATAAGATAAAATTGGTGAGGGCGCCACTTTCACTGATGTATACACCTTAAGCAAGGAGTTTTTTGGCGAGATCCGAGAGCTGGTGAGTATCTGTCGCAGCGCATCAGCATTGCCATACAGCGGGGGAATGCAGCCAGCGTAGCGATGCGACGACTGGTATTGATATGGATCAGTTGAGCTACCTGTAGATTGTTTGTAGTCAGTCAAAAGTCTGCAGTCGACTAAGTCAGACTCACGCCCGAAGGGTTCCGTACTAATCTGTAAATAACTTTTTTTTTTTTTTATACATGCATATTTTAACGATATAATTAAATTCAGTTTATAGTTTTTTAAAACAAACCCAATTTTTAGTATTTGTTGTTATAGCGGCAACAGACATACATTATTGGTGAAAATTTCAACTGTCTAGAAAAACTACTCTAAAAAACGTACTCAACCACGACAAGCGTCAATTATAATCAACCGGGTTGCCCAATATCAATCAAGCACACTGTAAGAACATTAAATCAATGTATTCGCGGAGATGGTAAATGCTGGACCGATTACGATGCGGCTTTCACAAGGCCGCAGGGCGCGGCGGGTCGCGACTTTCACTCGGTGTATGCGGAGATGTGGGGGGACCACGCGTGCGGATGCTGTGGGACTTCTTCTATAAACTCTGAACGTGTTTTAGCTGTGTGGTCCCATTTAAATAAACAGCATTTTATCCAATATTTAAGCTATTGCATAGCTTCTATCGCGGGCCTTGAGCGTGGAGACCGAATCCAGAAATGACCACCCAGTAAAAAGTTTTAAGATAACAGACATAAAGAACTTCCTCCTTTTTTTGAAGTCGTTTAAAAATATCCCTGCTAAGGTCCCCGTAGTTTAACTAAACTAAAATTATATTTTTTAACCTACTGTGTTGCCTTTTATCGTGCCAATTTATATGATCGAGTTCTTACAATGGGATCCTTCACAGAAATCGTAATAATAACTATTACGATTTCTGTGGTCGGAACAGAATTCAAATTCGAATCTGACAAATTAATTAAAATACCTAATATGACAACCAAACCCGTTAAGGCCCATACACCACCGAAAGTGGCGCCCCCAACTATTATATCTTATTATTACGTTGAACGCAGGAATTTTCAAAAATCCTACGTTCAGTTTGTGGTATCTATTATAAGCTATTTATTAATGCCTCTGTAATAGCTTCATTTTGTAAAGCTTAGGAAGAGATACGAAGTTGCGCTTTTTGGCCACCAAACTCTATTTTTGCATCTCCTCCTAAACTATATGAGATAAAATTATAAAAGAGGTATAAAAAAATAGCTTATAATAGATACCACAAACTGAACGTAGGATTTTAAAAATTCCTATGATAAACGTAAAAATATGATAAAATAGGAATTGCTGTCCGATTGGCCTTAAGTTCGGTTAAAATCTTTAATTTTTAACCCAATAACCTCGAATCCTACCCAACGCTTAACCGACAGTCACCCTACACTTTTCGTCTCTTACGCAACACGTTAGTGGTCGCGGCCGCCGTGTGGTCATTCCTACCCATACGTACATAACACACGAAGCTAAGGAATGTGCCGGAAGGAACCATTAACAGAGCACTACATGAATGACGGGGTCAGTTGCACCATCGTGACAAACTGACAATGGTAGAGACCATTTTTAACCACAGTTGATTGGAAGAGATCTCTCAAAGCGACAAGGCTGCCCTTTGTAGTTACTTCTTGTACTGGATTTTATTTTCTTCGAGTACATTAAAGAGTTATCTATATATCTCTAGAAAATAGTCAAACCAGTTTTTTTCGAGCGTGTAGTGTACTGGTCAATAGGGTAAGGGTTATATGCATCGATTTTTTTTATTGTTTTAATCGATTCTTTAGGTCATTATTTAACCAAAAAATGATAAGACGCTCACTGAATTTAAAATAATAATAAATTAAAATAATAATCAAAACTACAATCATTTTCGGGTGATAAAAACGCTGCCATATTAGCGCCATGTTTATTTGACGTACACGTTCACACTTGATTAAAATCTTTTGTGACGACCTCAGTAGTGATCATCTCAGAAAAGAGGTTTAAAAAATAAAAAAATCTAAAAATAACCTAAAAATAACCTACAATACGAAATGTGAAGTGGGCAGAATAGTGTCAAATCATGGTACAGCAAGCAAAATAAAAAAAAAAGAAATGTGAACAGCGATGTCACGTCCGCTCTAGTCAATGGCGTAGCGTTTTGATATTTTGCGATTGAGATTTAAAATATCAATTTTTCAATGGTAAAATTCTACGATAAAAACATCTCAAAATTCTAAAATAAATATGTAGATATGTTTCTATATCAATAGAGAATACGTATATATTTTTTTAGCCATTTTGAAATCACATGCATAATTATACCCTATTCAGATGTCACCAAAACTAAACTAAACAAATTAGACAGGACTAAAAATGTCGCCGTCCCTGTCATAGCGATCAAAATAATAAGGATGGCATCATTTTTAGTCCTATTAAATTAGTACAGTCCTAGTTTTGGCGACATCTATTCAGATGGAGAAGCTAAAGTTGGGAGGATGACCTACCAACTTTTGTGTGTCTCCCGCGTTTCCTTTTTTGTCTTTTGTATTTATATTTTTGGTATCCGAGAGCTTCGATCAAATATACATAGTATATTTATACATGGTATATTTGATCGAAGTCCGAGAGACAAAAAGAGGAAATGGGTGGTTTGTTGCTCTTTCTCGCAAAATCTACTGAACGGATCGGGCTGAAATTGCATACAGGTATATGCCTGGAATAAAACAAAGGCTTTTTATCCCATAAATCAGTTCCCGTGGGATAGGTGTGCGAAGCCGCGGGCACAGCTAGTACAAGATAAAACTATTACAGTTATATTAAAAATAGCATATAATATCTATCATCGTACCACAAACTGTACGATGGATTTATACAATTTGTATGTACATGTATCTTATTTAGTAGGTATCTATTATTAATAAAATAATAATATGTCTACATTTGTAAATAATACTTGAATAACATTGAAACTTATTTTTTGACTGTCTGTTTAAATTATCCAGCTATAAAATGTAAATCCGTTATTGATCGTAAGAAAGACATGTATTTTAAGTTTATGTAGAATAAGGACTGTGGATTTTGTTAAATAAATAAAATACACGTTAAACGTAATAAAATAGGTGGGGTTGTCATATTGGCTCTGGTATGTACACATTACTGGTGGCCCCAGCTTTTGCTCCAGTCATCAAAGCCGCGTAGAGTTTCCTTTCCATCTCCATTTTATTTTCTATATTATATTTCTGTATTTGCTAGACAAATACCACAAACTATCTGAAATACTAAATACGTTAGCCAAGAAAAAACATAATTTCTCTTTAATTCCGGTCGACAGCTTTCGAGGCGAAAGTGGCAAAGTTTGAATTATCTAATGGCGAAGATATTAAAATGTGAACTTGAAATCGGCTGATTTGCATTTTAAAGATGCTTTCAAATTCACAAAATATCTTGGTCAGCTGTATGTTTGAATCATCACCATCATCAGCATATGTTAGTCCACAAAGGCCCTGCCTGAAAACCAGCGCAGTGTTAGGCAAATGCCCGATACTGCATCATGCTGAGGCAGGGACATATTACCCTGTACCACCTTCTATTTAGTGTAGTAGTACCTATACCGTGTCCATTTTGAATGAAGCATGTTAGTAAACAAACTACGACACAAATAACAAAATCTCACTTGCTTGGCGTCGAGTTTCAGATATAATTGTAAGCAATTTTTATTGAAGGGAGGATCTAAAATCGACAAGTAATGTAAATTACGTATAAAAGGACGCGCCAACAAAGTGAATTTTAGGTTAAGTATGGGCGGTTTGTATACGTTTATGCCTCATTCAAAATGGACACGGTATAGGTACTTATTATTTATGAAAATCTTCTCTCTTTCGGGAGAAGATGGAAATCTTCCATAGGACTTATTTATAGAACGTATAAATAAGTATAGGCACTTATACTTATTTATACGTAGCTCATAGGTACCTGGAAAAAATCTACTGTACTTTATACATAATATCCACAGCCAAACGAGTGGAATGAGCTTTCTGCGTCTGTTTTCCCATTAGTGTACAATCTATTTGAGGGACGGTATCGCTCACGTCCGTAGGTAACCCTACACGTGTCCTCTGGGTGGTGCTAAGAGCGGTACCCTCTGGTGGTAGACTTCGGCCGTGGATTGTCACCACCCTCCGGACTGGGCCAGTCCGCGGAGCAACTCTGTTGTGTTTCGGAATGTGGTCCGGAGTAGCCATCTTCTAGACCTTCGTGATACATCGTCGGCCGCATCTTCGCTTTCCATCAGGTGAGATTGCGTTCAAACGAAGGTCTATTTCTGATGAAAAAAAAGAAATGGTGTCTTCAAATCCAGGGTGAATAAGTTCCTTCTGGAAAAGCGAGCTCCATCTTAGGCCTCCACCTTTAAAGTAAGTGAAGAGAGTCTTATAGGCTGATAAAGGTGGCCCAAAGCTTAACCTCCTCACCTAAACCTACACAGCCTGCATCGGTCCACTGCTGGACGCAGGCTTCCCCCTGATAAGCGCTTTATTGGCGTTTTACTCAAGGGAAGTAATGCCCATAATCCTCACGCTGGGCATGCGGGTTGGAGATCGCAGTTTAATAGTAGAATTGTTCTGCAGGGGCGCTGCTGATATCCCTTCATCGCCTCTTACAATACCCACGGGAAGATTTGGGGTGGTGCAAATTCTAAGCCAGCACCACAACGCTTGACCATCATCAATAAAAAAAGGATTATTGTTGTTCATATTTTATTGTATCTGGGACAAAATAAATTAGGTCAATAACTAAAAATAAACCCACCGCTGCCGTCGTCAGATTGACTAGCCAAAGAGCAATGGAGCGAATCAAAGGATAAAAGGTATGGAGCGGCTTACTTTTAAATGACGCTAAAAAAAGGTTGTAGATATATTTTAGCTGTGAACAGTTTCTCTCAGGGATAATCAGCGTTATTTCTATGATATGGGAACTGATTTATGGTATAAAAAGTTGATGAAGATGTTTTTTTTTTATTTGGTTTTCCTACTGAATTTTGTGTTGTACCTACGTACCTGTATTTATCTTTTATTATTTATCAATTCTATTTTAATATTTTAATTATAAGTAAAATATCAATTTATTAATAAAAAAAATTAAATGGTACCTAATTTATTGTTATGAGTCGCCCTTCAACTTGATCCCTTGACAACCAAACTACCACCAACAATCTGAGTCAGAGTCAAATCGTTTATTTCTTTAGACTTACAAAATAAGCACATAGACAAGTCAAATTTTTACTATATAAACAGCTTGATAAATAGTTATTACTATCAAACAAGAAATAAGGTGCAATTGAATCTTAACCAGCAAAGCATCCGCTATGCCACATAGGTCGTATAGATTCTAGTATGTGGCGACTCCATAGTTTGTAGAGGGTGCTACACGCGCGGGTGCCCACCCGCCACCCCTTCATTAAGGCCGCGATGTAGCCACGAGCGGAGCGAGTAGAGGAGCGACAAGAGGGTAAGGTGAGCAGAAGCCAAAGTAGGCTACTTCTAATTGGTTACGGCTCCTGGTCATAATAGGAAATACTGGCTCTAAGTTGGTACCTCGGTACCAAAGTCTTCAGTTCTATTAATTATCGACAAATAAAACAAAATTTTCCGTTGTAGGTCGAATTAATGGGAATAAAAATATCACCGGGTAAAATAGTCATCGTAAAAATCTAGTGTAACATCATCGCTCAAGGTATAACATTTAGTTTTATATGTCACTTTGTGTACAATGATGATATTATATTTTTTATTTATTTATGATAGACAGTCCTTTCCACAAAGGGTCTAGCTAGAGCCTTCGTGGAGGTGGCATAAATAATGTTTAAATTAAATAAATATTGCGAAAAAATAGTAAAGTGTACCTTACCTATCTTAAGTTCAAGGAACGCAGCCACTTATTTTACCAACATTTAACATTGCATTATCTTTCTCTAATCTCTCCTCGCTCCCCTAGTCGCTCCGCTCGTCGCTCCGCTCGTCGCTCCGCTCGTCGCTCCGCTCATACCCAGCCCACGTTTGCGTCCATCCATGCGTGTCACAGGATCAAATAAGCGAGCGGCAGTGTGCCGCCGAGCTTCGACAGAAATGTGTCAGATTATCGGAAAAACGTGAATATTGGTAAGAAATAATAAATAAGCCATAATTTTATTAAAGAACCTACCCATAATACCTACCTACCATCCCTCTAACTATATATTTGTAGTGTAGGCAATAAGTACCTACGTACATAATTAATTTTGTTTTCAAAAATTATAAACTGACTTAAATTTTTAAAGGTTTTCATGGATTTTCATGGATCCCCACTGTCAGAACTGAAGGACAAGCTTTCATATAAAAAAAGAATCATGAAAATCAGACCCTCCTCAAACCTTTTGACTGGGTAGTCAAAAGTTCTGAGGAAACAAACATAAAAAAATACATTCGAATTGAGAACCTTCTCCTTTTTTTGAAGTCGGTTAAAAATAAAACAACCTAACTGAGCAACCTATAAATATACAGGGTGCCGTAACATGTGTATGTGTATGAAAGGGGGCGATTCTAGATCCCCAAGGCAATCAACTGATGAAATTAGAATATTTTTATATTTTTTGTAATCATAATATGTTTTTTTCTCTTATCATTATAAAATATTTCACTAGATTTTTGCTTGGTTTTTCAGCAAAACTCAAATGTCAGTTCAATAATAAATAATGTACCTATAAATACCACGTAAACAAACAAGAATATGAAGAAAAAATGTAACTTAAAAAACAAAAAATTAAAAATCTAGGTAGGTATCTAAATAAAAAAACAATCGAAGAACTAGTAGATTTACTTGGGTTTTCAGAATCACCTTTTGTCTTAGTTCACATGTTACGTGGCACCCTATATCATGCTGTATTGGTTACAGATGTCTGTATCTGTGAGCCAAATGAACCAATGCATGTCCTGTTCAAAAATCCTATAGGTCTATCCCATACTATGACCTATTTGTCTTAAAGCTGCAAATTATGTCAATAGATTCCATTAACATAAATTAAAATTCACATGCTTGGACTCGAGATATAGTTGGACAATATTTATTGAAGGAAGGATCTCAAATCAGCAAGTACTTTCCATTATATTTAAAGATCGTGAACAAGAAAGTTAATTTGAGATTAACTGCGTGTTTGTCTATCATTTGTGCAGGGTTAAAAAAATCGATTATAGACCGTGTTTTTCAGATTTAAAATATGCCGGCAGGCAACCTCTTTTCTCTAAAACCTTTTTGTAGGCTTTGAGGTGTCGCTACTCGATAACAGATGGCGCTGACTTACCAGCTCTATCGATATCGAAGTTCGAGCATAATGTGAAGGGCGATAGAATAGAGAGGCGTCGTCGTTACGATAACAGAGACTAAATTTTGACGTTACGTTTATAAAACGTTTTAACCTTACTATATTTTTTAATTTATTGTTATAAATACCGCATCTGTTTTGTTACTAAGTAAAAGATCCGAGAGACTAAGCCTATGATTATAAACTATAGAGTCAAATAGATATAAGAACTATATTACATGTTAATTACGTTACGTTGTACTATATTACCTACTTGTTAATTACGTTGTGTGAACTTATTTTGGATGTCCTATTTAAATAAATAAATCATTTTCCTCAACCAGCATCGGTCAAAAAAGACGCCATCATGCCAAAAATACCTTGTAAAGTCTTTATGTCTAAAAGGAGAGACCTGGATCTGAGAAAATTTAGGGCGGTGACTACCTACCCACCTGTTGATAATGCGAGTGCACTGTTAGGAAGGTGGCTATTAGCACTTGGTTTTTGTCTTTCACTTTCTTCTTTTTACCTCATATTCACTAGGTACCTACCTACCTGCTTATCTGTACCTATGTACTTAATTATGTATGCCTTTGATATTTGTTACTGTTCTTTTTTATTACTTTTCCTGTGCTGTTTGTGTGTGTACCCAATAAAGAGTCTATCTATCTATCTAGGAGGAGAAAACTAACTAAATTCAGTCTGTCATAAACAAGCCTGAAATAAACGAGCTTTAGTCTTAACAGTGTTACCATGCAAAAATCACCCGAAGACGATGACTCCCAACGAAGCCGTCCGTCGTCCAGACGTAGCTCCGTCTCCCTCCCTCGCAAGAACAGCTTGAAGAAGGAGAGAAAGAGTCCGCTGCCGACGCCACCTGGGTCCTCTCACTCCACCCCCAAGAGAGCCCCGCGGCCCAGCTTGGATCTCATCGTCACGGGGAAACAGATCTTGAAGAGGTCAGTGTCTACCTAACCTCGCTAAATCTTATCATATCTTATAGCTTTAAACGAGCAATTCTTGTATATATATAATCTGAATATCGGAAACGGCTCCAACGATTTTCGTGAATTTTTGTATACAGGGGGTTTCGGGGGCGATAAATCGATCTAGCTAGGATTCATTTTAAGTAGGTAGAAGTTTTATGCTATTTTCAATAAACTTTCATCAACTTTATCGTAATCAAATTCAAATGACTCGTAATGCTATTTTAGTCGTGTTTTCAATAATCTACTTAAACATTAAACTGAAAAATATGACTTTTATATAATAATTCTAAAATATCTGAAAAAACTATATTTACCGAAAAAAGTCATTCAGATATTATTATTAAACGTTGGCAACGTTTTTTTATGACACGGTAGCTGATTTATAGGATAAAAAGTAGCCTGTTTGATGCCAGGATTAGAATTAACTGTATGCAATTTTTTTTAGCCTGATTCGTTCAGTAGTTTAGGCGTGAAGAGGTAACAAACATCCATCCATATATGCATCCAAACTTTCGCATTTATAATACTAGCTGCGCCCCGCGGCTTCGCACGCGTTGTTCCTATGGAAAAGTTTAAAGGTGTGGTTCTATCCCTCGGGAACTGATTTATGGGATAAAAAGTCGATCTGTTCATTAGTTTTGGCGTGAAGAGGTAACAAACTTCCATCCATCCATACAAACTTTCGCATTTATAATATTAGTGTGATAGTGTGGTGTGATTAGTGATAAGTCTCTGCGTTTTCACACTTTTCACACGCGTTGTTTCGCGGGAAAAAGCTGTTCATACCTACATACTTAAGAACAAGAACGTAAAACAGTTACCATACTTCCCATCTTGTGCATAAGGTTCAGGACATTATGCATCTTATCTTGGGCCATGAAAGTGTTAGTTTAGTTTAAGTATGTTTTAGTTTAGTTTAGGTGCAAGAACGCAAAATTGTTCATTGGCTGAATTTTGATTACGAAAAATAAACAAAAGAGACTGAACTAATTTGTTGAATTTCTTTTGTTTTTTTTTCGTAATCAAAATTCAGACAGTGAACAATTTTACGTTTCTGTTTTGCTTTTTCCTGGTTTGTTCTTGTTTTGATTTTTCTTTTTATAGTATGAGTTACACTTATGAATTCAAACTGTTTTTTTATAAACAGTCATCATCATATTTTTATCTATGCGAATTAGCAAACTGAAGTGGCAGTGGGCCGGCCATATCTTGCGAAGAACCGACAACCGCTGGAGCGATTGTAGGATGCTGAACGTAGTGTAGGATACCCAGGTGGGATGACGATCTGCGAAAGACTGGAGATGCTGAAAGCTGAAGACAGGGCCTTATATCGCTTATTTGGGAAGGCCTATGTCCAGCCGTGGACTCTATTATATAGGCTGATGATGATGATTCGAATATCATAAGCACCGTAGAACTACCGCAACCTTACTTGTGTAATACTTATTTTTTATTTATTTATTTATTGAGATAAGTTTACAAAGCAGATTACAATCATTTTACATCTGAAATATGGAAATTACAAGTACATCTCATCTAGAGCCCTAAATATAGCCCTAAATGTAAACATAACATGATTGAGGATTAGTTAGTGTTGCAAACATGGGTACATGAGTTTCCCTAAAGACAAGTTTTATGTATACTCATTCTAAGTCGACTTGTTCTTTTTGAGTATAAAATAAAGACCTATAAACCGAATATTTTTCAGACCGGACCGAGCCAACTCTCTCCCCGGCTACCGTCGCCAAATCTCCGACTCTCCTACGATCTCCAACCACCGCGCGAGACGCATCTCGGAGAAAGCTGAGAGCCAAGCGAGTGTCGACGAGCTCTCGCTAGACCTCTCTCAGGTGAGGAACGAGTCTTGTCTAAGAAAAAAAAATGTTGACGGGTCATCATCGTGTCTTGTCTAGCCTACAACCTACGCACACGATGCGTCTCGTAAGAAAGCTGAGAGCCAAGCTAGCTAGCCCTAAGAACCTGAGCTCAGCAGCACCTGAAAGAGATCTAGCTCTTGCTAGATCTTTCTTAGGTGAAGACCGAATCTGGTGTAAGAAAACTAATAGGCTAGTCCACAAATGACAATGCATTCTTAGCAGCTATATTTTACCTAGTTAAGCTAACTGTGATAATTATATATTATTTAGATTTAATAATGACAGACAATGCCATTTTCCAGCAGCACCATTAATTATTATTTGTACATGACTTTAACGATGCCCATTTACAGCTGATCTATTTCTTAATTTATCTTTTTTTATGTGTACAAATTATTAACTTGATTATTTTTCTGTCTTGTCTGTTTTATGGCTTCAAATTTTAAATTATAATTTAAGCAGCATTATATTGTATAATTGACGTCTCCAAGTGTGCCTTGTGCTCCTACGGCGAATACATGAGTATGAGTATGAGTATGAATAACATCGACGAGACTTGAATGTGTCTTGTCTAGCCTACAACGTAACGAATCTTCTGTAAGAAAACTAATAATATCGACGGGACTTTAGTGTGTCGTGCCTACAACCTACGCACACGACGACGCATCTCTGAGAAAGCTGAGAGCGAAGCGAGTGTCGACGAGCTCTAGCTAGATCTCTTTCAGATGAAGACCGAATCTTGTGTAATCTACAAACCAACGAGCCAATCTGTCTTAGGTAAGGAACGTGCCAACGAGAGTTAGAACTATCTCTTATATCTCTCTATCTCTACAACGAACGACTTCCAACTACTGCGGAATACGCATATCTCAAAGAAAGCTGAGAGCCAAACGAGTGTCGATGAACTCTCGCTAAATTTGTCTCTGGTGAGGACCGTGTCCTTTTTCTACAACCAACTCATAGAGAGAGCATAGGAGAGTTTGTCCGTCTGTCTCAGGTTGTTCTATATCTCTACAACGACCTTCAATCACCGCACGAGACGCATTTCCGAGAAAGCAGAGAGCGAAGGGAGTGTCAACGAGCTCTCGCTAGATATGTCTCAGGTGAGAAACATGTCTAGTCTACAACTACAATCAATGCGATGCATAGAGATCGGAAAAATACATTGTATACCTAGGCGAATGACGCGCGTACCCAATTCTTATCGAGTGTGTCATTTGTCCTTAAAACACCTCAACCTCAACCTCAACAGCCTGTGTTGGTCCACTGCTGGACGCAGGCCTTCCCCTGATAAACGCCTTTTTGCCGTTTATCTAATGGCAATACATACCCATACTGAGCGTGCGAGTTGGGGATCGCAGTTTGATGATTTTTAAGCCTTAAAACACACGAGGTATCAATCGCACTTTCTCCCAAGTGATACATAGTGCTTTATACGACAGTAACGAGAACGTAAAACAGTTGTGTTAAAACTTTTTAAACTTTCTCGATTTGTTAACTTAATTTATTTATTATTTATCGGGTATTTATCGCGTACCTTTGTTTTTATTTCCCCTACGTTTCTTCCGCATTACAGCGATCGTGGTCACGGGGCGACTCAATGTAATTGGAGTTACAGCCGAGAATTGACGGCAGTATCCACGACTACCCTCAATTCGTCTTCAGAATCAGGAATGTCCAAGTTCACACTACGACACACTACACTAACCGTGTCCGACCGCGGTACATTCGGATTACGACGCACACACTTATTAAGTACAGGATTCCACGAGGAAGAGAGACGAGAACCATCTTCACGAATAAAAATCGGGTGTTTTTTGATCTCAATCGCCTCTCGAACAATCCTTTTGTAATAGTGGCGTTCACGGCATAGTACTTTAGGGTCATGTTAATCCAGTGGTTGGTTCCTGAGTCTAGCAGACTAATAAATAAGACTAATAAAAACCAAGTTACGCGATAAATACCCGATAAATAATAATTAAATTACAGTTGTGTTGGTTTATCAAAAATATGACCAATAAAATCTTGCAAAACGGTTATTTATAAAAAAGTTCCAACAAGGTTGAAATCAACGGGTCGAAAGAAATTGAAAAGGTCAGTTCGATGAATCCGAACAGACAGGCATAAAACTGACGCGGCCGCGGTCGGCTTGTCAAAGAGTTATTTTTAACTTACTTTTCTCTTCAGCTTTGCTTTCGTAGATTCTACAAAAACCTACTTATTAAACAATCTACAGATAGCTCAACTGATTAATTATTTGTGTGTTAAGAGTTAAGTCTAAAATTTGTTTGGTGCTGACTTAGAATTAGCACCAAATTATTTCCGCGCGTGTCTAAAGAGGCGACTAAGGGATATCCACCGGGGGCGGGCAACAGCTCCCTCTCCCTATTCCATCGCCTCTCCTATAACTCTCTAACCTCTCTATAAGGTTTTGCTGGAAGAAAACTCTTTATCAGGGTTACGCTCCTCTTTGTAGGTACATTCTTTATAATATAACTTTTTTTTGTATTATTTGTGTACAATAAAGAATAACAGAATTACGATGTAAGAAAGTCTAATATACCCACTTGTAATTTTCTTTCTTTGTCTCAAACATCATTTTGTTTGTTTGTATAAAGTGTTTGAATGTTATACTTAGTCAGTGCTGGTTACCAAAGTACCTGACCTGAATTTAAACACAGTTACATACCTACTTTTTCTATTACCTTTGGTAGCACGCTCGTCACCTATAATAAATACAAATAGCAATAACTAGCCCTAAGTTCTTATTATAAGTGAATTTATAATTCTTTCTCTCAAGTTTCTTAAACCATAAACCACAATATTATCTATACTACGCCAGGTATCAGAATTCGAAGAAACCCCTCTGGCCTCATCCACGCCGTTTCCGAACGTCCAGCCTGAAGTGGTCTCCAAGCCGGCCAGTGAAGTTAGCTACAGGGCAGCCCCCACTCCGAGACCTGGTCACAAGCCTCGCAGCGCCTCGCTCCAGCACATGCAGCAGAAAGTGGACAGAAGGTAGAATTACTTATTTACTTATGATGACATAAAAGCCAACAAGGCGCTTATCAAGGGGAGGCTTGCGTCCAACTATGGACCAATACAGGCTGTTGAGATTGAGGCTGAGAGTCTTTTCAAAAAGAGAAGAGTCCTGGCGTTACAGTGAACTAACACTTTTAGTCGTACTGCTATGACAGCAGTGTTGTCAACGCAACAAAAGTTGACAATTGACACACGAGCGACCTCAATTTCCATGACACGCGTCGCTTCTCTTTTCGAAGATAGATAGATCATCATCAGCCTGTAGGTATACGTCCACTGCTGAACATAGGTCTCTCCCAAACGACGCGACGCCACGAATAGCGGTCCTGAGGGCGTAGCCAACCGGCATTCGTTATGAAGCGAATCGAAAACAATTGAAAGATTCGTAGGCAAAAATTCGAAACAGATCACATGTTACATTGTCTAGACCCGTCGAAAGCGATAATAAAAAAGTCAAAAAATGTATGGGTTTGACATATGCCTTAGATGATGATGATAATATGTCACGTGATCTGTTTTGAATTTTCCCTACGAGTCATTCAATTGTTTTCGATTCGCTTTATAGCGAATGCCGGTTGGCTAGGCCCTCTGAGCCGCCTCCATCCATCGAATCCCTGCGACCGCTACAACATCATCGGTCCATCGAGTGAGGTCTTCCCACACTCCGTTTCGCATTGCATCGCGGTCGCCACTCGAGAACCTTTGCTCCCCAACGGTCATCGGTTCTATGGGCTATATGGCCTGCCCATCGCCACTTCAGTGTGCTCCGACCGAGATTCTAAACATTTATTTGCTTCTGCAACACACGATACATAAGTAGTATAATTATATACATTTCACAAAAAAATATAATAAGCCGACAAGAAGAAAAACAAAATAGATAGTATTGTTAGAATCATACAGCTTATGAAAATACATAAATTAGAATAGGTTAACAAATAAAGGCAGCGTGTGTGTGCCGCAGCTCAGCAAAAAGGCAATAGTTTTGCTCGAAAGCAAACACAGATTTTCAGTAATACCCTCTGAGGTGACTAGAAAAACGAGACACCAACAAATAATGATGTGTCTACCCTCTCCGCTGGCAAGGCGCCATGGATGGGCTTTTCGTTTTTTAAGCTATTGCATAGCTTCTATCGCGGGCCTTGAGCGCGGGGACCGAATCCAGAAATTCCGTAACGAAAAACCTCACGCTCCCCACTCCGACCGGAACAGCGGTGATACTTTTTAGTTTTGCCATCTATCGATGAATAGTAGAACTTTTAATGACTTTTTGAAATATGACGTTTGTCTCTTTACTTCAGCAACTCGCCTCTAGATGGCATTGCAATAGCTTTACCGCGGCAGTCCCCGAGTGCCACACGTCTTTTTTTTCTCAAAATCGGTCAAAAGTTTGCATAATCTGTACGCGCACCGGATGGCAAGTGTGTCGATTGCATAAAGAAAATAAATGTTGCCAGTCTACAATAATAACCCCACAAAGGAACTTTAATGAACCAATCAAAATTCAAAACCGGAAGAAATCGCACTTGACGGCGTACTTCCGCTTTTGGTATTTTCAAAAACGTAAACATCATATTTGTGAGTGTCTATTTTATTATAAGTGTATTAGTGTGTTAACCTACTCGAATATGTATGGACTTCTACTGTCTGAAATAAAACATTTTTATTTTAATTACAAGGCCAAAAACCCAGCAGTCAGTGGACCTGTCCAGAAGAAGCCAGCAGTCCGACTCGGCCAAAAGGCCCCCGGAGTCAGCCAGGCCGAGTCGGGACAGCACCTTCTCGTACAGCCGGGACAGTTTGTTCAAGACGTCTTCTACGGCCAGCACACACAGGTAGTCAACTCATTTTATATATTTTTGATAAAAGAGATGGCAAGAAGAGTTCGGGCGGTACAAATTCTAAGCTACCACCACACAGCTACACCCGCGGGAAGAGTTTGGGAGAGACCCCAACTCTTCCCGCTGTTGTTGACTTAATTTGAAGCTAATTGCCCAATAGATCACAGAAGGCAAACATAACATAAAGAATGTCGAGTAGTTTCGTATCACCCAGTCTCGCCCATTAAGGGTTCAAACGACACTACCAAAAATGACTAGCGTCGTTTCGCCCATTGAGGAGTATTTTCACAATACATTGCTGGTATTGAAAAATGAATATTATATAAACGACTTTAAAGTTAAATTTTATTGCAAAATTCTAATCAGAGAGTAGCCATTTCTATTTCGGGCAATAACGCCTTTGTTTTCAGTGTGTGGCTTTATTTCAGATACAACACTGACTGTTCATCGGTGTCTCCGGAATACTCGCAGTCCTCCACAGAGGTGTCTCCTCGCAACGAGCCCAGTCCTGTCTTATCCAGGTAATTACAGGGTGTTCTCATCTTACAGAATCAAATGAGGTAGGTGTTCCGGGATTCCAAATTGAATGTAATGGGCCCATAGACATAGATCGAAATTGAAGTGAATTAGAGTCAATTGCACCTTATTTCTTGTTTGATAGTAATAACTATTTATCAAGCTGTTTATATAGTAAAAATTTGACTTGTCTGAGTACTTATTTGTAAGTCTAAAGAAATAAACGATTTGACTCTGACTCTGACTCATCAGGTATTTCGGCCGGCGGAAACTTTGATCGATGCCCCTAGATGATAAGTTATGTAGGTATGGTTCGCGTCATGTAATAATTAATTTTGTAAAAAACTATAAACAGACTTCAAATGTTCATGGAGTTTCATGGATCCCATTGTCAGAACTAAACAAAATTAAAATGGGACCACACGAGAAGCACCATCTGGCATATAAAAAAAGAATCATGGAAATCGGACCACCCAGTCAAGTTTTCAAGTAACAAACATAAAAAAAGTCGATATGAGAACCTCCTCCTTTTTTTGAAGTCGTTTAAAAAGAACGCTGGCGGTGAAGCTGCGCAGTAGGCAATTTATACTGACACTATTGGTTCGTCAGTTGACATTTGCCTTCAAATGCGCAAACACAACGTTCTTTTTACGTGACGCGACTTTATACTCGTAGGTACTTAGGTAAGCATGGTTGTCTGCAATTATTTTTGTTGCTCTTGGTGGCCACTGAAATCTGTTTTAATGGCCACCAAGAGCATCGTATCTTTGCAAAGGTGCAACGGTTAGCAGGTAGAGAACTACGTAGTATTTATTAAGTTTGCCTATGTGCAAATTTTGTTTCAAGGTGTAGGTACCTACTATGTTACTTATTTTACGTATGCCAAATTATTCAATAAGTAGCTATACTAAGTTAAGTACCTACTGTTCTATAACTTCGGAAATAATGAGCTTAAATAAATAAAATAAAAATGCAGGTACAATTTTTTTGCAATCAAGTTAGTCACGCTTATGTCTCAGTCCTATACTGACTTATGTCATATTTTTTTATCCAAACCTCAGTAGGTATATATTTTCTCTGTACAGCTGCACTCAAAGCTGGGAACGCACAGTGGAAGGCTGTGGAGAGTGGACGCGCTTCTGGGCGCAGTACAACCACGCTTTACCCCGCGCGCCGCTCAGCTACGACCAGTGTCCCACGCCTTATCGACAGGACTCTAACATGACGGACTTCGGTAAGTCCTTAACACGACGACTAGTCACTTCGTTGGAAGGCGCAGTACAACCACGCTTTACCCCGCGCGCCGCTCAGCTACGAACAGTGTCCCACGCCTTATCGACAGGACTCTAACATGACGGACTTCGGTAAGTCCTTAACACGACGACTAGTCACTTCGTTGGAAGGCGCAGTACAACCACGCTTTACCCCGCGCGCCGCTCAGCTACGACCAGTGTCCCACGCCTTATCGACAGGACTCTAACATGACGGACTTCGGTAAGTCCTTAACACGACGACTAGTCACTTCGTTGGAAGGCGCAGTACAACCACGCTTTACCCCGCGCGCCGCTCAGCTACGAACAGTGTCCCACGCCTTATCGACAGGACTCTAACATGACGGACTTCGGTATGTCCTTAACACGACGACTAGTCACTTCGTTGGAAGACGCAGTAAAAGCGTTAAGGTATGCGAGTGGTGCGGGGAGTGAATAAATACTAGCTGATATTCTGTAGTAGGTCTAGAAAATATATAGTCTAGAAAATATATGTAAAAAAATTAAGGTGCGGGTAGGTACATACATTTTGTTTATATATGAGAAATAACATATTGATGAGATAACATATGAGTATTTAAATGAACGGATGAAAATATTTAGTAACAATTCCGAGAAAAACCTGCTCAAATAGGTAAGATCAAACAAATTAAAAAAAAATATAAATTTATAAGTACAAAATGACAGTATTTTCTTGAAGACTACCAATCAACTTCCGTGCCCAATAGTACGTGAAGTTGGTGCATCAAAAGCCGAATAAAGAGGAATAAAATTGCCATTACAAAAAAGAAACATCATTACAATATAGCGACATATTTTCGATATAGCTTAGCTAATAAAAGTTTCCTAAACTAATTTTTTTCTCGTTTCAGACTTTTCCACCCGTTCACCCGACAGCATTCAACAAATCAGCAGCATCTTGCAACGCGATGGTCTTCGACTCACTCCCAAAGATACGCAACACATAATCCGATGCGCACATTTACTAGGCAACGTCCTATCTCGAGCCATAGACAGACAACATACAGACATAGACGAAAAAAAGAAAAACCTAACCTTGGATTTGAAAACGGAAGAGGTTGATCAAGAATTGAAAAAGGAGGTTGTAAAGAGCGAAACGGTTATGACGCAAACGGATATTTCACTGCCGAATACAAAGAGCGCGCCGCTGATTTTCGAGAATATTCTAAGGCAGTTGTCGAAGAGTTCTATTGATGAGCCTGATGATAACGTGCAGGAAGACGCGAAAGATGGCAGCTAATTTTATGATTTGTTAGCATCATTGATGTTTTCTGAGGTGCGAGTTTATTTGACGTTAGAGTCTGCTCAAAAAGAGAAGAGTCATAGCGTTACGGTGAACTAACACTTTTAGTCGTACTGCAATGACAGAGCACTGTTGTCAACGAAACACAAGTTGTCAGTTGACACACGAGCGCCTACAATTCCCACGACTCTTCTCTTTTTGAACAGACTCTAGTGCCTAACAAAATGTGATCGTGACATGTCCTTTTTCGATACATTTGGTTCAGCATGCGGAGCGGGAACTACGCAAATCCCATACAAAAAGGATCCGTCACGAACACGTTTTGTTAGTAACTTCAAATAAACGAATTCTCTGTTTTGGCTATGTTTTCGCTTTAAAATAATGGTACCTACTCTGTGGCTAGTGTATTAACCACATATAATAATTTTGATTATCTATACCTATGTATCGTGTGTCGTGAATTTTTGGGAAGTCGGTTCAAATAAATACTTTTATTTTAATTGAATATTTTTGCAAGGTCCGCTATTTTTCTCTTGTTTCTGACACTTTAAAGGTCACAGTTCATTAAAGCCAACGGCACCCACATCGCACGCACCGCCTCGCCTCGTGCGGTTAGTATTCTTCGTATTCTCGAAGCGGACCGCGCGCTGCCTGCGAATGATTCACGCGACGATACGTTCACTAGCGTTCACTCGTTGACCACGCGGCATTCACTCGTTGGCCGAGCGGGGTCCACTTGTTGATTGCGCAACGTTTTGGTGATAACGCGGTGTCTACCCGAGGACCACCTGTCGACAACGAGTGGACGCCGTACGACGAGGCGGTGCGGGCTGGGTGCCGGGTGGCTCTAATGAGCTGTGACCTTTAAGATAAAACTATAGTAATATTGTTCGTCGCTAACGCCTGAGATTGTTCATGCTAGGTTTGTTAGTAGGGTTCAGGGACCCCTATTTTGATTCTCATTTCATTTATTGCCAATAATAGGTACTTGGGTTTAGTAGCTTATGATGTAATTATATAGCTAAAGTGAGTAGGTAGGTTGTTGGGCACTGCAATTTTGCTGCATTCTTGCTGCATTCTCTTCATTCTTGATGCATTCTCAAACACGAAATTACGTTTCGTTTCGCCCCATTGATGTAGGTAGGGTAGAGTCTGTTCAAAAAGAGAAGAGACGTGGGAAGTGAGGGCGCTCGTGAGCCAATTTGGCAACTTGTGTTACGTTGGCAACACTGCTCTGTCATTGCAGTACGACTATAAGTGTTAGTTCACCGTAACGTAACGCCACGACTCTTCTCTTTTTAAACAGACTCTAGTACCTAAGGTCTCTAGTAAGCTCCAGTACTCCGAATTTTAGGTAGGTACTAAATTGCTACAAAAAATAGAAATCAACGATTGCTTGTTTTGTGGAATTAAAATAGGTCTAGAGACCTAATTTTGGTTTGACGTTGGTATCGAGACATTATGGTGATGTAGAATTTTTGTATGAGATTTGCTTCGAACATAAAGTGTTTTAGGCGGATTTAAGAGACGCTGTACCAAATCCCATACAAAAATGAGATGTCTACTACTACTAGGTATCTTCAAACCGAACTCATGGTAAAAGCATGAACCAAGTTGTGTGAAAAATAAATAATTATTTATGAATTCACACTGATTTTTATTTAGTATCTAACACTTGTACACTTTGTAATATATCAGATAGCACCAACACAAACAACCAGAACACAAATTATAACCAAAGAATTGATCACAAAAGAACAAAAAACACAAATAATTACCTACTTAATCTGTGAATTCTGTAATAAACTATTATACCTAAGTGCAAAATAAGGTACAACATCCACCATAGAACTCACACTAGTGTAAAATCATTTATCTGCAGTCTCTGTGGAAAAACATTTAGTGTATTCTTATTTTTAGAATATCACATCGATAAAAGCACAGATGTAATGTATGTCATAAGACTTACGCCCGGCCATATAGGTACCTACCTAATCTCAGCCAACATAAAATAAAACACGAAATGAGACTATAATGAAAAAAAGATTTTGAATGCAGCAAATATCACACAAAAATACAGGTGAAAAAAGCTCTCACTTTGCACTGAACAACCTACCTCTAAAGTGGAATGCGATTATGTCAAAGTCAAAGTCAAAGTCAAATCGTTTATTTCTTTAGACTTACAAAATAAGTACTTAGACAAGTCAAATTTTTACTATATAAACAGCTTGATAAATAGTTATTACTATCAAACAAGAAATAAGATGCAATTGACTTTAATTCACTTCAATTTTTTGTCCACTAGCGGAAGAAGTGAAAAAGAAACCACTAGCAAGTTTATCGCTTATCAACTAATACAATCTTAGGATAACTAAGTCTAACTGGTCTTACATACTATTGTCTGTATGGAACTGGGCGACATCCGGCCAAGCATTAACATCATTGACGTAGTCATCTACGGAGTAATATGCTTTCTTGATAAGATTTCGTTTTATGTACAGTTTAAATTTACGAATAGGGAGCTCAGTTGCTTCAGATGGAAGCTTATTATAGAATCTTACGCAATTGCCCACAAATGATTTCCCTACCTTTCGTAATCTATATGATGGGATGTGTAATTTGTTCTTGTTTCTTGTATTTTTATTGTGAACATCACACCTTTTCATAAAGTTATCTCTGTTTTTGTGTGTATACATTAGATTTTCATAGATGTATTGCGATATTACTGTTAAAATATTTATTTCTTTAAATAATTCCCTCAACGAATCACGTGGATTTAATTTATAAATAGCGCGTACCGCCCTTTTCTGAAGAACAAAGATAGTCTGGATGTCAGCTGCCTGTCCCCAAAGCAAAATACCATAAGACATAACACTATGGAAGTAACTGAAGTAAACTAACCTAGCTGTATCTTCATCGGTAATGTATCTAATTGTTCGTACCGCATACGCTGCCGAACTAAGTCTGTTTGCGAGAGCATCAATTTGCGGTCTCCATTGAAGAGAGGAATCAATATGTAACCCTAGGAAAACAGTTGAGTCTACAAGGTTAACAATCTCATCCTTTAGCATTATCTTAGTTGGGAGCTCTCTTACATTTGGTAACATGAATTTTATGCATTTGGTTTTTGAACTATTGAGTAAGAGGTTATTGGCGGTGAACCAGTCTAGTATTTGTGAAAGAGAATTATTTACATCGTCATAATTATGTTTATTTCTGTCAACTTTAAAAATCAATGAGGTATCATCAGCAAATAAGACTATATCACAGAGATCTTTTGCTAGAAATGGGAGATCATTTACATATACTAAAAATAGAAAAGGACCCAATATTGATCCTTGCGGGACTCCTAAATCGATTTTTGATCCCCTAGATCTTTCTTTACCAATATCTACTTTTTGGACTCTATCCGATAAATATGATTGCATAAGGTCCAGTGCCTTGTTTTTAATTCCATAATGACTTAGTTTATTTATTAATGTACCATGATCCACGCAATCAAAAGCTTTAGAAAGGTCACAAAATACACCAATAGCGTTTTTCGCTTTATCCCATGCATCCAATATGTGCTTTAATAGAACTGTACCAGCATCAGTTGTCGATCTACCCTTGGTGAAGCCAAATTGATTTTTATGTAACAACCTATTGAGGTTGAAGTGAGAGGACAACTGTGTGAGAATAATTTTTTCAAAAACTTTACTCATTGCAGGAAGTATTGAAATTGGCCTATAATTGGCCGGATCAGTGTGGCTACCAGATTTATAAAGAGGAACCAGTTTACTATATTTCATGAGATCAGGGAAAACTCCTGCATCAATACAACTATTGAAAATGTAAGCCAAGCATGGAGCAACTTCCTTAATAATAGAACTCAGTACTTTGGTTGAAATACCCCAAAGATCCTCAGTATTTTTGATGTTAATAGACTTAAATGTTTTCACAATATAATTAGCGTTTACATGACTAAATATAAAAACCTCGGTACATTTATCTACAGATGATTCTAATAATTTAACCGCGATTGAAGGTGAGGAGTTTAGAGACCGGGTAACAACTTTAGGAATATCAGAAAAGAATGAATCAAAAGCATCGGCAATATCTTTATCGTTTATAAGTATTGAATTATTAATTTTTAACCTTATTTCTCTTTTTCGTGACTTAGATTTACCAGTTTCGTTATTTATAAGTCTCCATGTTGCTTTGATTTTATCAGATGAGTTTACAATTTTTTTCCTCAAAAACAGGCATTTCGCTGTGTTACAGACTTTTTTAAATGTTTTTGAGTACTTTGTTAAATACAAAAGAAACGCAGGATCATTTAACATAGCTTCTCTTGCACCATAAAGATCATATAGTCTATTCCTACTTCTATAAATACCGGGAGTGGCCCAATCAGTAAATCCGACCCTGTCCCTAACTGTGCATGTTTTATATTTAAATACTTCGCTGTGTTCTTTGTTTATAACACTTAAAAGTTTGGCAAAAAGATCATTCGGGTTATCGGAACAAGATATATTAGCTACTGCTAGTTCCACTTGACTTTGAAAATTCTTAATACGGCTCTCTGTAATAGGCCTGTAGGTATATTTCTCAACTTTGTTTTTATCGTTAAGATTATAACTAAAGTTAACACTCTGACCATAGTGGTCTGATTTGAAATGTTTGATTACTGCTTTGTTGGTTGGAGATAGACTGCAATAAATATTATCTAAACAAGTGGCAGATGTTAGGGTTACCCTAGTAGGTTCATGAAAAAGATGTCGTAAACTAAAGCATTTGAATAAATTAAGCAGCCTATCGGCGAGGGGATTCGCTAATATATCTATATTAAAGTCGCCACAAACAATGAGATCCTTTCTACATGAAAATAATTTCAACAAAACCTCTTCCATAGTACATTCAAAAGCTACCTGATTTGCGTCAGGAGGGCGGTACACGCACACTATGATGTGTCGCTCCAGTTCCACACAAGAAAGTTCAATAGTCCTCTCAATAGTGAGGTTTACAATATCTTTACGTTCTTTACATTTAAGACTATTTTTAACTATAATCAAAGAGCCACCACGTATTGCAGCTTTTCTTTTATAGGAACTTGCAAAACAATAGTTATTATAAAAGGGCAGTAACTGATTTTTTACAATCCAGTGTTCTGATAAGCACATAACATCTACATTCAAATAATTCAAAAATAATTCTAATTCTAGGATTTTGCTGGGTAAGCCTTGTATATTCTGATGGACTACATGAATTGAATTTTGCTTTCCCGTTGTCGATGTGGTCAGTTTAAATTTTTATTTGACACAATCGCTTTAATGCCCTCATTAGTACTGCTACTAACTACATAGACAGGCTCGTCAGGTAACTGCGTTATACTATTTATAACGGGATCAAAAATATTATATGCTAACAATTTAGCAATGTTCAGTTTGTTTTTTTTGCTTAGGTACATTGTATCCTTATTCAAAAAAGTATTACTAATAAACTTATTAGTATCAAAAAATAATACATCACTATGACGACATGTCATGTTGTACATCAGCATGTTATTTTTACATACATTGTCATTTTTAATTGATGTCAATGACTTTGAGTAAGGGAAGGAGCAAATAATAAGTTTCCCTAGTCCATTCTGTACCTTTCCCAGAAGTACTTCAAGTAGCCTAATCAACTGTGACCGTTTCACACAACTTTCACCAAGCTGAACAATTAAAGTTGTACTATTATTCAGAGAGTCATCTTGCTGAATTCTATCGGTAATTATATTTATGTTGGCATTTGGATAGCAATTGTTAACTACATTTTGCGCCAGCAAGCCACTCAGCATTAAACCCATGCCAGCACCCAACCCATCTGAGTATATTATAGTCTTCCGGGTATATTGACTGTGGTCTGGATCTAAATAATGTACCTCACTGTACCAAATCCCACCGATAAATAATAAATAAATAATGTTGGACAATTCACACAGCATTATCTAGGCCTAAATAAGACGTAACTACAAATATATTTTATTATAGCGTCTCGATCATGTCTCGATAGTGTCGGCAAACCGAACTCAAGGCTTGTGCATTGGGGGCGAGAATCAAGTTCAATGGTTTGTAATAATTATTTATAAATTCACTCTAATTTAAGACTAGCTGCGGCTAGTCATAGCTATGAATAATAATATGGATTTTGATTTTATTCGCAAGAAGAAGTTTTATTAAAATCCACAGGTCCCTGCCATCTAGCGTTGAGTAGCAAAACAAATATTACTTTGATTTCGTATGGTTGACAAATAGAGAGAATTTTGTAGTTAGAATAGCCTGTTTGTAAATCAAAGTAATGTTATATTAAAATACGCGCACTTTTTTTTGCTTGCATGTAAAATTAAATAAGTATAACAGCTTGCTTTCCAGTGAATGCGCTATTCAATCAAATAAACTTATTCTATTAATTGAACTAAGAGTGTAACTCGGAGTAAATGGTAAGAACCTACCTACCCCACCCATAAGTTGAACATTTTTACAGAAAATTACGGTGAAATAATGGTAATAGTGTTTACAATTCAATCGATTGAGTCAAGTGCAGACCTTTGCATACATGTCTGCATCCATATCAATACCAAGAAGCGTCCCCGAGACGCTGTCAGCGTTGGTCCACCCGTATGGCAATGCTGATGCGCTGCGCCGATACTCACCAGCTTAAATAAGAAAAGTATTACACACACAAGCTAAGGTTGCTTGTAACGAAAATGTAAAAAAAATCTAAATTATCATTATTCACATTATCCCCATTCTGAACTCGAGAAAAGATAGATAGATAGATAATTTATTCACTAAAACTTTGTTACATAGCTTGGTTAGCAATGCCTTTAAGCCTATGTTAGGTTTATCTAGGCACTATGTTCTCATCTATTTTACCTACTTTAATTTACATAAAACTTTGTCCAATAATTTACTTAAACTTAAATCCATTACGGATGTAAGCGGGTTAAATACGAACCTTATTTGTGTTGGAAGAACACCAATGTTTCATCCTTTAACGAGGGACCACTTACCCGTAATGAATTAGTCAAACTATGATAGTTTTTATAATAAAACTTACAAATCACCGACACAAAAACGCCAACCACTGCCTATTATGCGTATGCCCACTCTGGCTACAATATGGCATTATTGTTTGGGAAACAGTATGGATGCAAATAAGCTTTTAATTTTACAAAAGAAGTGTTTACCTATCATACATAACCTAGATGAGATAGTTAGCTGTAGTGTGTACTTAATTAAATGGAACATTTATTAACCTTTCTAAGCAATAAATATTATAAATAAGTTTAATTGTAAGAAAAGATCTAGACCTCTTTAAAGTTTATACAAGACCACAAAACTTCCGACTTCTAAAATGCTCTTTAAAAAGATTATAGTATAATTCCTTACGAAATTCAAAATGAAACCAAAATAACTAAGTTTAAGTCTCTATTGAAAAGATTCCCAATCAAAAATAGTTTTTATTCTGTACAAGAGATTTAGATTTCTAAAATCTTTGTTATATGTAACTTTAATTAATTATATCTCAGAGAGTTCATGAATTTAAATTTATACAGGCTGGTTTTCAATTTACCCCTCTCGGGTAGCTGGTCACCGAGAGGATAAAGTGATCATGGGACTTCTGACAGACAATACTTATGTGCTGTATTCTGTGTACAGGTAATCCTAAACCTGGAATCAAACATAGGCTACTTTTCATCCCGTAAATCAGTTCCCGTGGGATAGAAATCTCCTTTAAACGTTTCCGTTGGATCAAAGCGTGCGAAGCCGCGGGGCGTAGCTAGTCATAAATAATTTTTAGGACATGGATTTTAAAAAACTTATGAAAAAGTTAGGTAATTTTTCCTTTGCTGGCAACTCTTTAAAACTCTCACACAAAGTAAAATTTTTTAAAAAAAAAAAAGATTGTGGCAAATGCTAACAATCTGCCATTGCTGTGCTTCACTTACACTATAAAACACACTATAAAAGTTGAAGTCGGCTTATAGTTTTTAAAACAAAATTAATTATTTTGGTACTAGATCCATAAACATACATATAATTATGAATATATTCTCTCATACATTCTTAAATAAATATACTATCACTTTAGAAGAAATGCATATGTAAACTTAGTTATTCACAAACATTTCATAAATTATAAACATATATAACTGTACTACATAACATTCGTATTTTGGTGTCAAATTTGTAAGTAAATGGAAATTTAAAATTAAAAAATATTTTAAAGGGTTATTGTCAGTAAAATCAGTATTTTTGGCTATTCAATCAGTTTCCCTAAGAAAGCAATTACGACACCCCTACGCGGCATTGTTGCCGTTTGGTACCGGCTTCGAAATTACACCACCCGAACTGTTCCCACGGATATTGTAAAAGGCGACTATGGGATATCTACCGGGAGCGGGCAGCAGTGCCTCCTGCAGAACAATTCTACCAAACTGCGATCCCCAACCCGGATCAGTGTTGCCAACAGTAAACCGAGCTCTCCACCAGATTCAACCTCTCAAACCACCAGAAAACCACTAACGAAAAACGGTCCTACTCTAAAAATCACTAAAATTTCCACCAAACAAAATTTAACACTATGTATTTTAGTAAATAGCCTTTATTATTACCTAATAATACATTAACAATTATTAGTAAATAAACATAATTTTTTTTAATAGGAACATCAAATAATTCAATAAAAAAATTAAATTAATTCTTCTTCTTCAGATGAACCATTTTGGTCTACTGCTAGTGAACCAAAGAATCGTACAAATCTGAAACCGAGGATGATGGTCATCCTCGGTTTCAGATTTGTACGATTCTTTGGTACCGATTTTATTTGTGACGTTGATTGGAATTGTATATTCACTGCAACAATTCCAATCTCAAACCACAGCGTATTCTTAATATAACAGTTAAAAGATTTAACTTCATTCGTTCATTGTTTTTTTATTATATTCATACTGCTAAATAGTCTTTCAACATCCCATGAGATTTCAAATCTCCGTAGTTATTTCTTAAAAATGTTCCACAAAATTTACATTTCGCTACTGGACCAGTGGTACTTTCAATAACTTGAAGCCAGTCTTTTAATTGTGGGTCTTGAAGCCAAGAATCCCGAAACTTTTGCGTGTATTGTGGTTTCAACATATTATTTACGCATCGAATGCATTCGCGGAAATATTGAACGACGTACGGAGCAGTTCGAGACGAGCGGAGCGAGGCACGAGCGAGACAGAGTTGACTCTGTCTTTTGTTTATTGTAAACTAACTAATAAGTACAGAAAATATTCTACGGGGAATCCCTGCGTATAGAATATTCTGGATCTCAGTGATTCTGACAGATCAATCAGTGTGGCCTACACAGATGTAAAAACTCCCGAATTAAACTTAAGTAGAAATAATAATATTTTTAAACGTGGCTTAGTGGTTGAGTAATAGTATTTTCAGTAATTGAAAGTCAATTTTACTAAACCGCTAGAAAAATCCACTAGCCACTAAAATCAATATTTCACCACTAAAGCGGGGGTCGAAACCACCAGTTATAGTGGAAAATCCACTAAGGTGGCAACACTGACCCGGATGCCCAGCGTAGTTATTATGAGCACTGCCCCACCATGAGATAACAGCCAATAAAGCGCTTGTCAGAGAGGCCTTCGTTCAGCAGTGGACCTGTACAGTAATACCCCGCTTTACGCGAGCCGATAAGCGCGGTTTCACTATTTCACTATAACGCGAATTTCAAATTTCGCCCTCAAATGAGGGCAAAATTTGAAATTCGCGTTATAGTATAAAATAAATAAATAAATTTTTGGCATTTGCAAATATTTATTCAGGCTTGGACATTTGCAGAAAAATTTATTCAGGCTTGGACATTTGCAGAGTATAGACAATAATGATGACCGTGTGTCAATCAATTAAAAACAGTGTTGGGTGTTATGAACGTATTTTACAAAAAAAACGCTACCCAACAGACAAAAGATTTTTTTTCTGTAAAAAAATAATTAATAGTATGTACCTATTGCATAGTGTTCTTATAATTAAAGCGATTAAAATGATTCGTATTTTTTTGTATTAAATTTTGACTATGTACCTATAAATCATATAATATACGCTAATTTCAGTTAACGTGATTTTTTTCCAGAACGTATCCCTCGCGTAAAGCGGGGTATTACTGTATAGGCTTTTGAGGTGAGGTACGCAGCAGCCGTTAGGTTAGGTTAGGCCAGCCGGTGTCACTAATGTGGTTTGAATCTATACTTATCTTATTTCAGATACACTCTAAACATCTGCATTGTCACTAAAAGCATTGGAAGTGCCGCACAGAAATTAATCAAACAACATGTAGTCATATCACACAGATAAAGATTTTTCTAATCTATTCTAACTTGAAAAATAAACAAAGTAATAAATAAGGGATTGATGGAGCATGGATGATACTATAAAAAAGAACCTTAAGAAAATATTAAAGATCTAGTAAACATTTCGACAGAAGAAATATATATTAAGGCAGATTTTGATATCAAAGAAGAGGAATTTGAAACTCAAGCTGTGTTTTCCAAGCAATCAAAACACAAACAAAGGTCCCAACCTGTGGCCTAGTTGCGGAAACCAGTCCAGAAACTAGAAAAACGTACCATAAGCAATCAATACCAAAAATCTATTTATTTATATATTAAGGTTCACCCACAGTATATATGTTCATCATAGCTATATAAGGAACTTTATATAATGACAGTATTGTTATTTTCGTATCAAGATTCTTTATAAACAATAATAAATTGTTGAAATCAATTTCATCAATTAAGATAGAAAGCGTAGGATATCACATCTAAATAGAAGAAAGTGATATTTTGTATAACTAAAATCATAACATGACTAACCAAGAGAAACCCATTCCAAATCTTTATATCACATCAGATGTCGGAACCATCAGAAGAAACAGAAATCCGAAAAAGAATAACCAACCAAATACCAAAATAACTTACATCTGCGAAATCTGTAATAAAAAAATTACAGGCCTTTGCAACTATCGCGTACACGTGAGAAATCACACAGGTGAGCGACCTTACGCCTGCGATCTCTGTAGAAAAGCATATAAGCGAGCATCACATTTAAAAGCTCACATTATAACGCATGCGGGTAAACAAAATGTTTGCAACATATGCCGTGAGCCGTTCACCGTCTTGAATAATTACAAAACACATATGCTTAGACACACTAATACAAAAGTCTTTGCTTGCAACAAATGTGACAAACAATACTCAGATCGAATAGCTCTCAATTTGCACTCAGAAACACATAAAGAGGATCCAATTTTCCAATGTTCAGAATGCAATAGAACATATTCGCAAAAGAGCTTGCTTATTGCACATTTAAAAACACATACTGGTATTAAACTTAATGAATGTCCCTCCAGCATAAAAAAGAAAAAGAAAAAAAAATATCTTGCACCAAAACTTTGTAAAACATCACATATTACAACCATAACAAAAAACCAAGAGGTAACAAATAAACAAAGCAAAACCGAGATACTAAAAAACAACAAAACACACAAGAAAAAGGTTCACGTCTGTGAATACTGCGGTAAAAAATTTGCAGATAATAGCAACTACCGCACACATAAGAGAATTCACACAGGTGATAGACCTTACACGTGCAACCTCTGTCCAAAAGCATTTAAACAAAGGGGACATTTGAAAGATCACGTCGTCACACACTCTGGTGATAAAATGCACACATGTGAAAAATGCCATAAGTCTTATACACAGTCGCACAGTCTTAAAAGACATTTGCGAATTCACAGCAGTTGTGATAAAACAGTTCAGAATTTGCACTCGGAAAAATCATTTAAACAGAAGAGACGAGATCACATCGTCACACAATCAGGTGATAAACTACACACATGCGAAACATGTCATAAGTCTTATACACAGTTGCAGAGTCTTAAAAGACATTTGCGAATTCACAGCAGTTGTGATAAAACAGTCCAGAATTTTCACTCGGAAACATCATTTAAACAAAAGGGCCAAGATCACATCGACACACACTCAGGTGAAAAATTGCACACATGCGAAACATGCCATAAGTCTTATATGCATCCGACCAGTCTTATAAGACATATGCGAAGTCACATCAGCTGTAATAAAACAGCTCAGAATTTGCAGTCACAAACATATAAAGTGGGTAAAATTTTCCAATGCTCAAAATGTAATAAAATGTATTTAAAAAAGAGCTCGCTTATTTTACATTTGAAAAATACTGGCTTAGAGCCTTGTCACACCCCAATGCCGCCGGCACGTCCCGCCGGCACGCTTCTGCATGAAGAAAGACATACGAAACAAACTCAGAGGAACGTGTCGCCGGCGCCGGCAACTTTTGTCTGCAGACTGCATTTTGAGTGCGACTTTTGTGGAAAGATTTTTTACGAAAAAAAATCTATAGGTGCACATTTAAGATTGCATATGAAACAAATTCTGTATACGTGTAATGTATGTGATAAAAAGTTTAGTGAGTCAAATGCTCGGAAAAAACATATGAAAAATCATGAAAAATCTAAACCGGTTAAAATTATGAACTTGTTTTCTAATTGTTTTAAGACATTTACCAAACAATATCAGTTTGAAGTTGATAGAAAAAAACATTCACTTCATAATAAGAATGATTTACAAATTTTGGGATTTTAAAGAATAATGCTGGAATTTATCCCATGATGCCCCTGAGAGAGTAGAGCTTTTTGGTATGGACCGTATATAATTTTGGCTTATTCGTTTATCCACCTTAAAACAGCCACCCTAAGGTGAATATTCGGAAACGCGTGTCCATCCTGTATAATGGTGTTTTCTGTTTTTCTGTATCGTGGTGTAAAGAGTATTTGTATTTGTGTTGTGTGCTGTATTGTATTCTATGAAAGTAACTGCTCGCTCCATTCGCTGACGAACGAAATTTATTGTATGTCGCTCGCGCGTCGGACAGCTGATTACCTACCTGCTCCGCCTGTGGTTTTGCGATGTATAAGCAATTAACCACTAGGACTCTTAGGCCTGTATTACGAAAGCTTGCTCAGTCATAGAGCTATGCTTGAGTGACGTTTATGCCATAGAAAAGCGTTGCTGAAGCATAGATCGATGACTGAGCAAGCTTTCATAATACGGACCTTAGTTTGTAAACGCTAAATTTCGATGTGTGTTTATTGGATATATTTATTGCTTTAAGTTATGTAAGAGACTGAGGCTGACGGACAAAGCGAAGTGTGGTTTATGTCAGCTGTAAACCAAATAAGTTAATAATGTGTAGCATAAATAAATTAAGAAAAAAAAACCACCCTGATTGTTCTTACGATTGCACGCCGTTCACGTTTTGTGGAGGGGACGTGCCTTTTTATAATGTTTTATCCTTATGGTTTATTTTTATAGACTAAAAAACTTGTGGAAACTGTCTGTAACTTGATTTATTCTAGTTTTAAGAATTTATGGTTACCTAAACATAAGCTTTTTGTTTCACAAATAATTAAAATTAAATTGAGAGATATGAGAGTATGAATTTTTTGACTGATAAATCTAGTCAGTTGTTTAGAACAAGTACAGATTAGGCGTTTATAAGCGCTTTTGTAACACCCGTTTTAAAAATTTATAGGTTAAGGATTAATTAAATAAGAAGAATAGACAAAAATGTCATAAGAATCGTCATCAAATGCGTAAAATACAAATACCAAAGACAAAAATATTTACATCTTCAACATAAAGTTAAAAAATAATTATATGTGTTGAGTTTCCTTTTTATTTGAAAAAAGTACTACTAATTTGAAATTCATTTCTACAACTTCAATAATTTTAGCATTTTGTACCACCTTTACTACCTAACCTACCTATAATTTAATATTCCCTACTTAGTCTAGCTAGACTATAAAATCTCTAGTTCTCGGCTGGTTAGACCTAAGTACAGATCCTTTTGATTGTATTATAGTTCACTGTGATATTTTTATTTAATTTTTAGGCTTTGTTATTGTGTATTTTGAAATCCGTCTGTGTGTTATTTTTTTAATACCTTACGGTGTTTTTATTATGTCAAAAGTTTGTGTGTAATTATTATAATATATTTGTATATACCTGTAACTTAACTTATTTTGTATAAATATTTTGAAGTGTGTCGGTGTGTGTTATTTTAGTACAATTCCTTACGGAGTTTTATAATGTGTCAAAAGTTTGTGTGTAATTATTATAATTACCTACTTACCCACCTATAACTTAACTTGAGTGTTAGTATTTTGAAATATGTCGGTGTGTGTTATTTTTTGTATATATCTAAGCCCTTACGGTGTTTCATGTGTCAACAGTTTATGTGTGATTATTATAATATAGCTATTTACCAACCTATAACTTAACTTATTGTGTAAGTTTTTGAAGTCTGTCTGTGTGTTGTTTTTTTTGTACAATACGTACAATACTTACTTACGGTTTTTCTATTATGTCAAAAGTTTGTGTAACAACTTAACATTGAGCTAAACTGTGTCACTACAAACTTTAGTTGTATTAACTGCTATAAAAACTCCAGGGGCCTGATTCCACTAACACAATTGCCTCACTATGACAATATCATCGCTTCATTATCGCGTATCAATCACCGCCATTGACACCTTTTGGTATTCTACTAACACGATGTGTTTGTTTATGCCATAGCTATGACTATTACGGTTATGACAACCGTTTCACAATTTGAGCGTTCAATGGTGTGATGGGGCAAGTGTTATGGTAATAGAATACCAACTAAATTTACGACTCAATCTCTATCTTAATCGTATGGCGCCTTATAGCATTTGCTCAAAAAATAGTGGAATTAGGCCCTGGATTATAATGTACTATGTTCCATGTAACCGCTTATAATTAGTTGAGCACAAGCCCTCTCTAAACCAATTTTAGGTATTATTCCATTATGTAACTTTTTGTGTAATATAATAACTGTTGGTGGTTCAAATAAAAAAATTAAGTGTAACATGTGTCAATAAATGTGTGTGAAATCAACGACGTCTATTTATTTGGTTTTGTAACTTGCGAGTTGTTTTTGGAAATAACAGCGGGTTAAAGTCTGTTCAAAAAGAGAAGAGTCGTGGGCAGTGAGGGCGCTCGTGTGCCAATTGACAACTTGTGTTGCGTTGACAACACTGCTCTGTCATTGCAGTACGACTAAAAGTGTTAGTTCACTGTAACGCCTCGACTCTTCATTTTTGAACAGACTATCGATAACATAATAAATACATATAACAGGATGAAGGTTTCTTTTTCGCTTCTATAAATTTAGACCCGTATTATTTATTAAAACTTGCTCAGTTATCGATCTAGGCTTGAGTAACGGTGTCCTATTTAATAAACGTCGTCGCCTAGATGTGTGGCTTAGAATTTGCACCATCCAAACTCTCCCCGTGGGTAGTAAGAGGCGACTAAGGAATATTCATCGGGGGCAATTCTACCACCAAACTGCGATCCCCAACCCGCATGCCCAGCGTGGGGATTATGGGTATTACCCCCTTATAAGATAACCGCCAATACTAAGGCGGCCTGCGTTCCACAGTGGACCAATACAGGGGCCTAATTCCACTATTTTTTAAACAAAATGCTATAATGGCGCCATACGATTAAGATAGAGATTTAGTCGTAAATTGATTTGGTATTCCAATACCATAAGATTACAATCTCTATGACTTATAATATCGTGTCAATAATGTGGTGGGGCATATAATCATAATCGTAATAGTCATAGATATGGCATAAACAAAAAAAGATCGCGTTAGTAGAATACCAAAAGGTGTAAATGGCGGTGATTGTAACGCGATAATGAAGCGATAATAGTGTCATAGTGAGGCGATTATGTTAGTGGAATCAGGCCCCTGGCTGTATGAGGTGAGGTGAAACGTCCCCCAAGCATAATTCTCCTCCAGTCCCACGATGACCGAGGTGGGAGGACACAATTGCACCTAATCTGAGCCTACCACTTTTGTGTAAGTACCTCTTCTTCACTTTTTACATAAATTAATATCCACAGAAACAACGCGTACAGATCGCAGAAACTAGATTATAAATTATAACAAAACAACATGACTTGATAATTACGTTTTTTATTAATTATTACATTACAAAAATAAATACATATAAAGTCTGTTCAAAAAGGGAAGCGTCGTTATGGTGAACTAACACTTACTCGTACTGCAATGACAGAGCAGTGTTGTCAACGCAACAAAAGTTGTCAATTCCCACGACTTTTCTCTTTTTGACTAGAGTAAATATAACAAATTTAACGTTGGATAACTTTAAACCAGCTGCAGCGTCGAGTTTCAGAAATAAATTATAATTAACATTTAATAAAGAAAGGCCCAAATGGACAAGTTATGTTAATTGCGTTTAATAATGGTATGATTATAAAACTCTAAACCGACTTCAAAAAGACTACTTAACAATATTGAAAATATACTACGGTTTTTTTTTTAAGTTTTACGGGACAAATACTAATTCCCCGGGATAAAATTGTTTTAGGACCACTTCGGGATCATTTTCTATACAATAATGAAAGAATCGGCAAAATCGATTAACTATGGGCGGATATGTCAAGTGACATACATACATAAAAAAAACATACGTGACCAATAATAATATATAAATAAATATTTTTTGACAATCACATTTCATTATCTAGCCCTAAGCTAAGCAGAGCTTGTGTTACGGGTACTAGAAAACTGATATACTAAATACAATATAATTACTACATAGATACATATTTAATTATACATAGAAAACATCCAGAACGCCCTGAATAAATATAAACAGATCGTACACACATTTGTCCCGACGCGGAAATGAGAACATCCACCTTATTTGAAATCGGTTAAACGCGTGAAATAGTGACTTTTAGGTTAGGTATGGTCGGTATGTTTACAAGCATTCTACATCGAGTGTGGCTAGTGTATAGACCGCTCAGAGCCCGCCCAAGGCTGGGCAGTGAATGCGTTAAAGTCATCAACCCAGTCACAACACAACTCTTCCCGCACATGTCGTAAGAAGCGACTAAGGGATATCCACCAGGGGCGGGCAGCAGCGCCTCCTGCAGAACAATTCTAGCATAGATCAACGATCCCCAACCCACATGCCCAGCGTGGGGATTAAGGGCATCCCCCCCCTCATGAGATATCAGCCAATAAAGGCGCTTATCAAAAATGAAGATACATTTATTTGGCTAAAACAGGCGACTACATTAGGTACAATAGCTATAATGAAGGATACAACCTATGGTTTATCCATTTTGAATGAAGTATGTTAGTAAACAAAATACAACACAAATAACAAAATCTCACTTGCTTGCCGTCGCGTTTCAGATATAAATGTAAACAATTTTTATTGAAGGGAGGATCTAAAATCGACAAGTAATGTAAATTACGTATAAAAGGACGCGCCAACAAAGTGAATTTTAGGTTAAGTATGGGCGGTTTGTTTACGTTTATGCTTCATTCAAAATGGACACGGTATAGTTACATTTACATAGATAGGTGCATACAGATGTAAAATTGGCGACTGTGCTGCCCCTGTTGGCCAGAGAGAGGCCTGCGTCCAGCAGTGGACCAATAAGGCTGTTGAGGTTCAGGTAGGATGCAGTAGTAAAGCCATCAGTTCTCGTTCATCAAGGCAGCGAACTTGTTAGCGACGACGCTCGTGGCCTGCGTGTCGTCCGACGACGATTCTTCGTCGTCCGTGCCGTCGCTGTGAGTCACCTGTAATAAATAAAAATATTCCTATAATAAGATTGTTTTCTATTATAATAAAAAAGACGTGTGGCACTCGGGGACTATCGCGGTAAAGCTATTGCATAGCATTTTTTATCAACTTATGCAATTATAGTTCTACTAGCTGCGCCTCTCGGCTTCGCACGCGTTTTTCCTATGGAATGTTTAAAGGTGATTTTTATTCCACGGGAACTGTTTTATGGGATAAAGAGTAGCCTATGTTTGATTCCGGGATTAGGATTACCTGTATGGTAACAAACATCCATCCAACCATACATCCATACAAACTCTCGCATTTATAATAATAGTGTGATGTGATGCGAAAGTTTCTATGGAAATATGAATGTTTGTAACCTCTTCACGCCAAAACTACTGAACGGATCTGGCGCAAATTTTGCATACAGGCAATTCTAACCCTGGAATCAAATAGAAGCTACTTTTTATCCCATAAATCAGTTCCCGTGGTATAAAAATCACCATCCACGTTTCCATAGGAACAACGCGTGCGAAGCCGCGGGGCGCAGCTAGTTTATAATATTAGTGTGATTCTTAATCCGGGTAGGGTGTGGAGAATAATAACCTGATCAGTGTCGCTCTCCACGTCCGAGGGCGGGTTCGAGTCCTGGGCCAGCGCCTGCACCCACTTTATGTATTTGATCTCTTCACATGTCTCCCATTTATCTGGAATTTTAAATGCGTTATTATTAATGAAGATGACAAAAAGGTCAAGATATTAACATTAAATACAACTAACATCGGAGCGTAGATCATGTACATTAGATTAGTTTTTATTTCATACATGCAGTATTTCCAAGGTTGTAATTCCGAGAAGTTTATTTTAAATTTCTGAAATTACGCGGTCTTGGGCTGTGACGTCACAGCCCTAGAGCTGTCTCGGGCTGTGACGTCACAGGCCTAAAGCGGTCTCGGGCTGTGACGTCACAGGCTGAGCGCGCGGCACTGCTCGGTCGGGTGATTACGTGCGTCTCTTTTCATTTTTTTGCAATCGTCTTCCGGGTGTAGGTACTTGCATTTAAAACAAATTATATAAATTATCAATAATTATTTTATTATATAGAAACTGTCGTGTGTAGAATGGTATAAGGTTTTCTCTAAGGTCAGTCGGACAATCTGCCAAGAGTGGACATTTTGATGGTAGCACAATATTTAATTGGAAATCAGGATTATTCTGCTCAGATTAGGCTGCCGAAATTCGTGGAATAATGATGAAAAGGTATGTATGTTCTATGCAGGTATGTTGCATTACCTACTCTCGGTTACCTAAGTAGGTATTTGTTCAAACTTAAACCTAACTAGAAGTGTGTGTGTTTCCTTTAGTAGGTAGGTACCTATTATGGGCGGCGATAAAAACATACTTGGTAGGGACTCGCAATCATTGGTGGAAAAAGTGGCAAAGATTACAAATTAAATGCTTACCAAGTAGCCCTAAATGCTAACCAAGTAGCCCTAAATGCTTACCAAGTAGCCCTAAATGCTAACCAAGTAGCCCTAAATGCTTACCAAGTAGCCCTAAATGCTTACCAAGTAGCCCTAAATGCTTACCAAGTAGCCCTAAATGCTAACCAAGTAGCCCTAAATGCTTACCAAGTAGCCTTAAATGCCTACCAAGTAGCCCTATATGCCTACCAAGTAGCCCTAAATGCTTACCAAGTAGCCCTAAATGCTTACCTTTCTGCGCGGTGTACCCCGGCGGTCGCAGCCAAAGGCATATCTTCCCATCGAGCGCCATCCTTAACAGATTGTTGGCAGCACGATACGTGTCCAACCTGGAAATAAATATTATTCCTTTAAACGAGCAATTCTATATGTATACTAACTGCGCCCCGCGGCTTCGCACGCGTTGTTCCTATGAAAACATTAAAAGGCAAATTTCTGAAAATGAATCCTAGCTAGGTTTATCACCCCCGAAACCCACCTTTACTAAATTTCATGAAAATCGTTGAAGCCGTTTCCGAGATCCGGATTATATATCACATCACACTAATATTGCAAATGCGAAAGTTTGTATGGATGTATGTATGGATGGATGGATGTTTGTTACCTCTTCACGCCAAAACTACTGAACGGATCTGGCTGAAATTTTGCATAAAGGTAATTCTAATACTGGAATAAAACATAGGCTACTTTTAATCCCATAAATCTGTTCCCGTGGGATGAAAATCACCTTCAAACGTTTCCATAGGAACAGTGCGTGCAAACCCGCAGGGCGCAACTAGTTTAAAATATTAGTGTGATGTGATGTAGTTAAGTTATCTATATATATAGTCATCCCATACATAGATAGTACATATAGATAGATATAGTTGAGTAGACCTAGCTGCCTTGGCGGTGAGGAAGCCCCGTTTCTTGGCCCATCCGTCGCAGATGTCCCGGGGGCTCCAGGTGCTTTCCTTCTCAGGGTGCTCCATGCGGAGTAACGCGGGCAGGTCCAGCCGCTCCGCCATGTATCTGAACAGAGATGCAACCACGAGTTTAGGTACAGAGTCAGAGTCAGAGTCAAATCTTTTATTTTTTTAGACTTACAAAATAAGCACTTAGATATGTCAAATGTCCCCTATACAGGGTGGGGCAAATTTTTGGCCCCTTATTTTCTTTTGTAGTTAGAAGGTTTTGTTCTTAGGAACTTTCTGTTTTATTTCGAAGAAAACAATATTGCCATTTTTAGTTTTTTGAAAAGAAATATGGTTCGCCCAAAAAATTACATTTGTCAAAAAAAACAAGTTGGTTAATCGACTCTGTTTCCAACCAGGAACACTTTTCCCAAAGTAACATACCAAATCAAATCGTAAGTTTTGGCAATAATTTAAATAAACAATTCCCATACATTTACTATGAAAAAACGAGTACCTAAGTGAAAACAACAATGTCACTCATTCAATGGTTCCTAATTTAAACTCGTATGTAACTACTTTTTTAAGTTGGTAGGCTAATTTTGAAGGCATCTCAGGATTTTTATTTTTATTTAAATTTTTATTAAAATTAGTAAGTATGTACTATCAAACAAGAAATAAGGTGAAATTGACTCTAATTCACTTAAATTTTTTGTCCACTAGCGGAAGCAGTGAAAAAGAAACCACTAGCAAGTTTATCGCTTATCAACTAATACAATCTTAGCATAACTAGATAGATAGATAGATAGACTCATCATTGGGTACACACACAAACAGCACAGGAAAGTAATAAAAAAGAACAGTAACAAATATCAAAGGCATACATAATTAAGAACATAGTTAACTAAGGCTAACACAACTAATTTATGTTCTTAAATACTATTGTCGGTGTGGAACTGATGGCGATCTGCGGAAGACTGCAGGCAGATGCTGGATGCGTCAAGCTGAAGACAGGGCGCTATGGCGCTCATTAGGGGAGGCCTATGTCCAGCAGTGGACTAATATAGGCTGATGATTGTTGAAATAATTAGGATACGCGAACACTGTTACTGACTAGATTTATCTATCCTGACTACAGTATTGGTCTGCACGACACAGGGAATCCTAGTGTGTGGATCAAGGTACCTCTGTTAGTTGCTATTGTTTAATAATGTTCTAAATAATTGTTTCATTTTGTTTTTGTATACTTTCAATTACATTGACAAAATTGTAGTTATAAGTATGCATGCAATTATTTATAAGTTTGAAAATTATTTATTAGTTTCAAATAAACTTTATTATTATTATTATTATTATTAATTAAAAATGATAATGACAGATAAAATTTACCTGATGGTAGTGTAGGGCTCTCTCAGTTGCGCTATCGGATAGGAGCCCATGAGGATCTGTATGGCTCGCGGCACCATAGACGGAAACACTAGGCCGGGACAGTCGCAGAATCGAACCTGCGAATATGGAAACAATTTATTAAGAGTATTATACAAGGTGATTTCTGATAAAGCAAATAATATCCCAAAAAAATCCAGAAGTAATTTCTTAGAAATAACCAATAGTTACTCTAAGGTTTTGCTGGAAGAAAAGTCTTTGTCATGGTTAAGCTCACCTTTGTACATATCCTTTTAAATAAGTGCATACTATTTATTATTTGTGTACAATAAAGAATTACAGAATTACATTGTGTAAAACTGTAGGATAACCAAAATAATAATTGATTTTGTTTAAAAAATCTAAAAACTCACTTCATTTATATAGTTTTTTCATGGATCCCATCATCAGAACTGGACCAAATTAAAATAGAACTACAAAAAAAGCACCAGCTTTCAAATAAAAAAGAATCATGAAAATCGGACCCCCTAGTCAAAAGTTCTGATCTAAGGTAACAAACATAAAACAACAGTGTGGTGTGGCGAGCGAAGCGAGCCGGGCTGTGCTGTTTGAGCTGACTCGATGTGCCAGAGTGGGCACGTTGCACTCGCCGCACTGCACTACTGTAGTCTCACAGACTACTGTAGTCTCACAGACTACTGTAGTCTCACAGACTACTGTAGTCTCACTGCACTACTGTAGTCTCCCAGTCGTACCTGCGGCGTGGTGTAGATAGTCTGGAAGTGCTTGGTGTGCCCCGGAGTCTTGGAGACGCTCAGCCGCTTGACGCCCAGCACTGAGTTCATGAACGAGGACTACTGTAGTCTCACTGCACTACTGTAGTCTCCCAGTCGTACCTGCGGCGTGGTGTAGATAGTCTGGAAGTGCTTGGTGTGCCCCGGAGTCTTGGAGACGCTCAGCCGCTTGACGCCCAGCACTGAATTCATGAGCGAAGACTTGCCCACGTTGGGCTGGCCGCAGCAGCCGATGGTGAGGGTGCCGTTCTTGAAGCGGGAGTGCTCGTAGTAGCTTGTGTCGGGTTTCTCGATTATTGTTTCGCCTGGAAGGAAATTTTGAAAAAAAAAATTTTTTTTAACTGACTTCAAAATAATTAATTTTGTTTTAAAAAACTATAGATTGACTTAATTTTTTATAGCTTTTTCATGGATTTTCATGGATCCCATTGTCAAACTGAACCAAATTAAAATGGGAACACACGGGAAGCATCAGCTTTCATATAAAAGAGGTAACAAACACATATAAAAAAAACGTATTGAGAACCTCCTCCTTTTTTTGAAGTCTGTTAAAAAATAAATCATCGAAACAGGCGGCTATTAAGAGGTTTTCACGGTTAAAAATAATAATAGGTACATAAAAATTATGAACAAGCTGAGTTAACTGAAAACCTACTGAAAACTTTTAATAATAATAATATTTATTTATTCAAATAAAGGTCTTTTAAACAAAACAAAGTATGTATATATACTTCTAGTCTAAGTATACTATGGACCTATTTCACTTGTTAGTTTCGACACCTCGCTCTAACTAAGTTCAAGACTTGTGATGTAGACGCGAGGGCTCTCGACCTCGGTAAGTTAGTAGGTTACACTATTTGTGACTTATATATACAATGTAAAAACGTTAAGAAAACTATCAACTTCAAAGAAAACTTCAAACAATAGAAAAAATTAAACAAAGCAGAAAAATAAAAATATAGAAACAATCAAACCTCATCATCATTATTAATTTGAAGGCCCATACAGCAGCGAAAGTGGCGCCCCCAATTAGTTTATCTTATTATTACGTTAAACGCAGTTATTTTTAAAAATCCTACGTTCAGTTTGTGGTATCTATTATAAGCTATTTATTAATGTCTCTGTAATAGTTTCATTTTGTAAAGCTTAGGAAGAGATACGAAGTTGCGCTTTTTGGCCACCAAACTCTAATTTCGCATCTCCTCCTAAACTATATGAGATAAAATTATGAAAGAGGTATTAAAAGATAGCTTATAATAGATACCACAAACTGAACGTAGGATTTTTAAAAATTCCTATGATAAACGTAAAAATATGATAAAATAGGTATCGCTGTCAGATTGGCTCGGGTATGCGCCTTAACAAGTTATCAACATACAGACATGTTTACAAATTTCGCTTTTATAATATTAGTATGAGTAGCTGCGTCCCGCGGCTTCGCACGCGCTGTTCCTATGGAAACGTTTAACGGTGATTTTTATCCCATGGGAACTGATTTATGGGATAAAAAGTAGCCTATGTCTGATTCCAGGATTAGAATAACCTGAGTGCAAAATTTCAGCCAGTAGTCTTGGCGTGGATCGGTAACCAACATCCATCCAAACTTTCGCATCACACTAATATTATAAATACGAAAGTTTGTATGGATGTATGGATGTTTGTTACGTCTTCACGCCAAAACTACTGAACGGATCGGGCTGAAATTTTGCATACAGGTAATCCTAATCCTGGAATCAAACATAAGCTACTTTTTACCCCATAAATCAGTTCCCGTGGGATAGAAATCACCTTTAAACGTTTCTATAGAAAAACGCGTGCGAAGCCGCGGGGCGCAGCTAGTTTATAATATTAGTGTGATAATATACATACCTATTTCAACCTCCTCGCTGTCTTCCTCCACCTCCCTGATCTTCTCCCCCCAGGGCCCCAGGTCCACCTGCCCCCCCACTATCTCCCTGCAGGCGTCCAGCAGCTGGGTTGCCCCCTCGACGCACATCCGCTGTCTGCCTTTACGACGGCGGACTTGCAGACCTGATGGTAATAATAAGGTGTATGAAAATAAGCTGTGCGGCTTAGAATTTGCACCACCCTATCTCTTCCGGTGGATGTCGTAAGAGGCGACGAGGGATATCCGCCGGGGGGCGGGCAGCAGCGGGGCAGAACAATTCTACCACCGAACTGCGATCCCCAACCCAGCGTGGGTATTATGGGCATTACCCCCCATTAGATAAAGAGTCAGATTCAGAGTCAAATCGTTTATTCCTTTAGACTTACAAAATAAGCACTTAGACAATCGTTGAAGAATAAATAAATGCCAATACGGCTCTTATCAAGGGGAGGCCTGTGTCCAGCAGTGGACCAATACAGGCTGTTGATGTTGAGGAAAATTATTCATCGTTGTTTTTTTTAGGTTTATAAATACGAAAAAAAATTTAACCCACATTTTAAATTATTTACGCAAAAAATAAAACTGCACTCAGTTTCGGGTGATAAAAACGCTGCCATCTTATCCCTTGTATTCTGTGACGTCACGATTCACCTCTGTCAACTCAAAGTCAAAACTTCATGACAACAGAAAAATGTACAAGTGTGACGTCACGGTTCGGCTGCCAATAGCGTTGCGTTTACATATTTTGCAATAAAGATTTAAAATATCAACTCTTCAACGATTAAATTTCACAATAAAACCATCAAAAAATAAATATACAGATATGCTGTGTGAATTGTCAAACATTATTATTATTATATTTATATCAATAGTCGAACGAATAAGCTTTTTTCAGTCGCATGCATATACCTTATTACCTGACTTCCTGTATATACATGTAATGAAGCCTTTTTTATTGCCTTCATTAATTTGAATCTTAGCGCGACATGCCGTCGACCAACAAAAACAAAACAACTTCTTCTTTCCGGCCCTTGTGGGGGCACGGAGAGGGGCCTCGAGGATTGGCCTCTTTACCCCGGCTTCAACTCGAGGGGTGACGACCCCTCGGTCCTTGGGTTGAAGCAAAAATGCTCTTTTTGCCTATATTATTATTATTATTATTTTTATTTTTTTTGGCTGCATATATAATGCCGATGCCGTCGACCGAAAACAACCTTTGGAAGCATCTGTCAAAGTCAGTGTCAGAATTTGTCCTTGTGTCAAACGGTGCGAGAGCGAGACACAAGACAGAGAACTGAATTTTCGAAGCACGGCACGTGTGATTTACAAGAAGCTGAAATTTAAATTACCAGGATAAATGGATTCTATAGTGAAATAGTCGCTTAAATGTTGTTTCTCTTTCACGTAAGTAACATTACAAAGAAAGCGTCTATTTTCACTGCTTTTAAGCTATTGCATAGCTTCTATCGCGGGCCTTGAGCGCGGGGACCGAATCCAGAAATTCCGTAACGAAAAAACCTCACGCTCCCCACTCCGACCGGAACAGCGGTGATACTTTTTAGTTTTGCCATCTATAGATGAATAGTAGAACTTTTAATGACTTTTTGAAATATGACGTTTGTTTCTTTAGTTCAGGAACTCGACTCTAGATGGCATTGCAATAGCTTTACCGCGGCAGTCCCCGAGTGCCACACGTCTTTTTTTGTATTATTTAGTATTGTAATTGTAACTAATAAAAACTTCTCTTTCAGAGCAACACACATGGAATTTAATTTCGCACTCCCTGCTGAAAATAACATTACATACATACATATACTGCTGAAGTATTTACCTGCTTTGTCCTGGGTGGCCCCTCTCAGGTTATACCCCGGACAGCACGTGAAGTATATGACTCTGAGTCCGGGGTACGTGTCTGTGAAGTGATGCTTCCACGCCGCCACCACGGGGGCGGGCACCAGGTCAATCTGGGGAGAGTCAGAGTCTGAGTCAGAGTCAAAACGTTTATTTCTTTAGACTTACAAAATAAGCACTTAGACAAGTCAATTTTTAATATAAAAACTGCTTGATAAATAGTAGTACCAACCCGATAGGTACTTAGGTATGTACCTACCTACTTGTGTTAGTTTTAGGTTTCGAATAATGGTTAACTGTGTTTTTTTGTGTTACTAAGTAGTCTTTTTTTACTTTATTTTATTTGTCGTGTTGTGTAGTGTTTAATAAATCATTTTCTTTCTTTCTGTCTTTCTAGTAATTACTATCAATAAGAAATAAGGTGCAATTTACTCTAATTTACTTCATTTTTTTGTCCACTAGCTGAAGAAGTGAATACAAGACAAGCATGTTAAAACCAGAAAGAAAGAAATAAAATACTTTATTTGGAGCCATTATACAGCATGACACATTGTAGGTACAAATAAAAGGTCAGTAAAAATAAGAAAAACTACATGAGAAAATGAAAGTAGTACTCAATATAATATTATAAAGAGGAAAGATTTTATTGTTTGTTTGTATTGAATATAAACTACCGAAACTACGGGACCGATTTAAAAAAATATTTCATCATTAAAAAGCTTACTTTTCAGGGAGTGACATAGGCTATTTTATCCCGGAATTCCCGCGGGAACGGGATCTACGCGGGTGAAACCGCGAGGCACTGCTAGTCAGTAAATATATTTAAATTGTAAAAACTTTGTGCAATAATTGGGTTTGTTAAAAAAAACTATAACCAATTTCAATTATATGGTTTTCTAATGGATACCATTGTCAGAACTGGACCAAATTAAAATGGGACCGCACGGGAAGTACCAGCTTTAAAATAAAAAAATCAGATCACTCAGTCAAAATTTATAAAGTAACAAACATAAAAAATAAATTTAAAAAATACAGTCGAATTGATAACCTCGTCCTTTTTAACCGACTTAAAAAAAGGTGGAGGTTCTCAATTTGACTGTGTTTTTATTTATTTTTATGTTTATTACCTCAGTATTCTTGTTTCTTTTTTTATATGACAGCTGGTGCTTCCAATGTGGTCCCATTTAACTTTGTTCAGTTCTGACAATGTATAAAAATTGAAGTCGATTTATAGTTTTTTAAAATAAAATTACTTATTTTGAGGTCGGTTAAAAATACCCCTGTAGGTCGTGAAGTTCCTGTGAACATACTCCGTGTAGGCGACCTCTAGCGACAAACTGCCGAACTACAAAGCAAACAAGTCAATAGGTGCCTGAGAGAAAGTAACATCGTAAAAACTGAAGCTAGTTAACTTACCTATAGCTTCAACAAATATCCGCTAGATGTCGTTAGAACAAATTCCTAAACATATTGAAGAAACAAAAAGAGAACGAATCCTAGATCCCACAAACGCTTGTGTCGCTGCCACTAACTCATATATGAATACTCGACATCAACTGTCGGTCGAGAGACCACCGGGCTCTGTGGACCAGATGGGTCGAGCCCGGTCAGAGGAGATCTCCTTCTATACCTATTTGGGGGAATACCACCTTTATCCCTCGAACTCCGAAATGCGCTCGTTGAGATATAATCAGATCTTACCTTGTTCAAGACTAGAATCATGTCTTTCTTCAAATCCTGTACCACGTATTTGTACAGCGAAGGGGGGAACATCATGCCCTGGAAACATAACATTGTGATTTAAATACTTATTTTATTTTTATTTTGCTTTATTCGGAGAACAAACAGTTTTACACACTTTAGAAATAAACTTAGATACTAACTTTTAACAATTTATATGTCCTCGCATGTAGAAGCTAAAACGTTGCTTGCTTGCGGAGAAGGAGTGATAAAAACAATAAAGAAAAAAAACAAAAACAAAAACAAAAACAGTCCTGTCCTTTTAACAAGAAATGTACCTACAAGAAGGTAACACAATATACAAGACAATACAAAAAAATACCATATCATTTATTTCCAAATTAAATACAAAACAATAAGTGAAAGGTGTTCCAGCAGAGCTATTGTTTAAGTGAACTGGTAATCGACTTCGGCTTCATTTTTGACATTTGAAACCTAGCCTGGACTTCGAATGTCGTATTGTGTAACTAACTGACAGATGGCACACCATTACCAGTGAAATTCAAACCCAGTCAAACCTTACTGTACAACGTTGCCCATAATTTTGTAATTAGTAGCTTATATCTTTTTGATAAACATTTTATTGAAGAATTCACTTCGTTTATCTATCTTTATTACGGAACAACGTTGCTTATATTTTAATTTTACTCTAATATTACGGACATTGGCGAAATTATGTCAACCCAGACGTAGACGCCATTAAAAGAAGAAAGGAAAGGAAGTGAGTGAATGAAAGTTCGTATTTTGGCAGATATCGGTATTGCGTAACGACGGAATGGGTTTCATTATCAAGTTCAAGCCCATTATAAACGTCAAATGAAGCAGGAAACTCATTAGAATCTTGTTTGAAAAAGTGTTTCGGTGAAATCTCTATTTTGTATCCAAATACGTACGAAAATTCTATATAGACAATAGTATCTACTGGTTTGTGAGGAGGGCGTTGTCATTCTGCGACACAGTGTTTAACTTCTGCAGATGACATCGTTTTTCAAAACTATTTCTGTTCTCCATGTTCTGTACCAAAAATGATTTTTACTTTACTTTTTTTACTTTTAATTGTGTTTGAAGGTAAATAAATAATATCTCATATCTCAGAAGTAAGTTGGTTATAATTATCTCCACACTCATACTTCAGCAGTTCATTTCGTCAAAAGAAAATGTAGCATTCTCTCAATTAAATTTCTTCTTTCCAAGTGTGAAGGAGTTATGCCTCAAGATATTTCACCCATATCCATCGAGCATGTAGAATGTTATATGTTACAAGGACGTAGCAAAATTCACGGACGGAGTATCAGTATATAAGTAAATTTATCTAGGTAGGTACCTACGTCCATGATGTTAGTAAACAGACCTTATATTCATAATTCTTACGCTCAAAATTACTTATATCACATACCTACGACTTTAGGACGTTCTTATTACCCGTGTAAACTCTATTATGCGTGCAAAAGAGACAACTGCGAAGCAAAAATAAAAAAAATTAATTTCTTGAATTACTAATTTGGAGATGTTAACTAGATTATTTCGGATGGTGTTTATCACTGTGAGTATTAGTAAAAAGTACAAAACTTGCCAAAAATACGAAATCCCATGTTGTTTTCTCTTAGTAAGGGTGAAGTGTTCTGTGAAATTTTTTGCAAATTTTCACAGAACACTTCGGCATCGTTCCACTTGACGGTCGGCGCGACACTAACTGCAAAACAGTGCTTATTATGAATCTAAGCACTGTTTAGTTTGGTTACTTTTGGCGCGCTTCCGCGGAATCTAGGTATATTTGATCGAAGGTTACAGAACCTCAGAACTTTTGACTGGGTGGTCTGCAGCTGTAAACTTGTACTACGATTTAGATGACGCTGATCCGTCTGACTCACAGCATATCTGACGTCCACGATGAGGAGCAGCACGTCGCACATCTCGAGCACGCGCCACAGCTGGCGCCACGTCTCCAGGTTCAGCTCGAAGTAGGAGATGTCAGCCCAGTGCGGGGACGTTTGCAGACTGTCGATGTACTCCTGGAACCAACAGTTATAGACTTTAAGGTCTGTACCCATTACACCGTATCATACCATGACCGTGCTATGAACGTGTCAGGCACGAATATAATACGACACGGTCTACCTTGCCCGCTGTACGGATCGACGGCGTTCTGTACCGAGAATAGTTGGCGCTCCGTGCATGACACGCGACGTTGTTGGTTGGTGACGGAACGGTCTAGTGAGCATAGTCCCATACTTTCAATACAAAGAGTACTTTTTTGTCTGACACGTTCATAGCACGGGCATGGTATGATACGGTGTAATGGGTAGAGACCTTTATAGAATTATTTTGCATGTCGAATAACTTAAACTACTCTATTGTATTAGGTCTTACCTGTAAATATAGATGTAATGTTTTTAAATAAATACAAAAAATACTTCTTAGGTTGGGATTCTGTTGAATGATTGCAAATCTCTTGTCTGTATGTAGTACTAGATGCGCCCCGCGGCTTCGCACGCGTTATTCATATGGAAACGTTTAAAGGTGATTTTTATCCCACGGGAACAGATTTATGGGATAAAAAGTATTTCAGCCGGATCCGTTCAGTAGTTTTGGCGTGAAGATGTAACAAACATCCATCCATACATTCATAGAAACTTTCGCCTTTATAATATTAGTGTGATAGTTTTATTTTTATTTTTCTTTGTATTCAATTTTAATTTGTGTAATGTTTTAATATTTATAATATGTAACTGATGGACATTGTCTGAATAAATAAACTTTTATTTTATTTTATTTATTTTATAGCAATAGCGTATATTCACGGATTTTTTTTATTTGATTCTTAAGGTTAACACGTTCGCGCGAACAAACCGTTTTCTCGGACTTCTTAGATTGACACGCAATTTTCCTATACAATAGTGTACGACGTCTATACACGTTCTGTTGTTATTCCTCATGAAATTATACTATTACACGACAGAACGTGATAAGCCGTCTATCGTCTATAGACGTTGACACAAGTGTTTTTGGTGAAAATCAAGTAGGTACTTACCTACTAGCATAATACGACCTAAGGATCGTATTATGAAAGCTTGTCCAGTCATAAACCAATGCTTGAGTGACGTTAATGCCATAGAAAAGAGTTATTCAAGCATAGATCGATGACTGAGCAGATTTCATATTACGAGCCTTAGTCACTCAGAAATAAAACAACCTATCTTGTTTTTGTTATTCTGTGTCATTAGATTTGATTGACGAACAGTGATTTTTCAACCGGTACACCTACTACAGTCTTATTCCTGTGTCATACGACACAGGAGTAAGACTCTACGGCTCTACCTACATGTAAACTAACCTAACCTATCTTTACACGAAATTCTTGAGAAAACAACAGCTAATTCGCAAGATATTATGAAATCCTTCAGTTGAAAGGTTCAAACGATAAAACAAATATAATATCAACACAATTCGCAAAATGCGCGCGAAACACACGCACGCCCCACTGCTGTGACACAGGTAGACTGATGGGTATGGCAGTGTGCGGGGGGTACGACGTGTAATAACGTTGTGTCGCGGAAGATGCCCTTAGCCAAGCTATTATCAACTCTATGCTTAGTCTCATATTTGAACCGTCTCAAGTGACAGTAGACGCTTGATATTTTGATATGATGTGACACAGAGAACGAAATTCCCATATTTGTATTAAAATCAGACGTCTCTAAACGTTCTGTCCATTAGCATCGGAACTAAAAAGGACGTGATATAACGTTGTGTCACCTCACATAATCACCGAAAGGACTTGATATGACGTTCTGTCAGAGAACGTGTTAATACATAAGCGAAAGAAAATAGAACAGCCAATTTTTTTTTTATTATTGACGTAAAAAACAAAGAGTGACTACATTCAGTTTTGGGTGATAAAAACGCTGCCTTGTTAGTCCTTGCATTTTGTGACGTCACGGTTCATCGGATCTCCTATGTCAACGCAGCTAGTATTTTAATAAATAAATATGGATTGAGGACTCGGGAACACATACCTTGAAGTATCTCTGTTCTTGTGCGTCGAGCTGCGCCGGGGTCATGTCGCGGCGCCAGGGGGGGCGCGCGGGGAACGACAGCGCGGGGGGGAAGTGCACACTTGGATCCACTTCCATTGAGGTCTCGGGAACTGGGTGGATCTCTTTTCTATGGGTAATGAGAAGAAATGTAAGTTGTGGTTGTCTTGTCATTCACCATCGACGGTAAATTCAAACAAATTGTCAAACATATCCTTTGTAACAAGATAAAATAAATCAAAACCGCAATTATTTCATCATCAGCCAATACTAGTCCACAGCTGGACATAGGGATCCCCTAATGAGCATAGCGCCCTGTCTTCAGCTTGACGCATCCAGCATCTGCCTGCAGTCTTTCGCAGATCGTCATCCCACCTGGCCTTCAAATCCAATGAAATTTTCGACCCTTACATAGCTTGAGTCAAACCCATACATTTTTGAATCGTTATAATTATTATGCCTTAGATATGTCACGTGATCTGTTTCGAATTTTTCCCTACGTATCTTTCAATTTAATAAAATAAATTAAAAATTAATAAAAAAACCTTCAAATTATTACCGATTACCTCAGAACTATAAAACTTTTAAATCCATCATGGTTATTAATACTAAAGTTATTTGCTACGAGATATTAACCATGATTTGAGTTTTGAGCTTTCCAATATTTCGGCACAGTTCGGAAAGCTCAAAACTCAAATCATGGTAAATAACTTTAGTACCTCAGAACAGAACTACATTCAGAACTGCTATGTCCCGCTGAACTAGTTTACTTTATTTTAGTTTACTTTGACAAATTTTGACATTTGTTGACATGAATCTTATTCTTAATATGTAATAATATAATTTTGATTATTGTTTAACTGAAATTTTAAGCTATTGCATAGCTTCTATCGCGGGCCTTGAGCGCGGGGACCGAATCCAGAAATTCCGTAACGAGAAAACCTTGACGTTTGTCTCTTTAGTTCAGCAACTCGCCTCTAGATGGCATTGCAATAGCTTTACCGCGGCAGTCCCCGAGTGCCACACGTCTTTTTATTATGTTTAAAATTAGATTATAACGATATCAAGTGTATATATGAATGTACCTATGGTGGAATAAATGAAATGAAATGAAACTTATCATCGTTTGGGGGAGGCTATGTCCAGCAGTGGACGTATACAGACGGTGAGGGGGATACTTACAGCGCGTCTTCTTTCTTAACAATCAGCTCTGCGTCGGTTTCCCTGTAAAACTTCAAGGCGTATCGGTTGGACCTCGCGCGGGCAGCTGGCTGGTAGTTCATGGACACTATGTCATCGTACTGTGATGATGATGACGACGCTGGAAGACCACATCAGTCACACTATTATTATAAACTAGCTGCGCCCCGCGGCTTCGCACGCGTTGTTCCTATAGAAACATTAAAAGGTGATTTTCATCCCACGGGAACTGATTTATGGGATAAAAAGTAGCCTATGTTTGATTCCAGGATTAGAATTACCTGTAAGCAAAATTTCAGTCCGATCTGTTCAGTAGTTTTAGCGTGAAGAGGTAACAAACATCCATCCATCCATACATCCATACCATTGATTAATTAAAAAGGGAAGATAGGTTACGTTCTCTTAGCGCTTACTCAAAAATTGGCATGTGTTACAACTACGCGCAAACTTAAATATTTCCAGTCCTGTGCAATACAAAGAAGAACAAAGACGGAAAGTCGTATCTAAGCCCCACTCTTCGAGCCACGGGTACCTCGCCGGCACCGCAGATATAAGGCGAAGCGCGGCCGCATCTCGTCAGTTCAGCTAGGAACGGACAACCTCTCGGTAATGGCTATACTAGTCATAGCCTCTGGAAGTCCCGTCTCTTGGTATAGCGCAGCCGGATGGTCCTAATACTTAGGTTCTCAGCCACTGCCTATCCCTTGGGATAAGTATTCCTTTAACCTTAGCTAGGCTCAACGCAAGAAGTACTTATTTTTTTATTTTATTTTATTTTTATTTATTCACGACAACAAACAATTATACTAAGATCTTACAGTTAAGAAAATTAAACTTAAGTAGTCTTACTCTAAGTATAATCAGCCCCGTTGTCCACGAATTGTGACAATTACATAGTAGGGCAAAAACGTTAACAGATAGTTGATACATAGTGCTATACTCTGATTCAGAATCCAATATATTTTATGTGAACAAAAGACATTCATTAATGAAAGCTTAATAAAATCTCACAAAAGTGACAGAAAACAGCAAGTAATAAATGCAAGATTATCACTAAATACAAACACTAACTTCATCAACGCATGATCTCGCGCGTGCAGCGACAAAAATCTGTTCTTATAAGTACAAATTACAAAAAATATGGAAATATATATAATAAAGAGACAGTTCCATTCATTTCTAATATTTGATTGGATTTTTCTCTTTCAAATCGACATTAATATGTCGAGGACTTCTTTTCTAAACTGGCTAATAGTACTTGCGAATAAATCAATGCTAGTAAAATGTTCGTTGAATAATTTCATTAATCTATTTAGAGGGGCACGCTCACCAGCGTTTGTTCTACAAGGAATAGTTGCGAACAGGTTTTGTTTACGTGCTTCTCGATTGTAGGACGAAAACACGAAAACAACGATAGTTCATGGATTTTAAGAACTTACGTTGCACTGTCTCCAGCTGTTGGCTATATTTATCGTAGTAGGGGTTCCATACGGCAGTCGCGTACTTACCTAAACGCAATCGTACTACATATTGTAAAGTGATTATACCTACTTGTACCTACCTAGGGGATTGCAAATTCCCGGTTTTTCGAGGAACCGAGAATCCCGGGAAATGTTGAAGTCGGAACCGGGAAATCCCGGGAATTCCCGGGAAATATATTTATTTTGTATTTTTACTGAAATTAGATAATTTAACTGCCTCTTAAGCCATGTCGCTTATATCACCTGATGTAACATACCTTATATTGCATAGGTATGCGATATAAGGTATATTAGAGCTGTATTTCTATACATCTGTTAAAATGAATGTCAAGTTCTTAATTCAATGTGGTCGATGTGTTTTGTTCCCTCGTTCGACAACAAGCTTTAAAACTTTTCGTTCTAAAGAGTCGTGACTGAATCGAGCACCTTCATTTACTGCACTACCTACAACAACACTCTCAAGGCAGCAAAACTCCATGAGGCTGGACTTGATCTTGATAAACAGAAAGTATCTTTGTGTGAAAAATCGCCGAATATATGAATTAATTGTTACAAAAAAGCTATTTTAAATCAAAATAATCGGTTTAAAATTGTTATTTTTATCACAATCAAAACACGCTTTGGTCTATCCAGTTCATAGATTTATTACGAAAGGTTGATTCAATTTAAGGTTCAATCACTTAAAGTACGTAAGTTTTTTTCTTCAAAATGGAGGTACATTATGCACGCACACGGAAGCTTGATTTGGGCACTCTCTTATACATTTTGGACTGTTTCCATTCATCTTTACCACCCTGACTCTACAGCCGCGGGTGGGCTTAGATCTGGTAAAATGCGCCATTCTCTCCTATTCTTGGCTTTTTTTACTGCCAGCCGAAGGGGGAATATAGGCCCTCGCCGCACTTTCCTATGGAGCGGTACAGCGGTTTCGGTCGAACTGTACCAATAGTTATTATAATAAAAAATTAAATGAAAATAAGAAGCTTGTATAACTATTGGTAACACCAATTTGGACACAGAAGGTGACTACGTTTAATTTAGCTTTTTCCTGCCTTTCTTGACTCTTATTACAAGGCGTGGTAAGCATGTTTTATGGCAGTTAATTTCGCCCTATCAGATCCAAATCACTTGAACTGATTTCAAAGGAATGGTATCGTTCATTTAAATTTTTGAGTTTTTCTGCACTTGTCAAGTCTATATTGAAGAGTAGGAATGAAAGAACGTCCTTGACAAGGACCACCGAAATTTCGGAAGGGCTCTGATATATCGTTCTGCACCCTGACAACACTAGCCGAACTTCTCAGAGTCATTTTGGTGAATGCTGTTTACTGTTTGATTGCAGGAAAAATAATTACTGATTGAAATCAAGTGATATAAATCATGTCAACCCTGCCCAGTACCGCGTAGGTACCCGATTTATTTGAAATGCTATAAGACGAAATGAAATATATTAAGTTATGTCGTTTCGGTATTAGTATATAAATTTCCCGAAATTCCCGAAATTTCCCGGGAAATGAATTTGGATTTCCCGGTTCTTAAATGGGCCAAAAATTTCGGGAATTCCCGGGAATTTCGGAACCGGGAATTCCCGGGACCAAACCCTAGTAGGTACGCCCGACGAACTACTGTAACCATAGCTACCAAGAGCTCTGAGAGTTGTATACCGAGTCAAATACCAATAAATCTAACTTGTTGACCATTGTGCATTTTTCATCCCTCACCTCCCCTTCAATAATAAATATAATACAAAATACAAAAATTAACAAAACTCACTTGGCACCAGAAACACCTTATTCTGCTTCTTTGTCTGTAACTGTTGTTTCTTAGCTTTCCCGCTGAACGGGTTCTTACGTCGCGCTTGCGGCATGGCTCTGAAAATGTTTATTTATTAACCGTTAATAAGGCTGTGTGCCCCATGTGGGTCATGGGCTCGGCGACCCGGACGGGGCACACAGCCTCCGAGAGATGGGGCATATAACAGTACCTACCTACCTACCTATGTCAAATAGGTACTTAATTCCACTGTAAACTGTATGTAATATAGTAAAGTTATTTACAACGGGATATTTACAATGATTTGAGTTTTGAGCTTTCCAATATGTACGAATGTCTTGCGAATGAGTTATTATTGGCAGATATATCGATCTACCCTCATTCTCAGTCTATTACTTCGAATGTTACCATCATTGTAAATAACTTTAGTAATAATAACCATGATCGATTTAAAAGTTTTATGTATGTAAACATCATAATATGTAACATAATATGTAATACGTAATACCTATATTTATTCTGAAAGAAATAAAGACTATTATTATTATACAAGGCCGGGGATGCCAGTATATAAAAGAGAGATAACAGAGTTGTAGTTGTTGAGTAGCTAACTCAATCCAAGGCCGTGGGGTGCCAGCGGCATAGAATTTGCACCACCCCAACTCTTCAGCGGTGTTGTAAGAACCGAATAAGGGATATTTACCGGAGGCGGACAGCAGCGCCTCCTGCCGAACAATTCTGTCAACAAACTGCAATCCCCAACATGCCCAACGTGGGGATTATAGGCATTACCCTCCATGATATAACAGCCAATAAAGGCGCTTATCAGGGGGAAGCCTGCATCCAGCAGTGGACCAATAAAAGCGGTTGAGGTAACTTGTACATCCACGGATTGAGTTACCTCAACCGCTTTTATTAGTCCACTGCTGGACACAGGCCTCCCCCTGAGTCAACTTCGAGAAACCTACCAGAGAAAGTGCAGCAGCTGCCTTCTGCATATTTTTAACACCTCTACTGCTATCAACAAATTATTTTCAATGCTGTTTTCTTGAGGTAAGGACAAAAAGCATACCTTAGTCATAGAAAATGCATTAAAACCTTACTGATAATTGGAAATCCCATCCATTTTTGTGTCTTGAACATGTGATTTATTCAATTTTATTATTTTATAATAAAAATATCTATCTATGTAGTTAGTAGTATTGTATTATGTATATCAGTTATCTAGTACGCATAACAAACACATGCTCTGCTTGGCTTGGGGCTAGATAATGCTGTGTGAATTGTCCAACATTATTTATTATTTATTTGGCTAGGTTTTCTGTCCGATCTAACCACTAAAATGACACTAATGCAAATGCTTTCTATGTGTGAATCTCAAGGGGGGCCGGCGAAAACTTTGTTTGATGGCTAATATAATTATTAGACATTTTCACTCACAAGTCGAAATAGATAGGTAGGCACCAACATTACCAAGTTTTATAAATTATAGAATTGAAATTAATCTTTAAAATATACTTTGAATAAGCATATGATCATTGCGCAAGTATAGAATTATCTCTTGACTCTTTAGAAAGTTGTGTTTTTTATTTATTTCAGGTATACACAATCGGCGCAATGCGGTCCGATTTTAATTCTGTGATTTTCACTTCCTTCAACCAAATTTAAGTAGCAAAGGGTCGTAAATTAAATTTCGGTTAGGTTAACGCACTTACCTTTTTACTAAAAGATTTTTTTTGCAAAACACCGCATACAAATAGAAAGAACCACACGGCTAAACAATAACATAAAAATCAGATGTTTTTGACAATCAAATTCTATGATTCAAGTAATCATGGGAAACAGCTATTTTCACGTATGAAATCATTTCGATGAGTTTAAGAATGCGCTATTTGTAAATTTATTCAAGGTTATATTCTACTCGACACTAGATGTCCTCCATACAAATTTATTTTTGCGGAAACAGAGCCGAGTTCTGTGGGTGGGTTTCCCAAATCCTATCCTGTATGAAAATTCAAGCCATAGGGGCATTGATTTAAAAAGGGAAGATAGGTTACGTTCTCCCAGCGCTTACTCAAAAATTGGCATGTGTTACAACTACACGCAAACACATACGCTCACAGTTATATTTCCAGTCCTGTGCAATACAAAGAAGAACAAAGACGGAAAGACGTATCTAGGACCGAAGTGAGACTGAGACAACAATATTTCACGCGAAACACGACCGCCCGTGCCGCCGGTCAGACGGTGACTGATGTGGGAGAACACAATTTTACACAATTTGAGGTTGCCACTTTCGAGCAACCAGTGCCTCATCTTCGTTTTTAATAAATCAATGCAAAGGGGGCCTATTTTAATTCTTCACCACGCAATTTCGTGTTTTGTTTCGGCCAATTGGTGTACCTTAAAACACCGAATTAAAGTACTAATTCGCACGAAAAAACGAAATTTAACAATTGGTTGCGTATTTTTGAGAATTATAATAGGCCCCAGAATCTATTTTATTCCCGTTAGCTAGATAATTTTAGGTATACAGAATTTCTTTTTATTGCTATTACATAGCTTCTATCGCGGGCCTTGAGCGTGGAGACCGCATCCAGAAATTCCGTAACGTTGATGGTTGTCGACCAAAAAGAAACTGACGTGTGGCACTCGGGGACTGCCGCGGTAAAGCTGCAGTCCCCGAGTGCCACACATCTTTTTTTTTGGTCGACAACCGCTGTGGTAAACTAGTTCTTAAGTGGAGACCGCGACTCGGAAAACGTAGAATAGGACGCCCTCCGGCCAGGTGGAATGACGATCTGTGAAAGACTGCATGCAGATGCTGGATGCGTCAAGCTGAAGACAGGGCGCTATTGCGCTCATTAGGGGAGTATACGTCCAGCAGTGGACTCTTTGAGGCTTATGATGATGATCATACAGAATTTGCTTTATGTTGATAAAACAAGGGAGTAAATGATAATATTACCTATTTATTTTCAATAAATTCTATACTTACATATACCTACCTAAAATATTTTGATGCAATAAATTCAACAACCAATGAGAGATGTGAGAGATAGATATTTTTAATATGTACTTAACATATATCATGCATACATACATACATACAACAACATGTAGATAACAATTAGTGCTATGGTGGTTCTTCTGACCACACCACGCACGCACCCACATAAAACCCCATATTTCTCAGCGACGACATCTGTACAAGGTAGGTACAATTTGTTATTTAGGCTATGCGTGTCATATCAACTTCCTATGTTATTAGAGAATTTTCTGTTCCTACCAATTGAGATATACATACATCTTACGGATAATACTAAAAATCATCACAAAGCCATTTAAATATTTTATTAATAATCAACCTTATTGCAGCAATCTAAAGTTTTGTTTTCAACAATTACCTAACGATCTTATGGCGTTTTGCTCCGCGGCATTGACGAAAACTCATAAAATGTTATTGCCGTCGCGGTGGCGTCTAGTGAAATTAAACTTTATGTTCATAATTTTTACGCTCAAAATTACTTATATCACATACGACTTTAGGACGTTCTCATTACTCGTGTAAACTCTATTATGCGTGCAAAAGAGACAACTGCGAAGCAAAAATAAAAGGATTTAATTTCTTGAAATACTAATTTGGAGATGTTAACTAGATTACTTTGGATGTTTATCACTGTAAGTATTATAAAAAGTACAAAACTTGCCAAAAATACGAAATCCCATGTTGTTTTCTCTTTGTAATGGTGATATTTTTGCAACTTTTCACAGAACACTTCGGCATCGTTCCACTTGACGATCGGCGCGACACTAACGGCAAAACAGTGCTTATTATGAATCTAAGCACTGTTTAGTTTGGTTACTTTTGGAGCGCTTACGCGGAATCTAGGGTATATTTGATCGAAGTATACATATCTCAAACTCAACCTCAACAGCCTATATTGGCCCACTGCTTGACGCAAGCCTCGCCATGATTATCTAAGGGGGGTGATGCACTGGGCATGCGGGTTGGAGATCGCAGTTCGGTGGTAGAATTATTCTGCAAGGGGCGCTGCTGCTCGCCCCCCGGTGGATAACCCCCTTCTTCCACATGGGAAGAGTTGGTGTGGTGCAAATTCTAAGCCAGGACCACACAGCTAATACCTATACATATACATAGGTCTCCCCTAATGAGCGTCATAGCGCCCTGTCTTCAGCTTGACTCATCCATCATCTGCCTGCAGTCTTTCGCAGATCGTCATCCCACCTGGCCGGAGGGCGCCCTACACTACGTTTGCCGACCAGAATGCATTTTATTAGAGATAGAATGCATTTTATTAGGTTTTATCTATAGAATTAAATTATTAATATTTAAATAAGAGGGGAGTAAATTACAATATTATTTATTTACAATAAAATTTATACACATTTCACTAATAGATAATTATTATGATAAATTCACGTCAATTAAATTAATTATTTACAAATGGTATTTGTATTTATATAGAACATTACATGTCAGACCTTATACAACAGTGTAGCCAACGTATAAATATATTTATGTAAATAAACTAGCTAATTAAGGCGCTACCCTGAATCTAATTAGGATAAACTAGGTGGCGGCGCTACTGTGCATCGAGGTATTAAAACGATACTACGGTCATTAGGTAAAATAATTCAATAAGTAATAAAATAATAAGTAAAATAATTAAATGCGAATGTCAATAGACAAAACAAATGTATATTATTATTATAAATTAAAAAGTATCGACCCAATATGGGTGCAGTACTGATTTACTTTTTACACTAGAAATTCACTTCGCTATAAATAAATAATGCTAGTTTGGATAGACTTTGCTTAGAATAATAGCACGAAAAAAAAAGCTGTCAAAGCCAGTTCTTAAGTTACTTATAAATTATTTTATACACCTGCTCTGAAAGTTGCTTATTCCTTTTCCAAATATAGGATAGGGCATAAAATACGTCTGCCCTATATTATTACCCTATTTCCGTACTTAAATGCTCCCGCATTTGAGTACGGAAAAACTCTAGGGAATTTCATTTACATCTATACATTTTCATTAGAAATACTTTTATCTCCTGCTAAACGCGTGAGATAAAAGTATTTTTAACGTGTAAGGTATTTTATTTTCTGAAATATCAGCCGGTTATTTGGTTATTTTCATACAAGGTCTAACGACATAAAGTTTATTCTACGAATCCGCCATTTTCATATTTTTTTCATGGATTTTCATGGATCCCATTGTCAGAACTGAACCAAATTAAAATGGGACGACACGGGAAGCACCAGCTTTCATATATAAAAAGAATCATGAAAATCGGACCATCCAGTCAAAATTTTTGAGGTAACAAAGTAGGTAATAAACATAAAAAAAACAGTACAGTCGAATTGAGAATCTCCTCCTTTTTTTGAAGTCGGTTAAAAAAGAACCATATGAAATGCGCACGTGAGCGCGCGTAGGTAAGTATTTATTGTTATCGAGCTTACTATTTGAATTTACTTAAGTGATTTTGATGATTCTGAAATGATGATTGTCTTTGAACGTGTAATATAAAGTAAATTGGGAGAAAGAGCGATTCCTACCTCGTGTGTTTTAAGGCCCTCGGCACAATTGGGCTTCTCGCCTAGGTGTACAATGTACTATATTCTCACGGGCTTTTAAAAAACTGTTTATCCCTTAAATGAGTTTTCATATGCTTCTTCAAGTTACTCTTACGACAGAACGTTTTAAAACATCTATCACACGCATATGGTTTTTCCCCGTTCACATGTATAGCCCTATGATCGCGCAACGCACTTGCATACGCGAATCTCAGATCACAGCTGTCACAAGCATACGGTTTCTCACCCGTATGCACCCTTGTATGCTTCTGCAGACCATACTTATCCGTGAACGTTCTACCACAGATTTCACAGACAAAGGGTCTTTCTCCACTGTGCAGTCTCTGATGGAAGAAAAGGGCACTACTTTGCGTGTAAGTTTTCCCACACTCGTTGCATATAAAAGGTTTCTCTTTCGTGTGGACACGAGAATGTTCTTTCAGATGGTAGCGCCTGGCGAAAGCCTTGCCGCAACCAGGGTGCTCGCACAAATGAGGTTTTATACCATCATGGAGTTTTATATGACTCTGAAGTGTTCCTTTTTCGCCGAAACTTTTTGCGCATCTGTCGCAGGTGTATTTGTACTCGTGGGTTTTTAAGTGTGCGTGCAAACTGCTCAGGGCAGCGAAGGTTAGGACGCATTGGGTGCAAGCGTAGGGTTTTAAGTTTGTATGAGTAAGCATATGAGTTTCTAACTGGACGGGTAGAGTATAAGTTTTGCTACAGTGCTCACAATCAAAAGCCTCCTTTTCATCGTGTGTCTTCATATGTTTTTGTAGATTCCTCTTCCGATGAAAAGCTTTCGAGCACGATGCACACTTATGAGGTTTGTCTCCGCTGTGAATTTTGAGATGAGACCTTAAAGACTCTGACTTCATAAAGGTCTTACCACACTCCGAGCATGAGAATGGTCGTTCTCCTGTATGTATTCTACTATGTTCTTTTAAGTGGAATCGTCTCGCAAATTCTTTTCCACATCCCGGCTCTTCACATATATGCCTTCTAACTGATGTGTGAGTCACCATATGCTTCTCCAAGTGTATAGCAAGAGAAAATGCCTTGTTACAATGGTCGCACTCAAAACTATTGCTGTCAGTATGTGACTTAATATGGCTTAGTAGATTAACTCTAGAATTAAAAGACTTATTGCAAGAAATACACTTATGCGGTTTTTCATTTGAGTGCGTTTTCTGATGGACTCTCAGTGACTCCATTTTTGTGTATGATTTCCCGCACTCTTCACAAGCGAACGGTCTCTCACCGGTATGAACTCTTGAGTGGACTATTAATTGATTTCTCTGCGGAAAGACTTTATCACAACCGGGATGATCGCAAGCATGTTGGGCTGAATGTGTTCTCATATGTTTCCTCCAAGAATCTCTATTCAAGTAGCTTTTAGAACAAGTATCGCATGAGTATTTTTCCTCTACATGAGTCGCTTTGTGCTTTAGTAAGTTGTGTAGGTTATTCAATCCTCGATTGCAAATGTCACATGTAAATTCAGTTGTGGTCGGTTCAGGTTTCTTCTTAGTGTGAACTGACATATGGAGCTGAAGATTGTAAAGGTTACTGACAGTTTTATTGCAGACCTCACATGTGTATCCCGATGTATTTTTCGTTTGTTTTTGCTTCGGGCTGATTTCTTTCTCTTCACTATGATTTAACATGTGTTTGACTAATCTTTTCTTGAATTTAAACTTCTTAGGGCATTTGTCACAGCAGTACTTCCCGTCATTATGGATTTTCATGTGTTTTTTGTAGTAATATTTGCTTAGAAAGGGTATATTGCACTTATAGCAATAGTTATCTTGGAAATTGCTTAGAGTCTCCTTGGTTGTTGAAGCACTTTCTAGTTTAAAGCTCTTAGATGCTTTTAATGGTTCGTCTGACTCAATTTCTTCTGCAAAAGCCATTTCAAATATATCATCAGGTGTTTCTTCCTGTTTTAAAGACATTGGTTCCTCTTTAACAGCCAGTTCACTGTCAGCTTCATTGATTGATAAAATGAACATGGACTTATCATCACTGATCGATAAGTTTGAAATTATATTTATGTTCATCATATTGAGAGTTTCTTCTGTTGCCTGAAACCAATAAAATAAATAGATCTCAGCATTATTTAGCATATTTCAGATTACCTTCGCCAGTTGTGCCACAGAGGTGGTTGAATTTAATATTCAAAGTCTCTCAATTTATTTATATATTAATAAACATGTACATCTATATTTACAGGCACACCCAATGCTATTGCATTGGGAGTACCTTATATTATCATAATTACAAAATTTTAAAACAACAAAAATAAGTTAGCTACAAAATATCAAATAATGTTTGTACAATCAGCAGATATTTGTTCAGGGTGTTCTGGATGTTTCTTAAGGGTGTTCTGGATGGACTGCCGCGGTACAGCTATTGCAATGCCATCTAGAGGCGAGTTGCTGAACTAAAGAGACAAACGTCAAGGTTTTTTCGTTACGGAATTTCTGGATTCGGTCCACGCGCTCAAGGCCCGCGATAGAAGCTATGCAATAGCTTAGTAAAATAAAAATGTAGTAATGTATGGTAAGTTATCTAGTACCCATAACACAAGCTCTGATTAGCTTTAGGGCTAAATAATATTGTGTGAATTGTCCAACATCATTTATTTATACCATATAAATGAATTTCAAAGCTTGGGAAGCAGAGAGAAGCTTTAGTAAGTTAAAATACGTACAACAAAACCTCTTTGGTATAAATCCTTGAGTACACCACTGGACCTTTGAGCCATATCTCCAAACTTGCGGCACTTTAGCAGCTGCCAGTAACACACATAGCATACCCTCTCTGGATATGGGAGACCTAGGTCTGGGAGATGCTGAAATTAACAAATAAAAAATTGCTAATTTTTTTTAAAAGTAAAATTCATTTTGCAAAAGTTCAAACATTTAGGGCTCGTTAACATGAACTTTTTATCCCTTATGTCTTCTTTTCTTATGTTGTCTACGTCTACTCGACATAAATATGTAATATAAGGGTTAAATAAAAATAGAAGCAACATTGTTCGTTAACAAAGATAAAGGAAGTGAATACATTAATAAAATACTAATCAAAAAGATACAAGAAAAATACAAAACTATATGCTTTTATTGTACTGTAAGGTTGGATTAGAAAATGATCCCATAAGTCAGTTCACATGGGATAAAAACAATCTTCAAACATTTCCATAGGGTAGACTCTAGTATATATTAATATTATCAAGAGGAAACATTTGATTGTTTGTTTATTTATTTATTTATTTGTTTATTGCATACATGTCCATTAAAAGTTGTTAACAATTTTATAGGTAGAATCTACATGAACCCTGTAAGGGTGTTGCAACATTCTGGGTTAGAGTTCTTATGTAGGTATAAAAGTTATTAATTTTATAGTTGCGATACAAAGGAAAAGAAATACATATTATGTTGTCAGCATTAAGTAGGGCTATAATAACTATTATGTCAGAAATAAAATTAAAATGAATGGAAAATAATAAAAATTAAAGACTGAAAATGACAATAATAGTAAATATAAAATGTCAAAATTCATGCTACATGTTTTAATTAAATAAATGTCATATAATTGTTATATTCCTACTAGGTACTTTATATTGAATAGGCTCCGAAACTACTGAACCGATTTAAAAAATTCTTTCACAATTCAAAGCTTACTTTTCAGGGAGTGACATAGGCTATATTTTATCCCGGTTTTCCCACGGGAAGGGGAAAAACGCGGGTGAAACCGCGAGGCGCTGCTAGTTATATTTATGTAGGTAACTGAGGTTCCAAGCCCTTTGGTGATAGAATTAACAAGTATGATGTCAGGGAGAAACAAGGTTGGAGTATACTTTACGGGACACAATCAATTACAAGGCAAAAAAGACTTAGAAAATTTTTGACGAAAAATTTTATGTATAATTAACATATATTTTTTTTTGTGGAATCTTGGAGGGGGTCCCTAGGGATGCAACTTTTCTTCTTGACATTGACCTCCAAGTTGAATAACCATGGTGCTAGAGGTCAAAATGTGTCGTTTAATTACAAGGCAAAAAAGACTTGGAAAATTTTTGACGAAAATTTTTATATTTTTTTTTTTGCGGAGTCGTGGAGGGGGTGCAACTTGTCTTCGTGACCAATATCATCTACACGGAAGGTGTAAGGAACCGGAACCGAGATTTAACGTATACTCCTCTAGGCGTCGCACCCCCGCGAAGCGGGGGGGGGTCCCTCAACATTAACTTACTCCTAGCGAAGCCCGCCACCCCCCGCGAAGCGGGGGGGGGCGGGTTCGTGGCGACTCAGCGACTGAAAGGGGTGTGTATATGTATAACTGCACCCAGAGCCCTATGCATGGGGCATCATTGACTGCTAACTCAGGGTCATAGATCAATGAAAAAAAAAAAAAAACTTGCGTCCCGTAAAGTACACATCGACCAGAAACAATAAGAGAGAGAATAAAGCGAACTGAAGGAAATCAATAATTCAAACTCAAATTCAAAAATGCTTGTTTTCCAAATAAAATAAATGCACCTACGCTTAGAAAAGGTCAAATCATATTAAAGGAAGCTGACCATGCATATGGAATAACTAGCGGGGAAGAAAGAGAGTAGTTATCTACGAACTGATCTTGTAGCACGATAACATTATAAACCTATTGGAATAATATTGATTACATGGGTGGCGCATAATTTACCTGTAAGTTTGTTAGTTTTTGAAAGACACTTTGGAGATCAATATCGTCTATGCATTTCATTTTACGGTTTCCGGTAAGACAAACACAGCACACTGTAGTTGACATATTTCTGTTTATTTTATAGTAGGAGCACGAAATTCTGAAAATAATTTGTAAACAAAACAAACACTGCATAGGTCGACGGCATGTCGACGGCAAATCCCCACCCCGAACAAATAAATGTGAGCTATTTCACCGGCCTAAGCGAGCAGTATTTTTTGGCTCGTTCTTCTTCTTTTTATTTTCAGCTCTGCTGCAGCATCATGGAAATAGCGGCAGAAGTTATCGAAATGACGTTTTGCAACGCTAGATGTCGTTTATCTGTGCCAAAGGTCTAAGAACTGATGGTGTAGTGGAGTGAAATATCTCAAATTATGGTACCTTATTTTGGTTGGGCGGGTTAGAGTGGGATAATTTTTCTGAGGGGTGGAGACATTGATTTTCTATTCGTTAGCAGCTTTAAATTATCATCTAGCCCCAAGCTAAGCAGAGCTTGTGTTATGGGTACAAGATAACTGATTTATATGCTACAATACATACACTGAATAAATAGTTTTTTTTTATACTTGAAAAACATCCAGAAAGCCCTGAACCCTCCATTTGACCCTCCCTCTCGGGACAACACACATTTGTCCCGAGGCGTGAATCGAACCCGCAACCTCCTGCGTTGCAGGCGGACCTTCCCCCTCTCGCCACTTGATCTTTTTATCCATCTTTAGCATAAAATGTTTATTTCGTCTAAGTCACACACACATCAACATGTATAAATATAGGTAAGTACAGATTTAGATTAATATGTATATTATTCTGATGAATGTGGTTTTATTTGAGGTAGCGGATAGTAGTTGCTTTACTATAAAAAAGCCAAAGATATGAGGGTAGCGGACTGATTTCGCTGCGAGTCGTCGCGTCGTGCTGTACGGACGTGTACCCTCGAGTGCCTGTGGTATCGTTGCGTACCCAAACTCAAACTCAAACTCAAAAATGCTTTATTTCCATAAATACAATAAATGTACACTTAGAAAAGGTCATATTAAAAAATACACTGACACGGAAATAAAGTGGTATTTTTGATTTCGATCGCTTCGGTATGTAGACTAAAGTAAAGAAACGACGAAGAAACCTTTAGCCTGTTAGTTGTTATTTTTCAAGTTGGAGCAAAATCCGTCCCAAGCTTTTTTATCCTCTAGATAATCTGATATTTTATAGTAAGCCTTTTTGCATAGTAAAGTTTTGACAGTTTGTTTGAATTTATTTACTGAAAATTTTTGCAGCTCAGTAGGGGTTTTATTGTAGAAGCGTATACATTGCCCTTTAAAAGACATATTAATTTTATGCAGCCTAGTAGTGGGTACAGCGAGTTTATGTTTATTTCTAGTATTTACTTTATGTATATCGCTATTTTTTGGGAAACTACCTTAGTGTGGTTCATTATCATCAGCCTACATTGGTCCATTGCTGGACATAGACATCCCCTATCATCAGCTAGTGGCTTAGTGTGGTTGAAATATTGAATTGTCTTGGTTACCTAATTCAGTCGAGTCTTTCGAGTATATCCCACATATTTAAATAAATTAGCCTTTGATTGCTAAAGATACCTACATATTTCATCAGGCAAAGTTAATTTGACTTGTCTAAGTGCTTAACTTGGAAGTCTACAGAAATAAACAATTTGAATCTGACTCTTAATCATAAATCGAGACTAACACGACCTTCTATATTTAATATAGAAGGTCGTGTTAGTCCCGATTTATGATGTATGTATATTATTAATAAATTTTATCGACCTGACAGATGTTTGTATGAAAAATTGTATTCTTTCTTTAAGTCAAAGATATCCTTGTGAGTCACTCTCCATACTCAAGTGATTTAAGCTATCCGACGGAGAAGTCGAAACTGAAATAAACTTTATTGCGTTGCAAAACATTCTACAATGTGTCTGGTTACCGGTGTCGGAGACTTTGAGGGGGCAGTACAGTAAACTTTAGCTATAGCTTAACAATACAAGCACCCGTGCTTCGAGTCGAAAGAAAACAAAATGGCTGCCATAATAAAAAAAGACGTGTGGCACTCGGGGACTGCCGCGGTAAAGCTACTGCAATGCCATCTAGAGGCGAATTGCTGAACTAAAGAGACAAACGTCAAGGTTTTTTCGTTACGGAATTTCTGGATTCGGTCCCCGCGCTCAAGGCCCGCGATAGAAGCTATGCAATAGCTTAAAAAATATTGCAAAAGTAATACCATTCTAAACATAAATTAACATAATTCATTTGTCTGACATTATAAATAAGTTAAGTATTTATTGAAATTCCTGATCAAATTTTTGATAGAGCGAGAAAAAAAAATAGGGACAGTGATTTGTCGATAAAATTTACCTTTCACTCCCAAGGTCACACCGGTACATTGTAAAGACAGGCAAATTAATGTATTGACATACCTTAAGCTGGTAGTATCAGGTTTATTTTTCGTCTGGCCGAAGAATTAATAAAAATGCATGTTATACGTAACTGGTTTTTATTCAAACTAAGAAACATTTTGCAAAATATTGTAAATCTTGAAAATAATAATGCAAAGACAAACTGCTCTACTTATTATTTATTATAACACAACACAAACAATTAGTTACAATATAATATAATATATAATAATAATATAATACATTGCGGCTATTTGTGACATTCCATTATATTACAACAACTTGATGTAGAACCATTGATTTATGAAAAAGGGTTTTATTTTTAATAAATTATATTATTTAATAAATCAATATGTAGAACTATAACATGTATTTCATCCATTACAGATAATTTAATACTAACTTAGTAATTTCATGCAATGAATTTGATTGAACGCGGAACTTCAATTGGCTTTATCCAATACTAGCTTTTTTTTCGCGGCTTCGCACGCTCGGTACCGTTTACCTCCCTGCCAAATTTCATCAAGATTCATTCAGCCGGGAACGGGATAAAAAGTATTCTATGTCCCTCTCCTGGTTCTAAGCTACCTCCCCGCTAATTTCAGCCAAATTGGGTCAGCCGTTCTTGAGTTATAAATAGTGTAACTATAACGACTTTCTTTTATAAATAAAGATTTTCTCATAATTTAACTGACAGATTTATAGATTTTAATAACAACACTTTTTAACAAGGTGTGACTTTACTAGCTCCTAAACTTCGACGCGCTTTATTTTTGTATATATAAATACAAAATAAAAAATATGTTTTCGATGTCTCCTGATAATGACGGATTACGACCTGACGGTCTAATATGGAATATTTTTTTAAGCTATTGCATAGCTTAGCGCGGGGACCGAATCCAGAAATTCCGTAACGAAAAAACCTCACGCTCCCCACTCCGCCGGGCAAGGAGGTGTGGCTTGAAGGCCGTGCATCGTCTAACGTCGTTTCAGTTCGGCAGTCTTCGACACGGCGTTGTGTGCGTGCGATTAGACGTATTGTACGACTCTACGAAACTCGCACGAATCGAGACGAGCTGCTCCGAAATCGGACGAATACATAAGCAGCTGTTTATGAGAAAGTATATAGGTGTATAGGGTCACCACGCTCAAAAAGTGTAACTTGAATTAATATCAAAGAAAAAGCAATACTGCATGAATAAAATAAATAAATAAAATTATAATTGCATAAGTTGATACAAAATGCTATGCAATAGCTTTACAGCGGCAGTCCCCGAGTGCCACACGTCTTTTTTTTGTACTTAGGACACTACGCTATTCACGAATGCAAAAAGTAACTACTTAAAACTTCCTTAAAATAACTTTAATGCTTTCACTGCCCAACCGCTGCCAAGCCAAGCCCCTGTGCCCTAGCCGGGTCTATGTTTGATATTGAATTACTTTAATAACATGGCGGTCTTATCGCTCAAGAGCCAGCTCTACCAGATAACCGTGGATGGATAGGATCGTTGGATTGAGCATGGGGATCTGTGTGCATTATTATGTAGTTAGATAATACAAATCTTACATACAAAATATAATAAAATAAAAAAACAGATTATAATTTTGTAAAATTACTTAAGTTTAAATACCTACTTATATTGTATAAGGGAAACAAGGGTGGGGAATGAATGAGAGATACCTAAACAATTTAGTTAATTGATAACAAGGTAGGTACCTACTTCATTTTGCAGGTAGAAGCGAAGGGCTCTGAAATTTTTCTCTCAAATGCATCTTCATATGTTTTCTCAAACTACACTTCCGGCCAAAAATCTTATAACACCTCTCACACGCGAACGGTTTCTCCCCGCTATGGGTCGAACTATGTTTTTGCAACGCACTAGGATACGCAAACCTCAAATCACAGTTATCACAACCATAGGGCTTCTCATTTGTATGAACTCGAGTATGTTTCTGCAAGCCATATTTATCAGTAAAAGATCTTCCGCAAATTTCACAGATGTACGGTCTCTCTCCACTGTGAAGTCTCTGGTGGAAAAGCAAAGAGCTGCTCTGTGTAAACGTCTTGCCACACTCATTGCAAATATACGGTCTTTCTCCAGAATGTACTCTCGAATGTTCTTTGAGTTGAAATTTCCGGACGAATGCTTTCCCACAGTTTGGTTCCGGACAGACGTGAGGTTTGATGCCATCGTGCAGTTTTATATGGCTTTGCAAGCTGCTTTTGTCGCGAAAGCTCTTCGCGCATCGGTCGCAAGTAAACAAATAGTCCGTATGGGTTACCATGTGTGCTTTCAAACTGCTTGGTGCGGCGAAGGTTAAATCACAGAGCCTGCACGAATGAGGTTTTAATGCAGTATGGATAAGCATATGAGTTTCTAAATGAACAGGTAAAGTAAAGGTCTTGCTGCAATGCAAACAGTTGTAAGACTCCCTTTCATGCGCTTTCATGTGGTTTGTTAGATTGAATTTTCTGTAGAAGGCTTTCTCGCATAGGTTGCACTTGTATGGTCTGTTTCCTTCGTGAGCTCTTAGGTGGTATTTCAAAGAGTCTAAGAGCGTGTAGGATCTATTACATTTGCTGCAAGCAAAAGGTCTTTCTCCGCTGTGTACTCTAGAGTGAATTGTCAGTTGATTTTTCTGCGCAAAGATCTTGCCACAGCCAGGTTGCTCGCAAGCGTGTTGGAGATTATGAGTGCGCATGTGTTTCTTTAGTGTATTTTTGTTGAGGTAGTTTTTGCCACATGTTTGACAAGTCAAAGAATTTTCTGTATGCGTTGCTTTATGTTTTAGGAGATTGTATAGGTTATTGACGGCTCTATTGCAAATTTCACATGTGAATTCTTCTGGACTATCGATATGGGTGAGTAAATGCTTTTTCAATGCAATTTTGCGATGAAATTTTTTAGTACATTTATTGCAAGGGTAGATTTTTGTTTTTTCTCTGTGGTGTTTTAAAATGTGCTTAACTAAACTTCTTTTAAGTTTAAATTTTTTAGGACAGTCATTGCAAGCGTATATCTTCTCTTCTTCTGCGTGTATCTTTGAGTGTTTTTCATAATGAAATTTGAGATTGAATGATATATTGCATTTATAGCAGAAGTATGATTCCCCGGCACTATTCTGCTCTCTTCTTGACGAAGTATCTTCTAGTTTAAGAGGTTTCTTAAGAGGTTCATCATCAATATCATCAAAGGCGTCTTCAAAGACAGATTCTTCGTGTATTTCTTCTTCTTTTAAAGCAAGGGGTTCTTCCTTTACAGCTTTTTCAAGACTATCACTTGACTCGGCGATGCACATCGTGATAGACTCTGGAGTGAACATTGTTAAGTTTTGAAATGGACTTACGTTCATAAGTTCCAGGGTTTCTTCTGTGGCCTAAAAAGAAAAAAATATATATTTGAATCATAGGTTAAATCATTATTTTCATTATTAATGACGAAACATATAATAAGCCTCAAATTTCTTTTTTATCGTAATTGCTGTACAACAACTTAACTTATAATTTATCAGTTTGTAAGCTCCCGGAAAATAATCAACAGGATCGTAGCACTTAAAATCTGTAATTTCTTAACTCAATTAAATTTTTTTCGAAGCCTATTCCTTTCTGGTTTGCCACTTTTCACAGTAGTTACAATTTATTGGATAAATTATTGTTTTAATATTAAGGGTACACTGTTTGTCGCGGCGAACTAATCAGTGGGCGCGGTCTTAGTGTATGCTATCTCACCTGACATAATAGACATACCCACGCGATAGAATGAAATGCACATCGATTTATTGGTAAAACAGCCGCCTAAAAAATTGCTCTTAGCACAAGGGTTATCATAGAAATACTATTGACTGTATCTCTTCAAAATAATTTGATTTTAATTTTTTAATAAATTAACTATGTCGGTCAAGGCTTTTAGAGTTTTATTTTCGCCCAATGTTAAACTTAAATTCGTGTTGAAATACGAAAGTTTAGGAGATTATATTTTTCAATTCAGACAATCGAAATTCGTTAAAATATGACCGGTAAAATTTTGCAATTAATGTTGGTTGCCATCTATGTCGAGATTACTTGCCCAGGCATATTATAATACTGTTATTAATTTATCTTCTATTAATCCAATAAGTACCTACTACCAATCCTCTTAAATGTAGACCTTGGAGTGTGCTGTAGGACCTTTGTGCCTTGCTGATGAACTTGTAACATTTCTGCAACTCTGCGTAGCACATCATGCATAGTTCTTGGTACTGGTTGTCCTCATACTGTAATAAGAAAAAGGGTAAATCAGATTAATCAGAGGTCATTGCGAACTGAACCATCAGCTTTTTAAGACTGGAGCCACGGACAGCAGCTTGTGCAGTGACTGTTTCCAGGACAAAGAGACTGTGGAACATGTTGTGGTACACTGAACGGCCACAGAGGAGACCAGACTGAGGACGAGACTGAGAAGCCTCATAGAGGCATCAAACCCGTCCACACCTATAGAAAAGCTGAAACGAAGCTGTCAATTGCCAATAACGCTCCTCCGGTACTTCAAGGAGCTGGGCTGGTTAGGTTAGCCTAATTCTAATTCTAATTCTAAGTGGGGGAACTAAGATCCGCACGGACGTCTCGCATAGGAGTGTATTGTGCATTATCCCCCTGCCTAAGCAGGCCCTAACCAGCCCAGCTCCTTGAAGTATCGGAGCAGGACTTTTGGTGACTGACAGCTTCGTTTCAGCTTTTCTGTGGGTGTGGATGGGGTTGATTCCTCAATGAGGCACTTCAGCCCTGTTTTGTGTCTGGCCTCCTCTGTGGCCGTGCAGTGTACCACGATGTGTTCCACAGTCTCTTCTTCTTGAAAGCAGCCACGACATAGGCTGCTGTCTGTGGCTTCGGTCTTGAAAAGATGATGGTTCAATTCACAGTGACCTGTGATGATGCCCACCACCATTCTGAGGTCCTCCCGGCTCATGTTGAGAATCGTGCTGGTGGTTTTCCTGTTTTTGGAAGGGAATTTTAGGTTAGCCTGTGTAGGCTGGAGGACAATGCACAAAACACTCCCTTCCAAGATGTCAGTACAGATCCTACTACCCCTTTTTTTCTTCAGGTTAAGAAAATAAGGTCATAGAAAAAATAAATAGTAAATAAAACTGGACAATTCACACAGCATTATCTAGCATTAAGCTAAGCAGAGGTTTGGGTTATGGGTACTAGATAAGTGATATACTTAATAGAATAAAGAATAAAATTTATTTTTTTGTACCAACAACAGACCCTTTTACACTTTTGAACAATATAATTCCTACTTAAAAAATTAGTCAGGTGGCACAAAATGGTCTCTAATACACTACATTAATACTTACAATTTTTTGTAATGTTTTTGTTTGCAATAAAGATACTGAATACTGAATACACAGGACACAATAAATGATTCTTATTATTATTCAAAATGCATGAACTTTTGTGAAAAATCACACCACAAAAACACACAATTCACTGATTCCAAATGACAAAGATAAAATTGTGAGCTCACAAACTTTTTTTGGCAACAAACACGGCACAGTCTCACTACGAAAAGGGCCTATCCAACGATATTATACATACATCTTTGATTAGAGCTTAATATCTATGTGCATTAGTGCACATTATCTGTTTAAAAGAGGTAATTCATTCATTTGAGAAAACAAGATGCATCATGCATCAATATGTTGTGAACTCATGTTGGGTGTCCTATTTAAATAAATAAATAAATATTATATAATAAGTACCCAAAGAAAATAATAGTGTGAAGAGCAATACCTTGAGATTTGTAAGGTTTTCGAGCATATTGCGCACAGAAAGGTAGTCAAGGCGCCTTAATTTTCGACCACCGGACAGACACACGATGCATACTAGACCCATTTTTATTTATTTTACTCAAAATTATTGATTTGCAAGAATACAAACACTGTGCGTCGCGTGCCAGTCTTTTTTGTTTGTTTACAAAAAGGAAATACAAGTGAAAGAAAAGTGGTCCTCCGCTAAGCAAAGACAATGGAGGTATTTCTGGCTATTTCACCGGAACCGGACCAAAACCCTTTCAACTTCTTGTGGGATGGCTTCTGCATCTGATCCATTGTATAAGAAAAGTATGAATATAATATTATCCTTTTATGAGAGTGATTTCCTTCGTCCGAGTGCAGCACACTAGTGTAGTGCTGCCATTAAATCTTACTGAAAATATAAGATAATGTTGGACATACAGCATTATCTAGCCCCAAGCTAAGCAGGGCTTGTGTTATGTTATGAATACTAGGTAACTGATATACAATACACTACATAGATATTTTTAATATTTATAGACAACATCCAGAACACACTGAACAGATATCTGCAGATAGTACACACATTTGTCCCGAGACGGGAATCGAACCCGCAACCTCCTGCGTCGCAGGCGGACCTTCGCCCGCCGCGCCACAGAGGTCGTCGATAAAAGCTAAACGTCTACCGGATTCTTATTGATAGGTAGATGGCGCTAGTGTACATGAAAATGCTTGTTGTATGTCGTCGTTGCAAATTCAAAATCTCTCATGTGACATTTTTGGTGAAAATCACTTTTTCAACTTTTTGGTTGGCTACTTAAATGGGCCACCGTCTGCAAATACTCTTATGTTAATATCTTATTGTTTGAGTGAGATATGCTCTAAAGTTAATTTATCCCATGTGTCACCTAACATTTTATTGTCCATCAAAATCTCTCATGTGCGCTGAATACACAATAATTGTTACACAAAAACTCTTATGTGGGGAGTTATCCCTGGCAGGTTTGATTTTTGACCCGTAAAAAAATTTAATGAATGGTTTTTAAGTTATCATTTAGTGTGCTAGTAACCTACAATAAATAATATAAACATAAGAAGTAGCCGGGGATACGGCTGTGGAATTTGGTGCTCAAACCTGAGTGTACTGCCAAAACGGGATCTTTGTTTCGAAAAATTCACTTTGCCCGTTGCCTGGTGTTTCAGTAAAACCTGGATCTACTATCAATATAGTAGATCCAGGTTTTACCACTGAAACACCAGGCAACGTTAATAATTGTATTGCACATGAACGAGTGTTTAGATCTCGAAACCAACTTTGTGTGAGAACAACGAGCTTTCTTCATTCTTTCAGGTTTCTCGGCACACTGCTTATATCGGTTATTTACTTTTTGTAGCCTAAATATGTCAAATGTGGTGGTGTCAAAAGTGAAGGTGACAACAGTACCAAATTATCTGTCTCAATCTCAAACATCTTCAGGCGATCTTCAGGCGTAATCAGGAAATGGTTTGGTTCTGGGGATTGTGAATTCGTTGACGCTAAATTGACATTTTCAGTGGGAGATACAGGTCCAGGTATAAAAACATCCGGTGTCGAGATAGGTGAATTCCTTGAAATTTCATCGTCGTATGTCAAAAATTCACTTTGCCCGTTGCCTGGTGTTTCAGTGGTAAAACCTGGATCTACTATATTGATAGTAGATCCAGATTACGATTGGAGTATTGGATCATATTCGCAAAAAAAAAATAAGCTCGTTAAAGAAAAAAGGATGCTATTGATATGGCCAATGATAAAGTAGTTGTAATAACAGTGGATGTTACAGAGTGTTTTGCTTGCACCGAAGCTGTTGGCCAGCGCTTTATATTACAAGCTTAAATTACAGTGTCATAATTTCACAGTTTATGACTGTAGAACTAAGAAAGTAACTGTCTACTTTTGACACGAAGCTGATGACGGGGTCTCGGCAATCGAGTTTACTTATTGTTTGGTCGATAACGTATTAAATTTGCCACCAGAAACAGAAAGGGAAACTTATGGTTGTGGCCACCAAAATCGAAACAGGATTTTATCAAGCGCTTTGAGTGAGTGTCCCAGAGAACCAACCCGATCATTGAGCAGTTGTACTTGGAAAAGGGTCACACTATGATGGAGGTTGACAGTGTGCATTCAACTATCGAACAGTAGGTACATTAAGCCTCCTATTTACACACCTAGCGACTACATAACACGAATGCAACAGGCTCGTCCGAGAAACCCTTACGATGTAGAATCCATTCACTGTGACTTCTTGAAATACGAATATATAAAATCGAACTTTAAGTTGATAAGACCGGGAAAAAATAAAGGAGATGCGGTTGTTGTAAATATTAAAGGCCTGAAATATTGTTCAGATGGATCTGTGCTCTACAAATTACGACACAACCACGAATACAGCCTTACATCCTTCCACAGCGAGGAGCTACTATTCATATCTCGCTGCCACAGCGTTTGTTTTTGGAAAATCTACACTACTGAAAGCATATACAAACATCTACAAGAGCTTAAAGCTGTCATCGACAAGGACTATCATCCGTTTTACGATGCGATCTCATTTGAACCTGGAACTTAATCTTAAATTATTACTATTCTATGTAACTGAATTGAGAACATTGCCGTCCCTACCTTCCTAAAATTATATTTTTTTATTTGTATTTTCCACATAAAACTTGATATACGTTAGTGCCACATTCATTAATAAACTCTATCGTACCTATCTAACCATTTTGTTTAAATTATTCTTTCTACCTCTAACAAAAACTCTGATGTGGCAAAAAAACTTGCAATCAAAATGACGTATGTGTAATAATTTTCAAAAATGAGCGGATTATTATAAAACTATTAAGTATAGCTAGGCTTTTTTAATACCATAAAGTGTCACGTATTTTCTTGTTTGATTTCATCAAATTAATTACTAAGATTTCATTATCATAAAAACGGTGGGTAGTTTTTATCGTTTCTTTCGAAAAGTTACATTTTACACATATGAGATATTAAATTTGCAACGACGATGTTGTCTCTACTGTCTGTTGCATATGTAAGCTTTGTTTTATAAATTTGTAAAATAAGCAGAAATATTCCATAAAGAACAGCTAGCCTGAGTCACAGCGCAACCCAAACAGGGTGATTTGTGTAGGAAACTTGCTATCCAAGGCGGCCCGAGCCGAACCGACGACGACTGTTTACGGGCTATGCCGATGCGAAGCTTCGGGTGGCTCAGTCGGGTTCCGATAAAAAGCCACGACAACGGACCGGGCGGCCATTCCATTGCGAGACTTCAACTACAATCACAATGAGTGTATCTATCTGTATATAGCTGTTAATTAAAATGCTATTAGAGTTAAATCAGTGCTGATAATTATTGTTTTGGGTAAAATAAATACCGAGAAAGTCCACACGTGTTTGCTGTTCCTCCTGACATTGTACGCAGATAACACATAGATGATTACTAAGGTCCAATTTTGAATGCGAAATACTTTCTTCGTGAACTTCATCATCATCCTTCGCATCCCCACTTCACCCACAGCTGGAAACACGCCTCCAAAGTTTTGTGTATATTTTATGTTGGGTGGATCGATCCGGGAAACATTTGTTTCGTTAGATGTATATATTTGTACCTAGTTAATTCCAAACCAAAAAGTTAAGTATAATATGACTGCTCACTAGTAACTAAGACGGTTAATTAAACTACAAAAGAAACGGAAACGTACATGTATGGAAGATTTGTTTTTATTACCTACTTAATTAAATTATTTTCTAAAATATTAACACTGATTAGTTCACCTAAGTACCTATTTACAGAACTCATATCAGAGTGTCCGTCGGAGCGACGTGTGACCGAGAGCTGGTGAGTATCTGGCGCAGCGCATCAGCATTGCCATACAGCGGGGGAATGCAGCCAGCGTAGCAACGACGCGACGACTAGTATTTATATGGATCAGTTGAGCTACTTTTGTAATTAGCTAAACACATGTAGAATATTTAAAAAAAACCATTCGTACTTACTTTTCCAGTTATAAATAGTTTCTATTCGATTTAAGTGTGCAATACAGTATTATCTATATTATCTCTATCATAATTAATCTAAAATTCACTCTGTAACCGCGTCTATGTATCCGCAATTTACATTAGATACTTCCTTTATTAATATCTGTCCTTACTTTAATAATTATTGCTTACAGTTTTATCTGGAACAAAAACGGAAACCCACTTGCATGGAGTAGCATGCAAGTGGGTTTCCGTTTTTGTCTAGTGGTTTCAAACATTTCAGATGAAACATTGGTGTTCTTCCAACACAAACAAGGTTTGCAGTTAACCCGCTTAGGTCACCCGCCCGTGCAAGTACTTAAATGAGATCAAACTCGAATCAGAAAGCAGGAGCCATAAATATCGACGAGCGGAGCGAGCCGCGCAAAGTTTACGTGTTTTTCACGGTTAATATTTGGTGGTTAGCTCAAAGCTTGTCAAGAAGTGCGAGCAGAGCCAGCTGCAATCATAACTAAGACAAACTGCACACATGTCAAAATAAAAGACAATATCTGAATGACCGGTTTTTTACGGTAAATTTTGTTTTTTAGATATTTTACTATTATTATTCGCCAATAGAGGTCAGGAAGAGTGATATTTTTAAGTTTAATGTTTAAGTTGATTAGGATAAGGTTGATTATTGAAAACACGAGTAAAATAGTATTACTATTTGCCAATAGAGGTCGGGAACAGTCATGTTTTCAGTTTAGTGTTTAAGTTGATAACTATAAAGTTGATTATTGAAAACATGAGTAAAATAATATTACTATTCGCTAATAGATGTCGGGAAGAGTCATTTGATTACGATAAAGTTGATGAAAGTTGATGCATGAAACAATTTTTTCTTAAAATGTAACCTAGCTAGATCGATTTATCGCCCCCGAAACCCCATGTATACTAAACTTCATGATAATCGTTTCCGAGATTCATATCACATCACACTAATATTATAAAGGCGAAAGTTTGTATGGATGTATGGATGGATGTTTGTTACTTCTTCACGCCAAAACTACTGGACCGATCTGGCTTAAATTTTGCATACAGGTAATTCTAATCCTGGAATAAAACATAGGCTACTTTTTATCCCATAAATCTGTTCCCGTGGGATGAAAATCACCTTTTAATGTTTCCATAGGAACAACGCGTGCGAAGCCGCGGGGCGCAGCTAGTTATATATATACAAGAATTGCTAGTTTAAAGGTATAATATAAGCTGATGGCTACATAGCGAAATGGGCCGCGAAATTTTGTAATTTTATTATTTTGACCATAAGCGATGGGCCCCTCTCAGGCGTGGGGCGCGTAGCATTTGCTATCCCTGCTATATAGCTAATCCGACACTGTTTAATAATACTGTGTAATATAGTATGTATGTAGTCTATTGGTTATGTAGTAATTAATTAAAGATTAAGCCATCTTTTTCTCAAAAATATGCACACGTACCCACTTAACATTGCATCTCTCTCCCAATAAGCTTTGCTCGAAGAGAACTCTTTAGGGTTAAGCTCGCCTTTGCCATTACTTCTTTACTGTATGTTTTTTAGTGCAATAAAGAATTAAGAATTTAAAAACCCTTCAGAATCAAAATCGGGCGTCGAAAAACAGCGCTTTTCAATATAAAACGCCCCGCACCACGCGCCTTACAAAATTGCGCCCCACATCAGAAAAATGCTCATAAAAAAATAACTATGCCCCCTATCTAAGTTCTGTAAATGGTTTTAGCTCTGTAAATATTTTTTCTCTAAGAGTTTATTATTTATGCAAGCTAATATTTAGAAACCACAACACAAAATAGAATAAATACGCGACTTTTTCAGTAAAATTATAAACTATAGAGTTAAAACTGCTACTCTGTTATATGCGTCTGCAGATGTCGCTGCAAGCGCGCCTTCCTAGTGAAAGCTCTGTCGCAGCTTCCACAGACAAACTTTCCTTGATTATGAACACTGAAAGAAAAATATAATTATTATTATAACCTACTCAGAAAGTATATCAATAATGCTGGTGATGCTATAAAATAATAATAAATAATGCTGGACAATTCACAAAGCATTATCTAGCCCCAAGCTAAGCAGAGCTTATGTTATGGGTACTAGATAACTGATATACATAATACAATACACTACATAGATAGATATTTTTTATTATACATAGAAAAAATCCAGAACGCCCTGAATAAATATCTGCAGATCGTACAAATATTTGTCCCGAGGCGGGAATCGAACCCGCAACCTCCTGCGTCGCAGGCGGACCTTCGCCCACCGCGCCACAGAGGTCGTCTAATCATATAAGTGACCTAACATTACCTACTCAGAAAGTATAATCATATAAGTAGCTTTATTATGCCCGTATTATAAAAGCTTGCTCAATCGTAGAGCTATGCTTGAGTGACGTTTATGCCATTGAAAAGCGTTGCTCAAGCATAGATCGATGACTGAGCAAGCTTTCATAATACGGGCCTTAGAGTCTGTTCAAAAAGAGAAGAGTCGTGGGGTGTGAGGGCGCTCGTGTGCCAATTGACAACTTTTGTTGTGTTGACAACACTGCTCTGTCATTGCAGTACGACTAAAAGTGTTAGTTCACCGTAACGCCAGGACTGTTCTCTTTTTGAACAGACTCTATTTGTTATGTTATGAAGACTGATTTGGCACGGCTCAATCCATCTGCGACGCAAGAGGTTGCAGGTTCGATTCCTGCTTTGGGACAAATGTTTCTATAATTAAATGATTATTTATCGGGTATTTATCGCGTACCTTTGTTTTTATTTCCCCTACGTTTCTGCCGCATTACAGCGATCGTGGTCACGGGGCGACTGGGTCGCAATTAATTTTGTTTTAAAAAACTACAAGCCGACTTCAATTTTTTAAAGTTTTTTCATGAATTCCATTGTCAGAACTGGACCAATTAAAAATACTTCCCCCACACGGGAAAACCAGCGCAAGTATCATGAAAATCGGACCATCCAGTGAAAAGTTCTGAGGTGACGAACATAAAAAAAACAGTCGAATTCAGAAACTCCTCATTTTTTGAAGTCTGTTTACAAAAAACTATAAGAATTGAAGTCGGTTTATAGTTTTTTAAAACAAAATCACACTATCACATCACATCACACTAATATTATAAAGGCGAAAATTGTATGGATATACGGATAGATGGATGGATGTTTGTTACCTCTTCACGCCAAAACTACTGGACGGATCTGGCTGAAATTTTGCATACAGGTAAGTCTAATCCTGGAATAAAACATAAGTTACTTTTTATCCCACAAATCAGTTCCCGTGAGATGAAAATCATCTTTTAATGTTTCCATAGGAACAACGCGTGCGAAGCCGCGGGGCGCAGCTAGTTAAGTATAACTTTTGTGTTCTCATTGTATATAGTATTGCATATTATAGTATAGTATTGTATTGTATAGTATTGTATAGTATAGTATTGTATATAGTATAGTATAGTATAGTATTGCATATTATAGTATAGTATTGTATTGTATAGTATTGTATATCTTCATTCTACCTGCGCATATGTTCATTAAGGCCCGTATTGTAGGTGAAGCGCTGGTCGCAGAGCGCGCAGGAGTAGGGCTGCTCGCCGCTGTGCAGCCGCAGGTGTATCTGCAGCGTGTACTTGTTGTAGAACGACTTGGAGCACGACGGGCACACGAACGGACGTAAGCCGGTGTGGCTCCTGCAATACAATCATTAATTTTGTTTTAAAAAACAACAAACCGATTTTTTTTTAGTATTTTCATGAATTTTCATGGATTCTACTGTCTTAACTGTACCAAATTAAAATGGGACCACAGGGGAAGCACTACCGTTCATATAAAAAAATAATCATGAAAATCGGTCCGATTTTCATGATTATTTTATTAGTTCAGTCGAAAGTTAACTAAAAAAACAGTCGAATTGAGAAACTCCTTCTTTTTGTGAAGTTCCTTAAAAAGATTTGACGTAAATCATGAAATGAAACAGTATTTATTCGCATAAATATAGGTTGACAATGATGATTTTAAAAAGAGTAGGTATCACTATATTTGACTAGTTAGCCGTGAAAATCTTTAGATAATTTTAAATACATTGTAGTTAGCATATAAAATAAACAAAATATAATATTGAGAATTTTTTTACAAATTTTAAGGTTAGATAAAATTATTTTTAAAAAATTGTCGAAAGCATGCATAGGATGAAATGAAATAATATAAAATTAAGTAGGTACATATCGGAAATGCAATTTTGCAAGGCTCGCTCCGCTCGTCGCTAACATTTATTGCTTCCAGCTTTTGTATCGTGTTTGATCCCTCTTTCTTACCACCACAAAAAATGTAGATAAGTAACTAAAACAGAAATGTATTTTTGTCCTAGTTTCTTGGTATCTTTTTGTCCTGCTCGGCTTGCCGGTACCAGAACTTGAATAGTTTAAGGTTAACTTTGCACATATCTTCATTATTGAATTTACCTTCATCCTAAATTTCAAACAGTGCAATAAAGGGATTGCATCACTATTTCAAATTTAGGATGAAGGTTAATTCATGTCGCGGGGCAAATGTGAACTGGGGCCCCTTGGCTCTAGTTCACATTTACTACGGGCCCCGCGCTGGCTTCATCCGGACTAGCTTAATTCTGGACGCCCTACGTGTCCAGTATAACAACACCTTTAGAATGCTGTTGAGACTCCCTCGTTTTTGTAGTGCCTCAGAGATGTTTGCTCAGAATCGAACGGACGGCTTTCACGCCGTTATTCGGAAGAAAACAGCATCCCTGATGAGCAGGACGAGACCGAGTCACAACAGCATCCTACAAACTGTAGCAGGTCGTATGTCCCCCATATGGACACACTTTGTCCAATGTGTTGCTCCAGTGTGTGGATACGACAATTGATTTTATTTTATCCTAATTATTATTCTGTTTTATTGTAATTTAAATTGTTTTAATCTGTCTTATAATTTTAGCCAATGTAATTTATGTAATTTAATTCTAATTTTTAACTTATATTTTAATTTTATTGACATGCTAATATGTATCTTATATTTTAATTTTGATTTAATTTTAATTTCATTGACATTTGTATATTTATTTTAATTTAAGCTATGGATTCTTATTATCTGAAATAAATAAATACAATACAATTAATCCGCCACTGACCCAATTAACTTGGCGTGTTTGATCCCTCAAAATATTAAGCAAATATAAAATTACTTACTTTTTATGCAATATCAGCGAGCCGGCCTGAGTAAAGCTCTTCCCACACTCCTCACAAGCGAAAGGCTTCTCTCCACTATGAACCCTCATATGCTCCTTCAACTGATGCCTTCTTGTAAACCCTTTCTCACAAACTGCGCACACAAATGGTTTCACCTCAGAATGCACCGCCATATGGAATTTGAGCCTGTTCGTATCAGTAAAGACTTTCGGGCAAAGCTCACATGGGTGCGTGTAAACCTTTGCGCTATGCGATTCCATATGCTTGATAAGACTGTATCGTAAACCAAACGCGCGGTCACATTCCGTACATGTGTACGGTTTGACTTTAGCATGCATTTTCATATGTCGGTTAAGGTAGATTTGTCTGGAGAAAGTTTTATGACAGTGTTCGCAGTTGAAAGTTTTTCCTTCTGTGTGCGTGTAGGTGTGGTAACGTAGTCTTTCACGGTCCGTAAAAGTCTTATCGCATTGGGGACAGGGAAATCCTGTCTCGTGGTGTGATTTGTGTGTTTCGTAATCGATTTTCTCTTCGAAGTACTCCGGGCATTGATAGCATGTGTATTTTGCTGTTGGTTGCTCACCGTGGACTTTAGAATGTCTTATCAGTTGGTTTTTATGCGCGTATATCTTCCCACAGTTTGGATGCTCGCAGGCGTGTTGTGGATTATGTGTTTTCATGTGTTTTTTCAGCGTTGATTTGTTTTTAAAGTTTTTATCGCATGTCGGACAAGTTACAGATTCATCTTTATGTGTCGCTTTGTGTTTTATAAGATTGTGTAGGTTCATGCAGTTTCTATCGCAGATGTCACATGCAAACTCTGAGTTGATGTCTTTATGAGAGAGTAAATGCTTTCTGAAGGCATTTTTGTGGTGAAATTTCTCAGTGCATTGAGTGCAAGAGTACTGCCTACTCATTTCACTGTGGAAATTTACCATGTGTTTGGGTAAACTCTGCTTATTTTTAAATTTCTTGGGACAGTGACTGCAAGCATATGTCTTTTCTTCTTCGGCATGTAATTTCGCATGTTCTTCATAATGAAATTTAAGATTGAAAGATAAATTGCATGTATTGCAAAAGTATGCTTCTGTGGCATCGTTGTGTTCGTTGACTGGTGCAGGGATTTCTAGTTTAAGGGGATTTATAAGTGGTTTTAAACCATGATCTTCAAAAGCATCTTCAGCAGTTTCCTCGTCTATTTCTTCCTTTAACTCTAGAGGTTCTTCCTTTATGATAATCTCAATAGATTCATTTCCTTCCACCACATCCATTGTCACCATAGAGTCCGCGGTGCTCAGTGACAAGTTTTGATAAGGTGCTACATTCATAAGTTCCAGTGTTTCCTGCGAGGCCTGAAATAAAATGAAAAATATTTTAGATCTACAAGAATTATTACAGGGCCTTCAGTTATTCTGTGATAATAGAGCATTAAACTGTGCCGAAATATCGTAAATATACCATTATATAAATTACTTTATTGTTAATTAACCATGATGGAATAAAAAGTTTTATTAGAGATAAACTGTTAAAACTATACACTTTATTAAACCAAAGATCTTTCCTTTTAAAACGGTTTATTTAGCTTGCGCAGATTGTTTGATTGTTTAATTGGGTCAAATCGAATTATTAAATTTTGACACTCCCTGCTGTTGACGGATTGATCTGAAATTTGGTATGCATCTTTAGTTCTGATGACAATATATTAATCTCGAGACCATTACCCATTTCATAAAGACCGCTTCCCAGCGGCATTATGAAACGGCCTCGGAACATTACAATCCCTTGATCTCCATAACACCCGATTATCCCATAGACAACCCTCCCACGAGTTCTCTCTTCCGTCAAAGATAACATAATACTCCTCCGTAGACCGAGACACATTCTCGGTGACAACATTGACCCACTCACCACCGCTAACCCGGAGGTGACGTCAACCGATTCGTTACCGCAGACTACACAGCCGACTAAAGACCGACCCCGCGGATCGGACCCCGAGGTCGGCGGAAGCGAGGCCGAACAATAGGGTATATGCATGGATTTTTTTATTTTTTACTCGATTATTTAGGTTAATAAATAAACGAAAAAAAATATGACACACAAAAAAAATAATTATTGAGGTAAAAAACCAAAAGTAAAACTACACTCAGTTTCGGGTGATAAAACGCTGCCATGTTAAGCTGGGTATCCATTTGAGGCAGCCTAGGGCCGAGCGGCTGCCTCGACCCGAGGCAGATCAGTGGAGACCGCGCGAGTCGAGGCTTGCCGCGACTTGAACCAAACGAGGCGGCCGCGCAGCGAGCCAAATCGTGTCGGTAAATGGCCATGCTCAAAGACGCCTCAGTGTGAGGCGTGCGTTCAGTGGAGACGGACGTACTTGTGCTCGGCACGCGGCAAAATGGATAATGAGAAATGTATCAAATTAATGAAGTCATATGAAAACCACCGACATTTGTGGGATCCAACTTCACCGCATGATTATAATAAACAATTGAAAGAAGATTCTTGGAAAATAATAAGCAAGGAAATGAAACTACCCATTTCCGAAGTAAAAAAAAAATACTTCGCTTTGTGGATGGTTCCTTTTGTAGTGACTAATTACTAGTAATGCTGCAGCGACTTTACGTGCGTCAACCATGGTGGTTAATGAGGAATTGAGAAAATCGTGGCTCGGGTTGAGGCTTGCCGCTCGATACGATATTATGTGTGCTCAAGTGGAGACGCATGTACTTTCCGCAGCCCGCGGCAAGCTCAGGATGAGGCAGCTCGCCACGAGGCTGCGCAAATGGATACCCAGCTTTAGACATTGCATTTTATGCATTTCTATATCTAAAGAGAATACGTAAACAAAATATTAGCTTTTTTGAAGTCACATGCATATACCCTATTCCCTCCTTCCGCCCGCAGGTGCATTCGGACCTAAGTCGTAACCTCCATGCCTTCTCGTAGCATCTGGCGCCAGCCCAAGCCGAGGCTCGCACCTAATTGGTGACCCTAGTGCGTATCGCCCCAACCTATTTTTACCTTCGAGGAGCCCTCTGCCCTCGCCGAAAGTCCGGTAACACTGCCATGGCCATCTATGGTCAACAGCATTATAGTACATTCGAAAAAAGTATGTCATACAATAATTGACGTCTTTTTGTGGTTCATTTTGTTACGTCGTGGAAACACACCTGGACGAAGAAATGACAGAAAACTGCATAGCTGCATCATCATGCACCCAATATAGGGATGCCAACTTCAATTATTATTGGACCTAGGCCGTACACTTCGGGTCAATGAGCTATCTCACCTCACCTCAGTTATCCTAAGATTGTATTAGTTGATAAGCGATAAACTTGCTAGTGGTTTCTTTTTCACTTCCGCTAGTGGACAAAAAATTGAAGGTAATTAGATTTTATTATTTGATAGTAGGTAATTACTATTTATCCAGCTGTTTATATAGTAAAATAATTGACTTGTCTTAGTGCTTATTTTGTAAATATAAAGAAATAAACGATATAACTCTGACTCTTCGACCAACAGCCTATACTGTCCACTTAGAGACTTAGGCCTCCCCTGATAAGCACCTTTATAATTTGGGGGTAATACTATATTCTACAAATAAAATTTGTACATACCACTAATCCTTTTGAACATAGATCTTCAAGTATGTTGTAGGACCTCTGCGCCTTATCTATGAACTTGAAACACTTTTTCATCTCCGCGTAACACTCTATGCATATTTTTTGCAAATCGTTCATTATTTTCTCGTACTGAAAATAAATAAGCAGGTAAATCACACTTATTATGGTATACAGGGTGGGGTGTGTTGTGTGTAAGTGTTCCTGGTTGGAAATAGAGTCGATTAAGACCAACTTGTGTGTTTTGACAAATGTAATTTTTTGGGTGAACCATATATTTTTTCAAAAAACTAAAAATGGCAATATTTTTTTCTTCAAAATAAAATATAAGGTTCCTAAGAACAAAAACTTCTAACTACAAAAGAAACGGTAGCTACCCTTAAGGGGCCAAAAATTTGGCCCACCCTGTATAGGGGACAATTGGATGCTTGTATACAGGATAAAAAGCTTGGGACATGTTTTGTTCCAATTCAAGAAAGAACAACTCACAGAAAAAAGGGCCTGAGTCTGGCCTTTAAGCATTTACCTTAACGAAAACTGAATTATTTGTTTCCATATTCAATTCAATTCAATTCATTTATTTCAGACAACAATAAATTTAATACAAAAGTATTAATTAAGGTGTCCATTTTCGAGTTGTACAATATAACATAATACATAATAAAATTAAATAATAAAACCAAAATAATCATTAAAATCGATAATCCATAATAAGACTGTGGCGTACCTACACGCCACTCGACATCGATCCGAAATGTGCGTTCCAAATTGTTTACAAATCTTCAACTTCGTATGTTTTAAAATACAATTTGGCATTTCGCATAAATCTTTCAACCAAACCCCAATTGAACGGAACGTACACTTCGGACCGGTCTCTCGGTCACGCACGCGTCAGCCGCTCATGCACTCGCTACTACATTCCGCGACTGACCAGCTTGCTAACTTCACGCGCTCACTTGACTTTGCTTTGTATTTTCTTCCGTAATTATTAGTTATCTTTCTGCTTTGTACATCTGTTTCATCTATCATTAAATTCAATCATTCTATCGTAAATAACATTCTTCATTTCTGCTTCTCCGCTATCTTTCTACCACAACCAACCTCCGGAATACCAAGGATATTGGTGAGTAAAGAAGTTAAACTCAAAGCGGTTGCTCAGGCCAATTAGATTTGGTTACATCTAAGATTGAATTAATTGCTGATTTTAAGCCTGAATTAAATCCTGCGGGATGCGGATATAAATATACCTAAATTATTTGTAAGTACGCTAGTTGAGGGAAAGCAAGTCACATATATAAAAGTCTTAAAGTAAAGACCTACCTCAATTCCCAATTCGTTTCGGTCGTGTGGCGGGCCCGATGCTGGAATCCTGGAATCAACTGGGATCCGGGAACGTCACAGGAGCAGAAGTCCGTAGTAATGCGGGATATGTAGGTAAAAAGGGGAGCAATCGCGGCACGCGGTTTTTGAATATTTGTTTTAAGCGGAAGTGTCACGCGACTGTCCTTGACTTGAGTGCATCGTAGACTGGGGCAGCCAAGATGGCGGCTCCTGTACTAGGTACCCCAAACGTGGGGTATGCGGACCTTTGACTCCTTGATCATTTCAATAGGCAATTACAATAAGACGATTTTGAAATATGTAAAATACTAACTCAAAACCAGCGTATATTACAAATATTGATAATTATTTAAAACGAGCGTAACCATTTCCCCCGGCTTGAAAGTACCTACTTTCGAAACACGGAAGAAAGAGGCTTAGAATATGAAATCTAATATTAATAGAAAATTAATAATCCTATATTATAGAACAAGAATAATTAATAATCCTGCACAAAAAAAAAGGAAATTTAAACTAGTTGCATATCGTCACCAACTCAGGAACATGCTCCTGCTATACTTATAGAGGCACTTATATTTTAACCTAATATACCCTATAGTCTAAACAGTGATGCGATGCCTTAATCTTAAACTCAACTAAACTAAACTAACTGCTTAAAACTTACTGAGTTGGCAAAGGGCACAACTTGACAACCGGTCGGCTTTGCAAAATCCCATTTTTAGTTTTGACAGAAGCGACTCGAACTACCCCGTGTTTGTCCGGAAAGATTTCAATAATTAATCCTAACGGCCAATGCAACGGCATAACATTGTCCTGCATGGAGACCACTACCATACCTATTTTTATAGGATTAGCTGGTGTGTTCCATTTCTGTCTGGATTGCAAGGTATGCAAATATTCTATACGCCACCGATTCCAAAAGGAGTGGACCAGTTTATCGGTCAATTCATATCGCGAAATAAGATGCAAGCGAGTTTCATTAACTTCACGAGTGGGAAGAAACACAAGCGGTTTCGAATGCAAGAAGTGCGCCGGCGTCAGTGCAGAAGGTTCCGAAGGGTCGGAGCTTAGCGAATATAGGGGTCTTGAATTTAACAAGGCCTCCACTTGAGCCAACACTGTGTTAAGCTCGTCAAAGGTCAGGATTTGTTGACCGATCACCTTGAAAAGATGCGTTTTGACGCTCTTGACCTCACTCTCCCAACATCCACCGAAGTGGGGAGCTCGGCAAGGTATATTTTTAAGCGTTATGCGATGATGAGCTAGTTCTTGTTCCCATAAGGGCTGATACTCTTTTGCTAAGAACTGATAGAGTTCGCGGAGGTATGACCTAGCACCAATAAAGTTAGTGCCATTATCAGTGTATAGACACTCGACCGGGCCTCTACGCGATAAAAACCGCTTGAATGCCAACAAGAAACTGGCCGTGCTGAGATCAGAGGCGACCTCAAGATGGAGCGCTCTTGTAGTCATACAAGTAAAAAGGCAAATGTATGCCTTGCGTGATCTTTGGCCTCTACCACGAACTGACGTGATTAGTAGAGGCCCCGCGTAGTCACAGCCAGTGTGAGTGAAAGCTTTAGGCGCAGTTTCTATACGAGAGCGGTGTAGTTCAGCCATAACCGGAAAAACGGGACGCGGTTTTGCTCTAAAGCAAGTGTTACAATTAAAGGTCACGTGACGTGCGATTCGTCGAGCGGACATGATCCAATAGCGCTGTCGTAACAGAGATACTAGCAAGTTGGGGCCTGTGTGGAAGTTGGTGGTATGATAATGCGAGACCAACAGCTCTACAGTACGATCTTGACGTGGAAGAAGAATTTGATGTCGAGAATCAAAGTCCAATTCGGAATTTGCTAGACGGCCTCCGACATGAATGAGTCCATTATGAAGAAACGGGCTCAGTTTTTGAATTGGTTTAGAACACAATTGCTTGCGGGAGAGTCGATCCAGGTCGAGTTCAAAGTGTATTTTTTGGACGGTAAGCCAAACCATCCTTTCTGCGAAAGTTAGATCCGAAGCGGAAATAGGTCCCCTGGGGAGCCGTTTCAAAAACTTGTAAATAAAACATATTGTTTTCAAATACTTTAACCAATTAGAAACTCTAGAGGCCAGATCATGCAGGATATTACACGGAAGAGAAGAGTTCAAAATATTCTGTGTGACTACCGGGAGAGCTATTGGTTTCATTTCCGGAAGTTCCTGAGAATCACCGGAACGAAACGGTTTGACTGGCCACTCGGATCGCGGCAACATACGCCATGGCGGCCCTGTTAGCCATGACGGATGATCCCGTAGTTGGGCCGGCGTCAAGCCTCGCGATAGACAGTCACTGGGATTTTCAGAACCTTTGACATGGAAAAACGATTCAGCCGAAAGGTTTTCGTGGATCTTAGCAATGCGGTTGGCCACGAAGGTGTGCCAGCGGTGCGGTTCAGAGTGTATCCAACTCAACGTTACTGTTGAGTCAGAGAAAGCAACGACAGCCTCAATGGCATGCCGAGCTGCGTACAAAGAATAAACTCGCCTGATCAGAGTTGATAAGAGGAGTGCGGCGCATAGCTCAAGGCGAGCTAGTGAAATAACCTTTAGGGGTGCGACCTTTGATTTCGCACACACCAGCGAAACGACAATATCACCGTGGGGTTTGACCACGTGGGCATATACTGCTCCGCCGTATGCCTTCTCGCTCGCGTCTGCGAAGCCCACTAAGGTAATCTTACAGCGATCTACGACACCGACGTGTCGTGCGAATTTCATTTCTGAAATTAGAGGTAGCTCGGCCTGAAACTGTTCCCAGGCGCGAACGATGCGGGTTGGCGGGACATCATCCCAGCCAAGTTTTACTAGCCAAAGCTCCTTGATGAGTAGCTTGGCGTAGAGAATCATAGGACCAACAAGGCCTAAAACGTCAAAAAGACGTGCGATGGAGGATAAAATATTTCGTTTCGTACACGGGCGGTCGTCAGGATTTACCTGGAATCCGAAATAATCCTCATCTGGATACCAACGAAGGCCTAGTATTTTAGGTGTCAGATCGTTACTAAAATCGAAACTGTGCGAGAGTCGTAATGACTCCGGGATCGCCTGAAGTACCTGAGAGCTATTACTCAACCATTTAGTTAGCTGAAAGTTGCCAAGGGAAAATATTTGAATCAGCTGATGAGCGGATTCTATCGCCAGGTCGATGCTAGGGATTGAGCTGACTATGTCGTCCATATAAATATCCCGCTGTAATATTTCGCCAGCTAGAGGAAATAACTGACCCTCGTCGAGACACAGCTGTTGAACAGTGCGAATAGCGATGAAAGGAGAACACTTTAATCCGAATGGGAGTACTGAGAACTCATAGGTTTGGAGCTCTTCGTCCTCATGAAAGCGATATAGAATGCGTTGGAGCGAACGATCGTTCGGGCGTATACCTATGCGAAGGTACATGGCCTTTACATCAGCCGATACAGCGACACTGAAGAGTCTGAAGTTCAACAAGATGTTGAAAAGGTCAGCTTGAAGCACTGGACCTGCGTATAGAATGTCGTTAAGCGAAACACCATTGTCTGTACTCGCGCTGGCATCTAACACTACGCGTAACTTGGTAGTCGTTTTGTCTTCGCGAATGACAGCGTGGTGTGGGATATAATAGGCGACCTGTCGCTTATGCACATCCTGTGTATGCGAAACATTCGGAAGACTATCGTTCTTCAGAAGCGAAATATAATTGTTGGCTAAATAATCTTTAATGACGTCATCGTACAGGAGCTTAACGTTAGGCAGCTTCTTAAGTCTACGCTCTAGGCTATAAAACCTCCGACGAGCGATGTCTAAAGAGCTTCCCAATGCTGACGCGTCGGTTTTAAGCGGTAAAGCAGCTACATACTTGCCATCCGGAGTGCGAGTAATGGTAGACCGGTAGAACTCCTCACACTGTTTATCGTCTATGTCTACGACCGAAGCGGCTGAGACATCCTCAATCTCCCAAAATTTGCGCAGGTCGTAACCATCAGGACAGGAAGTTGAGAAGAATGATAACGTGTCTGTAGGGGGGTCCAAAACGGGTGCATCTCCCATAAAGATGTATCCTAACACCGTCTCTAAGGCGTCCGGGCACCCGGGTGTACTGGTGACGCATCCTGGGCGCAACAACTTAGCGAACAGTTTTACGCCGAGTAAAACGTCGATATTACCAGGCACTCCCCAAGTATCGTCAGCGGTTAATTTTGGATCAATTTGATTTAATTCAGCGACATTTATTCCGCACAGCGGTAGTTCGCCGGTGATTTGATCGAGTACTAACGCGTCGATATGGTACTTGGGCAATGACCGAAGCCGCGAGCTAAACGTTAGATCGACTGAACCTTGAACAGGTTGAGAGGTACCACCGATACCTCTAACTGTGCTTATAGAGTCCGCGCGAATAGGTAAACCTAACATGCGACAGCAACGCGTAGTGATATAATTCTTCTGCGAACCGGGATCTAGCAAACATCTTATCATTACATCCCTACCCTTTTTATTTACTGCTACTATCTTAGCGGTAGCTAAAACCTCAGTAGTCCGTTTGGTCCCTTGTACCGCTGAATGTGTACATAAAGCGACCCGTTCTGGAGCGACCGAAGAAACTTCAACAGGGCCCGCGGAAGGATTAGATGGGGGCGTAACATCGGGGGGTACAGGGGCAGAAACCATGGCTGTGGTTTCTAAGCGCGGCGATCGTTCAAAATGAAGCAAGGTATGATGCTTGCCATTACATTTTTTGCAACTAGTTTTTGATTGGCATTTCAGGGAGGTGTGCTGCTGACTTAAACAATTGACACACATTTTGTGGTCTTTAATAAATTTAAATCGTTCAGGTGCCTGCAGTCTTTGGAACCCAGGGCATTTGTATAGATGATCGTGGGTATTGCTACACAGAGAGCATTTATTAGCGACGCCTACGTAGACCTGCGACACCTTTGAAGAAGGGGAGGAGCTACCGGCTGCTGGAGCGCGCGCGGGCGCCGTGGTGCGGTATATAATTTTAATTTGTTCGCGTACAAATTTTATGAAATAGTCGTAGTCAACGACATCATGATCCTTTTGATTCCGTAACGACATTTCGTAATGTTTTGCTACATCTGAATCGATTAATTTAAGACCCAGATGGGTAAAAATAAAATCATCGAGATTTTCTATTTTTAATTGCTTGATACCCGCGATAATTGCAGTAAATTTATCGAACACCTTTTCCAAGTTAGCGGGGGAAGATGAACCGGCTGACTTTAGGGCAAACAGCTGATTTAAGTAATTAACCGCGAGCGCGCGAGTATCTAAATATTTTGCGATAAGCGCATCCCACACGACTCGATAATTTTCCGCGGAAGGGCACAAACCTGCCGAAACATTCCTTGCCTTACCTTTGAGGCAGTTTAACAAATAATGTATACGATCCGAATCCGATAGGTCGGAGTTTGTGTGGATCACCCTTTTAAAAGTTTCATAAAAGAAAGGAAAACTTTGTATGTCACCGTCAAACGTGGGAAGTTCGATTTTTGGTACCTTTATATGGTACGCACTCCTGCCACCCGAGCTCGTGGTTGCAGAGGGCGCTGACACCGGCGGTGGTTCTAATAACGCGCTTAATGCGTCCTTTATTTCGCAGGCCAAGTCATCAAATGTGTTCAGATTATTGTAGCTGACTTCGTATTTGTCGTCCAGTTTCATAGATAAAACATTGACCATATCTAGGATTTCGTTAAACTCGCCGCGCAACGCATCTATTTGCTTAGCCTGTGCAATAAATGCCCTACGGGCGCGCTCAGTTGTCAACAACTTCGATGACTCATAAATGGCCTGGACGCGTGCGAAACAAGCATCGCGTTTGCCGAAATAAAGTTTTAATTGAATTTCCTCTCCCATATTGTACGGAATTACAAAAAAAAACAATAAACAAAACTCAAAATTCAAGCGGAACCCTAATTTGGCGGGTAAAGAAAGCGCGTTATTTATTATCTATCTATTTTTAGGAAAAACTTAGAAATGATAAGATCTTCACTCGACAAATAATAAATCTCGAAAACGTTGCGAAACAAATAAAAAAGTCACGTAAATAACTTTGTGTAAACAGGTCGGATAGGTACTTCCACCTAGCGGGGCACCTACCTACTTTGTTACCAACCTATCTATCACAATAACATAAATGTGCGATGCGAAAAAATTACATTTAGCTAAATGTAAGCATAGATATCACGAATGCATTACAAAACAACAAAGTTCATGCGATCGTCAAGCGAGTAAATACCTATACCGAATTACCGACCATATGGCAATTCGAAGGTAACATAAATGAGCGATAGTCAAAGTCGAACCTTTTGTTCTCATTAACTTATAAACTGTAAACAGTAGGTATCTTAGAAACAGATAAGCATCCAGGTAATAACCCACTACTGCTGCAGCCTAGCGATAACAGCGAAAGGTAGGTATTTATCCTATCCTTAGTAATATTAGGTACGGTTAGTTCACCTAATAAAATTAAGTGAACGTCCAACACGTAAATAAAAGTCTATGATAAGATCCTTATCTTAAAATTCCTATTAAAAAATCAAGGTAATTTAAAAGTAATAGAAAATAACATAAATTAATAATGCGGCGTAAGATGAATGAATCGTAATCTCAATTCACTCAAATGCGAAATATGGAAACAATGCGATGCGAGCGTACCTGCCTTTTTATTATCGTAATCTATTTATAGATTTCCGTCAAAAAATCGAGGAAGCCTAACAATTACTGATAAGGACAGGTAACGAAGTAAACAATGAATGGATTGTCAGTATCTACGTACTAACTCATTCAAATACAATGCGATGCGAACGTATTAAATAATACGTTTAATGATTAAATTTAATTATTTAATTTAATGCGGTTGGAGCCTACGATTTTGCATAAATGCCTCGTATAACAAAAGGATATTATGACGAGACGATGAAAAGTAGAATAAGCCTAACTAAACTACCTACCTATTGAAGACAAACCCAGTTACAATGAGTTCCTTCCTAGGTAGTTAACTATTCGAATAACCTACAAGGTTAACGTTAGGAATGTGGACGTCCGAAACTTCGTGCTACCCTCCGTACTGCACTTGCAGAGAAAAAATATGCAATTTAGCGAAATACAGATGAATTTAACACAATAACTTATTTTGCGATATAAATTAACTATCCTTTCCTTGGAATCAAACAATTTATAACAAAAAAATGCGAAATAACGCATATAGAAAATTATTTTTTCTGCCGGTAGGTACGGATGGTTTATACAAGAATAGACCTTAAAACGTATGCAATAGAGGTGAGAATTGTGTGACGATGTGCAACAATGTAGTAAATTAAAAGTTAAAATTCGTAACTTTTGAACTATAATTTAGGATTTTAGGACTCAAAATTAGACTTAAATCCAGGTTCGAAGGACCAAAATGGTGAGTAAAGAAGTTAAACTCAAAGCGGTTGCTCAGGCCAATTAGATTTGGTTACATCTAAGATTGAATTAATTGCTGATTTTAAGCCTGAATTAAATCCTGCGGGATGCGGATATAAATATACCTAAATTATTTGTAAGTACGCTAGTTGAGGGAAAGCAAGTCACATATATAAAAGTCTTAAAGTAAAGACCTACCTCAATTCCCAATTCGTTTCGGTCGTGTGGCGGGCCCGATGCTGGAATCCTGGAATCAACTGGGATCCGGGAACGTCACAGGAGCAGAAGTCCGTAGTAATGCGGGATATGTAGGTAAAAAGGGGAGCAATCGCGGCACGCGGTTTTTGAATATTTGTTTTAAGCGGAAGTGTCACGCGACTGTCCTTGACTTGAGTGCATCGTAGACTGGGGCAGCCAAGATGGCGGCTCCTGTACTAGGTACCCCAAACGTGGGGTATGCGGACCTTTGACTCCTTGATCATTTCAATAGGCAATTACAATAAGACGATTTTGAAATATGTAAAATACTAACTCAAAACCAGCATATATTACAAATATTGATAATTATTTAAAACGAGCGTAACCAGATATCTACAAATAGGTACGGGTGTAGGAACACCTAAGCTGAACTTCTCGTACCCTATAAGACTATCTTATGCAAGTTGATTTGCACGAAAACAAATCAGAAACTTCAATTTACATTTTTGAAGTAGGCCCCACTGATCACACTAAATGCATCACAATAATATAAATACAATAAAATTTAATAAATAATTCTGGACAATTCACACAGCATTATCTAGCCCCAAGCTAAGCAGAGCTTGTGTTATGGGTACTAGATAACTGATATACATAATACAATATACTACATAGATAGATAAACAATCCAGAGCCCGCCTGATACAATATCTGCAGATCATACACACATTTGTACTAAGGTGGGAATCAAACCTAGAACTTCCTAAATCGCAGGAGGACCTTCGCCCACCGCACCACAGAGGTCGTATTTTTCCATAAATACAATAAAATTAAATGCACACCTAGAAAAGATCAAATTATAACATTGGCAATTGTCATGTAGATAAAAGGAAAGAAAGTTGCGAAAAAACCTTTCCTGTTATTTGTTATTTTTCGAGTTGGATGACAACCCACACCAAGCTTTTATATCCTCTAGAGATGATTGTGACTGATATTTGATAGTAAGACTTTTGCACAGGAAAGTTTTTGCCACTTGAAGCAAAGAGTCCAGTCCAGTCCAGTCCAGAGTCAATGGATGCTTATTTGACTACTGTAATTTGGTCTAGATATTGGCACAAAGGTAATTCTAAGACTAAATTAGCATGTTATCTATATTTATCCTGAGTTTAAACTTGTAACACCAACGACACAAACTAAAACAATGGAAGAAAGGTATAAACAGACACATACATACATACCTTGAGATTTGTAAGATTTTTGAGCTTATTCTGCATCTCAATTTGTTTAATTTCCCATAATTTTCGATTCCCGGACAGGCACACGAAGCATACTGGACTCATTTTCATTATATTTACACAAAAATCTAATAAAGCTCCCAAACCAAACGAAACCAAAAATTTCTGCAGGCTATTCTTACGAAGTTATTGTATTCTCTTTGGCTATTTCACCGGAGCAAGCGAAGAGGTGTTTTCAATCACGAATTCACGATGGATGGAGCGGTCTGTTTTCCAATATTGTATAACCCAGGGTTTCTCAAACTTTCGGCTCCACGTACCACTGTTAAAGTTTCTAGGTGACAGTGAACCCCTTAAGAACGGTGCAGGTACCTTACCCATACAAACAACTTTCCGCTTTATTTGGAAACTACGTCCCTGATCATATTGAAATTTTCAATAAATAAATCGTATAAAAAATAGCTGTTTGTAGTTTTTCAAAAAACATTATGAATGACAGCGAAACTAATTTGCCATATTTAGACCAAATCGAGTCATTTTCAAGCTATGATGTCATTATGCATGGTAGACACCTTCATTCGAAAATCTGTGGCGTTGCAAACATCCTAAATATATTTACCATTAGAAATAAACAAAAATAATTTTGAAATCAGTCGTTTATTCAAAATGAATCGGAAATTACGAAAAAATACTAAAATGGTAAAATTCCTTCTAGTTTCTGCAAGCGCTCGCTGACACGCGGGGGGCGATGCGACAGAGGGAGCAAAATTCCGAAATAAGGCGAACGCCGCCGAATGGCCAACACGATGCGATTCTACGTGAAACAACAACAAATCCGCACGGCTGAGATTTGGGAGAGCTTCGTAGCCTTCTTAAGAGGGTGTATTGCATGCCATTTTGTGAAAAGGATAGTCATAGAATTTGGCGTTCATAGGTGCGGGACAGAACATACGTTTTTGAAACAGCGCAGGCGTAAAAATTATGTTTTTGGTTTATTTTCAAGAAAACTTAACGACTTATGAAAAAACCCAATCGAGGAACCAAAGAAATAACAATGACCTTCGAAGAAAAACAAATTTTTGTTCTATAGACCGCGGGGTTCCTGAGATCTAAACCAAATTAGGTGCATTTCATGTTTTTTTATCGTAATTTTTTAATAAATCGTGTTTTCACAACCAAGGAAAACCTAAGACAAAATGTTGAATTTTTTGTAATTTTGTTTTTTATTACGGGGATCCCGTGTTTATTGAGATCTAGGCCCAGTTTTTTTAACAAATGCACTAGGTTCGAGCCTTAACTAACTAATTAAATCGTCTGCGGATATCTCTAATAATGACTCCTGTTGCTTAATATTCAAACTAGAATTTATGCTCTCGGTCGTGACCGCAATTATCAATATCCGGAAAATACCTTTTCAGTTCGTGGGAGAGCTGAGAAAGATGAAGAACAATTTCAGCCTTTCTGTTTTCGGAATCTTCGGTAAAGTCGTTCGTCATACAAAAGAGGAAAACATTCAAAGAATGTATTGACTTTTATTTTGTCCTGCGCAGCAATACACTGCACGTACCACTTTGGTGATTGTGCGCAAGCATTACACGACCTTATCCCGTCTTCTCCCTTCTATCATAGGACCAACAGACGCACAAATTCATACCACCCATTCCTGGTCGACATACCTCAGTGTCGAACCAAAAAATTCTGCTCTACTTTCATAATATCCACAGCCAAAGAGTGGAATGATCTTCCTGCGTCTGTCTTCCCAGTAGGGTACAATCTTGGAGTCTTCAAATCTAGGGTAAATAAGTTCCTTCTGGAAAAGCGTGCTCCATCTTAGGCTACATCTTCGCTTTCTTAAAGTGAGTTGGTAGCCAAACGCTGATCCATCATCAATAAAAAAAAAAAAAAAAACGTGGAACCTGTTTTTCAAAAATATATAGATTTCGTGACGAAGTTCAACAAACCAACCTAATATCCTGCCTTTTGACAACCAGTGTACTTCACAGTGTCGCAGTAATGAAACATGTTCACTACACTACACATATTGTCTCGGCAAAATAATGCGAAAAGTCTTGATTTTAGCGGACGCACTTTTATGTAACTTATTATTTTAACAACCTCTGAAAGTCCTGTTTTATCTTCTGGTATTTTCTTGGTTGCCAATGATTCTCTGCGCAATGCATACTTTTGACCTCAGGAGCCTCAGAGTCTTCTCGCCACCATTACGTAAATCTGGTCGCGAACCCCCTGCCGACGAATGGCGAACCCCTAGGGGTTCGCGTACCCCACTTTGCGAAACCCTGGTATAACCTGTGGCGAGCCCTACTCACACCGGCGCAATTTTTTTTAATTTGCTAATTTGCTTGCAGAGTACATTTTGTACTAAAACGCATACGTTGACGCACACTGCCGCTATTTTGTCGCCGCGATCGGCGTATCCGAGGCGTTTCCGCGTTTTGCGATTTTGTTTCTTTTAAAGCTGCGATTTGGCTTTTTTTGAAGCTGCGTCTTATGAGCAGCGGCGGGGCGGCGGCGCGAGGAGGGATCGTGGGCGATGGCGGCGGCGCGGCGCCGCCCGGCCGCACCGCCGAAATCGCACATAATATTAAGCCGCTGTGTGTAAGGAATCGAGCTTCAGAAATTCTAATTCTCTTCTCTTGTTCCGTTAGCCGAATCAAAAATTACTTCAAAAACTTGGTGACGAAAATAGCTGAACAGGACCTTCCAAATCTTATACCTATAAACGAGCAATTCTTGTCAGACGCATTTGGGCTAGCATCTCTATATTTCGTTTTAAAATAAACAATAATAGGTATGCATCACACTCACACTATAGTATTATAAATGCGAAAGTTTGTATGGATGTATGGTCCATACAAACATCCATACAGTATGGATGTTTGTTACTTCTTCACGCCAAAACTACTGAACGGATCTGGCTGAAATTACAAAATAGACATAGTCCTAGGTCTGGAATAAAACATAGGCTACTTTTTATCCCATAAATCAGTTCCCGTGGGATGAAAATCATCTTTTATCGTTTCCATAGGAACAACGCGTGCGAAGCCGCAAGGCGCAGCTAGTGAACTATAAACTTGTTGATAAAACTTACCGATTTGTAGACATTACCGGGTACCTACTTTATATTTTTCAGAAAAAAAAATCTACGGCCTTTGGTGTTTTGGAGATTTGGAGGCCGGCGATGTTCCACCACTTGTTCACCGGTTTCAATCGTAAATACTAGTTTTAAAATTTGGTTCTATTTTTAGATTGTTATTGTAAATACTACACAACAAAACAAAGAATGGGTTACGAATTGAAATAATTTGTTTTAATTCGAGAATTATTAGGTATCTAAAGAAAAACTTATAAGATATAATAGGTATCACGTATCACCGATCGCTGCCTTTTATACACTAAACGAGTTTATTTACAACCGACAAGGAATCAACTGCCTTTGGGTCACTTGGTGAATAAGCGGAGTGTCGCCTTTACTGTTTTTGCTCTTTTTTAACCGACTTCAAAATTACCTCAGAACTTTTGACTGGTCCGATCTTAATGATTCTTTCATTCGCTCATTTTAGTTTGGTTTAGTTCTGACATTGGGATCCATGAAAATCCATGAAAACACTAAGTATAAAAATTGTAGTCGGTATATAGTTTTTTAAAACAAAACTAATTATTTCCAAAACAATCAGGTTTTCTTCAAACGCTTCGTGTTTCTGCTTCCGAAGCGTTGAGTAAGGGAGGTTTTCCTCTCTACCCCGACTTTTACTCGCAGAGGCAACTGCCTTTGGGTCACTTGGTGAAGAATCAGTGCGTCGCCTTAGGCCGTCCTCACATGGAGCTACTCAAAAAGAACTAGTTACAAACTCAAATTACTAAGGAGTTACTTGAGCGTCACCGCCCATACATTCTCGCACAGGTTCGCACACGACGCTACTAGTCAAAAACCAGTTAATAACGCGTTAGCAAATGATCACGCGTGACGCGTCGTGCTGGTTGCCGCGCAACTAGTTACCGACTTTTCTTTATTGTTGTGAAAAATGAACGAGCAAAAATTAAACTGACTGAAACCTTGCAACTTGAGTAGCGTCGTGTGCGAGGTACAGTCTTTAACTAGTTTGTAATTACAATAACTGATTAGTTCCGTCAATTTTGAGTAGCTCCATGTGCGGACGGCCTTATATGAACTAAGGGATTTTTCTCTTCTTCATTGGGCTTAAATTTTTGGGGGACAGTATCGCTCACGTCCGTAGGTGTTGACCCCCTGTTACCCCACACGTGTCCTCTGGGTGGTGCTAAGAGCGGTCCCTCTGGTGGTAGGCTTCGGCCGTGGCTTGTCACCACCCTCCGGACTGGGCCAGTCCGTGAAGCAACTCTGTTGTGTTTCGGAATGTGGTCCGGAGTAGCCATCTTTTAGACCTTCGTGATACATCGTCGGCCGCATCTTCGCTTTCCAACAGGTGAGATTGCGTTTTATTCTTGCTTCTGGGCTGGTTTCCGCAACTAGGCCGCAGGTGGACCCTTTTTTGAGATTGCGGTAAAACGAAAGTCTATTTCTGATTTAAAAAAATATTATTTTTTCCCTTTGCTTTGCTGTTTGTCTGTCCTGATCGACATTTTATGACATAACAGCTTAGTTTATCTTATACTGATCGCGTTTAATTGCAACACAGTGAAATCAGACCTAAATCTCTGCATAAAATGGCTACTCTATAAAGTGAGTCTTCAAATGACGCTGCAAATGACTGTTTCTAGTAAATGTCTTAGCACAGCTATCACATTTCAGGTTCCCTTTATTGTGAAAGCTGAAAGAAAAAGAAAAAATATTAAACTCATGATATTCGGAAGTTAGTCCGATTAGGTATTAATTATTGGTGCCGACTACAATGATTCTATACGTTTAAGGTTGTCTGAAAGATACAAGAGATCTAAGAAAGAGATTTCTGGTAAAGATTGCTCTTGAGCAATAAGGCTGCTAATTTTCACGTAGTTTTATGATTCAATTTATGTGTGTATTTAAGTATTTTCTATTCTATTCTTGTCAAAAGGCCATGTATACTTATCTACACTTATCTACATAACAGCTTTATTAAAGGTAGATCTGCTAAACGAAATATCATGTGATTTAGCAAGGAGATCGATAGTAGTCCATAGAAGGAAATAAACAAATTTTTATCAACTAGTACACTGTTTGCCGAGTTCAGAAAGTGGCCAATATCTCTATCTATCTATCTTTATACTATGCCTCTGAAGAAAATCATTGTTTTAAATCTTCAAAATCACCCGAGTAAAAAGATATCGAGAAAATCTCATAGGCTAAGATTCCGTTATGTACAAATTGTTTTATAACACTAATAATTGTATGTTCTTATTTTATTAAGCACTAGCTGCGCCCCGCGGCTTCGCACGCTCTATTCAAGTAGCTATGTCCGTCCCCGGGATACCGTTTACCTCCCTGCCAAATTTCATCAAGATTGGGAACGAAATAAAAACTATCCTATGTCCGTCTCCTGGTTCTAAGCTACCTCCCCGCTAATTTTCAGCCAAAACTGTTCAGCCGTTCTTGAGTTATAAATAGTGTAACTAACACGACTTTCTTTTATAAATAACTAGCTGCGCCCCGCGGCTTCGCACGCGTTGTTCCTATGAAAACATTAAAAGGTGATTTTCATCCCACGGGAACAGATTTATGGGATAAAACGTAGCCTATGTTTTATTCTAGTATTAGAATCACATGTATGCAAAATTTCAGCCAAATCCGTTTAGTAGTTTTGGCGTGAAGAGGTAACAAACATCCATACATCCATCCAAACTCTCGCCTTTATAATATTAGTGTGATATAGATTATTGTAATTTAGAACTACGGGGATGGGCATGCCATGTTCGGCAAACCTCCATGAACTATACCTGCGCATATGATCATGTAAGCCACTATTATAAGTGAATCTCTGGTCGCAGTCAGTGCACTGATAGGGCCTCTCCCCCGTGTGTATGCGAAGGTGCTTCTGAAGACTGTACTTGTTGTTGAACGTCTTGGAGCAGACTTCACAGATGAATGGCCGAAGGGTGGTGTGACTCCTGAAATGATTGGGTTTGTTTAAAAAACTATAAACCGACCTCAATTCGACGACCTCTGTGGCGCGGTGGGCGAAAGTCCGCCTGCAACGCAGGAGGTTGCGGGTTCGATTCCCGCCTCTAGACAAATATTTGTACGATCTGCAGATATTTGTTCAGGGTGTTCAGGATGTTTGCTATGTATAATAAAAAATATCTATCTATGTAGTGTATTGTATTATGTATATCAGTTATCTAGTATTCATAACACAAGCTCTGCTTAGCTTGGGGCTAGATAATGCTGTGTGAATTGTCCAGCATTATTTATTTAATTATTTGATTTTATTACATGGTTTTCATTCGTGGCCACTGCCAGAAGTTGACCAAATTGAAATGTGACCACACGGGAAGCACCAGCTTTCAAATAAAAATAGAATCATCAAAATCGGTTCACCCGGTGGAAAGATCTAGGTAACAAACATAAAAAAATACAGTCGAATTGAGAACCTCTTCCTTTTTTTTGAATTCGGTTAAAAACAAAGTCGCTTTCCACTGTCGTAGATGACCGTTTAACTGCAATGTTTACATATTTTTTTTTTTAAATTTATTTATTTATAAAATACATCACACTATCACCCTCACCCTAATATTATAAATGCGAAAGTTTGTATGGATGGATGTTTGTTACCTCTTCACGCCAACTTACAACAAACTACTGAACAGATCGAGCTGAAATTTTGCATACAGGTTGATAAAAATCACTTTTAAAAGTTTCCATAAGTTACGGAGAGTCCATAAGTTAAGGAACAACGCGTGCGAAGCCGCGGGGCGCAGCTAATTATAAAATAAATAAAAAAGATTTCAATAATACCTACTTTTTATGCAAACTCAGCGAACTAGCCTGAGTGAAAGTCTTCCCACACTCACTACAACCAAAAGGCTTCTCTCCAGTATGTACCCTCATATGCTCCTTCAACTGAAAATTCCTGATGAACCGTCTCCCACAAACTGTGCACAAGTGTGGCTTCACCCCGGAATGGACCAACATGTGGCACTTTAAGCTTTTTATATCAGTAAATGCTTTTGCACAACGGTCACATGTATGTGTGTAGATTTTCTCTTTATGCGATTGCATGTGCTTGAGATAACTGTTTTTAAATGCAAATGTGCGCTCACAGTCCCCACATGCATAGGGTTTATCTTCTGCATGTAGTTTCATGTGTCTGTTGAGGTAGACTTTAAGAGAGAATCCTTTTAAACAATGCTCGCATATAAATGGTTTGCTGATTGTATGTGTTTTGGTGTGGTATCGTAATTTTTCAAGGCTTGGGAAGGATTTGCTGCATTGTGTACAGGGGAATCCTTTGTCATGGTGTTCTATATGTTTTTCTAAATCTTTCTCCTTGTCGAAGTACTCGGGACATTGATAGCATGGGTATTGTTTATTTTTTTTGTCTTCTTCTATATCATTTGATATGAGGTCTTCATCTTCGTCAAATTCAAGTACTAATTCTTGTTTATCTTCTTCCAGATAGGATTCCCACTGTTCTACTGAGTTCTCATTTTCTATAAAGGTTTCTGAATAGGTTTCACTGTTCAACAAGTTTGTATATGATTCTATTCTGTCGGTGGGAGTTTCTTCAAAATGTGCAGTGACATGCCGCTTCAGATTTTCCTTATTGCAAAAAGATTTATCACATGCATCACATTGGAATTGTTCTGTGTGAATTTTAGTTAGTAAGCTTAAATAGCGTTCATGTATGGCATTTGTGTCAGACTGATCTTGACTTTGCAAGTGATCATCTAAATCACTATCTATTGCAAATGATCTTTGGCTTGTAGTGCACAATTTGTTTTCTCTATTTTTCTCTACCATAACAAATTTATCGGCCAATAATTCTTTACTTTCAATTTCAAAACCTGGTATGTCAGCCGTATTGGAATCTATTGATATTGAATGAACATTAACTATGGTACATTTTTCAACCCGTTTAATGTTATGGTTCAGAAATGTTTCAGGAGTAACCTGTAAAAAACAATAAGATCAATCAAATTTTAATCCAATCTATACCTGGATCTATCCAAGATACATTTACTGGGCCTTTCCATTTAATATGAGATTGCTAGTTTGGAGGAATTTGTAACTTAAATCATAAATAGCATTCCTTACAAATTGAGATAAATTGACAAAAAAAAGTACCTCTAAACCTTTTTTCTTAAAATCTCTGAGTATGCTATTTGATTTCCTCGCCAGGTCTGCGAACTCGGAACACTTCTGCAGCTGCCAGTAGCATGCATAGCATATTTTATCTTCACTGATACCAGTACCAATCTGCAAAAAATAACATAACTTTTAACAATGCTAGAATCTGTTCAAACAGAGAGGAGTCGTGGGAATTGAGGTCGCTTGTGCGCCAATTGACAACTTTTGTTGTGTACACAAAACAGCTCTGTCATTGCAGTATGACTAAAAGTGTTAGTTCACTGTAACACCACCTTATCAATGCCGTCAACGTCTTTGGGACACTTCCAACTGGTATTGATATGGATCAGTTGAGCTACCTGTAGATTGTTTGAAACAGTCTGCAGTTAGCTCAATAGTTTAAATTAAAATTCCTGTTCTAATTTATTTATATTATTTGATTGTAATTTTTATTGTCATCAGCAGCAGTCTGTTTATTATTATATACTTCTGAGACTTTAAGTCTCAGAAATACATAAAAATAGTGACTCTTCCTCAGACACTATCTTGTTTTAAAGTTAGGAAATTGTACTTGTACCTATGTCATAATTATGTACGTTGAAACTTTCTAATTTAGAGCTTATCTTTGTTACTTAACTATGTTTAGTAGGACAAACAATGTTGAATTAGCGGTTGGGTCCATTCTCATTCCAATCAATGTATATATTTGTAAAATATTATGGTTTTCTAGAAGTTACTATTCACAACAAAACTCCTCAATCTTTTTATATAATATATATTCGTCATAGTATTTGTGTGTTTTACATAGGTACTTATTATACCATGATGTAGGTACGTGTTTTTGACAAGAGGTGTTCAGTAACTTTCGTCGCTGTTGTGACGAAGATTATTGAATAGTATTCCATTTAAAAAAATATAACTAGCATGAAATTCTATTTCATAAAATAAACGAAACATAAAGGAACAAACCTGTAAATTGGTAAGTTTCTCAAAGATCTGTCGAAGTTTAATATTTCCAATGCCCTGTGTTCTGCGATTCCATGCCAGACACACTTTACACAGTGAAGGACGCATTTTATAGTAGGTACTACAAGATAATTATATTCTTACACGTTATAATACATTCACAACACTAATCAAAAGTATAGAATATCTAGGAAAAATAATGAAAAAGCAAATCAATCGCTTTGTTTTGTTTGTTACTTGGCTTGTTGACCTTTGGTCGATAAATAAGTACTATTTCAACGTGATTCTGATTAGTGTTGCCTCTCAAGGAACCTAAATACTCCAAGGAGGTGCCTCCGCTATGCTAATATTATAATTAATAAATAATCCGTGGCGCTGGCTGCTCATAGAAAGAAAAAAACAAAAGACGTGTGGCACTCGGGGACTGCCGCGGTAAAGCTATTGCAATGCCATCTAGAGGCGAGTTGCTGAACTAAAGAGACAAACGTCAAGGTTTTTTCGTTACGGAATTTCTGGATTCGGTCCCCGCGCTCAAGGCCCGCGATAGAAGCTATGCAATAGCTTAAAAAAGAATCAGAGAATCAGGTAGGTCCGTTTGTTTGATATTTGTGCAGGAATATACGTAAGAGATGGAGCAAAAGTAGTCGCTCGTCCAGACGCAGAAAAGAACAAAGAGAATACAATAACTTCGTAAGAAAAGAAGAAGAAGATTGCTCAAATTAAATGAAGGAAAAATTTGGAAAAGAAAAAATAAGTGCGTGTAATTAATCTACAATATTAGGTATTAAAGGCGTTATATTACAATACTCTGCGTTATATTTTAAATAATACACAATTCCGTGTAAATATCTTACCTCAATAAACATAATGATTTACCTTTTATGTTATGTACCTACCACACAAAGTTCTTAATTTTTTTTTCTTTTCTAGCTATGTTTGACCGTGAAAATGTTTTTGTGGGGTTTCTGGTCACTGTTTTTTGCGTCTTCTTGGTAATACTAGTGTTTGAGAGGCTTGCAAACTCAGTCCTATTAGGTAAGTTCACTGCTGCTGTAAAATACCTAGGTCTTCTCATAACGTAGCTTATCGACCACAGATGTACCTACTGTACTAGGAATGCTAACGCATCTATCGCCTCTGTTGCAGAAGGTGGACATGTGCGACATGCATGTACACTTCTACAGGTAGTAGGTAGGTAGGTACTGTTCATGTATCACATCCCATCATGTAATAATGATGACCTCTCGTTGTACGTCCAGGTCCAAACTGAGGCAAAACTGTGAAAACTTATACAGTAGGTACTTTGTAGCTGTGTGGTGCTGGCTTAGAATTTGCACCACCCCATTCAAATTCACTTTATTTAATCACAAAAATAACATTACAGATAGCTTTATCTAATGCGTTATTAATGGTACGCTACATATATAATACAATTCTGGTAGTAACTACTACTAAATTATACTAAAACACATATAAAAACTAAAATTGTGGTAATATCTAAATAAAATTATACTAACATCATAACGAAAACCAAACATAATAAAAATTAAAAGTAATATAGGACAAACAACAACAAAAATAAAAACAGGAACTTTCATAGACTAAGTATTATCAACAAAAACTAGGGACTTTAAGATAGTGCTGCGGCTCACAACGCAGAGCATCACTATATTTCACTAAAATACAGTAGTGCACTCTCAACCACCTTCCATCCATCCGCGAACACATCAAGCTGAGGATTCTGTTTCAGAAGTATATTAAGGTTTCTCTGTGCGCGACAAATCGGGGACTGCTGACGCGCCACAGTCCTTGGAGGAGTTGGAGCGAATAGAGGGACACGCCCAGGACGGAATCGAACGCAATTTTCGGGTACACATAGTCATCTTCCCGTGGGTGTCGTAAGAGTCGACTAAAGGATATCCTTATATTAGATAGGATAGCCTGCTGCAGAACAAGTCTACCACCAGTGGTGCCATCCAGCAGTGGACCAATACAGGCTGGTAAAGTTGAGGTTGCGGTACTTTGTAAACACCAAATTGTACCAGCAGTTTTACAATAAAAATATTCTGATACCAACTGCAATGTAGGGAGGTACTCAATCTACATAATACCTGTGTCTATGTAGAGGTTTTTAAGCTATTGCATAGCTTCTATCGCGGGCCTTGAGCGCGGTGACCGAATCCAGAAATTCCGTAACGAAAAAACCTCACGCTCCCCACTCCGCCGGGCAAGGAGGTGTGGCTTGAAGGCCGTGCATCGTCTAACGTCGTTTCAGTTCGGCAGTCTTCGACACGGCTTTGTGTGCGTGCGATTAGATGTATTGTACGACTCTACGAAACTCGCACGAATCGAGACGAGCTGCTTCGAAATCGGACGAATACATAAGCAGCTGTTTATGAGAAAGTATAATATAGGTGTATAGGGTCACCACGCTCAAAAAGTGTAACTTGAATTAATATCAAAGAAAAAGCAATACTGCATGAATAAAATAAATAAATAAAATTATAATTGCATAAGTTGATACAATATGCTATGCAAGAGCTTTACCGCGGCAGTCCCCGAGTGCCACACGTCTTTTTTTTGTTTTGACTATCTCTCAGGTTTTGGCGTGTGTGCAAAATTATTCTATGCTAATATATTAATTTTTAATTAGGTACCTACCTACCTATAATTTTATAAAATTTCAGAATTATACTTGCAAGAACATACAAAGGAACATGGCAAGAACAATTATTACAAAATTATGCTTCAAAATAGAGAATGAAATCAAAAGGGTATTACCTACTCGTATGTACCTACTGAAGATACACATCAAATAAATAAAACTTAAATGTCTGTTCAGTGTTCGTATGTTGTGTGAAAGAGCTTTTTAATATAAATAAAACGTTAAGTGCGAGTTAACTGGCGTACCGAGGTTTCCGTTTAATAATAATAATAATAATAATAATGCTGGACAATTCACACAGCATTATCTAGCCCCAAGCTAAGCAGAGCTTGTGTTATGGGTACTAGATAACTGATATACTTATTACAATACACTACATAGATAGATATTTTTTATTATACATAGAAAACATCCAGAACGCCCTGAACAAATATCTGCAGATCGTACACACATTTGTCCCTAATTGTAAGACTATACTTTTTTCTTTATTTTACGATTATGGATCAACCAGACGTATCTTATTACATGTTTTGTGTAAGTCTATTTTGAAAATTTCAAAATGTTCGGACTTATATGGCTATATCTTTTGATTGTTTTGACTTTAGAAGTTTGCTCTTAAATACCTCGCTCCAAGGGCAATTCGATACATCCACGCGTTCTTGTGAAATAAGAGGGTTGACAGATGGACACCAAAGTGATCCTTTAAGGGTTTCTTTTTTCCTTTTGAGGTGTGGAACCCCAAAAATTTAACGCCTACAAATACTGATTGGATTTGATTTTTCGATAGGTTGTGGGTTCCATAGGCCTTATTTAAATGCATAATTTCATTCCATTCCATTAATGATGTTGTGATAATTCACAACATTATTTCGATACGCGGAAATTAATTTTAGGCATTCGACCTTTTCTTAACCCCCATGAAATCCTGTGGGTTCCTTACCAAATCTTATAAATGAAAATAAATACAGTCCCTATGTAGGTAGGCACCTACCTAGGACAACGTAGGTAAGTACCCTTGCAGTAGGTTTCTAGAGCATGTATCTAACCTACTCGGAGCTATACGAAGCTCCCGAATAGCTCCGAGTACGTTAGAATTGTTTCTCGGACGTCGTTATTTCTTATGATCCTAAATTTATTAATATGATAACATTAAAGCCCTCCGCACACAGGCGCTCACAGTCGCACAGAGCGGTGCGGGGTGGCTGGCGGGACGGCCTTCGTTCGCGTGGTCGGTAAGTAGGCGGAGAGGGCGTTTAAAAATGCCGCGTTAGGTGTAAGGAATCATAGAGTTTATAATAGTACTAGCCATAGAGAGACTCTTGGCATGTTCCTCCCAATGCCCAGCGGAGACAGTAGAACCAAATTGACACCTGCAATAGATGGGATGGGCAATTAAGAGCGCTACTATGCGTAAAAAAATGTCGATAAAAATTCAATTCTTGTTCAAAGCGAGCACGTACATGGTAACTATGGTAAGTCTTAAAAAACTATGATTAGTCTCAATAGTTTATCCTTTCAGACTTACAGGCATTCACTAACTATCTATTTATAAAAAAAAACTTAGTTAGCAAAAGCTAGATCAAAGGAAAATCTAAATTAAATTCAAGATAAGGTAACATATCTTTATTTCTATGAATAGCTACAATAGATGAACACATGTCATAAGAAAATACAATTCTATAAATTAAAATAAACATGGAATTAAAGTTTTATTTCTTACTTCTGTGGCTTCAAGATGAAGACTAATGTAGGACGAATAACTTTTAGCTCTTTAGTTTTGTTATTTTATAAAATACCTTACTTAGGAAACATGTCAAAAAATATCGACAACATCCCATAACTAGTCAAATCGGCAGGTTGCGGTGCAGTGGGAAGGGTTCATGTGTTCCCGCGTCCCACCCCTGTTTCACCCCCGTGAAACGAATTTTTATTTAAATATTTTAGGGTAAAAAATTTCTAACAGGTAGTATGTGATTCGATAGATTAATTAAATCCTCGTCCCTATCATTTTATAACACAGATTTAGGGCACATTTAGCCATTTCTCAGCCACAAAAATAAATCTGTACTAACGACTGTTATTACTGGACGGGGCACATTAGCAGGATAAATCCCGACAGGTGGGCTAGTGTCGCAACACCCTGGGTCCCGGAAGGAAATCGCGGGAGAGGTCGGCCACGAAAGCGCCGGCGAGACGATCTTAACGCCTTCCTCGGAGATTGGTGGGAGATCGCGCGTGACCGCACCAACTGGAAAGATTTGGGGGAGGCCTTTGCCCAGCAGTGGGACGAAACAGGCTAATAAAAAAATAAATAACGACTGTTCTCACAGCTGGTTCTCACATGAATAATTGACAAATCGATGATGTTCACACTTTGTTCACACTTGTGACCGTGCGATCAAAGGGTGAACTATAATAGTGCTCTATTTTACTATGATATCTCTATGTAAGGAATCGTGCTAGAAAACAGCTGAAATCGTGCTACACAGGATGTGCTAATTATTTAGCGTCTGTGTGCGGAAGGCTTAATACCTAACGCTTCGAACGAAACTACCCGTTATTTTCAACTTCAACTTCTTTTGTGAGGATCTGACATGAAACCTAAACCGAGAATTGGGGTACGTTCCAATTCAAGCTTAAAGCGCTAACGCACTGCACGAGCTATGCGCGCACGAAGCCCCGTTCCGATTCATCTGAGCGCGTTGGTGCGCGTTGGCGCGATTAATGAAACGAAACGCTCAGACAGCACTCACAAAGAAGTTGAAGGAACGCACGAACTGCCTTGTCTCGAAAGGTGAGGCAGTTCATGCGCTCCCGTGCGCTCGAGGGGCGTGGCGAAGTGGGCGTTGCCGTGCGCTCTGTCAGCGCGCTGAAAGTTAAAAAGAAACGACTTCATGCGCGCGTCAGCGCATTAAGCGTGAATCGGAACGTAGCCTTGGTGTGGCAAGTTACTGAAGTTACGTCAAAATAGCACGAGTTGAGTTTTGCTTTGTGTTGGAAAATAATCAATAAATATTTTTACACGATTCCTTGTAAATAATCTTACAAAATACAGTAAAAGATCAATGGTAAAAATAGAAAAGATTCTTTTAAAATGGCCACTCCAATTTGTAGTTTTTGCCTGGCTGCAAAGCGCAAAATGATATATATTGACAACATCGAGTTGCGAAGAATATTTTTAAAACTAATTAGTATCGAGGCAGTAATTGAGGTATGAACGAAGGTAGAGAAGAATATTCATTTTCATCGTTGCATTAGACTTAGTCTCATCTCATCTTTTGTTTTAGCTCACTCTAATGTACCTTCTTCCCTAAATCAGACAAACTGGAGGTACCTACCTAGTAGTTGCTTAGGTCATAAGAATCTTAAAGAATCTCCTAAGTTTTCATCATACTAACTGCGTTACTATTGGGCTTACAGATGTAGGAGATATTCCTACATCCCTGTGCTTTCTTGAAATGCCTGGTAGTGGTATAACGCAGACATATAGCAGTAAAAAGGTAGTATATTATTATTTGTTACTAGCATGCCCGGGGGATTAAAGTAGCCTTTGTTTTAATCCAGGATACACATTATCTTGGTACCTAATTGAATCCCAATAAAAGAACTGAAGGTACCATTTAAAACAGCTAGAGGCAGTCTCAGAGTAGCTTGTTCACCATCTAACACCAACATTGCCCATCATTTCCTAAGTAACCAAGTAGTAAGTTGTAACAGCTCCCTTGATGAGCAGCTTCAAAAGCAGACTCGACCAATGAAAAATTCAGAAAAATGCACTATGATATAGATATACCAGATTTCAGCTGCTCAACTATTATCCAATAATAATAAATCTGCTGTTTCAGTGTAAAGCTGTCACAAATAACAAGTTACACAAATGTTCACATTCATAATATTGTGGTGTGATGCTCAGACATCTCAGAAAGCTGATGCATGAATGTAGCCACTGGATTGTAGAAACCTGGTTGTAGCATAGCTACAACACTTACGAAATGGCTACATCCTTTAGCTAAATCTTTACTGATTAAGAAATCAAATAATATCCGAAAATATTACAACTTCAATGGGACTTAAACTTAGCTTAATAACCACTACACCATAAAGTCAAGTGTTATATATGTCGAAAATCTCTGGGCCTTCTTTACTGATAGTTGAACATCAATGTAGATTCTGTTGTTTCAATGAGCTAAAATGTACCCACCTTTGTGAAATTTGCACAAACTTCGAGGCAGAACGTAGTACAATTAACTATAATAATTATATAAGACCTACCCCCAGTTTCTCGAACGCTTGTCACATTGAATGGATAGTCAACGGCTTGTTATATACGCACTACGGAATCTCACAGCATGAATTTTAATCTCGCTGAATATAACCTTACTTAACTTAACTTACATGTACGACGAATAAAATTCCTTGCTATTTTAGCTACCTACAACTTTATAGTGCTCCAAACATTTATATTTTTCCGCTAGTGAACTTCCAAATTCTGCAAAAAAAACCACGCGAGTAATAAAAGCAGTGCGTGTACAGCCTGACAAATTGTCAACAATTTGTCAAAATAATAAGCGTTCGAGAAACCGGCTGCTAGTCTTACATTTCATCAAATAAAGTATTGACAACGGTGCTATAGTCCGTAAAAAGTCCCAGAGTTTTCGGGTCGATGGCTATCCAACATCGTGGTCTAGCGGTTATGACATCCCCGTACGGGTAAGGGTAGGAGGTTCGATTCCCATCACACCATAAATTTATGACATATTATTTGATTTCTTGAAAATGTATCTAAAGATTTCAAGTCAAAGCCCATAATTGACCTCTCCACAGTCCCATCAGATTATAAGAGTGAGGGAATAAAAAGTGCACATGTGTTTATCAAACACTTGTGCACTATAGTATGTTCTGATGAAACTGGTTGAAATTATGTTAGGAAGAGATCATTATTCTGTGATTGTTTTCAGCCTAATTTAAGTCTCTTGGTATGTCCCGATGGAACTGGTTGAATTAGGCTAGGAAGAGATCATCATTCTGTGATTCTTTTCAGCCTAATCTAAGTCTCTTAGTCGGTTAACTCACTGCCACGCACCACGCTGCATGTTGCGTGTCGACGCACCTACGCTCGTACTTGCGGGAGTGCAGTACTACATCATCGTGCGGGTTATTTAAGCATTCACGCGCGTAGTTACGTTTTGTGGATTCACGACAGCTCTCACGTTTTCGTCGTGAAATGTTTTTTTACTCAACAATTTATTGATTGTGATTGTTTTCAGCCCAATCTAAGTCTCTTAGAGTACCTATGTCCCAATGAAATTGGTTGAAATTAGGCTAGGCTCATCATTCTGTGATTGTTTTCAGCCCAATCTAAGGCCCGTATTATGAAAGCTTGCTCAGTCATCATTCTATGCTTGAGCAACGCTTTTCTATGGCATAAACGTCACTCAAGAATAGCTCTATGACTAAGCAAGCTTTTATAATACGGGCCTAAGTCTCTTAGAGTATGTACCGATGAAACTGGTTAAAATTAGTGGGAGATCATCATTCTGTGATTGTTTTCAGCCCAATCTAAGTCTCTTAGGCCCGTATTATGAAAGCTTGCTCAGTCTTCGATCTAAGCTTGAGCAACGCTTTCCTATGACATAAACGTCACTCAAGCATAGCTCTATGACTGAGCAAGCTTTCATAATACGGGCCTTAGGGTATGCCCCGATGAAACTGGTTGAAATTAGTAGATCATTATTCTGTGATTGTTTTCAGCCTCATCTAAGGCCCGTATTATGAAAGTCTGCTCGGTTATCGAACTATGCTTGAGTAACGCTATTCTATGGCACAAACGTCACTCAAGTATAGACCTGTGACTGAGCAAGCTTTCATAATACGGGCAGTCTCTTAGACTTTAGAGTATCTCCCGATGAAATAGGCTCATCATTCTGTGATTGTTTTCAGCCCAATCTAAGTCTGTTAGAGTTCAGTCTGCCGCAGAGCATGTGCTACGTGTGTTATTGGAAGCTGCAGCGGTGCCGCAGGTTCGTGCACATGGCGCACCGGTCAAACAACGTGCTGCAAGACATCGCCAGCATTGGCCTGGAGGTAAGACATATATCTTATACCTTTAAATGAGCAATTCTTGTATAAATGTGTATATATTATCCGCATCTCGGAAACGGCTTCAACGATTTTCATGAAATTTTGCTTAATTGTGTTTGCAATAATTAGATTTATCGTAATCATTGACTCTTCCTGACATCTATTGGCGAATAGTACTACTATAATTTCAAATACGCACAATTTACCAAAAAATGTTTCGAGGCGGGAATCGAACCCGCAACCTCCTGCGTCGCAGGCGCGAAAATGTTACCGCGCGACGCGCGACAGAGGTCGTCGAATATATATATGTAGGCTAGCAGCGCCTCGCGGTTTCACCCGCGTAGTTCCCGTTCCCGTGGGAATTCCGGGATAAAATATAGCCTATGTCACTCCCTGAAAAGTAAGCTGTTTAAAAATTAAAGTTTCTTTCAAATCGGTAGTTCAATAATATAGATAATGTTATTAACCGACTTCAAAAAAAAGGAGGTGGTTCCTAAGTCGACTGTTTTTTTATGTTTGTTACCTCGACACTTTTGACTGAGTGGTCCGATTTTCATGATTCTTTTTTTCTTTGAAAGCTGGTGCTTCCCGTGTGGTCCCATTTTAATTTCGTCCAGCACTGAAAATAGGATCCATATTATTGAAGTCGGTTAGTCGGTTAGTCGGTATAGTTTTTTTTTAAATAAAATCAATTACTTATTACAGGCAACAGAAGAAACCTTGAAATTATTAAACATAAAAACTACACAAAATCTGACTGTACACACAAATATAGCATTTATGGACCAGAGTACTGAAGGTCACGTCAAACATATTTCTGTGAAGGAGGAATCTGTTGAAAAAGATAATGATGGTGTTTTTACTGGTGAAAATAATGACGAATATATTCCCAGCCATGAAGAACTGAATGATGTTGCGAAAACCGAAGATTTACCCAACCAGGCTGGTGATGAAGACACAAAACTTCTTATTGAAGATGTTAACAGTTACGTTTACTGCGAAATAAACAATACAACACCAGAGAAAGTAAAAAAGAAACAAACATGCAAATATTGCAATAAAACCTATAAAAAAAGCGATTCAAAGAAACATAAATGCTTAAAATCTAAAAAGAGAAAACCAAAGAACGCTCTTCCAGAGAATATAACAAAGAAAGTTAAAAGCAAAACCGAACATGAGGACTTAACTTGTGATTTATGTAATAGAACATTCAGCGACAAATATGTATTAAGAAAGCATATTAGAATACATTCCGGCGATAAACCGCATGTATGCAACAAATGTGACAAAGCTTTTCTCCTCCCATCATATTTAAAAGATCACATTCTACGAACACACTCAGAGAACAAAGAATTCGCGTGCTCAGAATGCCCTAAGAACTTCTCTATTAAAAACACATTATTAAAACACATAAAAAGAATTCACAGCGGTAAGACCCACACATGTGATCGCTGCGCTCGCGCCTTTAACAACAACAGCGACTTAAAGTCGCATATGGTCGTCCACAGCAACGAACGACCACACGTCTGTGCCAGCTGTGGGAAAGCGTTTAAGAGGAAGAATCAACTAAATGAGCATATTAAGATACACAGTGATCAAAAGCCTAAAAAGACAGAGTTGTTTAAATGCAAATATTGTAGCAAACAATATACTTTGAGAGCAAGTTTGTTTAACCACATTAAGACGCATACAGGGATGCTGTATACGTGTGATAGGTATGTAATTATTGTTTTATTTTAAACCCAAAAATTTTTGAAATCGTTTCGTTTCACACAAACCACCAAATCAACAAATATCCTTGGTAATATAAAAAAAATAGTCAGGTTGATAAGGTAAAGTTTGGGGGACATTACCCCCCATGAGGTAAACGCTAAGGCGTTTGCCAGGGGGAGGCCTGCGTCCAGCAGTGGACCGATACAGGCTGTTGATGTTGAGGTTGAGGTAGTGTAGTGTTTAATAAATCATTTTCTTCTCTTCTTCTCTTCTTCTCTTCTTCTCTTCTTCTCTTCGTCTCTTCTTCTCTTCTTCTCTTCGTCTCTTCGTCTCTTCTTCCCTTCTTCTCTTCTTCTCTTCTTCTCTTCTTCTCTTCTTCTCTTCTTCTCTTCTTCTCTTCTTCTCTTCTTCTCTTCTTCTCTTCTTCTCTTCTTCTCTTCTTCTCTTCTTCTCTTCTTCTCTTCTTCTCTTCTTCTCTTCTCTTCTTCTCTTCTTCTCTTCTTCTTGTTCTCAGATGTGCAGTGTCGTGCCGCGACCGCAGCACGCTGAAGGTCCACATGCTCGTGCACTCGGACGCGCGCCCGCACGCGTGCCGGACGTGCGGGCGCGCGTTCAAGCGCAAGGGGCAGCTCAACGAGCACGCCAAGGTGCATTCGGGCGCGCGCCCGCACGCCTGCGACCAGTGTGATAAAACCTTCACTCAGAAGGGGTCGCTCAACTTTCATAAGAGGTGCGTCAATCTATACTAATATTATAAATAGAAAAGATTTGATTGTTCGTTTATTCGTATTGAATAGGCTGCAAAACTATTGAACTCATAAAAAAACACCATTAAAAAGCTTACTTTTCAGGGAGTGACATAGGCTATATTTTATCCCAAAATTCCCACGGGAACGGGAACTACGCGGGTGAAACGCGAGGCGCTGCTAGTATAATATAATAGTATAATATGTGATTTAATATATTCCAGAGTGCACAGCGGCCAGCGGCCTTACATCTGCGAGGTCTGCGGGAAGACATTCGATAACAAGTATAACATGGTCAAACATCTGAGAATCCACACCGGAGAGAGGCCCTACCACTGTGAGAGGTAAGGACAGGGTGATTAATATAATAATAGGGTATATGCATGTTTTTAAACTGTATATTTAGCTTAATACCTAACCGAAAAAAATATAACACCCACAAAATTATTAGTTTTTGAGGTAAAATACCAAAATTAATTAATTAATTAACTGCTCTCAGTTTCGGGTGATAAAAACGCTGTCATGTTAGCCATTGCATTTTATTTATTTATTTATTTATTTTTATTTGTTAGGGAAACATACAGTTATTATAAACTAAACAAAAAAAAATACTTAAATAACACTTAAACCAGCAAAGTTTCCACCATTAAATATCACATATCACAATAACAAGACACAGACAGTACAGAGCTCATAAAATGCAACTGAATTTATGAGACAATATTAACGAAAAAAGAACTAACAAGAAAACATAACAAAAAATACATAATAATATAAATGATGATAAAAGGCAAACAAATAAACAATAACATTAATGGTTGGCAATGCTTAACATTACATTCTTCCGGAATTTGTGCAATGAAGAATAGAAAATATCAATGTCACAAAAGGTATCATTGAATTTATCACAGGCTCTTGAAAGGAACATATTTTTTTTGTAATTAGTATTAGACGGGGGCGTCCAAAACGTTTTCTTTTTACGAGAGGATATGCGAGGACAATAGAAATAAACATTTTGGAGCAAAAAAGGGGACTCAATAATGTTGGTCAAGATTTTAAATAATAAGATTTGATCTTTTACGCTACGACGGTCTTCAAGACTCAAAATGCACTGTTTATGACGTCATGTCAAGTCAAGATAACAGATACAAGTACAAGTGTGTCGTCACGGTTCAGCTAACAATAACGTTTCGTTAAGAAATTTTGCGGTTGAGTTTTAAAATATCCACTTTTCAATTATTAAATTTCGTTTTTTTGAAGGGCATTGTTTTTGACCGACTTAGAAAATGATAGATTTCTTTATTTATGTTTGTTACCTTAGAACTTTTGACTACCCGATCCAATTTTCATGATTCTTTTTTTATATGAACACTGGTGTTTCCCGTGTTATCCCATTTTAATTTGGTTCAGTTCTGACAGTGGGATCCATGAAAATCCATGAAAAAACAAAAAAAAATAAGTTTTATAGTTTTTCGATTTATAGTTTTTTAAAACAAAATTAATTATGTTATATATAAGACAGCTGTGGATTTTATGTAATAAATAAAATATAATTCCAGTTGCGAGCTCAGCTTCACGCACTCGAGTACGCTCAACGACCACACGCGCAAGTACCACGACGGGGAGAAGCTCTCCTGTGACGAGTGCTACAAGAGCTTCGTGCACAAGAGCACGTTGAAGAAACATATGAAGATACATGCCAGAGAGAAATCATTGTAATAGGCTATACGACATAGGCTTCCGCTATTACTAGTGCAGTTATTACGTGAGTTCTACTCGAGCTTAGCATCACTGGGCCCGTATTATAAAAGCTTCCCCAAGCTATCAACGCTGATTTCTAAGGTCCGTATTATGAAAGCTTTCTCAAGTATTACTTGTGCAGTCATTATGTGAGTTCTACTCGAGCTTAGCATCACTGGGCTCGTATTATAAAAGCCTTCTCAAGCATTACTTGTGCAGTCATTACGTGAGTTCTAAGGCCCGTATTATGAAAGCTTCCCCAAGTATTATTTGTCCAGTCATTACGTGAGTTCTACTCAAGCTTAGCATCACTGCTAGGCCCGTATTATGAAAGCTTCCTCAAGCATTGATTGTGCAGTCATTACGTGAGTTCAACTCGAGCTTAGCATCACTGGGCCCGTATTATAAAAGCTTCCTCAAGCATTGATTGTGCAGTCATTACGTGAGTTCTACTCAAGCTTAGCATCACTGCTAGGCCCGTATTATGAAAGCTTCCTCAAGCATTGATTGTGCAGTCATTACGTGAGTTCAACTCGAGCTTAGCATCACTGGGCCCGTATTATAAAAGCTTCCTCAAGCATTGATTGTGCAGTCATTACGTGAGTTCTACTCAAGCTTAGCATCACTGCTAGGGCCGTATTATGAAAGCTTCCTCAAGCATTGATTGTGCAGTCATTACGTGAGTTCAACTCGAGCTTAGCATCACTGGGCCCGTATTATAAAAGCTTCCTCAAGCATTGATTGTGCAGTCATTACGTGAGTTCTACTCAAGCTTAGCATCACTGCTAGGCCCGTATTATGAAAGCTTCCTCAAGCATTGATTGTGCAGTCATTACGTGAGTTCAACTCGAGCTTAGCATCACTGGGCCCGTATTATAAAAGCTTCCTCAAGCATTGATTGTGCAGTCATTATGTGAGTTCTACTCAAGCTTAGCATCACTGCTAGGCCCGTATTATGAAAGCTTCCCCAAGCATTACTACTCAAAACCATACATTAGCATCACCCAAGTATAGATCGATGACTGAGCATGCTTTCATAATACAGGCCCTAGACACTGAATAAAATCTAATTATACCGTCAGTTAGATTAATAAAATAATGATGGACAACTCGTTAACAGCGTTATCTAGCCCCAAGCTAAGCAGAGCTTGTGTTATAGGTACTAGGTAACTGATATACATAATACAAGACATTACAAAGATACATATTTTTTATTATACATAGAAAATATCTAGAATGCCCTTAACAAATATCTGCAAGTCGTACACACATTTGTCCCGAGGCGGGAATCGATTGTTTTTGTCGTCTAGCCTATTATAATGCTTTACAATCCATCTAGCCCCAAGCTGCGCAGAGCTTGTGTACTATGGGTACTAGATACTCAATCAGTAGCTAAATGTAAATAATGTTATAAAGTTTTCGATTATGAAATGTAAATAAAATTTTATCTAAGCATTAGAATCCCTGCGTATTTTCTTATTTTCAATTATATCTCAGCATTAGAATCACGCCGTATTATCTTTTTGACGTGATAACGTCTATTAAATCGATGAACATGGGTAGTATATTCAAAAGTGTCACGTTGTTGATGTTGTCATGACGACTGAAGCACTGAACATTAAAGGTCGATTCACACATATCAGTGAACCCACAGTTCCGGCACAGTACCGTTACAGTTCCATATCCGTGCTACAGTGGTGCGTCAGTGCTTCAATTCACACATATCAGGTACAGTACAGTTCTCTGCGGGTCTTCGTGCACGACGTTCCCTTCAGACTAGCGTTGACGTCGATTGTTTTGATGGCACTCATCAATAACACAGAATTAGCTATGATAGCCGTTGCTTTATACGAAGAAGAAGAAGAGAAACGAGGAAAAAAAAAGAAAATGGGCAGCGCGGTCAGTGATCCGTGATAAAATATCGTCGTCGCCGTTCACGTCCGTGATGGCCGGTGCCGGCACTGACACTGACGGTACTGAGACGACACTGACACTGACAAGTGTGAATACATCCATATAGAATGTTTGAAAGAATAATTATCACTGATGCGGTACTGTGCCGGAACTGTGGGTTCACTGACGTGTGAATCGACCTTAAAGTTCTTATTTAGTCTAATAGATAGCGTTGATAGCTAGCTAACATCAGAATGGCAAAACAGTATTATAAACTACGAGGTAAGATTTTCAATAGATCAAGTAAATGATGTTATCATTATCACGTAAAATTATCGTTCCTAAACCGACTTTAGGGACAACCATTTTTTTTAATTCTATCTTAGCATTAGTGAAACACTATAGTTTTTCTAGTGACCTGCCTATGATGGAGAGTGGCTAGTCCCAACGGAAAAACAGAGATAATGCTTACGATTTTATTATGTCTAGGTCACAGTTGGGTTCGTTGTTTCCGAATATCACGTTACTTAAAAAATATTGCCACTGGCCTTAGCTGGAGCGGGGTCCGACGCAGTAGGACGACAAGTAGATACAGGTATGGACGGGCAGCAACAGTAGTGCACTCGAAATCCTGCCGGATGTTGGTGAATTTCGCCGGATGTTGGTGGCGAGCTTGTCGGGAACGGATGGCGTCGGTGCTGCCGTGCCGTAGAGGGGCCGACGGGGTAGTGCAGATGGTAGACGGTGATCCCTTCCGGATATCCGCAACCCGTAGAATAGAACCCTGGAATCCACGTCCAGACACTTTAGATTTGCCCGGTTTTACACTATGACTGCAGCATCCTCGACTCAAAGCGTAAGCGCAATGGCAAACAAGCATTTGCAGTGATCGATGATGAGGCAGTCATACAAATGGATACTTATGCTAAAGAAAATGGAAGTTAATTAACGGTTACTCACCTCACTAAATCGATTCGATTGTGAGATAAGTATCCGAGTCAAGGTAAGAATTTACATGAGTAGGTATCTAAACAATAGAAGATGAATGATTAGAATGACAGGACAGAATGATTTGGCAATATACCAATATCAAAGACAGACAGAATTAAGGAATTGAAATTGCAGTAAGTATTTACTAAAAGGCAGACAAGTATTTGTACGATGAATGATATTGATCCATGAAGCTGATCTATAAATTAATAATGATGACAAATTGAAGTTATTTAGTTAATTAAATAGCATTCATGGCACAAAAGCGGTTAGATAGGTCATTGACCGTTACCGTTATTTCGACATACCTGGCTCACAACTTCTAGCACTAAGTACACACTAAATACAATAATGCAACACTCACCCGATATGGGGTTCACTGGGATATTAGTTTAACTATATATATTTCGTGGAAGTTTAAATAAAAGTAAATAAATGGACAGAAACGAAAACAGTTCGCCGTCCGCAAGAAGGTTGCAAGTCACCTCTCCTCGAGTCAGAGACAAGCCAGTGACGCATAGGAACAGTGCCGCCAACATATCGATCGCGCTCTGAAGTTGGACACGGCGAGGGGCGCGAAGGTTTGAATTATGAAGCACGAACGGAATCGTTACATTAGGACCACAGTTTTTTTGTATTTAACGATAGCAATCTTTACCTCGCGCCGCTATCTACTCATAGGATGACAAAGATGAAAACAAAAGTAAGCATGAGGAGTGTTAAACATTTTTATTTACTTATGTTCTTATATAAAACAGGGCTTAAGTTCAACTAAGAACGTGTCTCTGTCTTAGAGCAAGCGAAGGTTAACGAACGCACGCGAAAGAACCAAGGTGTGAACGCCAATCCGAAGGCAAGCAAGCCCAAACAAGGGCCTTCGTTCGCCTTCGACCGTTCTTTAACGGCTGTCGCTACATCATAGAAACGAACGTCGCATCCCACTCGTTGGCATTCGCATCTCCCGCTCGCTTGGTCTGTGCCCACCATTACCTACCCGTGCTTGCTGCAACCGAGGTAAGTACTTTAGTTTAATTTATTGACTAAAACACTAGGTACAGCAATGCCCTCGTTTTTATTCACTATTAACTGCGCCCCGCGGCTTCGCACGCGTTGATCCAATGGAAACGTTTAAAGGTGATTTCTATCCCACGAGAAGTGATTTATGGGATCAAAGTAGCCTATGTTTGATTCTAGGTTTAGGATTACCTGTATGCAAAATTCGATCCGTTCAGTAGTTTTGGCGTGAAGAGGTAACAAACATCCTTCCATACTTTCGCATTTATAATATTAGTGTAACTAGCAGTGCCTCGCGGTTTCACCCGCATACTTCCCGTTCCCGTGGTAGTTCCGTTACAAAATATAGCCTATTGTCACTCACTGAAAAGTAAGCTTTTTAATGATTTCTTAAATCGGTCCAGTACTTTCGGAGCCTATTCAATACAAACAAACAAACAATCAAATCTTTCCTCTTTATAATATTGCACAAGATTGGAAATGTACCTAACTGTGAGTGGGTGTTTTGTAATAAAGACCAATTGTTGAGTAAGCGCTTGGAGAACGTATCACATCACATCTATGGTTTATCCATTTTGAATGAAGCATGTTAGTAAACAAACTACGAAACAAATAACAAATCTCACTTGCTTGGCGTCGAGTTTCAGATTTAATTGTAAGCAATTTTTATTGAAGGGAGGATCTAAAATCGACAAGTAATGTAAATTACGTATAAAAGGACGCGCCAACAAAGTGAATTTTAGGTTAAGTATGGTTTGTTAACTAACATGCTTCATTCAAAATGAACACGGTATAGTTACCTACAGATTCTACTTTGATTTATGGCGGGATATACGGACTGCACGTCTAAAATACAAGGACATCGAGTAGCTGACTGCAAGGCCAACTGCACCTGTCGCCTGCAGTCGACGACAGTTTATGGCTGCAGTTGGCTTCCAGTTCATGTATTTTAGAGTTAATCAGTAGATTTCGTGTAGGTATAAGAGCACTAAGAGCAATTTATAGGGTGATCCATTCTTTCCCTACTTTACGTTAGTTTTCTTTCTAATCTTAAATCGAAAACCGCGCAATGACGACGTTACTTGGGTTTCCTTCTGAAATTTACCATGTTTACCTTTGTCACAAACCAGAGACTTGTTTTGTGGATGTTTTTCAAGAGACTTATCTTTAGCATGTTTTTCGAGAGACTTTGTCTGCGTGTTTTTCCAAAGCCAGGAGGATTTGTTCACCACTTATTGACGTGCTGGCGTCGTGAGCAACATTATATAGCAGTGGACTGGTTTTGGCTTGCGTTAGCAAGAGTCCTGTCGCCTTCTCCTTGGTTAACTGACGCTTTGATTAGGGTTGGCTGTTTTCTTCGGTCAGAGATGACCAGTTCCGGGCTTTGACCTTGTTTGGGCGGAGGGTTGTGTAGACCTTTCCTAGCCGCAAGGTGGTTTTTTCCTTTGCTGACTGACGTAATGTATTTGGTATATTTCTGAAGAATTCCTTTTCTTTGGCATTCGTTACCTAGCGACCGCTGTTGAGCTCGGTTAGTCAGAAACTTATTTTTATTTTCGGTTGTCGTTGTGATCATTTCAGTTTGGATAGAAATCTCTTTACTTTGGCCTAGCATTGGAAACTGCTTTCCATCTTTACCTATAGACGTGTTGGATTTAGTGTCCTTTATGATGATATCTTTACTTTGAACTTGGTTCGGCAGCGGCAGGTTTTGACCTTCATCAGCCATAAACTTTACTTTGTTACCGGTTTTGGTTGTGATAACTTCTGTTTTCATAGAAATATCTTGACTTTGACCTTGGATTGGGAGCTGCTTTCCATCTTCACCTATAGACGTGTTGATTTTTGTGTTCTTATCTGTGCTTTGACCTTGAATAGCCAGGGACTGGTTTTCATCTTGTTTAGCCAAACACTGGTTCTTACCTTGGTCAATCGATATACTTATTTCGGTTGGCTTCTGTAATTGTATGAACTTGTTTGTTCGGCTTTGGGAAGTAGTCAGAGACTGGTTTTTGTCTTGGTAATCCGGACACATATGTTCAGATGGGTAATTTGGAGTATTGTTTTCTATGTGCTCTTGAGTTATTCTTCCCCCTTGACCTTCGTCAGCTGGAGACTTTAGATCTTCATCTTGGTTATTTGGCATGTCGCTTTCGGGTTGCTTTTGAATATTGTCTTCACTTTGACCTTTGTTAACCAGATGCTGGTTTTGGTCGTTGCTGAGTGATCTAAGATGCTTTTCTATGGTCTGTTTACTTCGACCCTGGTTAATCATAGACGGATTCAGCCCATTGCGAAGCATATGTTGATAAATCACTTTGTCAATCAACAGTTTGATATTCTCGAATATGAATCGTAGCCCGCATTCGTTAATGGCTCCACACCTATCGAACATCGTGCTGTCATACTTAAGATTTCTGTTTGAGTCCAATATATACGCGTGTATATTAAAAGGCGTTTCATTTCTTGTCAGTTCACGGTATAAAAGATTATTAAAATTCTCCACCTTCCAGTTATAAAAAGTCATATTCTTTCCACATTTATACGTTGGTAGGCATATTATTGTATTGGTATATGATATTGCTTGCAGAATGTCTTTGATTTCACGGACGCTATCAATGTAGTCTGATGTAGAAGATGCAACGAAGTCTTTTTCTCCTATCAATACAATGCAGAAGTCTTTGAGGCTGAAATCAAATATCTTGTTCTCGAGTCCTCCAAATAACATCACCGCGCTTATGCATTTTGGTTCGATGTAATAGCGAATACTATAATTTGTTAGTGCCCGCTCTGCGATTTCTATAGTGTTTTTATTTGTGCTTAATAAACAGATATTTCCCAATATTTAGTTCATCATGAGTGATAGTCACGATTATTATTGTTACAGTCTTTCTCTCTTCTTCGAATCTCAGTGCATCTTCTTTTTCTCTTTTTGCCTCATTCTTTTCATGGTTTGTTATTAATACCTATCATTTTGGTCTTGTGTTCTGCATTATATTTTGTAGCTCTATATTTTTGTTGTTGTTGTTGTTGTTTGTAAGCAATAGAGTGTAAAACCCGCGTAGTTATTGTATTCTCTTTGAAACCCGCTTAGATGAGGACCTTCCCTTGAATCGCACCGCTCATACTTTGCTTTTCATTTTCTCAGCAGCCGGTACATTAGGTAGGTAGGTACCTAACTACCCACACCTACGTAATTATTATTGTTGATATTTTTGGTTCTATTTGCAATTATTACTTTAGTATATACCGAGTCAACTACCTTTTATACCAGATTTACTCAAAATAGAACTAAGTGACCTTGATATTTATTAGTTTTATACATTTTCTTCGTACTTTAATCGATTTTATCAATGAATATCATTTCATCTAATTGCATCTTGGCTAGAAATACAAATAAAACATTTTAGTAGAGCGCTTTGGGCTTGATCATCATTTAGATAATTAGTGAGGAGGGTTTTAACGAAAATCGTAGAAATTTATCATAATTATTGTTTTGTTTTGAACGTTTTTTAAATAAATTTTACACAAATTACTGACAAAGAGAATACAATAACTTACTGACGCGCTATTTTCACGTAACATACGAAGTTATTGCGTAACATTTCTTAAAAGGTCATAGAGAAAAAATATGTAGGTACACCACAGAAATATAAAGACTCAGGCACACGGCGGAGCCCTGAATGCTATAAATTTCAATAACAACGAGCATTCTTTTCATTGATCGGTCTAAGATGGTCCTCGTTGTTTGCTAACCGCCATCATAGCTCCCCATCCGGAAAGACCACTCGACAGTTGTCAATATTGATTGAACGTCGTATCCGTTTCATAAAGATTGTCTGTTACATTCAGAACCTCTTCAGAACCGTTGATTTGGACGAACAGAACCATAAACACCCAAATATTGCAAAGGCTTACTGCAAAGAGGTTAATCAGCCTTAGAATTGTCTATCATACAACCTCTATAGGCTACCTAGAATACAGGCCTCGTCTACACGGCCAATGCCTGACAATGCGTCAGTCCACGGACGCCATAGGGTAACTAATACAGCTTTTGGCCACCACGCCAGCAGACGTATCAGAACGGACACAGTTGGCCGACCTTACGATACTTAGATTACATCCGGTTGATCCAAAATAATTTCCCCTTGCCCTTCGACAGGCGCAAGGTCGATTCAAGACGGTGGTTTCTCTTCCATCTTGAGTCTCACATATGAGTAATCTGGATTCGCTTGAAGCAGCTCCACTTCTTCCACCACAGGCTGATGCTTATTAGAACGGTCAAAACAGCGCATGAGGACTTGCCCCGAATTGGTTAGCCATGTTGGAATACTGTGACCATTCATTGATCTTTGCGGATGTGTGAACAGGCTCATGTGGCGTGCAGTTAGTAGCTGTGCATAAGAGCGATCTAATCTAGTGGAGAGCCACATTAAGTACATGCTCCCAATTTTCTATAGGCATGTTGAGCGAACGCAGAGAGAGCTGTACTGTTTTCCATAGCGTGGAATTCAATTTCTCGACTTGGCCGTTGCCTTGAGGATTGTAGGCCGTAGTTCTGCTAGTCGCAATGCCACGTGAATGTAGAAACTAATATCATATCTGTATGGTGCCAGTTCCAGCCGCCATCTCTGGATCTTCTCATTTTTAATTTTACTTGTATGTTTTGCAACAAACATGAAGGAAACCGATCGTTGGTCCGTGATGAGTTTGAACGGTCTACCGATAAGAACATGGCGCCATTTCTTCAGAGCTTCAACGATGTCATAGGCTTTTTTCTCTACCGCTGAGTGATTTCGCTCGCTCTGATTGAGGGTCCTTGAGTGAAAGGAGATGGGCCTCGAGTTCTGTGATAATGTAGCGGCGATGGAATGCCCGGAAGCGTCAGTGTCGACACTAAAAGGTAACTTGTCGTCTATGGCGTGACTTTGCTATAGCAGATTTCAGGTCCTCGAAACATTTTACTGCGTCTGAGCTTAAGGGGAAACTTTTGGTATGCACCATAGGATAGATTCTCTATGAAAAACTAGGAAACCACTACAAATAGTGTGCGAACATACCGAGAGTCCTTCGAAGAGAAACTACATCATTGGGTGGGGGCATATTTAGAAGCGGTTTCAGTCGCTCACTAACTGGCATAATAACATGATTTTCAAATGTATAGCCAAGAATGTTTATAGTCGACTGTGTGAACTTGCTCTTTTCTTTGTTTAGGGTAAGGTTGTACTTCTCCACAGCTTTGACAAATAGTCTAAGATTTTTATCGTGCTCTTCCTGTGTCTTTCCACATACAGTAATATCATAAATGTAGGCAAAAGTACCGTTTAGGTTTTCGGTTCTGATGAGCCAGTCGACAGTTCTTTGGAAACTAGACACACCGTTGGTAACACCAAACGGAATTCTACGAAAATGATACAGGTTACCACATGTCTCGAAAGCTGTGAAGGTTTTTTTTTGTCAGGCAAGATGGGCACGTGGTATGCGCTCTGTAAATCTATAGCGCTAATAATCGCGTATTTAGCTACCTTTGTTATCATCTCTTCAATGTTGGGTAACGAGTAGGCAAAGGCATCCAATTGTGTATATTTGTTGATGGTTTGCGAGTAATCTATTACCATCCGCCTCTTGTGATTGCATTTTTCGTGATTAAAACCTGCGCTCGCCAAGGTGACAGACCTTCTTCTATGATTCCTTCCTTTTTTTTTATTTTTCTTTCCTTCATTTCGCAGCGATAGGTTTGCAGTCCGCCGTGACATTAGAAAATAGGGGTACAGCAGGGACAGAGGCTGCAGCTACGCTGCAAACCTTTAACTTATCTTTCGGTCCACCAATTTGAATTCTAGAGTCGAGTGTGATTCTAAGACGTCATGGCCAATTATAACATCGGCACATAAGTTATTCACAATCGGGAGATTGACGTTGTTAAAGGCATTGTCTCCGATCCTAACATTCTGGAGAGTCGAGCCGTTAACCTATGACTTGTGAGATAAGGAAGCCATAGAAATAGTTTGGTCGCAACGCCTCTTCTTCAGTTGACAGAGACTGGCAGAGTCCTCATTAACGAAGCTCAGGGAGCTCCCGGTGTCAATCAAGGCTTCTGCTCGAACTCCCTTAATAATAACTGTCACCATTGCCTTGCGCAGTGAAGTCGGTGCCGCCGCAGATATTATACTGCAGTGGCCGCAGTCATCTGTTTCCGTTGTTGAAGCAGGTGTCGGTGTCCTGCTACGACAGACTTTTCCATAGTGGCCCTTTCTATTACACTTTATGCATGTAGCATCTCGAGCTGGAATGTCGTTGCGAGGGTGTATAGATGATGCTCCACAAAAAAGCATTTTCGTTTGGGGACAGCAGCGGCAGTAGAAGTAAGCACAACACTGCCAGATCCATGCCTGCACTCCGGAGAACGAAACAGCTATCGCCTCGGCCAACCGCCGCGAGTAGAAATGGCCTCGTTAACAAACTTAGCGTATAGTTTGTTTTTGTTGAACATTGCAATACAATTGAAGATAATAAAAACAGACTCACCCTGGACCATCTGCACTCCCTGTACTTACCACGGGGCGCACAAATAAGTAATAAAGAACGGCAGGCTCCGATAAAGTCATAAAATCGCTCGTCCAACCTGACATCATTCTTCTAGGTATGATCAATGCACAGACCAGCAAACGCATGTCTGCACCGTCGCGTCGCTCTTGTCACCGCAGCCCGGTTACTCCACCAATTCCCTACACCTAGCTTCAGTCAGCTGCAAACAGACAAATCATCAATATACAACAAACATAAGAACTCCGGCCAATTGTTTCATTTCTCGAGAACAACGTACTCTAGGCACGAACATACCAACAGATCAACCAATGGTAGTTACCGACCACAGATGAGATCCGCGGTGGCACCACCAGATATATCAGGGGACCCAAAACAAGGAACTGCTTGACCACAAGCCAACAACAAATTTACTAAACATGACACTAGGTCAGACGACAACAAACTTACAATATGCAACTCAATGCCACAAAACAACATCTAGCCAGACATCCACCGTGTATGTCTGGAGTCTTGGGTGTAGGGACCCAAGACGCCCACAACAGCTCTGCCAAGCAACGCCGTATGCTTGTAGAACTAATATTGAGACACCGTCCTCAATACGCACACACACATCCAAGCAGACGGACACCGTTCACGTCTGAAGGATAATCTTGGGTGTAGCAACCCAAGATGCTCACAACTGTTCTGCCAAGCAACACCGTATGCTTGTACAACTAATATTGAGACACCGTACTCAATACGCACACACACATCCAAGCAGACAGCCACCGTGCATGTCTGAAGGATAATCTTGGGTGTAGCAACCCAAGATGCTCACAACTGTTCTGCCAAGCAACACCGTATGCTTGTAGAACTAATATTGAGACACCGTACTCAATATGCTCACACGCGTCTAAGCAGACGGCTACCAATCACATCTCAAGGATCTATTCTGAGTGTAAAAACCCAAGATGTTCACACCAGTTCTGCTAATCACCACCATGTCCAAGATACCACAAAAAGACCTCAACTTCCAGCAAAAACAGCATAGCAGAAACAAAGATCAAAACCAAACAAGTAAATACAAGAGTGTTACAAAATAACACACAACAGAACAACATAATGCGAGACAATATTAAGCAGTAGGGCAGTAGGTATAACAAAATAATCAACACAAACAAATTTTATTGTTTCACTTTTTTTTTCAAATGAACAACCACTAACTTTGGAACTGAAACCATTCAGAAGTAGGTAGGTGTGCGCTTAGCGTTGTGATGAGGACCCTTAATTCCCAGTCGTTCCAGGCAAAGTTAATCCTCTGGCTGGTATCATCACCCGTAGTTTTGGCTCCAACCAATGTCAATCATAAAATCTTTATTTGCCTCTATGATCCATGTGACCTGCAAGCATGTACTGTCTGGCATCCTCCACTTCTACTGAAGCCTGAAACCAATAAATCACAACAGAAAAATGCATCCGACAGGCATGTTGTGCAATTGACACGACACAGGCTATCATCAATAACACTATAGGACATAATTATCTTTACCTGCTATGCTTTATCCTTGGGAAAAGCCACTTGATCAGCTTTGGCTAGCTAGGTACGAACTGTACGAGATATTTGAGTCATTTCTTTCTCAAGATTAATTAACATCAAGCAAACGTTGGTTCATATCACAATAAAACTCATGAAAATTGAACTGCTTACATAGTAATAATAACCATGCTACCTAGTCTAGGTACCTACGTACAAATCAATCCAGGTGCATTATAAAAACCGGTAATTTTAGTGTAAAACAGCCATACCCTTATCAGTCATCACATCATTACAAACCAATTGTATTACTGTACATCCATAAAGCTTCTTAGTTAAATTCTCGTAAGAATTCAGGTTTGGTCGCCAGCTCAGATTTGTCACAGCATAAAATGTCGACCTGTTGAGTGTCATCATTTTGATGTGAATCCATCGAACTTTTCCATTCTTGGTAAAACATCTGTGAGCGTAAAACATGGGTTTATCCCACTTCTGATAAAGACTCAGGCACACGGCGGAGCCCTGAATGCTATAAATTTCAATAACAACGAGCATTCTTTTCATTGATCGGTCTAAGATGGTCCTCGTTGTTTGCTAACCGCCATCATAGCTCCCCATCCGGAAAGACCACTCGACAGTTGTCAATATTGATTGAACGTCGTATCCGTTTCATAAAGATTGTCTGTTACATTCAGAACCTCTTCAGAACCGTTGATTTGGACGAACAGAACCATAAACACCCAAATATTGCAAAGGCTTACTGCAAAGAGGTTAATCAGCCTTAGAATTGTCTATCATACAACCTCTATAGGCTACCTAGAATACAGGCCTCGTCTACAAATATAAAACGTGCGCAATGTCTGTTACAACTTGGCAAAAAAAGTAGAAAATAATAGGGGCGCCACTGTAGGTTCATATGGCAACCCGTATAGCGCACCAAGCTAGTCTTGATACTTAGCTGTGTATTTCTGTTACACAATATAATAAAATCGGTTCAACTAACAATTACAAAACAAACTTTTACATACCTGTTATATCAGCGGTTCTTTGATAAACATTCTTGAGATCCTAAAGAATCGTTTTCCTCACTCGTTTGCCTCACTTTCCACCAAACATCGCCTGAATACCTCCCTGGCAGCACTTCTAACAGTTGTATTCATTATTTACGTATTTATATCACCGTTTGAACGCTCCAAGCTATAAATTTGAGAATATATTTTCTTTGTTTACATGAAAATGATGAAACGTCACTAACTCTCTATATTTATTGAGTGAGATTCAATACTTAAAAATATGAAATAAAACGAAATGGTTTGCTAATTTAATGTTTTAATTAGGTACTATCAGTCTATAAAGTAATTAGTAGGTAGGTAGCCACCTACATACAGCATCTACTTAGGTATTAAAAATACACTTAATTAGACACTAACTTAGGTAAAAGTACTTGATTAAGGTATTTGTCCCGCCGCCGTCGGCGAATAAGCGACTATCAATCGGCTATTTTAACCGACATCAAAAAAGAGGAGGTTCTCAATTCAACTGTTTTTTTTTAATTTGTTACCTCGGATCGGAACTATAAACCGACTTCAATTTTATGGTTTTCTCATGCCATTGTAAGAACTGGACGAAATTAAAATGGGACCACAGGGCAAGCACCAGCTCTCAAATAAAAAAAGTATCATGAAAATCGGACCGGACTGGGTGACTGGGTGACTGGGTGGTACATAAAAAAAATACAGTCGAATTGAGAACCTCCTCCTTGTTTTGAAGTTGGTTAAAAAAGTTCTGTAAAATAGTTGTTTTTGTATTTTGACTTATATATTCCTAGCCTAGCCTTTTCCCACGGTTTTGCACATTTCTTAGGGAGGAAGGTATATATGGTGGTACCATTAACCTATTAACTTAACCCAAAAATGTAACTGCAGTTTTTCTAAGATAGTGCCTACCTACATATTTCCCTAATATGTAGTTTTTCAGCCATGTCCCAAGCAAAAGCAGGTACGTACGGTACCGTCCAGAGGCTACTTAAAACCTCAACCAAAACTACTTACAAAAAAATGCAACTTTTTAACACTTCAAACTCACACAAAACGGTGTCTAATTTTGTGTGATAGATACATAATAATTTTTGCTAAAACTAAGATTTATTCGTTCAAATGTACACAAACATCCACACGTAATTCACGTAAGATTTTGCCGAAGCTGTACTATCATATCAGGGATGTTTTAATTCGTCGGAATGGCCGTCGGACTCGTCCATTTTAATTTGGTTCAGCGGGTTATGCTCTATGACCAATTCATACTTACACAGATAAATAATAAATAAAATAAATAAATCGAGATGAAATAATAAAAATATAATAAATAAAATAAATAAACGAATCAAGAATCGCGTTTGTGCTTAGAGCACTTTGTGACGTCACACGATTTGGGCAAGAAATCTCTTAGGTCAGAGGGAATGACGCCCCAGTTCTGCCAATGGAATCAATGGAAATTCACGAAAATACAATTATAAAAATTTAAGTCGGTTATAGTTTTTTAAAACAAAATTATATCGGAAACTTTTGACAAATCAAAATAGAGTTTCGTCGGAATAGAATTCAAATTCGAATCTGACTTTTCGCTTCGGAAACGAATCGAATGAATTAAAATTCATGGGGTATGCTCGGACGCGGAATAAAGCCAACATGAAATTATTATTAGGTATTCATTATTACGGAAACATATATAGGCATATACTTATATAAGTAATCAAAATGTATTCTGCTATCTGTGGAAATTTTATAAAGAGCCCTATGCACAAAAGTACATGTAATTCTCATGTATTTAGATAAAATGTTCCTTACCTACTTTGTATTTTTCTAGCTGTAATTTTTAAAAAACTCCAAAATAAAATTATTTGATTATTCCAAATTCTGTCGTCATTTTCAACGACGGCATTTAATGACGTCGCAGAAAATATCGTCCGATTATATCCAAACGCACAATAATTCCTAACTTAGGACCTAATGGGCAAGGAGTCTCGACATACATGGCGACCAACATCGGTCGCAAAGTTTTACCGCATATATTTTACGTATTTCAATTTTCTTTACAAGAATCAAGTTTCAAATGATTCAATAACTATTTATTTCCATAAATACAGTAGATTAACACAAAGAAAAGGTTAAATTTCTAATATTCATATTGATTTACCATCGGAACTTTTATTCATTTTTGTCGCCATCTATGTCGAGACTGCTTGCCCAACCTCCGCTGTACTTAATCGCTAACCAAAGACTGGTACCGAGAAAAATCGCTTGGTTTCGCCTATCACCCTATTTTTCCCAGACATTTTGTACCCACTCGGGTTTTTCTGCCGCTTTGGGTAGCGAAACTAGCCTTAACTGAGGGGCTAGTCTCTTTAACGTTAGTAACGAAACGTGATCGTAACCTCCCATTTTAGGATGGCATTTGCGTCGTTCCCTGTCCGCACTATAGAACGCTGTACCAAATTGTACGGATAAAGATGTCTCGAATACGTCTCGTTACTAACTTCAAATAGAATAAGCCCCTCTGATATAAATATTTTAGGTCATCGTCCTCGGTTGTTGGTTTTCTTTTGCGGCTGAAGTATTGCTTTTAGCACAATTGATGCGGCGTCCGCATTGCTGCATCTGCAATAAATTATAATAATTTATTAAACCAATTCAAAAAGACGACCTCTGTGGCGCTGTGGGCGAAGGTTCGCCTGCGACGCAGGAGGTTGCGAATTCGATTACCACCTCTCCTCGACAGATGTTTGTACGATCTGCAGATATTTGTATGTTTTCTATGTATAATATAAAAGTATCTATCAATGTAGTGTATTGTATTATGTATATCAGTTATCTAGTACCCATAACACAAGCCCTGCTTAGCTTGGGGTTAGATAATGCTGTGGATTTTTTGGAGATTTCAGTCCAAAAAATAATTAAATAACGAATTATTGCCTTTTTGAGAAGTTCATTGTCGTAGGTATATACAATGAGGTTTTACTATTATTGGGTATATAGTATAGTTTAGTTAGTTTAATATTGTTTTACACGGACTGCACTACTCAAATTCACGGCAATTTTCCGACTGCAAGGAGTCAGAGTCAAATCGTTTATTTCTTTAGACTTACAAAATAAGCACTTAGACAAGATTTTTTTTTACTATATAAACAGCTTGATAAATAGTTATTACTATCAAATAAGAAATAAGGTGCAATTGACTCTATTTCACTTCATTTTTGATTTTGATTGTTACCTCAGAACTTTTGACTGGGTGGTCCCATTTTAATTCTGTTCAGTTCTGACAGTGGGATCCATGAACATTCTTGTTGAAGTGAAAAAGGCTCGACTGCAAGGCTCGACAGCAGTTGTCTTCCAGTTGGTTTCGTGCTGTCCGTATATGAGCGCCTTCACTTACTTGGGCAGCATGGCGTTACAGTCGAGCGGCGTCCAGCCCGCCAGAGCCTCGTGCAGCAGCACGTCCAGCGCGCGCTCAGCGCTCACGGCCCCGGACACCAGGCGTAGACCCATGCTGGGGACAGGACGAATATTATTATTAATTATTTATTTCAGAATAAAATCCATATTTATTTATTTATTTGGCACACAAAACAGAATACAAGCAAGAAATATGCAAACAAAAAACACAATAATAAAAAACTAGACTGTATCCCTAGACATGATTAAAGAGCAGTGAGTATTGATTACCGAATTAACTTATCAAGAAATGAACTATAAAAATGTATGCATGCATTAAAATGCCAAAATTACAAGGATAAATCCTATTTATCACATTATTGCACACAAAATACTTAAGACTAAAATCATGATAAAAATAATAAGATAAAAATAATACATTTTTATAATTGGTCAATAAAATGTATGATAAGATTAAGATAAAACAAATTGGATAAATAAAATGTCACCGGAAAATAAAATGAAAGTAAACAAATAGCTGTATGGCGTTGGCTTAGAATTTGTACCACACCAACTCTTCGTAGTGTGGTGGGTGGGGTCGTAAGGAGCGATAAAGGGATATCTACCGGGGGGCGGGCAGCAGCGCCCCCTGCAGAACAAATATACCACCAAACAGCAATCCCCAACCCGCATGCCTAGCGTGGGGATTATGGGCATTACCACAGATATCAGAAACGGCATTACCCTCCATGAGATAAACGCCAATAAGGCGCTTATCAGGAGGAGGCCTGCGTCCAGCAGTGGACCAGTACAGGCTGTTTAGTTTGACTGACTCTACGTAGGTACATATAAGTATATGTAGACGAGGCCTGTATTTTAGCCTACCAGGGGTTGCATTATAAACAATTCTGAGGCTGATTAACCTCTTTGCGGTAAGCCTTTGCAAGATTTGGGTGTTTATGGTTCTGTTCGTCCAAATCAACGGTTCTGAATATCACAGACAAACTTTAGGAAACGGATACGACGTTCAATATTGACAACTAACAGGCGGTCTTCTTGGATTGGCAGCTATGATGGCGGCAAAGAGAATATAATAACTTCGTAACATGGCGGCTAGCGAAGGACCATCGTAGACCGATCAATGAAAAGAATGCTCAATATTATCAGTTGTTATTGAAATGTATAGCATTCAGGGGTCTGCCTTGTGCGTGAGTCTGTATATATTTGTATATTTACCCATTGATCCTCGCCATGGTGCCGTACGGCGCAGGCAGCCGCTGTGTGACCACGAGGTTGCGGCAGTACAGCAGCCACACGCAGTCCAGCTCACTGAATGTAGACTCGCTGGCTGACTCTGCATCTATGGGCGACTGTGAAAAATAATGTTAGATAGACAGACCTATAGTAGACATCAGTTTCAGTGTCTTTATTCTCAAACAAATACATTTGTGTCGGAATATTTTACAATAAAAATGATAAATATAATCCTTAATACACCGAAGATAAGAAACTCTAGTTTTTTTTATACGTAAATTAAATTGCGAAAACCCAAAAAGTTGACTGATAAGTGATAAATGACATGATACTGAAGTTATATACAACGGGATATTTACCATGATTCGAATTTTGAGCTTTCCAATTATTCGGCACAGTTTCATGCGCCGTGATCAGTTATTCCGTGATCACGGCGCATGAAACTGTGCCGAAATATTGGAAAGCTTATAACTCAAATCATGGAAAATATCCCACTGTAAATAACTTTAGTATTAATAAACATGGATTTAAAAGTTTTATAAATGACATGACATGATGTGTGATTTTCAATTTTATTAATTTCAAAGCGTTAAATTTACTTTAACTTCAATTTCTTGTAAAACGACTCTGCATCTGGTTTGACGCAATTCTGCCGATTATCGTTTCATGATAAATAATAACTCAAGTTTTTTAATATAATTTTGCTCATTTAATTAAAAGACACAGAAATCGTGATAATTATTATTGCAAGTTATGTGTTAAAAAATGTCTCACCGACTAACGCGGCCTACGGTCACGCTACGGTGGCGGTTTGTACAATTTGACACAAAGGTATTGTCAAATTGCACTGATGCTAACGCAGGCCGCGCGCGTCAGTCTGTGAGACCCTTTATGAATAACTAGCTGCGCCCCGTGGCTTCGCACGCGTTATTCCTATGGAAACGTTAAAAGTTGATTTTCATCCCACGGGAACTGATTTATGGGATAAAAAGTAGCCTATGTTTGATTCCAGGATTAAAATTACCTCAAAAAATTTCAACCAGATCCGTTCAGTAGTTTTGGCTTGAAGAAGTAACAAACATCCATCCATCCATACAAGTTTCGCATTTATAATATTAGTGTGATGCGACGAGGACTAATTTTCAATGCCACCTAAGAAAAAGTGTTTGCCATAGACTAAGATAAGATATATGGCGCTGTATGAAACTGAAGTGTCTTTCTATCCTTGTAGAAACGGTGGAAACAGAAAATAATTTATTTATTAATTTTATGAAACTTTACATTGACATTGGACTTTTGTGTAGCGGCGATCTTTTTCGGCCGAACCGGAGTTTCAGAACTGGTTCCTTAGGAAGCTTTTAGTTAGCTAGCTTAGGAAGTACTTGTACGGAACTGGTTCCGATCGTGGCTTTTAATTTACTTATAAAGAACTCATCTAGTATCAAAATAAAAAGAATGATTGTTTTTTTTTAAAGATTGCATCGAAAAGCCCTCATTGCACTGACCGCCATGCCACCGTAGGCAACGTCAGTCTGTGAGACCCTATTATCTATATGAATAATTGGTTGTCGTCCACTCACTTGAGTGTCACTGTCACTGAATGACTGCAGGTGGTGTAACGCGTGCGCGTTGTCGGCGTGACGCGCCCGGCTCGGCGGCGCGCCGGCGGCGTCGCGCGAGGATATCTGCGTTATTATGTTCCTGAGGAGCGAAAAGATGATGTTATTGGTTCAAAGCTTTCTGGTTTCGACTCGAAACTAGCGCCGCCAACTATTAAACCGACTTCAAAAAAGATCAGGTTCTCAATTCGTCGAGTATGTTAAATTTAATGTTGTATTTTTTTTATTTTTCTGGGAAACAAAAAGCTTATGCAACTTAAATAACAATTACATAGAACTAGAACAAATTAAGCTAAAACAGTTTCCGCTCGTAGCCAAAAAAAAACATAGTAACGTGAAAGCACGGCTCGCTTCGCTCGCCGTGCTGTGCCCAGTAGTCGCATTGCAGCTCGCTTCGCTCGCTGCAATGCTTCCCCAGGGTTCAGGTGGTGGAAAATCTGGGGGGGTATGAGGGGTAGGTAGGTACTTATACCGTTTCCATTTTGAATGAAGCATAAACATAAACAAACCGCCCATACTTAACCTAAAATTCACTTTGTTGGCGCGTCCTTTTATACGTAATTTACATTACTCCCTTCAATAAAAATTGCTTACAATTATATCTGAAACTCGACGCCAAGCAAGTGAGATTTTGTTATTTGTGTCGTATTTTGTTTACTAATATGCTTCATTCAAAATGGATAAACCATAGGTACTGACCGCGCGTTCTTGTAAGCTCGTCCGAGATGCAAGGCTGCGCGCGCGGTGCTCATCACGCCTTCCAAGGTGCGCTCGAAGAAACCTGAACCATCGCGGACACGACCACTGGAATATATCTAATATTATAATAAAAATAAAAAAGAACACGTTACCATACAAATTTTTCGTTTTTGAGAGTACCAAAGTCGAAAGTTGCCGTAGAGTGCGATTTGTTACCGGTTTTTAATTTTGATTCGATCACTAAATAAACACAACATCCGGTGCGTGCACAGATTATGCGTACTTTTGACCGATTTTGTGAAGAAATAAAAAAATAAAATGAAAAGCCCATCCGTGGCGCCGTGCCAGCGGAGAGGTTAAGTATTATTGTTTGGCAACCAACTCACTCGAAGATGTAGCCTAAGATAATAAATAATAATAATAATAAATGTTTATTTCAATATCTAACAAAATTGAACATACAGGGTTTGGAGTCCCCCTTTAAGCAATATTTGCTTGTATTAGATGACACCGCTCTAGCCAGATTGTTAACAGTTAATAAGTTAAGTGCACAACTTAAATATTTAAATAAAAGAAAAAGTTCAGTAAATAAAAATTAAATCAAAACAATACAATAAAATAATATGAACATAATAAACAAACATTCAGCCATTTATAGTAGGATGGAGGTATTGATCACGCTTTTCTAGAAAGAAGGAACTTGTCATTAAAACGTCGAAAACGTCATTTCCTCCGTCTTCCTCTCTCCTTATATCCCTCCACATTCAAACCGAACACTCTTCTCGTCACATGATATTCTTCCCTCCGCATAACATGTCCCCTCGCAGATTCTTCTTTCTCTAATAAATGCCTTTTAATTTTTGATATTTAATATCTCCCTTTGTATCTATTTGGGGGAATTACAACTTTACTCCAAAAATAATATAAATGTAACTCACTAATTCTAATTCTAAGTAGGGGAACTAAGATCTGCACGTACGTCTCACATAGGAGTGTATTGTGCAATATCCCCCTGCCTACAGGCCCTAAGCAGCCCAGTGTAGTGGTTTATTTTTCACTTCTTTCGCTAGTGGATAAAAATTTAAGTGAATTAGAGTCAATTGCACCTTATTTCTTGTTTGATAGTAATAACTATTTATCAAGCTGTTTATATAGTAAAAATTTGACTTGTCTAACACCCGAATACTCAAACGCATCTTAAATATTTGAGATCGTCTGCTTATTTTGTAAGTCTAAAGAAATTGACGACCTCTGTGGCGCGGTGGGCGAAGGTCCGCCTGCGACGCAGAAGGTTGCGGGTTCGATTCCCGCCTCGGGACAAATATTTGTACGATCTGCAGATATTTGTTCAGGGCGTTCTGGATGTTTTTCTATGTAGTGTATTGTATTATGTATATCAGTTATCTAGTACCCATAACACGCTAGCTATCTAGCCCCAAGCTCTGCATAGCTTGGGGCTAGATAATACTGTGTGAATTGTCCAGCATTATTTATTTAAATTAACGATTTGACTCTAACTCTGACCCCAGCTCCTTGAAGTATCGGAGCAGGACTTTTGGTGACTGACAGCTTTGTTTCAGCTTGTTTGTAGACCTACAGAAAAGCTGAAACGAAGCTGTCAAGGAGCTGGGCTGGTTAGGGCCTGTAGGCAGGGGGATATTGCACAATACACTCCTATGTGAGACGTCCGTGCAGATCTTAGTTCCCCTACTACCTACCTACTAGGATATGTCCTCTGAGGAAACAACACCACCCACACGTGATGGTGTTGACTCTATCGGTATTGAATATATCTGCAAATTTGTTAATAATATAATATAGAATAACAATTTGTAAAATAACTGATTTTAATAAAAATTATACTTATGCTTTTTAAGTAGGTCCTATTATTTGATAAAATAATAGCTACTTTTGTACCTTAGTACCTAAGTACACGACATGTAACTTGGTGTTACCAATAAATATATTGTATTGTATTTTATCTGGAAATATCCTCAAAAGTGTGACTCACGGAGAGGTGCTCTGCACTTCTGACTGCGTGGCCTCCACCTTGCCCGGCTCCATGAAGAGTGCGTTGAATGCAAACACGTTCGGGTCCTTCAGCATCTTACTGCGAGCGCCTTCCTGAAGATGACCAGAGACATTTATAGACCACCAGCAGGGGTATTTTTCATCATCATCATCATCATCAGCCTATATTAGTCCACGGCTGGACATAGGCCTCCCCTAATGAGCGACGTAGCGCCCTGTCTTCAGCTTGACGCATCCAGCATCTGCCTGCAGTCTTTCGCAGATCGTCATCCCACCTGGCCGCAGGGCGTCCTACACTACGTTTGCCGAGTCGCGGTCTCCACTCAAGAACTCGTTTACCCCAGCGGTTATCGGTTCTTCGCGAGATATGGCCGGCCCACAGGTATTTTTACCGACTTCAAAATAATCAAGTTTGTTTTAAAAAAACCATGAACCGATTTCAATTATATATTTTTTCGATTTACCCCACTGTCAGAACTAAACTACATTAAAATAGGACCCACACAGGAAGCACCAGCTTTCAAATAAAAACAAGAATCATAAAAATCGGACCACCCAGTCAAAAGTTCTAAGGTAACAAACATAAAAAAATACGGTCGAATTGAGATCCTTGTCCTTTTTTTCTTTATTTATTTATGGGTGTTTTGTCAACATGACTATGTCACTCCCGTCGAGATTGAAGTCGGTTAAAAACAAAAGAAGTTAAGACATTGAAAACTTAATTAAATGTGATATACAATACAGTTAATATAACAATAACATAGTATCACAAGAAATATATCAAGTACAGAAATCATAAAAAAAAACATGAGAGGTGTCAAGGGACACCCGGATGGAACGAAGTTCCTTTCGATTAATTGGTGAAGGAATTGTAATATTTTTTTTTTTTAAGTTATAATAATATTTTTTTTATTATTAACAAATATAATGTTATATAAACTTAATCAGTAGGTTTATTATTTACAAAAAACCTGTATACACTCAAAAAAAATAATCGTCGCGACACCACACTGTTCAATGCGAAATAGAAATGAAAATATCTGGCTTGCTTTCTATAAGAGAGAGAGAGACAGACAGAGAAACATGCGACGCCGCACAGCTTACAATAGCTTACTATAGCAAAAAGTGTCGTGACAACTTTTCGTTAGAATTTTTTCCGTCTAGCCCCCTTTCACAACGCGCGATAAGAAACTTCGTTCCAACAATAAAATAAATACAAAATATCATAAACTTGGCGTAGAGTCTGTGTTTGTTTGTGAAACTTTCTTACCTGACTCTCCCACGCCATTGCTTGTATATTATGCAAGAGCATTGCATCCAACGTTAGAATACCGAGCGACACCAAATCTGTGCTATTAGTTATAATAACTCTTCTACTATTATTACCATTCGTGTAGTTATCTCCCAAATATATATCTTTTAGCTTATTCATAATGATAGACACGTTTCCTTCCAACAAACTTTCGTTCAGCGCTTTTAAAATTTGACTAAAGTCTGTTTTAGTGTCTAATTTTGCTGTGTTATTTGTCTTTGTGTCGAAATCCGGGTCGGTAGTAATCCAATCGTGTAGTTCTTGTACTTTTTCAATCAAGTAACTTGTCATACTGTTGCTTTCCATATAATCATCGTATAAGTTTATATCGTTGTAGTACTCTTCATAATCTTTGTCGTTTAGGTTGTTTATATAACTCTCTGGGAGTTTTAGATCTTTAGCCATAGGTAGTAAGGGCTTAAACTCTGGTAATTTGAATTCGTTTGTCTTTTTATTGACTTCTTGTGGAGGTATATTTTTGAAATGTGTAGTTATAAGAGTGTCTGGTAGTTTAGCTTTGTCTTTTTTCTCGATTTTTCTATCGGCGTGGTGTATAGGGTCGTGAATGGGGTGTATTTGTGGCTTGCTGAGGAGATCTTTGTTTCTGTCTCGGTTAGCGACTATGTTCTTAAAGAGGGACAGTTTCTCTAGTATAGCTAGATCATTTATGTCGTTCAGGTTTTCTGATGCTGCGTTGAGTTGTTGAGGATTTTTTGAGAAGTCTGATTCCTGAAATAATAGAAATTATAAATAATAATAAATAATCTAGACCCAAGCTAAGCAGAGCTTGTGTTATGGCTACTAGATAACTGATATACATAATACAATACACTAGGTACATATGTAGATATTTTTTATTATACATAGAACACATCCAGAACGCCCTGAACAAATATCTGCAGATCGTACACACATTTGTCCTGAGGCGGGAATCGAACCCGCAACGCAACCTTCTGCGTCGCAGGCGGACCTTTGCCCACCGCGCCACAGAGGTCGTCAATTCAAAATAACGGTTTCTTGCAGTTAGTCCTTCTTATAAAACTATGCATAAAGGTTTTGGTTGCTTGTGTTAGGAAACCCCACTCATCATCATCAGCCTATCTTAGTCCACTACTGGACTATAGTTCTTAATACAATGGCAGTATTTAAATATTGAAATAAACTTACAAATTACGAGAATTTTGCATCTTTCGCTTAGAAGTTAAACGCGACATGGAGTGATTACAGGACCCACAGAACTAAGTATATCGAGATATATTTAGTTCCGTGATAGGACCTAACGTTTCTGTGATCTGTGGACCTAACCTAACACAATGACGTGCTGAAATCACTTTAATTCTTGCAATTTTTTTTTCATTATAAATGGTCATTATAACAAACTAGCTTCGCACGCGTTGTTCCTATGGAAACGTTTAAAGGTAATTTCCATCCAATGGGAACTGACTGGGATAAAAGTAAGTTATGTTTTATTCGAGGTCTATAAACAAAAAAATCTGTTCAATCCGTTTAGAAGTCAGGCACGACTACGCGCTGGCCACGATCCACACGCGGAGCGGTACAACTATACTTACAGGAGAGTAGACTTGCGTGTAGAGTGTAGTGGTCCAGCGGGTGAGCGCGAGCGTGGCCACGACGAGCGCCGCGCTGACGGCCAGGCACGACGCGCTGGCCACGATCCACACGCGGAGCGGTACAACTATACTTACAGGAGAGTAGACTTGCGTGTAGAGTGTAGTGGTCCAGCGGGTGAGCGCGAGCGTGGCCACGACGAGCGCCGCGCTGACGGCCAGGCACGACGCGCTGGCCACGATCCACACGCGAAGCGGTACAACTATACTTACAGGAGAGTAGACTTGCGTGTAGAGTGTAGTGGTCCAGCGGGTGAGCGCGAGCGTGGCCACGACGAGCGCCGCGCTGACGGCCAGGCACGACGCGCTGGCCACGATCCACACGCGGAGCGGCACCTGAAGAGGCCACATATCGTATTTATTCATGAAACATTTAGCCTATACTTGAGGATTTTATGCGTTATTTTGTGTACCTATGTTGTATGCGACCTTTCCTTTATCATTTTTTTAGATTCAGTAGTTTGCAGTTTTCGTTTCCGTCGCCGGAAAAATATAATTTGAATTGAAGGTAGAGAAGTCAAAATCGGTGTGCTAAGCAAGCCTTTTGAACCAAAGAATACTCGCTCCATGCTCGGCATCACTTCGGGACACCTCTGTCCCATCCGGACATCGTGTTGGTGCTAAGTAGGTAGTGTATGTGGTACATTATGTTACGGTAGATTTTTTTGGTATCCGTTCCATCCAACACGGGCCACTGCGTCAGAGGACGTCTCGCGCGCTCCACGCTCGGCGTCATCGGCTCGCGTTCGGGCCGCCTCGGTCCCATCCGGACATCGGGTTGGTTGGTGCTAAGTAGGTCGTGTAGGTAGGTATGGTTTGTCCACGTTGAATGGAGCATGTTAGTAAACAAAATACGACACAAATAACAAAATCTCACTTGTTTGGCGTCGAGTTTCAGATATAATTGTAAGCAATTTTTATTGAAGGGAGGATCTAAAATCGACAAGTAATGTAACTTACGTATAAAAGGACGCGCCAACACAGTGAATTTTAGGTTAAGTATGGGCGGTTTATTTACGTTTATGCTTCATTCAAAATGGACACGGTATAGGTACATTATCTTACAGTAGGTTTGCTCGGTATCCGGTCCAACACGGGCCGCGGCGGCAGAGGACGTCTCGCGCGCTCCACGCTCGGCGTCACTCGGCTCGCGCTCGGGCCGCCTCGGTCCCATCCGGACATTGTCGGCGCTCGGCTATCCGAGCGGGACGACGATGCTTTCGACTCGTATTCGTAGTGAAACATTTTGGCCTGAAAAGTTTAAAGTGAATAACATGAGTTTTAATGATAAAAAGTCTATAAGAATTAAACTGGACTCAAGTTTCGTTTTCAATCGGTTGAAGTGCCGAGGTTATTTCAATAATATAGCAAAGTTTTCAATACAAGGTGCCACAAAATGTATGTTATCGACATATCCGAAGGAGGGGGTGGCTGCTTCCCGACCCCAGGGACAATTTTTAAACGAATTCTAATATAGAAGAGGTTCTATGTTAGGTAATCTATTGAGTTTTTTTTAATTACTACTAGCTGTGCCCCGCGGCTTCGCACGCGTTGTTCCTATGGAAACGTTTATAGGTGTTTTCCCAGCAATTATTAGAAAAACAAAACGTAAAAACCATCCTTGAACGTCAACGAACTTTTGAAAAAAGAAATGGTCAAATTGGTCCAGGCGTTGTGCAGGCAGAGTTCATTAGTAGAACACATATTTAGCGATTCATTTTTATATTACAGTTTTTCATTAATGACGTTCAAGCGTTTGGCCATCAACTCTAAGGCTCCTAGTGGATTTGCTACAAAAACTAGGGCTACGTAGATCTCAGTAACCACGGAATCCCCGAGGAAAAACAAAAATTACATTAAATTCAACCTTTTTTTACTTTTTTCAGGGAATGATGGATGAATCTCGTATCTATGATGGATCTATTGATACTTGTAGTTTCTCATAGGTCCACGCTTTGGAGAAAAAAGCACTATCATCATTTGCGTATTTTACCACCAATTTGCAATACCTACCCCTAGGTAGGTACGGTAGGTCACGTCATAACGTGAGTAGCGTTTGTGTTAAGTGCGTAATTGTGGATGAATCTCGTTAAATCCATCGACTGATGGATCTATTGAGACTTATAGTTTCTCATAAGATCCAGATTAGACCAAGCTATACAAAAACAAATAGAGAAAAGCACTAGAAAGAAAAGCAGTGACACTTTATCAAACCTTAAGCTATCATCATTCACGTAATTCACCACCAATTTGCTAGTACAGTAACTTCACAGTGGCTGCGTCCAAATTATCAATTGGATCTTATTTTCTGGGTCGTAGCAACTAAATTGCATTGTTTACTGTTTTCTCACGGTCCTGTTATGGTAGGTACTTAAGTAGTTACTTAGGTAGTGAGCTATGGGAACGATAATCATCATCGTCATCAGCTTGTGTGTGACTCGCTCATAGGATTTTCACCGCTAATGCTGCTATCGAATACTCTAACAATCTATAGTTTATCCATTTTGAATGAAGCATGTTAGTAAACAAAGTACGACACAAATAACAAAATCTCACTTGCTTGCTCACTAGTTTCAGATATAATTGTAAGCAATTTTTATTGAAGGGGGGATCTAAAATCGACAAGTAATGTAAATTACGTATGTATGTACGGACGCGCCAACAAAGTGAATTTTAGGTTAAGTATGGGCGGTTTGTTTACGTTTATGCTCCATTCAAAATGGATACGATATAGAAAATGAATTTTCGACCCTTACTTAGACCCCCAATATCTATACTCAAAATAAACACTATTCTCGTGTAAGTGACATCATTTTTTTTTTTTTTTTTTATTAAAAAAAAACCATGGGAACACACATTGGAACACTTAGTAACGTCAAATTAACAAATTAAAATCTTTTTAAAAAGCTTACAGAACAATGAGACAAATACAATTACATAATAGGGTTTATCAGCTGTATGGCTGCCTCGGGAGTAGGTATGTGGCTCCTCGCCGCGTGAAGTATGAAGGAAACGATAGGATAGATTTTACATGAAGCTCATAAATGCGTTTAATGAAATAAGTAAACTTAATTTAATTTAAATAAAAATGTATGAGCAGACGAGAGAAGCAAGGTGCAAAAGCTAATGAGCGCGAGTGAGTCGTAGCAAGGCAGCTAATGGAATGGCGCTGGGCTTCTCGCCCGCCGGCTTGCTGCACCGCGGTGACGTCAGCTTCGTTCGGTATAAGCGTCACTGCTCTCGTGTCCCGGTGCATCGGAGGATATACGTGCGCGGGGTGCGCGCGCGCATCTGCACGACCAGGCTCTGAAAGTAGAATTTGGTGCAAGTATATCTGTAAAGAATTATGAGCACTACAGGACCCCCTTACGAATAATACGGAGTATTGAAGCGAACCGGAGGTTTTACTTTCCGGCCCGATCTTGTAGTACGTAAAGGATTCGTGTCTGGGCTTGAAATTGGAACTTCAGTTTGCGGCGCAGTACCAGCTGACGGACTTGAATTTACTGGAGTTTCTATGTCATTCTGACTTATAAAAGCAGGTTTCACTCTATCTATAGAAACTTTTACAGCTTTGTCTCCAATTTTAATATCTATAGTCTTTGCGTTTCTAGAAATGACTTTATAAGGGCCTGTATAGGGTGGTTCGAGTGATCCACGTAATATATCTTGCCTTAAAAATATATGTGATGTGCTGGCTAGGTCCTTGTGCACGAACACCTTGTGCTGTCCGTGATGAGCTGCTGGGCTGGGACGTAGCTGGGATATCTTCTGGCGCAAGTGAGCAATAAAATCAGGATACTCAACCTGAGTAGAAGATGGCGAGAAAAATTCGCCAGGAACGCGTAGCTGTTCTCCGTATACCAGCTCTGCCGATGAACATTGCAGGTCTTCCTTCCAGGCGGTTCGGAGTCCAAGTAGGACTATGGGTAAAGAAGAAATCCAGTCCTTACCGCCATGAGTCCTGATAGCTGCCTTCAAAGTGCGATGCATGCGCTCGATCATGCCGTTGCACGAAGGGTGATAGGCTGTTGTCCTCGCGAGTTTGATGCCGCACAGCTTGGCTAAGCTGTGAAATAGTCGGGATTCGAATTGCCTGCCTTGGTCCGTGACGATCTTCTTCGGGCACCCGTAGCGGGATATCCAGTTCGACAGGAACGCTCGTGTGACAGTCTCGGCTGTAATGTCAGAAAGAGGTATTACTTCTGGCCACCTGGTATACCTATCCACCGCAGTCAGGCAATATTTGAAACCTGAGGAAACGGGAAGAGGACCAACTAAATCGATGTGGACTTCGGAAAATCTTGCATCAGGCAGGCCGTAATTTCCGACGGGAGCTATCGTGTGCCTCGTCACCTTGGATTTTTGACATGGAACGCACTCTCTGACCCAAACGCGAATATCTTTCTTGAGGCCTGGCCAAATAAAACGTTCACTAACCAATCTCGTGGATGCTTTGGCTCCTGGGTGGCTCAGGCTGTGCAGTGTCTCGAAAATCTGTCTTCTGTGGGCAGCTGCTACGAAGGGACGAGGTTTCTGCATAGACACGTCGCAGTAAATAGGTATGTCAGAAAGTGTTACCTTCTCAAGCTGCAGGGAAGAGTTACCCTTAAGAAGATACTGTAGCTCAGGATCGTCTTTCTGTGAAAATGCGAGATCTTTGATGTCTACTGGCACGTCGACAGCTTCTATACGAGACAGAGTATCCGCGACGACATTTTCTTGTCCGGAGATGTGCTCCACGTCTGTCGTGAACTGCGAAACAAAGTATAGCTGATTGATTTGACGTGGGGAACCTTTCTGATCTTTCTGCTGAAATGCGAATATAAGTGGTTTGTGGTCCGTAAATATCGTGAAGTGACGACCTTCTACCATGTGTCTGAAATGTTTCACCGACTCGTACACGGCAAGAAGTTCACGATCATAGGCGCTGTAACGTTGCTGCGTGGGACTCATCTTCTTCGAGAAAAATGCTAGGGGTTGCCAAGCATTTTCGACGCGCTGTTGAAGCACGGCTCCTAGGGAAACGTTCGATGCATCGGTGACTAGTGCCAGTTTCGCTCCTGGAACTGGGTGGACCAGCATGACTGCATCTGAGAGGCTTTCTTTACAAAGCTTGAAAATATCTAGGAGTTTAGGAGTCCAATGAACGGGCTTAGAACCTTTCTTGTCGTTTCCAACTAAGAGATCATTGAGTGGCGCCTGTAGCTCAGCTGCGTTTTTCAGGAAGCGTCGGTAGAAATTCAGCATTCCTAAAAATCTTCTGAGGCCTTTGACTGTCTGAGGTGGAGGAAAGTTTTGTATCGCCTGTACCTTATCATCGAGTGGTTTCAAACCTTCTCCTGAGACAGAATAACCAATAAATGTTACCTTAGGTTGACCAAAAGTGCATTTCTGTACGTTGATGACTACGCCGTTCTCATTCAGGCGGGCAAACAGGATGCGAAGATGTTCTTCATGCTCTTCCTTGTTCCGTGAAGCGATAAGTATGTCATCTATGTATGGGAAACAGAAGTCTAACCCCCTCACGAGGCCATCAATGAACCTTTGGAAGGTCTGCGCCGCATTGCGGAGGCCATAGGACATGAAAGGACACTCAAATAGGCCAAATGGGGTTGATATGGCAGTCTTCTCCACGTCGTCCGGGTTGACTGGAATCTGCTGATAAGCCTTCACCAAGTCAATGACAGAAAAGATAGTACATCCGCTTAACAATTGTGATACGTCTTGAATGTGTCGGACAGGGTATCTATCGGGAACAGTGCGTGCGTTTAGTGCGCGATAATCACCACAAGGTCTCCAGGTCTGGTCCTTCTTAGGCACGAGGTGAAGTGCTGACGCCCATGGACCACTCGAACAGCGAGCGGTTCCTTCCTTAAGCATGGCCTCGAACTCTGCTTTCGCGATCTTGAGGCGATCAGGTGCGAGTCTTCGAGGTCGACAGAATACAGGTGGTCCAGGCGTAGTGTTAATAAAGTGAACTGTAGAGTGCTGTACCTGTCGATGAGTGCCAGCTGGACGGGTTATCTCGGGGTACTGCCTCAGTAACTCGTGGTACTCCGATGAACCTGCGAGAGCCTTGACGCTGGGTATGCCGATTGAAGTTGCCGTTGCTGCGGGAACTGACAGGTTGGTAACACCATCAACCAATCTATTGTTGCGGCAGTCGACCATGAGGTTGTAAAATGAGAGAAAATCATACCCAATGATAGGCTTCGACACGTCCGCGACAATGAACTTCCAGCTGAAGTCTCTCCGCAGTCCAAGGTTCAGTTGCAGGGGTAAGTAGCCATAAGTGGATATGGTAGTACTGTTCGCTGCTGAAAGATCGTAGTTGACTCTGGCACGGCGCTCGCGGAGGTAGCTGCGAGGGTAGACACATAAATCCGAACCAGTATCTACGAGAAAATTTTTCTTGGAGTGGAGATCTGTGACAAATAGACGGCTGGAAATGCTGCAGCAGTCGCTCTCCGTCTTTAGCGACTGGCTTTGGAGTTTTCCGCTTGCTTGTTAGATGTGTAGTTACAAGGTTGATCGCAATGCAACGCGCTATCTCTATACTTAGCATGGTACCAGCAGATGGGATTGCCATTCTCAGTCTTGAAGGGATGAGATCTGGATCGGCTACGGGAACGAGACCTGTTAAATCTTCTATTACCGTTCCCCCTCCTTCTGTAGCCGCCACTGCTGCGGGAACCTCCATCCATTCTATTAGACAACTCGCCTAGTTTCTGAGTAAGAGTAGCTATTTCTTTGCGCATTACCTCAAAACAGTCCGGCGATGCCGCTGATGTGCTGGCTACCTGGGCTACCGGGTTCCCCGGGACGATCTCCATTACCCGGTCAGCCAGAGATGCCACCGCCTCCATGGATGTATCAGCCTGCGAAGCCACAATCGTCTGCAGGTTGGTTGGCAGCCGGCTCGTCCAGATCGTGCGTAGGAAGTCCTCTGGGACTCCTGGACCGGCTAGGCTCTGCAGGTGGCGCAGGAAAGCTGACGGCTTGCGGTCGCCCAGCTCCTCGTGTACCAAGAGCTGGCGCACTTTCTTTTCCTGTGAAGCTGACAAACGCTTAATTAGCTCGGCTTTTAATTTTCCATATTTATCTGTGGCAGGCGGGTTTGCAATTATATCATCTAATTCTGCAATAACTTGGGCATCGAGGTTACCTACTACGGTGTAATATTTAGTGGCATCTGTGGTAATTCTAGCTAACTCAAACTGCGCTTCTATTTGAGCGAACCATACTGCGGGTTTCTCGCTCCAAAACGGTGGTACTTTGACTCGGATATGTTCAACATTTTTCCCAAGCATGTCCATAAGGGCTGTCAAATCCGTTGATGGCGTAGCTGTAGAAGCGCTAGGCGTAGTGTCTTGTGACATTATAAAAATAATTAAATTCAAAAACTTGCGTGAAATCCTGTACGGCCTTATGCGGGTGAAGCGTAAACTGCGAATTCCTTGTTGAGATTTCTTGAGCGATCAGCGATCTTCCGATACGCCGTTATTCCGGCGGCGTGGCGTTGGTTTCTTCGTTCGTCTGGGGTCACCAATTTATGGCTGCCTCGGGAGTAGGTATGTGGCTCCTCGCCGCGTGAAGTATGAAGGAAACGATAGGATAGATTTTACATGAAGCTCATAAATGCGTTTAATGAAATAAGTAAACTTAATTTAATTTAAATAAAAATGTATGAGCAGACGAGAGAAGCAAGGTGCAAAAGCTAATGAGCGCGAGTGAGTCGTAGCAAGGCAGCTAATGGAATGGCGCTGGGCTTCTCGCCCGCCGGCTTGCTGCACCGCGGTGACGTCAGCTTCGTTCGGTATAAGCGTCACTGCTCTCGTGTCCCGGTGCATCGGAGGATATACGTGCGCGGGGTGCGCGCGCGCATCTGCACGACCAGGCTCTGAAAGTAGAATTTGGTGCAAGTATATCTGTAAAGAATTATGAGCACTACAAGCTGTATAGAGGCCTTGTCAGAAAATTAATTTACAAGACAAATAAAATAATAATAACAAATTAAATTTAAATTAAGCGGCTGTACAGAGGCCTTGTCATTAATAAAGTAGTTCCATATTTACCTACTTAGTTACAAATGAGCCTGACGTTTTGTGTTTTTCAAAGGCTTTATCCGAGGATGTCCATGCGTTTTTGTCGTCTGAATATTCAGCGCAAGAATAATAGGCTCCCCTAGTCAGACCAAATTTAATATGTTTTTTAAATTGTTTTTCAGTCAGTTCAAGTACACAATTTGGTAATTTATTATAAAAACGTCATATAATTTGTCTCTCCAAGTATAAATGAATATTAAACGTATATCGTCTGACGACATTTACACTATAACCACCGAGGTATCGAGACGAATGGGTGCACAAAGACGATACTACGACAAAGATATGACGACGATCGATGCCTCATTTGTTGAAATCAGAGGAACACTTTCATCTACATACATACTCGTACATACAAACAAACATAGGTTTTCAACCACATAACCCTCCTTCGTTGATAGTCGGGTAAAAAGAACATAAATCAGAAGTGTTATGTTTTCTGGAGTATTTGTTGAGTTATTGTGAAGTCGGCTAAAATAAAACCTATATGCGGCGGAAATAGTAATTTTTGACAGAGCCAAACATTGATTTATTAAAAAGGGAAGATGAGGTACTGGTTTCTCGAAAGTGGCAACCTCAAATTGTGTAAAATTGTGTGCTCCCACCTCAGTCACCGTCTGACCGGCGGCACGAGCAGTCGTGATTCGCGTGAAATATTGTTGTCTCGGTCTCACTTTGGTCTTAGATACGTCTTTCCGTCTTTGTTCTTCTTTATATAGCACAGGACTAGAAATATAACTGTGAGCGTATGTGTTTGCGTGTAGTTGTAACACATGCCAATTTTTGAGTAAGCGCTGGGAGAACGTAACCTATCTTCTCTTTTTAATTAATCAATGGAGCCAAAGGCATTTTCTTTGTGTTATATCCAGAGGAAAAGCCTTGCTATGCGAAAGTTTGGAAGGTCACGTGCAGAGAGTAATAAGTAAAATAATGCGACAAATATGTGATGAGATTTTACAAAGTTCTGCTCACGTACCTATGTTAAAAAACTAAAGTCTTGTTTTGCGGATGCGCGGGGCCCGCACAAAATTCAAACATATGGCGTTGGTAGAATGGTTTTACCGAGAAGCGATTTACACACGTTTGTTTGATTTGACCACTCTGCCCGCCCCGCCTACTCATAAACATCGCCGTACATTGCGATATGTTTGACACGGAAATAATGTGGTATTTGATCAGAAGGTGCCAAATCGGGGATGTCTGCGAGTTGACTATGTAGACTAAAGTAAAGAAACGGCGAAGAAACGTTTAGCCCGTTAGTTGTTAATTTTTGAGTTGGAGCAAAATCCGTCCTAAGCTTTTTATCCTATAGATAATCTGATATTTTATAGTAAGCCTTTTTGCATATCAAGGTAGATACCGGGAGTACCTATACGGAGTTTGGCGACGTTAGCTCCACCTACAGGAGAAACATTGAAGTTTATCCAATCCTATGTAACTACAACACACTGTCCGAGTTTATTGATATGAAGTTTTTTAAACTTACGCGATCAGAACACAGTATTACACTAATATTATAAATGCGAAAGTTTGTATGGATGTATGGATGTTTGTTACCTCTTCACGCGAAAACTAATGAACGCATCGGGCTGATTTTTTTTGCATACAGGTAATCCTAATCCTGGAATCATACATAGACTACTTTTTTTTATCCCATAAATCAGTTTCCGTGGGATATAAATCACCTTTCAACGGTTCCATAGGACCAATGGATGGTTTGTTGCCTCTTCACGCCAAAACTACTGAACCGACTGGCTGAAATTTTGCAACAACCCTCACTTTGTCTTCTGAATTAATTGATGATAATTTATTAAACAAATAATGCTGGACAATCCACACAGCATCAAGCATTGCACACTGTTTTAAGCAATGTTGAGGTAGCTGAACTCCTTTATTGTTAATGGCCATTCTTAAAAAACGTGATCAACATAATTATGTTGTAGATTGTAATAAGAATGCGAAAGTTTGTATGTATGGATGGATGTTTGTTACCTCTTCACGCGAAAACTAAGGAACCGATCGGGCTGAAATTTTGCATACAGGTAATCCTAATCATGTAATCAAACATAGTCTAAATCATCTCCCATCGTCTCCCATAAATCAGTTTCCGTGGGATATAAATCACCTTTCAACGGTTCCATAGTACCAACGCGTGCGAAGCCGCGGGGCGCAGCTAGTATTCAATAAAAACGTCCAGACCTCCTGAACACAAATCTGCAGACCTCCTGCGTCGCAGGCAGACCTTCGCCCGCTGAGATCGGCTGCGACTGCGAGATCTCGGTTCCAATAAAACCATAAGAGATCTGTATACGATCGACGGGACATCACGCTCTACTAACCACTGCATCTCTGATCTAGCAAACGGAATGTTGGCTGCTATGTAGAGAGCATAATATAATAACACTAGCTGCGCCCCGCGGCTTCGCACGCGTTGTTCCTATGGAAACATTAAAAGGTGATTTTCATCCCACGGGAACAGATTTTTTGGATAAAAAGTAGCTTATGTTTTATACCAGAATTAGAATTACCTGTATGCAAAATTTCAGCCAGATCTGTCCAGTAGTTTTGGCGTGAAGAAGTAACAAATATCCATCCATACATCCATACATTCATACAAACCATAGTGTGATGTGATGTGATGTGATTTTGACCTATTTATTATACCCGTTTGTCTATGATGTGTGGTGCTGGCTTAGAATTTTCACCGTCACTTCCCGTGGGTGTCGTAAGAGAGACTAAGGGATTTCACCGGGGGGCAGCGCCTCCTGTAGAAAAATTCTACCATCGCACTGCGATCCCCAATCCGCATGCCCAGCGTGGGGATTATGGGCAGTACCCCCCATAATCCCCACGCAGGGCATGCCGATTTTCGTTCCCGTTTATTCATTATTTTATTAATTTTGCTGCGGTTTGTTTACATCCCGCATATAATTTGGCCAGAGGTTTTCGTCTAGAGACTACAGCTTTTGAAAAGATACCTAATAAAATATAGGTATTACCTAAACCTCAACAGCCTGTATTGGTCCACTGCTGGACGCAGGCCTCCCCTGATAAGCGCCTTACTGGCGTTCATCTCATGGAGGGTAATGCCCAAAATCCCCACGCAAAGCATGCGGGTTGGGGATCGTAGGTAGAATTGTTCTGCAGGGGGCGCTGCTGCTCGCCCCCGGTGTATATCCCTTAGTCGCCTCATACGACACCCACTGGAAGAGTTGGGGTGGTGATTCTAAGACACAGCTATTGCAGATAGGTATTAGGTATCTTTAAAACCTGCCTACTAAAGCCCGTATTATGAAAGTCTGCTTGGTTATCGGACTATGCTTGAGTAACGCTTTTCCATGGCACAAACGTCACTCAAGTATAGACCTGTGACTGAGCAAGCTGTCATAATACGGGCCTTAGGTCTCATCAGGTGAACTGAGAACTCGGTAACTAACGGTGAAAACACCGTTTGGGTTTGTCGGGGTTACTTAGTAAGCTGGGTATCATCTAGAAAACAAGGTCAGCTTTTAAATGGACTCTAAATGTCCTAACAGTAGTGTCAAGAGAACCCAAGTAGGTAAACTAAAGATCTATACCGTGTCCATTTTGAATGTAGCATGTTAGTAAACAAACCGCCTCCTCTTTATAATATAAGTACAGATAAAATTATTGCACAAGTTTGGAAATGTTACTGTGAGCGGGTGTTTTGTAACCATACTTAACCTAAAATTCACTTTGTTGGCGCGTCCTTTTTTACGTAATTTACATTACGTGTCGATTTTAAAACCTCCCTTCAAAAAAAAATTAAATCAATCTGGAACTCGACGCCAAGCAAATGAGATTTTGTTAATTATGTCGTAGTTTGTTTACTAACATGCTACATTTAAAATGAATTTGGTATAAGTAGGTAAACTCTGCACTCAATAACCTAAAAACAATAACTAGCAGGCAGGCAACGTACCTAGGGAATGGACACCGGTATTCGGTATTACCGAAAAACCGGTAATACCGAGTTATTTCAGGCACTTCGGAATACCGGTATTGAAATTGCAAATACCGGTAATTCGGTATTTTGAATTTAACGTTAAAAAAATTAAAAAAACTCATAAGGCGGCTCTAGATTACAAACAACTTATTTTAAAATTTATAATGATTGTAAAATTGATGGACAGTCTATGTTTTCGCTTTACCATGTTTTCGCTTCACCATGTTTTCACGTGGTCTCAAACCGACTTCAAAATAAATAAACGAACAAATGCCCGAAGGATAGTGTTAGACTGTTTTTTGATTTAAATCTTTACTTTTATAAAAGTTTTAAAATCTATAATTAGATATTTTTAAACAATCAAAGTATACTAGCAAGCAGATAGACGGACGCGGGTGGCTTTGAGAAAGCCGCCTAGCTAATAGCGAGCATAGCGTACGGGACATTATTTCTGCATGCATAAAGCTCAAAACTGATTGACGAAATTAACGACGAAGGCAGGTGCGAGTGCAAAACAAGTATTGTTCCTGTAATTTCTTGGAAAAAAACCGTCGGACCCGTGCGGTGCCTCTTTCTTTGTCACGCACATTTTGAATTGCATAGTGCGCTCTCGCTCGGTAGGCCAGTTATCTATCAATTGATACTACGCACGAGCACAAGGTTCAAACGGTAATCAGTGTATCGTAGCATTTCGCAGTGACAAGAAGTTCAAAAACAGTTTGTGTTGTTGGTTTGGTTCTGGAGACGATAAACTATCACCAAAAGGATGAATCAGTGCATTTCGCAGTGACAAGAAGTTCAAAAACCGTTTGTGTTGTTGGTTTGCTTTTGGAGAAAAAACAATCACCGAAAGGATAAACGGTAAGTAATATTTCATTTCATTTATTTCTCAAACAATTTACTATATCGGAAGTTTCACATTGCACGTCTTATTGTCTAGAGCAAATAAATAACTATTATACTGAATTACTGATGGATGTAAATAGGCATAATATGAGTGAATTCAAAGCAGAAAGGTTTTTCAACCGATGACCGACCGGAATGGAGGTGGATCTCAATTCTACTGTATTTATTTTAGTTTTATTGTATATTACCACCGATTTTTTTTCTGGGTGAAACGTCTTTGATGATTCTTTGTTTATTTGAAAGTTGGTGCTTATTTTGTGGATTACTTTCCTATTTAAGGTCAGGTAAGTCTTCAATATAAAATAGAATAGAGATAGACTTTCTAAAATACCTTACCGATTACTTATATCGTGATTATTTTGTTTTATTGATTTGTGTGTGTGAAAACTTTCGAGTTTTAAATGTTTAATTAAGTTTGTAGTTTTTTTCATGTTGTGATAAATATTTGATTGTTATGTATGTTTAAGTTAAAGAAAGACTGTATAGTAGTACCTAAGTACCAAAAATCTCAATTAAAATTTAAGTTGATTTAAAAATACTGCTTTTTTTTTAAGAACCCTTTTTTATTACAATAAAGATATACTTATTCAGTCTTAAACAATAAAACACGCAGAAGAAAATATTTTTTTCGACTTTTTTAATATTTATAGTAAAATACCGAAAAATTACCGAAATACCGGGATCCCGGTTTTAAAAATATTGATACCGAAAAATTACCGGTATTGGCAATAGGTCCATTACCGTCATTCCCTACGTACCGACCGAAGCGACAGAAATTAAAAATATGACTTTCCTTGCCAATGTTTAGTATCATCATCATCTTCAGCCTATACTAGTCCACTGCTGGACATAGGCCCCCCCTAATGAGCGCCATAGCTTCCTGTCTTCCAGCTTGACGCATCCAGCATCTGCCTGCAGTCTTTCACAGATTGTCAGCGTTTGTTAATAACTTATTTTTCTAAGTGTACATTTATTTTATTTATGGCAATAAATGTATTTGCATTTGTATTATGTATTTGTAGGTAACTTGTGAAATCTAGTTTTCAGTCCAGGGAGGTAGTTAATCTTATTCTTATACCCTTAAACGAGCAATTCTTGTATACAAATATCTGAATCTCGGAAACGGCTCCAACGATTTTCATGAAATTTAGTATACCTACGGGGGTTTCGAGGGCGATAAATCGATCTAGTTAGCATTCATTTTTAGAAAATGTTGTTTTAGTCGTGTTTTCAATAAACTTTTATCAACAGTATCGTAATCAATTGACTCTTCCTGACATACCCTTCATGACATTGTTATCTTCTACATAAAGACTAAACTGAAAAATATGACTCTTCTAGACATCTATTGACGAATAATATACAATTGATTCTTAAAAAACAAAATTTACCAATAAAATAACCTGTCATCCAGGTACTTAACTAAAATACCTAAAAGTACAGATTAAGCAATAGTTACACAGGTCACAAAGTTGAGGTTCAGTAACACAATGCGTTTGCATATTAAATGCCAGGAATTTTTATAAAACAACTAGCTGACAGCCGCGGCTTTTGTCACGGGTTGCTTGGATACAGAGCGATTCATCATCAGCATTCATCAAACAAAGCGTGGTCTCACTACAGAAACATTCTATCTAACGAATATAAGAACGAGATTATTTAGTAACAACTCCGCGAAAAAAACCTTCTGAGATAAAATCTAACAAATTATACAAAACTAGACATTTATATAATACAAAATGAAAGAACATTTATCAAAGCAAGTCGTCAACTAGTTTCGTCTCTCCACGAGACATCATCAGGACACCACACCACTCGATCTTGACACTGAGAGCGCTAAACAACAACGGCTGAGTCTCACCAGAGATGTTGCCACTCCGAGCTCTCGGATTAGCAATGTTCAATGTTGGATAAATGTTCTTTCATTTTCATCGAGGTTTTTTTTCGCGGAATTGTTACGTACCTACTTACTAAATATTTTCTCTTATATTTACAATGGATTTCCGCAAAGAAACGCCTAAATTTATTATGTATCTGATCTAACGATTTTAATCTTTGCACGGCACTGATCAGATCACTCACGACCAGATTTCAACAATACCTATTACTATGTTAGACATGTTAGTTCTTAAAGCCCCCAATACATGTTGGCCGAGCTAAGTCCAACGCGAGCGTAGGCAAATCGATACAAGGCAAGTGCCACCGTCTAGTCGTTTGGCAAGTCTACGCAAACTATTGCACCACAAACTACACATACATGTGGACACGATTGACCGAGCGCAGGCAAGCGCTTTTGATTTGTGCAGAAATACCGACACGGTTCCGAAGTGAGGCAAGTGGCCGCGAGCGGTGACAAGTCACTGCAAATGACCTCTATACACGTTGGCGCTTGTATTCACTCGTCAACTAGGCGAGCGATACCGAGCGATGGCAAGGCAATGCAAACGTGCCGTCTACACCTTGGTATTCAGAGTCAGAGTCAGAGTCAAATCGTTTATTTCTTTAGACTTAAAAAATAAGTACTTAGACAAGTCAAATTTTTACTATATAAACAGCTTGATAAATAGTTATTACTATCAAACAAGAAATAAGGTGCAACTGACTCTAATTCACTTCAATTTTTTGTCCACTAGCGGAAGAAGTGAAAAAGAAAGATTGGCTTTCACTCGGCAACGTTGGGCCAACATTGTATTATTTGTTCTCAAATCTTAAGTCTTTTTTAATTTGTGTGTCGTCTTTGTGCAGAATAACAACGGCTGAACGAATCTTAGCGAAATTTGGCAAGCATAGATTGAATGATTAGTTAATTACGTAAGGCATGCCGCTTATGAATATACGGAAAAAGCGTGCGAAGCCGCGGTCAGAAGCTTAGTCAATGTTTATGATAGATATTACACACGCAACACTTTTTAGGGTTCCGTACCAAAATAAACAAAAAGGAACACTTAAAGGATCACTTTGTTGTCTGTCTGTCTGTCCGTCTGTTAATCCCCTTTTCTCAGGAACGCCTGGAGGTATCGAGTTAAAAATTACATCCAGTTCTCAAGTCTGTAACTCATTGGAGCCGTGATGAAAATCAAACTTCTAACTAAACCGACGCAATCAAAAATTACAGCCGTTTTACCTGAATATTTTAAAATTTTCAAGAAAATGACATGCGCGCAAAACCTAAAGGGTCCCATTAACCTAAGAAGCATTAAATTTGGCAAAAAGCAAGGTTTTACAATTTATTTTATTTGTAAGGTCTCACAAGTTAAGGAAAACATTACGAAAACCGTTAATTTGTTGTTTACTCACAACAAAATTTACCCGTTCAGAATAGACTAGTAGGAATAGTTCGTTTTATATTTTTATTGCCGTGTGGTGCCGGCGGCATAGAATTTGCACCACCCCAATTCTTCCAGTGGGTGTCGTAAGAGGCGACTAAGGGATATCATCTGGGGGGTGGGCAGCAGCGCCCCCTGCAGAACAAATCTTCCACCAAACTGCGATCCCCAACCCGCATGCCCAGCGTGGGGATTATGGGCATTAGCCCCTCATGAGTTAAACGTCAATAAGGCGTTTATCAAGGGGAGGCCTGCGTCCAGCAGTGGACCGATACAGGCTGTGGATGTGGATGTGGATATTTTTATTTAACCCTGATAAATAGAAAGTTGAACTAATAGGATCAACGTTGTCCAGAAAGTTCAACTATCACAAAAAATATCAAAGTTGAAATAACGGAAAGATTTTAGTGTAATTTGTTCAACAGATTGAACTTACAGTTGAACTAATCGGAACAGGTGAGATATTTGGGTCTATAGAATCTTAATTGGCAAGAAACGTGGTACCTTTATAACTAATAGATTTTTTATTTTATTTTTTATATTGACCCCGATTTGAGTAAAACTTTATAAAAGTTTCAAATCTGCATACGAATTGAATTTAGAAACTAATATAATTATCGTCTATGCTCTATAATTAATTTTTATGCTCTGCTTCTACTTGCCAATATTAAGTTTTTATTTGTATTATTCAAGACATACATTAAGTCTAGTACAATAATTTGTCTTATAATTCTAAGGGGAAGCACTCACTACCAAACCACAAGCTATTTTAAAATAGCTTATATTGGTAATGAGAGCCCTCAATAAGTGTCATGTACTTTTTATGCAATAAACCATTTCTAATTTAACTATACGGAACCATCGGTGCGCGATTCCGACTCGTAATTGACGTTTTTTCTAGGTAAACTTCGCAACATCGTTTCATAAGACAGTCGAGAGTCGTGTAACACATTCGATATTTCGTTTTTTACGGAAATCTAAATCGATTAGTCTCAGCTTAACATTTACTGCTTGCTGTGCTATGTAGTGCTGGCTTATAATTTGCACCACCCCAACTCTTCCCGCGGTTGTTGTAAGAGGCGACTAAGGGATATCTACCGGGGGCGGGCTGTAGCGCCTCTTGAAGAACAATTCTACCACCAAATTGCGATCCCTAACCCGCATGCCCAGCAGATTATAGGCATTCCCCATGTGATAAAAGCCAATAAGGCGCTTATCAGTGAAAGACCTGTGTCCAGCTGTGGACCAATATAGGTTGTTGAACTATGTAGGTTTTTACCGGATTTTCCAGTAATGAACTTGTAAGATCATAATGAAACACATTACTTTATTCACAGAACAATACAATTTATATGTTTTACATAATTAATTTTGTTTTAAAAAACTATAAAGCGACTTCAATTTTTACAGTTTTTTCATGAATTTGCATGGAACCCATTGTCAGAACTGAACATAATTAAAATGGGACCACACGGGAAGCACCAGCTTTCATATAAAAAAAGAATCATGCAAATCAGACCACCCAGTCAAAAGTTCTGAGGTAACAAACATAAAAAAACAGACGAATTGAGAACCTCCTCCTTTTTTTGAAGTCGGATTAAAACGATTATAATCATGTTTAATTTTGAGTAATAATCCTGAAAACTTTTTTTTTCTAGGTTCGTTGAATACCTACTTAATAGCTGGCTTATCCAAATTGTTTCCATTTCCATGGCGTATCAGTTTTTAATATCCAAAGACGAACTTTATAATAGCCATGGCAAATTTCAATTTCACGTTGACTGTAGGTACCTACTTTAGAAGATCGCTACCACCCGCGAATGATTCGCATAAAATATGAGAAAAGTATGGAATGAATCTCGCTACGAATGAGACGCTACGTAAAGGGAACCATGTTTAGGGTTCCGTACCCAAAAAGCGTAAAACGGGACTGTATTATGGCTCCGCTGTCCGCCGTCTGTCTGTACCTTATATCATGAACCGTGATAACTAGACAGTTGAAATTTTCACAGATCAATGATAAGTCAAAATCATTTATTGCACAGTATGTACATTGATAGGTAGCTAAAGCTCTAATTACAGCTGAAGTTGGTACATACACCATGTTAGATTGGTTTAGCAATGTCTTTGTGTCTATCATCTTACACTAGGTATAGCTTACAGTATAGCAATTTATTTTTCTACGAACTATTCTAACAATTGTATTTCTGTTGCCACTTTAATAACAAATAATTACTTACTAAAAAACAGAATATATTCTTAAATTCCTTATTGCACACACAAAATCATACATAAAAGTTAATAAATACTGGACATGTACAAAAGTGAGCTTAACCCTAAAAGAGTTTTCTTACAGAGAGATTACTATGATTACACAGAGAGTTTATGAAGCGACTGTGGAATAAAATAAATATTTAAGCTGGGGCTCATATACAGACATGTCTTTTTTCCCGTCTTTATAGATAATGGTACGGAACCCTTCGTGCGCGAATCCGACACGCACAATTTCTAAACCCATGAGAGAATTCTCAACATCCTTATCAATGGATGGTCATCTCTGAACGAAAACATCCTCCAAACCAAACAATGTATGATTTTTGTCGCTTTGTTCTATGTATTGTTCAAATGTAGTACTAATTAAAATTCACGAAATAATTAATCATTACAAATTGCAAATAAGGTGTATAAAATAAACTTACTGTTCAATATTGTAGTACCAAACACCAATTTGGTTTCCAAAGTTAATAAAAACATTCACAAATATCGTCCAACAAACACCACAACACTGGCTTCTTTTTACAAAATCCGAAATCGCATTCACATTAAAAACTTTTTCGATTCGAATTTAGAAAGAGGTAGAATGTATGTCAACCAAAGAGTTTTTATGAGCTCATGTCAACATTCTGCCGCGTGCACCGGTTCGCGCGGTGTTTGCTTGACTAACTAAAGAGTATACAGTTAGTTCGCGGAGATAGGTACCTTTTGGACACTCTTCGCTAAATAGGGAAAGCAATGTCAACAAACTATCCAAGTAGGTTTATTGAGAGCGCCGGCAAATTCGGTCGCGAAGTGAAATATAAATATTTGTGGGAATCAGGGGGAAGATACCTATTCAAATTCTATATTGCGACAATATTGTAGGTACCTACTTAAGTTATTAAAGTTAATCAGTCTCAAATATGGACCCGGCTAGAGCATAGCAAGATAGGTTGGTAGCTAGTTACTAGCACTAGCTAGTTTTGCTTTGTAAGTTAACTACAAAATCTAACAGAAAAGTTTTAATGATGCGTAGATAAATAATGTAAATTACATGTAGGTACCTACTCAGATTGTTCAGAATTATTTATTTAGTTATTTATTTTCAACAGGATTTTTATTTAAGGCAATAACAAAACAAATAATAAAACATTTTATATAAACAATGCAAAGATTATACGTTCTTAATTAATCTGTGCTCATAACAGGCTTGTAAAACATTTGCATTAAGTTCACAACATCTGCATAAACAACGGCTAAAATATTGAACGAACAATATTTTAAAGGTCCTATCACTAAGAATCCGCTGTCCGTCGGTCACCAGACTGAATTTTTAACCGACTTCAAAAAAAGAGGAGGTTCTCAATTCGACTGTTTTTTGTGTATCAGAACTTTTGACTGGGTTATGCTATTTTGATAATACCGGTGGTATTTTTTTATAGAAGTTGGTTTATTTGTTTATTTATTATATTTTATAGTTTTTACAAACAAACTTCATTTGTTTAAAAAACTATAAACCGACTACCTTCTCAACCATGGGTCTGGCTGAGGTAACAAACAAAAAAAAACAATACAGTCGAATGTCACCTCTTTATTTTTTGAAGTCGGTTAAATGCCACTTCTAGCGATCACAGTATCTGCAATACCTACCCAGATTATCGAATCTGAATCTAAAACTCGTCCGCAAAGAGATTCGGGCGAAATGTCCGGTTCATTTTAGAGGAGTGTACATTTCGTTTAAATCTATAGTACATTGTTACCACAGATCACAGAAGATATGAAAAGGGGGCGGGGCCGGTGACGCAGTAATATGCTCAAAACGAGAACACATCGCTCACGGCAGTAATTTTGTCATTTAGTTGAAGTTTGAACGTTGGCCACGACGGATATTCAAGTTAGAGGGAAATGCCGTATTGTACAATAGTTATTTGCAAAAATAGAAGTGATATTATGAACTTTAAGTCAAATGGAATCACATACCATCGGTAAGTACTGAAAATAATATGTTTTTCATACTAAAACTTTAAAAATAATTATAAGTTGATTAATGTCTTGATTTCGCAACGTCTTTATTATGATGACTGATAGCCAGTCGCGATATTGTTGTAAACTGTTTACAATGCTTGCTCTGTACTAATGACTATTCGATCGTTGAGTTCCAATGCCGCAATGGATAATTAACATATTGAAGCTCCCAGAATACGTTCAACCACGTGGTACGACCACTGCTCGTAGTCGTGAGTTAGTGATGTGACTCTAGTGTGTTCTTTGTCGATAAAGTTTGTCATTTTTGATACCTATTATTTATTATATTGGCGGCTTTTCCTTACGCTTTCGGATTTGACCTTTGTACAAAGGTAGGTCTAATATTTACGCAAATATATTAATATATATAGTGTATAATAAGTACTATTATTCCAAATGAGATCTATATCCAACTCTTCTCACGAGTGTCGTAAGAAGCGACTAAGGGACATCTTCCGGGGGCGGGCAGCAGCGCCTCCTGCAGAACGATTCTACCACCAAACTGCGATCCCCAACCCGCATGGAGATTATAGACTTATATTGGTCCAATGCGAACCTTTTTAGCTGTTATCTCGTGGGGGATCCCCATGAGATATGGGGGACATACTATAATCCCCACGCTGGGCATGCATATCAGATAATCTGATATTTTGTAATCTATGTACCATTTAAATTTGTTAGCCTATTATTATAATTATTCAGTATTCATATATTTTTTAATAAATCATTATCCACAGATCTGTATTTCATTTTAATAATAATAATAATAATCATTTATTTTCAGATAACATAGGATCCATATTTGGGTTAATCTATATCTAAGTCTTAATTCTATGTTAGTTGTTTATTGTGTAGGTACTTAGGTGTAGTTATTTAGTAAGTACAGCAATGCAGTGTCTGTATAGCGGGCCATCAATCCTGTCCGCTATCATTCTCAGGATGCTGTTGGTGCTCCCACGGACTCTGCTCAGCAGTGAGGCTGCCTTTTTCCTCATGCAGGCGGCGAACCCGTCTGTGCGCGCCTCGGCGAACATGCCGGACGCGCTGCAGAACCGCGGCAGCCCCAGCAGCATCCTGAATGCATTGTTGTATTGGACACGAATAGTGTTGACGGCTTTCTGAGTGCATGTGAACCACAGGCTGCTCGTGTAAAATGTTTGACAAAATGATTTTATGAAAATGTCTATTAACTCATAAAAAAGATAAGCAATGTTTGTTTACTGACTTCATCACCATGAAATCATGTTTACTCAATTAGTGAATTACCTATTAATTTTATTTCAATTCATAGCGTAAAAACGATGACCAAGTCGTTTCACGTTTTATCGACAAGCAATCCCTATCGTAAACGCATATTTTGTGTCTATAGTGGTGCTGTACGAACGTCACTTGCAGCCTAGAGTGCGAACGAATAGTTGCACTCTGGTTGGCTCTGCGCGGTTGTGTGCATGACACGCACACAACGCGAAGTATTGTTTTTATTTCGTTAACCGTGTGTGCGAGAGCTTGAGTGGGCGTGACTTGCGACAGTAGGTTTTGTACGCAACGCATAGGATTGCCATCTCTCTATATCTCTGTGATTGTTACCCATAGTTCGAACTAATAAATGCCTAAAGTGGCGACTCGCCAACACACGAAGTAGTAGTGCTGCATAGTGCTTTATATACCATACCTCACCTTCGAGTAAAATTATCGTTTAAAATCTTCAAAATCACTAGAGTGAATTCAAATTGTTAACTCATTATGTAGTAATAAATACCCGTACGTACGATTTGCACATGATTCTTATTTTGAATTATTGTTCTGAATACGGAAGAGGCCGATATCATAAGGCGAGTTTGGAGTAAAAACTTTTTGTCGTCTGACCTATTACGAAAATAACCTACTACCGGCTGATATTTTAGAAAATTAAAAAAAATAACACGTTAGAAATTACGCATCGCTCAAATGGATTTGGATTTTTTTACAAACAAACAAACAAATCTTTCCTCTTGATAATATTAGTATAGAAAAGACTACTGTATTGGTCCACTGCTGGACGCAGGATAAGCGCCTTGTTGACGTTTATCTCATGGAGGGTAATGCCCATAATACCCACTCTGAGCATGCGGTTTGGGGATCGCAGTTTGGTGGTAGAATTGTTCATTAGGGTACGCTGCTGCTCGCTCGGTGGATATCCCTTAGTCACTTCTTACGACACCCACAGGAAGAGTTGGGATGGTGGAAATTTGAAGCCAGCACCACACAGCTCCAGCACAGGTCTATGCTCACTAATTGCACCGATAACGTTATTGCTTCGTTAGTGATAGCAGCTAATTAGTGAAATAACGAGTAACCGTTACCAGTTAGTTGACGAGCGCTGGCGTTATGGGTGTCGTGTTCGGATTTTATTTTTGTACTTTATTTATTTTTGTTTATTCTGGATATCCTCCGGTAAGTTCTCCTTTTAGTAAAAAAAAACAACTTTTAAAATAAAAATAATATGGTTGTCTCTAAAGTCGGTTTCAAATCCACACCGACAATAGTATGTAAGAACATAAATTAGTTGTGTTAGATTTTAGATTTAGTTACATTAGATTTACTTACAAATAGGTATTTTTAACAGCTTTTATTACGGATACGTATAATATATCGTGAGACCCCAAATCGTTTATTAGACACAATTACAATGTTTCAGTAGGTATTGAATCCGTAGGATCCCGAACTAGCCTAGGCTGTATTTCAGGACCTAGGGTTTCTCATTTAAAGTTTTACAATGTGCTTTCAACTGCAAAATTACACAAACAACAATATAAAAATCTAAGTTATAATAAAAACCTACTATTTTAAGGTATGACTACTTTCTACTTTTAAGTCGCATTATATTTAGACTTAGTTATGCTAAGATTGTACCTACCTATTAGTTGATAGGCGATAAACTTGCTGTTGGTTTCTTTATCACTTCTTCCGCTAGTGGAAAAATTTAAGTGAATTAGAGTCAATTGCACCTTATTTCTTATTTAACAGTAATCAGTATTTTTGAATATATTAAAAAAATTTACTTGTCTAAGTGCTTATTTAGTAAGTCAAGAAATAAACGATTTGACTCTGACTCTGTTTAGGAACGATAATTTTACGTGATAACGTAATTTACTTGATCTATTGAAATTCTTACCTCGTAGTTTATAAACTGTTTTGCCATTCTGGTGTTAGCTAGCTTTCAACGCTATTTATTAGACTAAATAAGAATTTTACCTCCTTATTCTATAGTTTGCTAACTAAGCACACCACACCGCTAATCTCGCTCTGTCTTCTATTGACATAATTCAGACTGAGAAATAACACTACTTAGCAGCTGTTTTATGTTAGCAGACTATTATGATTATGAATAAGGGGGTATATCTTCAGTGCTTCAGTCGTCATGACAACATCATCAACAACGTGACACTTTATTGAACATGCTACCCATGTTCATCGGTTTAATAAACGTTATCACGTCATAAATAATACGCGATTAAAAGTATTGGGGTAGGTAGCTATCGCATGTACTGTACATACCAGATTAATTAGATAATTCAAACTTACTTTTAAAATAATATTAAAGCCTTTAGTTCGACACATACTCACCTACGAATTTAAATACCAGTTTGTAATTTTCGTAACGGGAAAACCGATAAAAAACCATCTTTCTCAGGGGATTATTTGACTAACGAAGCTGTGTGGTGCTGGCTTAGAATTTGAACCACCACAACTCTTCCCGTTTGTGTCGTAAGAGGCGACTAAGGGATATCCACAGGGGGCGGGTAGCAGCGCCCCCTGTAGAACAATTCTACCATCGAACTGCGATCCCCAACCCGAATGCCCAGTGTGGGGATTACGGGCGTTACCCATCATGAGATTCCCCAATAAAGCGCTCTTCAGGGGGAGGCCTGCGTCCAGCAGTGGACCAATACAGGCTGATGAGGTCGAGGTTAAGTTTATTTTGATTAATTTCCTTAGAGTTCTTAGATATGACCCTGAGTGTGAAGGTGCATCATAATAACAATAAGGCATGTCCAGCTGTGGAGTAACAAAGGCTGATGGATGATGTGAAGTAACGGGGGTGTTCTGTCAGACAGGAGATGAGGTGCAGGCAGGCAGCGTGCTGCTACCAGCGTCGAGGAGAGGCAGGTACCTCGCCAACATCGTCCGAAGACAAGCGGTGGTATGTACCCTACCAGTATTGTTTATTAATGCGTTTCGATTAAAGCGTATCGATAGAAAAAACTCATGCAAAGCAGCGGGGCGCAGTTTGTTATTCTATAATAATTATACCTAATATATACTTCAATGCTGTACTTGTCAATATAAAGTTTTTATTTGTATTATTTTAAGACGTAGGTATACTTAAGTCTGGTACAATAAGTTGTCTTATAATTCGAAGGGGAAGCACTCACTATCAAACCACAAGCTATTTTTAAATTCGCTTAAATTAGTAATGAGAGTCCTAACTAAGTGTCATGTACTTTTTATGCAATAAACAATTTATAATATTTTTAAAAAATTTAATTTAATCGCGAAAGTTTGAAAACATGTCTGTTTGTATGTTTGTTGCTCTTTCACGCAACATTGCTTTTAACTCTGCCTGGACTCTGACTCTGAATGTTGTTTATAAATGAGTAATATTTTGTAACTTGTTTATCATTTCTGCAATCGATCTTTTATCATTTCCTCAGGATGGTACGGGAATTAAATTCAACAAAGACGCTGATCGGGTGAGTTTTTTCCTACAGCTTATTACGTATTTTCTCTTGACAATCGGTTTGAATGGCTTGATTTGGACCCCCCATATTGTAGCGGTCTTAGGGTGGATCGATAGGGGCCTATTTTAATTCTTCAAAATAAGCAATCGTAATCGCCAATACCAAAGTAAGTGCAAATTGGTACTCTTAGTCGGTGCGCTGGAGTCAGCAATTTGCAGAAACGAATATCGCAATTTCGTGTTGGCGATTTAAAATCCCTTTGGATCGCTATAGGTGGCGTCGTAAGGGGAGGTTTATGTTCAGCTGTGGTGTGGACTGACATGATGAAGATGAATCAGCTTGTAGAGTTTGTTCAAAAAGAGAACAGACTCTATCTAAACATATTTTGAGACGAATTTTAATGAAGAGATTGTAAGTTGAAGATTGCACGAGTCGTAACGTAAGGGTGACTAAGGGTTCCAGCAGAACCATTCTACCATCGTACATTCTACAATCTGTATGCCCAGCGTGGGCATTATGGGCATTAACAGCCATGAGATAAAAGCCAATAAGGTGGTCATCAGGAGGAGGCCTGCGTCCAGCAGTGGACCAATATATACGCTGTAGAGGTTGAGCTTCAGCTATCTAAAACAATAAATCTAATAAGCTTATTTTGCAAACCGAAAGTAAATATATTTATTTGATTTTTTTACGGGCATTACAGTACAAAAAATAATATGCAGTATTTTTTGTACTGTAATGTAGGACACATTTAATAAATAGAGTAGAAAATACTCAAACATTTATACAATATTGACAACGCTTTAGTAGGTATTACAGTATGTATTTATACATAAAAAGGTAGGTATATATAATTAATTTCATCTATAGGTATCTGTAAAGCTTAAATCCGCCGTGTGGTGCCGGCGGCATAGAATTTGCACCACCCCAATTCTTCCCGTGGGTGTCGTAAGAGGCGACTAAGGGATATCTTCTGGGGGGCGGGCAGCAGCGCCCCCCGCAGAACAAATCTTCCACCAAACTGCGATCCCCAACCCGCATGCCCAGCGTGGGGATTATGGGCGACTAAGGGCTAAAATCTCTTCCACCTCCCTCCACAGATGAACGCGGAAGCAAAGAAGAAGGTGGATGTGCTGTCAGAGGAACTCCTGCCGTACATCATCGCGGAGCAGGAGCGCCGCACGACGCTGTACAAGCGCGTCATGACGGCCATACAGAACGGGGAGAAGGGCGTCACAGTCGCAGAGATCAGGAACAAACCACCGCTTATTATTAGGAAAGGTAAATTAAAACCCCATCTGAAAACCAGCGCTGTTTTGCACCCATTTTATTTTAAGATTACTTTTATTATCTCTAAACTCAAGTCTAGTTCTAGTCTTCTAGTTATTATTTTACTCTACGTTTGTTTGTATACCTACCTATTTTCGATGTGTATCCTGTCAAAGTCAAAGTCAAAGTCAAATCGTTTATTTCTTTAGACTTACATGATAATAAAATTTGACTTGTCTAAGTCAAATTTTTACTATATAAACAGCTTGATAAATAGTTATTACTATCAAACAAGAAATAAGGTGCAATCGACTCTGATTCACTTCAATTTTTTGTCCACTAGCGGAAGAAGTGTGTCCTTGTGTGCTAAATAAAAACTTCTATCTATCTATCTATCTCCTCCCATGGGTGTCGTTAGAGGCGACTAAGGAATATCCACCGAGGGCGGGCAGCAGCGCCCCCTTCAGAAAAACATGGCCTGCGTCCAGCAGTGGACTAATACAGGCTGTTGAGGTTGAGGTTGAGAAAATTAAACTTCTTTGGTGATTATTAAGGATGAACTTTACAAATCATTTACCAAAAGTTTTGAAAGCCAATGACTTATTTAATTATTGATTGGTGCTAAAAAATAAAAATTAAAAAAAATATCGTTTTAGATACGATTTTCGATATTGGGTATTTTGTATCGATATATCGGATCAAATTATATCGGTTAAAAATATATCGAATTAGAAATATCGATATATCGAACTAGAAATATCTATATATCGAATTAGAAACATCGATATATCGAATTAGAAATATAGATATATCGAGTTAGAAATATCGATATATCGAATTAGAAATATCGATATATCTAATTAGAAATATCGATATATCGATATTTTTTCAACATCCTTATGTCCAGGTCTTATGTACCGCTGTCCGGCAAACCGCGCGCCCAAAGAGCCCGACGGCTCCGGCGTGATCATGTGCGAGGAGGACATCGAGCCCACACCCGTCATGTACGACTCCTGTCTCTCCGCGGAGGATAAGGAGCTCTATATCGCAGAGAGCAAATACTTCTTTTGTAATCGTAAGTATTTCCTATTACAGTATTTAGAAGTAGACGAGCGGAGCGAGCTGCGTATTTTCCTCGGATATTTGAGGAAAAGCGAGCCCTGATAATTTTAATAACTTGTCTGTGGTAGATGAAAAGCTGTAAATATAAATAACGCGAAGCGAAGCGAGCTTAATAGTTAAGAAGAGTATGAAAAAATCAATAATGGCAAACAGAGCGAGCTCTGAAAACTTGGGAGACTTTGCGACGGCTGAGTAAATTTATCAGTTACAAAATAAATATCGATGTATGGAGTAAGCCACTACCTTTTTCAAAATTGATTTGCGAGTAGGACGACAGCGGACTACATATAGAAAAAAAAGCGAGCGAAGTGAGCCGCGAAATCTTTTATCTGGCTGTGCGTGAATAGTCAATGTCACCTCTCGAAGCAGTTAAAAAATTGTTTTATAAAAATATAGTAAAAAACTGAAATCGGTGAAAATACTTCAGTTACAACCCCTCTATTCCCCAGGACACAAGGTGGAAGGTCCGGATCTGCCCCGCAACGGGAGCACCGTCATCGGCTGCGCGCCGCTGGAACGCACCTCCCTGAACTACACCTCGCAGAGATGCGCGCTGGAGGACTCTGACGATGTAGTGGTGCATTACAGATACTATCCGGATAGGGTGAGTGTGAGAGAACTAGGACAAGGTAGAAGGTCCAGGGCGTAGCCAACCAGCATTCGCTATGAAGCGAATTGAAAACAATTGAAAGATTCGTAGGGATAAATTCGAAACAGATCAAGTGACATATCTAAGGCATATGTCAAACCCATAAAAATCCAAACCCACTTCTTCCGCTAGTGGACAAAAAATTGAAGTGAATTAGAGTCAATTGCACCTTATTTCTTGTTTGATAGTAGTAACTATTTATCAAGCTGTTTATATATTAAAAAATTGACTTGTCTAAGTGCTTATTTTGTAAGTCCAAAGAAATAAACGATTTGACTCTGACTCTGACTCATACATTTTGGACTTTTCTACTATCGCTTTCGAAATCGATTGTTACATTGTCTAGGCCATAGAGTTTATATAGTATCGAGCCACGAAAAATAAATCTGTATTATCGACTGTTCTCACAGCTGGTTTACTTCTCACATTAATAATAATCACAATTATTGTGATTCATTTGACAAATCGATTATGTTCACACTTGTGTTCATTCGATGAAAGGGTGAACTAGCGCTCTAGTACTATATAAACTCTATGGTGGCCCTCTGATCTACCCCACAAAGGAAGCAACTCGCTAAGTCGCTAGGTACTCAAAATGAAGTAGATAATTGAAGTGGTTGTAGTGGCTGGTATTCAAGGTCGGTTTCAATTAAAATAATTTTGTCTTTCACGAGTTGTGTATTCAACAAGTTACAGAGAGAAGAGAAAAAACATGGCGGCTAATTGCTTACTGCACTGTATCACAGCAGGTCCTTGACCGACCTACAGAGATAACTTTTTGAAAAGGTGTGATGTTCACAATAAAAATACAAGAAACAAGAACAAATTACAAATCCCATCATATAGTTTACGAAAGGTAGGGAAATCATTTGTTATCAAAGATTCTATATCAAGCTTCCATCTGAAGGAACTGAGCTCCCTATTCGTAAATTTAAACTGTACACAAAACTAAATTTTATCGAGAAAGCCTATTACTCCATATAGACGATTAGTCTTTACTCAAAAGTAGACATAAACATCACTCAAGCATAAATTGATGACTGAGCATGCTTTCATAATACGGGCCTTAGACAGTTGCGTAATACGCTAATGAGAGAGTGCGATTTAAGATTCTACTCTACTAATACTTTCATATCTATTTTAAAAACTAACAGACCTTTTCGTGACATCAACGTACAGAAGTATCACTGTACAAGCCATCAACGATACCGATTTTCACTAATATCGAATAACACCAACATAAACAATCAAAATAGGTACCTTGAAGAAACTATATAAAGGTTAAAATCATCAGCACAGTCGCCAATTTTACATCTATATGCACTTGTAGGTATCATAGAAACAGAATAAATTACCTACTAAATATGTTTTATTTTTTTAATAATGCTGGACTATTCACACAGCATTATCTAGCCCCAAGCTAAGCAGAGCTTGTGTTATGGGTACTAGATAACTGATATACATAATACAATACACTACATAGATAGATATTTTTTATTATACATAGAAAAACATCCAGAACGCCCTGAACAAATTTCTGCAGATCGTACACAAATTTGTCCCGAGGCGGGAATCGAACCCGCAACCTCCTGCGTCGCAGGCAGACCTTCGCCCACCGCGCCACAGAGGTCGTCTTACTAAATATCTCTCTATAGTCCACCAACTACTTGCTGTATTGTGTCTATCTAAGTAAATTTAACTATGTTAGTAAACAAAATACGACACAAATAACAAAATCTCACTTGCTTGGCGTCGAGTTTCAGATAAGATTATAAGCTATTTTTATTGAAGGGAGGATCTTGACTAGTAGTAAAACACGTATATACTCGTAGATCGACAAGTAATGTTAATTACGTATAAAAGGACGCGCCAATAAAGTGAATTTTAGGTTAAGTATGGACGGTTTGTTTACCTTTATGCTTCATTTAAAATGGACACGGTATAGGTTGTGACCTACCTACTTATATCTATTGTACCTATGCAGTCACCTGTTTTGGCCAAATAAATGTATCTTTATCTTTATCAATCAACTGTTGCAGACGTACAAGTTCGTGACAGAATTAGACCCGGACCGAGAGGTGTGTGACCACTGGAACCCGTGCCAGATCGGGTACATCTACAGCCTCCCGTCCACTGACCAGGCCATGCCTGCCAACGAGCTGTGGCGTAAGTACTACAAATAAACTGATTGTTTGAAAAAAAAAGACGTGTGGCACTCGGGGACTGCCGCGGTAAAGCTATTGCAATGCCATCTAGAGGCGAGTTGCTGAACTAAAGAGACAAACGTCATATTTCAAAAAGTCATTAAAAGTTCTACTATTCATCGATAGATGGCAAAACTAAAAAGTATCACCGCTGTGCCGGTCGGAGTGGGGGGTGTTAGGTTATTTTCGTTACGGAATTTCTGGATTCGGTCTCCACGCTCAAGGCCCGCGATAGAAGCTATGCAATAGCTTAAAAAAATACGATTTTGAATCCCTTACTCTGTTCTTAAGTTTTGTGAGAGTTTTATGGGACTACCTTGGGTACTACCTTTTATATACAATAGCGAAAGAATTTTTAAATTATTACCGTAGTCGAATGGTGTGAAATGAATTGGGGTGGTGCAAATTCTAAGCTTAAGCAGCCTTAAGTTGACTAAAAAGGCTCAAAAGTCCCTTCTTAAGTAAGAACGTGTACAATAACGGGTTTCTATAACAGTTTATTCAACGTTCATTTATTTTTCTACTACAGAATTCCTAATAATGGTACCTTATTATTACGATTTCTGTGGTTGCTACTTTACGTCACATCACTTGTGACAATACAGAGACCAATATTTTTTTTAATATAAATTTTATTTTTCAGATGATTACGGTAAGTTTATTTATTACGATAATGTCAAAGATTTTTCATTATATGCACATGTACATTATATGTTTAAATTCTAAAACATTGATTTTTATTATAGAGGAAAGTAAGTTGAATTTTATCTATCATAATATTAGTTATTATTATTCGTACTTACTCTAAAACTTGCTTTGATTTTATTATTTCAGAACCAGACGGTAAGATAATAAAATAAATATAAAACAATAATTAACTAAATTTTAATTTATCTTTACAGACGTTTGTTTATTACCTATTTCTAATATTTTTTCCTTACAGATTATGAAAGTAAGTTTAAAGTTCGCGACAGTATTTAATTAATGTTTGTCTCTATTCCGTGCCTGAACTAAACTATTCAGTTTTAATTTCAGGAGATGGTAAGAAACCATATTTTATTGATATTAATAGAAGTTATTTATTTTTCTTTCTTTTAATGATTTTGTTGTTTGTACTTATTTTACAGAAATAGTACCAGGTTGGTGAATTTTTGATAAGTTTACCTATTTTTCTTTATGAATGTCTGCTACAAAAATACTAATTTCTGCTCTTATCTTATTTTAAGCTATTCCTGGTAAGTTTGTAGGTCAATATAAAATTCGAGTTTACATTTCTAAATCTAAACAATCCATAAAGATTTAGACTGTATGTATATGTAACCTTAAATATCTCACTAATATTATAAATGCGAAAGTTATGGATGGATGTTTGTTATCTCTTCACGCCAAAACTACTGAACGGATCAGTCTTTGCATACAGTTAATCCTAATACTGGAATCAAACATAGACTACTTTTTATCCCATAAATATGACCTTTAAGCGTTTCCATAGAATCAACGCGTGCGAAGCCGCGGGTCGTAGCCATCCATACCAGCCACAGAGAAACAAAAATGATATTAACCTATAGGTACTTTTTAAATAATTGACAAAATATTCTGGCTACTTAGTTCTAATTTTCCAATTTATTACTTTTATTTATGCATAAAACTTAATTTATAATATTGCATAAATGTGTTTTAATTATGTAAGTTTTCTTTATGTATTGTGTTAATTCGAACTCAACTTTGCAGTGCCCTTCCAGGGTGCATGTACCCAATTACAACTAACCATTCACTTAGACATAAGAATGATTTGTACATGTAAGCAAAATAAATGAAATATGAAAAAATATATCTATACAAAGTTCGCATTTATAATATTAGTGTGATGTCATAGAGTGAAGTGTGATAGTGTGAAGTGTGAAATGTGATAGTGTGAAGTGTGATAGTGTGAAGTGTGATATACCAATACCCTTTAAAAAATACTGAAAAGCTACAAAATGTCATTTACAAACGCTTGTCACCAGAGGACAACGCGGAAGAGTTCGTGTTGATCGGCCAGCCTTACAGCACCAACCTGCGCAAGATCATGATCCCGGAAGGGTTCAAGTACCACGGGCTGGGGCGCTGGGAGCTGCCCGGCTCCATGCGGCGGCAGGCCAGCATCGGAGACAGTATCCGGGTTTGTGGAGTAACATCACATGCATATTTTTGCTGCTTGGTCGCTTGATTACGACGCAGTACGCTTTGTTAGCGCTTTTATAGACGTGCGCGGACCTTTAGGCAAAACTGTAGGCGATTGCAGCTGACTGTAATGTACCATATTTATGAAAACTTGTTGTATACTCATAAAAATATCAATAGCTTCCCAAAAAGTAGCGATATACAAAATTTAAATACTACTGCGTAAAACTGGGCGCCAATGCAAAAATTATTAGTTATTAAATTCAAACAAACTGTCAAAACCTTGCCGTGCAAAAGGCTTACTATAAAATATCAGATTATCTAGAGGTATATAGGATAAATATATTATAGACGATATTATACTACATAACTTGGGACGGATTTTGCTCCAACTCGAAAAATAACAAGTAACAGGCTTATTCGTCGTTTCTTTACTTTAGTCTGCCTATATTATATGCCGAAGATATATTATTGCATAGCATTTTTTTATCAACTTATGCAATTATAACCAATACCACCTAGAGGCGAGTTGCTGAACTAAAGAGACAAGCGTGATATGACAAAAAGTCATTAATAGTTCTGCTATTCATCGATAGATGGCAAAACTTAAAAGTATCACCGCTGTGCCGGTCGGAGTGTTAGGTTATTTTCGTTACGGAATTTCTGGATTCGGTCTCCACGCTCAAGGCCCGCGATAGAAGCTATGCAATAGCTTTAAAATCGTTAATTAAAAATACCACCTTATTTCCGTGACAGTGTAATTTTTAAATACTTACAATTTTACCTTTTCTAAGTGTGCATTCATTGTATTTACTGAATTAAAGCATTTTAGATTTGATTTGATTGACTGCCGTCGCCTGCAATCGACGGGCTTATTGCCGTCCGTGTATTTAAGACGAGCAGTCGGTGTATACGAGCCCTTATGCGTTATCGACCTTGGTGGATAATATAACGACAACAATGTTGAGCCTGGACCTGATTAGCCGCAAACATAGATATCCGAAAGATATTTATACTACACCTGCTCAAAAACTTGCTTATTCTTTTCCAAACATAATGTAGAAAACCCGTCTTTGCCAGCGTACCGAAACGCGGGAGGAAAAACTCTATGGAATTTCATTTGTCACGCTTTATGCGGGACAGAAAAGTGTATAATTTTTTTTCATTTCTAATCAATCCCAATCTTTTCTTATATCAGCCGGTAGTTATTGTTGTTCTCATAATAGATCAGACGTGAAAAAGTTTTTACTCAAAACCCGCCATATGATATCGGTTTCTTACGTAATCGGAACAATAATAAAAAACAATTGAACGGTGTTTTTCCTTGAAGGTACATACTTACATAGCTATGAAACTCGGGAGAAAGTGCGATTCCTACCTCGTGTGTTTTAAGGCCCTCAGCTGCGTCTCGTGCCTCAAATGACACACTCGATAGCAATTGACCACTTTCCCAACTTGTGTACAATCTACAATTATTTTAACCTTGGAACTCTATTACGCACGCTGCTTCCAATATGTTTAGTGAAATGTTGTCTCTGTTTTCAGATTCGTCTTACTGCCGGTGATGATGACAAAATTGTGGTGAGTAATTAAATTAGTTAAAAGAAGTAGAACAAGTTCTTTTTAACCGACTTCAAAAAAAGGAGAAGGTTATCAATTCAACTGTATTTTTTTATGTTTGTTACCTCACAACTTTTGACTGGGTGGTCCGATTTTCATGATTTTTTTTTATGAAAGCTGGTGCTTCCCATGTGGTCCCATTTTAATTTGGTTCAGTTCTAACAATGGGATCCGTGAAAATTTATGAAAAAACTATAAAATTTGTTGTCGCTTATAGTTTTTTTTTTTTTAATTAATTATTACTATGGGTAAGTTGTACATAACATACCTTCCTAATGAATGTTCCATTTTTATCATCCACAGGCCAATGTGGTAAGTTAATAACAATTTTATTAAAATCAGACTAAAATAAGAGGTGACCAAGGAATATCCACCGGGGAGCGAATGCAATCTTTACCCCCAATGCCCAGCATGGGGATTATGGGCATTCTCCCCCCCCCTCAATTATCAGGGGGAGGCCTGCGTCGAGCAGTGGACCGATTCAGGCTGTTGAGGTTAGAATAGAATAGAAAAACGTTTATTGCCAAAAATACGCAAATTAAAATAAAACTTAAAATAAAACAAATAAATTAAGGCAAATGGGGTAAATTCAGCAATTTACTGCTTGCATTCATATGCAAGCAGCGCTGGTTTTCAATTTACCTCTCTCGGGTAGATCATCGAGAGGATAAAGTGATCACGGGATTTATTACAAACTGGCTGTATGAAAGCATCGACCTATGTTTGAGTGATGCTTACGTATAGTTTTGAGTAAATACTAATTTTAAAACAATGCTTGGGAACTCGGGTCAAAATCTACACTCACTCATGTAACCCTCAAGTAACGATGCCTTCTTACCACGTTATTACGTAATTCATCTGTAACTCATCTTTACTCAAGTGTGCTCTAAACCACGCTTGAGGTTTTGCTAGTGCAACGCCAAAGTGACATTTTTTAATAAAGATTTACTTGAGCAGAGATTCTAAGCTTGAGTAGAACCCACGTGATGACTGCATAAGTAATGCTTGGGGAAGCTTTCATAATACGGGCCTTAGTTTGAGGTAACAAAACCGTTTCTTGAAAAAAATTGTTATCGTAAAGTTACAATAACTGTTATCCCCCAGACCTACAATAACTGTTATCCCCAGACGAACATAGCAGTCACTCACCGCGTGTCGGGCCACCAACTCAGCGTCACTGTCAGCTTCGATCCGTTCACGCGCCGCGACTCCTCGAGCTACTACGTCAGGCTGCAGAACACACACACGCAGGCGTACAAGTTCATCGAGAACGTACTGGTCATGCGTGAGTATCATTATAACACTTTTTTTTTTTTTTTTTAACATACATTATTTTACCTACTTGGATAATACTTCGCCTGGTATTTTAAATTCATTCGATTCGTTTCCGAAGCCAAAAGGTCTGAATCGAATTTGAATTATGTTTCGACGGAATATTAGAATGCTATTTTGATTTGTTGAACCATGCATTCGTATTTTCTATACAGCCACATTACTTCAACTTCTTGTGAGATGGCTTCTGAATCTGGTTTGACACAATTCATACAGCCACTCATTAAAGCGCGAAAAAAAAAATTAATGATTTAACATAAAGTTATGTAAATTGCCATATTATAATATACCATATTTAACTATTTCTTTTAAATAACACAGATGTCCGAAAAATAAAAATTAAAAATAGAAATTAAAATCAATGGCAGAATGGAAAAATAAAAATTTTATGCCATCTCTAGAGACGAGAGTTATTCTAGCATTCGGCAGAGACTTTTGAAATTTTTACTTCCCTTGTATTCCTGATGAAAAGCACAGTGTTTACCTCGTGTGAAAGTAACTTATTTAGTCCCTCGAACTATAAGCGCCTTCGCTACGTCTCAGGACTAAACAACTTACTATAATCCCCTAGGTCCTCACAATGTACTATTAATGTACATTGCATTTCTTCATATTTCATACATATAAAAATATATACATACATTATAGCTGCCACGTGTGAAGCCCATAATAGCTAAGGTAGTATACGTATGAAGGAGATATTGGTGTCTATTCAGATGGTGCCAAAACTAGACTTAACTAATCTGACAGGACCAAAAATGATGCCATCCTTATTATTTTGATCGTTATGACAGGGACCGAGACATTTTTAGTACAATACAATACAATACCATAATGTCAAATTAGTTTAGTTTAGTTTTGACAATATTTTCTAATTTGGTTGTTTGATTTTGTAAATAATGATCTTGATTGAATTTATGTAAATTATCCTCGTTTTATTTTGATCCAATACAAACTCAACCTCTTTAAATTATATTCCTATTCCTTCGTCTTTGTGCAATTGATAACTGACATTGGCAGAATTGTGTCAAACCACAACGCAGCAGAGCCAAAATAATAAAAAGAAGAAGCAGACAACATCTGAATAGACACCATTATATCCATAACTGGTTCCTTCCAGACCACACCAGCACGCAACTGAACGCGCAGACCGTGAACAGCCTCCCGGGCAGCATGATGAACAAGACCATCATCTACCTCAGCTGCGGCGCATGCAAGCTGCTGGGGCTGATGGTCCGCGGCGCAGACGGCTCCGTCACCAACTTGGACAAGAGCAAGTACAAGCTCAAGAGTTTCATGGACCAGTAAGTATAATATGTCTTTGTTTATGATAGATGATGTTTTAGATTTAGAACTGTTCAACCTACTTTTTTATAGAAAAACGTTTCGCCATTTTGTATTAAAAAGCGGTCGGCCATTTTGTGAAAAAATCTGCGCGGCCATTACACTTTCCAGTAGAAGGGTAGGATTGAATATACAAGCTCAAGACTTTTGTGGATCAGTTTAACTAATAATCTTCATAACGGCAAGTAACATTTCTAATTTGTTAGAAAAATATTTCAACATTTTTATTGAAAAACGTTTTCTTTTCTAAACGGCTATGACACTTTCGACAACATTCAACTTTCTGTTTGGTGCCGGCGAAGAATTTGCAGCACCTTAACTCTTCCCGTGGGTGTCGTAAGAGGCGACTAAGGGATATCCACTGGGAGGGGGCAGCAGCGCCTATTGCAGAACAATTCTACCACCAAACTGCGATCCCTAACCTGCATGCCGCGTGGGGATTTTGGGCAATACCTCTCATGGCATGTAAGCCAATACTGCACTTATCAGGGGGAGGCTTGTGTCCAGCAGTGATCTAAATATAGGCTGTTGAGGTGAGGCAGGTATTACGGCTGTGACCTGTCTGTAATGATTATGATGAGCGTAAAAGCGTAAGCTATAGATTTAAAAGAGAAAGAATTCTTTGTATACTTACTTAATACCTACTAATGATTGACGACCACTAACGACGCGACGAGCGGCGAGGTTACGGGTTCGATTCCCGCCTAGGGAGAAATGTCTGTACGATCTGCAGACATTTGATCAGTGCATTCTGGATGCTTTCTATGTTTAATACAAAATATCGATCTATTATGTGTATTGTATTATGTATATCAGTTATCTAGTACCGATATCACAAGCTCTACCTAGCTTGGGGCTAATGCTGTGTGAATCGTCCAGCATATAAAAATATATATACCTAGGTAGAAATAAAATAGAATAAAGTAGGTACGACTGCCAGTGCTTATTTTGTAAGTCTTAAGAAATAAACGATTTGACTCTGACTCTGACTACCTGGATTTAAATTTTATGAGACGAAAGTGATACTTAGATTTACTTAATTTATTTTCAGAATGGGTAAAGAGTAAGTACCAGTTTCATAAACGAAAAGAGAGAATTCACGTACATTTGAGTGAATACCACACCTCTGCACGTCTTCTGGTATCAGAGAAATTAAAAAATAGCTGCTTAAACTAAAGCGGGAACGCGTTGAAGTCTTCTGTATGCTACGCGGGAGACGTAGAACTTCGTAGCACGTGCTACGAAGTTCTACGCGGGCGGAGTAGCTCCGTAGCAAATGTTACGAAGTTCTACGCAGATGTCGTAGCACTGTAGCATGTGCTACGATCCGAAGTTCTACGCGAGTGGCTGTGTGGATTGCCCAGCATTATTAACTATGTTATCTTCCGTGACGTCACCAAACTTCTCTGTCGGAAGACCAGCGTTGGTTGTAACCACGTTGTAACAAATTTACAGCTAACTCATATTGAGACAGAGACCAGTTTGTGAATCTAACAGACATTAAACTTTTATTTATCTCTTCTTTTTTTTTCGTTTTTGTTGTTTGAGTTGGAGTCTGTTCAAAAAGAGAAGCATCGTGGGAATTGAGGGCGATCGTGTGCCAATTGACAACTTGTGTTGCGTTGACAACACTGCTCTGTCATTGCAGTACGACTAAAAGTGTTAGTTCACCGTAACGTCACGGCTTCTCTTTTTGAACAGACTCTGCAAATAGCGCTAGTGGACAAAAAATTGAAGTGAATTAAAGTCAATTGCATCTTATTTCTTGTTTGATAGTAATAACTATTTATCAAGCTGTTTATATAGTAAAAATTTGACTTGTCTAAGTACTTATTTTGTAAGTCTAAAGAAATAAACGATTTGACTTTGACTTTGACTTTGAAATGAAATATTCTCATTCTCATTATGAGCACCGGTTCCAGACAGAAGTACGTGGAGGTGGACCTGGAGGAGACGCGTGCCACGGACTTCGGAGACTACTTCGTGAACATTCAGAACGAGGACGGCCAGGAGGAGAAGATTCTCGCACTCACACTCAAGTGTAAGTACACTCCGCAATTACCTACTCTCATCTCTTTCTAACCAGCTGGTAACACTTACTGCTGGGTAGAGTCTGTTCAAAAAGCGAAGAGTCGTGTCGTTACGGTGAACGAACACTTTTAGTCGTACATGTCTAGAAAATTAACAAATAAACAATAAATGTGTGCTTTAAAAAAAATAAGTCAAAGGGCATGCATGATTCTGGACCCGACGGGATAAAATAACCTTCTACGATTTTTTTAAATTTCGCACTAAATTTTAGTTTTTTTACATAATTTGTTTTATAATTCGTGACAAATCACTAGTTTTCACAAAAAACATAAAACACACACCACACATACTGTGTAATGTTAAATAATGCGGAAGTGCTCGTAAAGAACATGCCAACGTAGTGAATTTGTGAAGCTATGTGTTATTCCAGGCATAGAACTACATGTATGCAAAATTTCAGCCCGATCCGTTCAGTAGTTTTTGCGTGAAAGAGCAACAAATATACATGTTTACAAACTTTCGCGTTTATAATATCATTATGTGTATGTGATTATGTGTCTAGAATCTATTTACATATGTATAGAGCTGATTGTCATCCCATCTGACGTCCTATGAAATTCGTAATTTATTAATTGTTATTAATTTTATTTATTAAAATTTCAGCACCAAGTAAGTTTTTATCAAAATAAACATAACATTTACATATGTATAATTATCCTCTATAATTATCAGTTACGCTTACAATTTACGGAATATTATTTATTTTTCAGTGGAAGGTAAAACATTGTCAATACTAGTTTGATTTGCTCCTCTTTTAAGTTTTATCTAAAAACCACTAATCACCAATTTGTTTTTACAGGAGATGGTATGTTCTTTTTGGACACAGTTAATAAATAGGTTTCTTAACACAGCATTAAGAGTTTTTGATTAATATGTTTTTTTTATTCCCAGCTGGAGGTAAGTCTTAATGTTCCTCTAATTTAAAACCTCGACGAAGAATAAAAATATCTATTGGTACCATCTATCAAAGTTTTCGCCGGCCCACATTAGATAAACAACGCGCGCCCTGAAACCGCATGTATCTTAATCCGTTATGTTACCATAAAAACACTCGTAACGTTGGTGTTCAACCCAAATAACGTTATACACAGTTTTTTCAGCACACATTATTTATTCTGGATTTACTAACTGGTTTTTAGAATCATAAAAATCACTAGATATTGGGTACGTACTTACATGCATGTAGTTCGTATTCTCTATGGTTTATCCGTTTTGAATGGAGCATGTTAGTAAACAAAGTACGACACAAATAACAAAATCTCACTTGCTTGGCGTCGAGTTTCAGATATAATTGTGTGCAATTTGTATTGAGGGGAGGATCTAAAATCGACAAGTAATGTAAATTACGTATAAAAGGACGCGCCAACAAAGTGAATTTTAGGTTAAGTATGGGCGGTTTGTTTACGTTTATGCTCCATTCAAAATGGATACGATATAGTTGGACCACGAGACTCTCGGAATAGACTGAATTGATTAATTTTAACACTAACTATTTATGCACCGACCGTGCATTCTCTCCTGCGCGATCCAGCGCTCGGTCCACTGTACTAGCGACACCTAGTTTATTTTATCGGAACTAAAGACGTAACGTCACGACAAGTCACGGAGTGATTAGACTAAATATTATCCCAGGAATAAAACTGCAGCGCATAGAAGCGTCACTCCTGCCCGGCGCACACTACGACGCGGCGCTCACGTGGGAGTGCGACGACTGCACGCTCACGGACGTCGTGTGCAACGGAGAGGGCGTGCTCTCCACTGGACGGGTCACCGTCGTGCCCGGGAATAAACAAGTCAGCTTTAACTTCCCTAGGTAAGACAGAGAAGGCTGAAACATGGATACTGCAGATGTAGCGTCGAGCAACGGAGAGAGCATGCTGATTTTACAGTTTTGATATCAAGCAAAGCCAAGGCGCATACCCGAGCCAATATGACAGCGCCACCTATTTTCAAAATCCATCGTACAGTTTGTGGTTTCTATTATAAGTTATTTTGAATACCTCTGTAATAGTTTTATTTTGTAAAGCTTAGGCTGAGATACGAAGTTGCGCTTTTTGGCCAACAAACTCTATTTCGCATCTCTTCCTATAAGATAAAACTATTACAGGGCATTTATAAATAACTTATAATAATATGTATAATAGATACCACAAACTGTACTCTCTTCCAATAAGATAAAACTATTACAGGGCATTTATAAATAACTATAATAATAGAATAGATACCACAAACTGTACTCTCTTCCTATAAGATAAAACTATTACAGGGCATTCATAAATAACTTATAATAATATAATAGATACCACAAACTGTACGATGGATTTTTAAAATTTCCTGTTTTAATCGTAATAATATGATAAAATAGGTGGCGCCATATTGGTCGGGTATGCGCCTTAAATTACTTGTGGAACATAGAAAATAATTAAAAAAAAAAGACGTGTGGCACTCGGGGACTGCCGCGGTAAAGCTATTGCATAGCATTTTGTATCAACTTATGCAATTATAATTTTATTTATTTATTTTATTCATGCAGTATTGCTTTTTCTTTGATATTAATTCAAGTTACACTTTTTGAGCGTGGTGACCCTATACTTTCTCATAAACAGCTGCTTATGTATTCGTCCGATTTCGGAGCAGCTCGTCTCGATTCGTGCGAGTTTTGTAGAGTCGTACAATACGTCTAATCGCACGCACACAACGCCGTGTCGAAGACTGCCGAACTGAAACGACGTTAGACGATGCACGGCCTTCAAGCCACACCTCCTTGCCCGGCGGAGTGGGGGGCGTGAGGTTTTTTCATTACGGAATTTCTGGATTCGGTCCCCGCGCTCAAGGCCAGCGATAGAAGCTATGCAATAGCTTAAAAAAATCACGGGTTACCAACCACCATATCTTACATACTGCCGTGGCGCAGTGACCAGAAGTGGATCATTGGCCTCCGACACTAGGTGGCCCGGTCACTTCCCGTTTCAGTCCAGTCGACGGCACGAAGTTCATGCAGATCTTTCTCAACTTCGTCGCTCCAGTGGTACCTCGGAGACCAATAGGCCTTCGGCCATTTGGGCGACCCATGTGAGCTCTACTGGCTGCCTGATCCTCCCCCATTCGGGCTACATGCCCGAGGATTTGGAGGCTCGAAGATTTAGTTTCCTTTATGATGTTCGGCTCGACACTAGATCATTTATTTCTTTGTTTTCACAAGTCTCCAGCTGCCATCGTATTGCTGCTGGGTCCTTACCTATGACAATAAAATATTTACTTGATATTGATATTAATAATAATAATAATAAATAATGTGGGACAATGTGGACTTGATACTTGACAATACTTAATACTTGCCAATTTTTGTAGTTTCGAAGACGAGAATGCTTGCGTGTACACCGGCCTCTTCAAAGACGGGAAAGACAATATATATAGAAAGGAATTGGCTTTGATACAGAGTGAGTACATTACTAGGTCCGAATGCGACGCAGGAGGTTGCGGGTTTGAATTCCGCCTCCTGACATCTGTTTGTTCTTTCAGATGTTTGTGTTCTGGCTTACTATTATATATTAAGAATAAAACTTTTTAAACTTTCGCGATTCGTTAACATAATTAAATGATTATTTATCGGGTATTTATACATGACCCTAAAGTTCTATGCCGTGAACGCCACTATTACAAAAGGATGGTCCGAGATTGAGATCAAAAAACACCAGAATTTTAATCGTGTAGATGGTTTTCGTCTCTCTTCCTCGTGGAATCCTGTACTTAATAAGTGTGTGCGTCGTAATCCGAATGTACCGCGGTCGGACACGGTTAGTGTAGTGTGTCGTAGTGTGAACTTGGACATTCCTGATTCTGAAGACGAATTGAGGGTAGTCGTGGATACTGCCGTCAATTCTCGGCTGTAACTCCAATTACATTCAGTCGCCCCGTGACCACGATCGCTGTAATGCGGTAGAATGGAAGGGGAAATAAAAACAAAGGTACCTACGCGATAAATACCCGATAAATAATCATTTAATTATAAAGAATAAGGCGCTGTAAGTCACTTATCGCGGTGTGCCAGTAGCTTTTCTAATAGAATAGGTAGAATAGAATATTATTTTATTTGTAACTTAATCAACAAAAAAACATATATGGCTTAAAATAAAAGACAAAGCATTTGTTGATTAGAGTCGCAAAACGGTCTCTGCCTCAGCATGAGCTGGTTGTAAACACGTTACAATCAACGCTGGTCTTCCGACTAATAAATTAACGATTTAATTTTTTTATGATTCTTTATCAAATTACTATATTAGCTAAATACTAGATCAGCATGTTGCCTGTCTTTTACAATAAAGTAAAGTTGATATTCATGGTCCGATTATAAAATGTATCATTTTGAAAAAACATATTTTCGTATGAAGTTTCTGCTTTTATCTTTTCATACGCCTTAAATAACTAGCTATCAATTATCTAGCTTTTATTTTACAAAACTACTAAACTACTTACTGTTCTATTAAAAGAAAAGATTATTTACTGAACCAAGTATTCTATTTTCAGATGACTGTAAGTACTAATGACATACTATCTATAAAATAATAATTGTTGTGGCCTATAAAATCTAATTTAACATACCTATCCATTATTTTCCAGCACCTGGTAAGTTGGTACTTATTAGTAACGATTATTTTAGTAAATAATCGTTATTAACGGTTTTTTATGGGTAATCTTCATATGTATAATTTATAAACATCATTTGAATGGTCATTGAACTTTCTTAAATCTTACAAATTTATTTTCATGTGGTTTACATACATGAAAATAAATTTAATTACATACATAAGTATCTAGGGATATAAGACGATAGATACAAACCAACCAAAAAAAAACCGTTATTATAACCGTGGGTAACGATTAGTCATAAGTTACCTTTAGCCCAATGAAACCATAAATATTTGAATCGTTTGTTTACTCATCTAGTTAAATATTCTGAAAATGAGGTTTTGACTTTTGACACGTGCAAAGTCTGTTCAAAAAGAGAAGAGTCGTGGGAAGTGTGCCAATTGACAACTTGTATTGCGTAGACAACACTGCTCTGTCATTGCAGGACTAAAAGTGTTAGTTCACCGGAACACCACGACTCGTCTCTTATTGAACAGACTCTACTCGTGTTGTCAGAATAAATGAATAAACAAACGATTCAAATATTTGTAGTTTAAATAGACTAAGTAACTAATAACTAATCGATACTAACGGTTATAATAACGGTTTTTTTCGTTTTTATTTTATAGATGTGACACTGCCGAAGAGTGTGGTCAAGATAAGCGCGCCCGCGGATGGAGAGCCTTATGAACAGCAGATACCTTACACCTGCAACGGAGACTGTTCTGTACAAAAGGTACCAAACTCAAACTCAAACTCAAAATGCTTTATTTCCATAAATACAATAAATGTACACTTAGAAAAGGTCAAATCATATAAAAAATACACTGACACGAAAATAAAGTGGTATTTTTTATTTCGATCGCTTCGGTATGTAGACTAAAGTACCTAACCATTTTTCAAATACCTAGGTAAAGTGAATTTACAGTACCATTCACATAATTATAATTTTTAGCTAGAAAAACAATACAAAATACTTTATTGTATAGCAACAAAAATACAGAATAAAAGAAATTACATAAAACAAAAGTACAATGGGCGGCCTTATCGCTTAGAAGCGATCTACTATCTACTAACTTTCGGAGTATGACGAATTCCTACCCGCATGCCCGGCGACGTGAGGATTATGCCAATACCAATAAAGAATGCTGTCAAAGCAGTGCAAAGAAATAATTTGTTCCAGCAGCATCTTCTAAACGGTTTAACCCATATCCACAGGGGCCTGGTTTTGTAACGTTTGTCATGAAGATACAATCATGGACATACGGCAGTGCCATGGTTGTAGCAAGTGGTATCATGGGCTCTGCGTGGGATTAACATAATATGAAGATGAAGATTTCACATGTCCAGGAGGCTGCTAAGCTAATATTAATTTAATTGATAGGCAAATGAAGGCTGATCATTAGACTAATTACGACTTAATTACTATTGTGTACAGAGAATACCAAATACGGGTAAAATGTGATTGTTTAACACTGAAACGTTCCAAATGATTGTTGTTGGCGTTTTTGTATATATTTTGTTGTTGATTATTTCTAATATTGTAGTTAATATTTGTCCTAAAAAGGCCTATAGCACGGCCTTATTTGGATTAAATGGTCTAATTAAGGCCCAAAGGAAGGTTTTTTAAAAACTCCTCTAAGTTTGTAATAAACGTGATTTTTACCGTTGAAACTGTTGATCTTCTAAAGATAAATCAATAAAGAAGTAACTAAAGACAAATTGAGTTTTTAATTCCTATTATTTTCACTTTTATAGAGGAAACTACCTAACTAAGGTTACGTGGGTCAAATACCTCATTTATTATTGACTAACCTGACTGTGACTTTGAAAGATCCTCATCCCACGGTACCCCTTCACTCGAGGACTTGCACTGACGTATGGCTCCTGGAGTAGCGCAAAGGCTATTTTGCGTTTATCAGCTTCCACCATCACCTCATTTGTCGCCAGGTCCATCAAAGACCATGTTGGTTTGCCATCCCATCGGATTATGAGAGTGACGGAATGGAGAGTGCACCTGAATTTGCGTCCACACTTGTGTATGTGCACTATAAAATGTCCTGCGCACGTGGCTAGTCTTAGTTTACATTAGTTGATAGTTCCATCCATCTGAAGCTCAATATACGTAAATTTAAACTGTACATAAAACGAAATCTTATCAAGAACTCCTTTGATGATTACATTAATGGTGTTAATGCTTGGCCGGATGTCGCCCAGTTCCACACCGACAATAGTATGTAAGAACATAAATTAGTTGTGACTTAGATATGCAAAGATTGTATTAGTTGAAAAGCGATAAACTTGCTAGTGGTTTCTTTTTCACTTCTTCCGCTAGTGGACAAAAAACTGAAGTGAATCAGAGTCAATTGCACCATATTTCCTATTTGATAGTAATTACTATTTATCAAGCTGTTTATAAAGTAAAAATTTGACTGGTTTAAGTGCTTATTTTGTAAGTCTAAAGAAATAAACGATATGACTCTGACTCTGACTCTGAGTCTGGACGCCGTGGCCGAAATTCGGCTAGGAGATCATCATTTATGAAGTTATGAAACTTGTCCCTCAGACAGGAAAACCACCAACACGATGCTCAAGATGAGCCGAGAGGACCTAAGAACGATTGTGGGCATCATCACAGGCCACTGTGAATTGAACCATCATCTTTTTAAGACTGGAGCCACAGACAGCAGTTTATGTCGTGGCTGCTTCCAAGAAGAAGAGACTGTGGAACACGTTGTCCTACACTGCACGGCCACAGAGGAGGTCAGACATGAAACGGGGCTGAAGTGTCTCATTGAGGCATCTATCCCATCCACACCCGCAGAAAAGCTGATACGAAGCTGTCAGTCACCAAAAGTCCTGCTCCGATACTTCAAGGAGCTGGGCTGGTTAGGGCCTACTTAGGCATGGGGATAACATGGGCACAATACACTCCTATGCGAGATGTCCGTGCAGATCTTAGTTTCCCTACTCAGAATTAGAATTAGAATTAGAATTGTTCCTCAGATGACGGTGAACGGCATCCCTCTGGAGCAGCAGACGAACTCGCGGCGGTTCTTCGACGTGCAGCCGCAAGGGCAGTCCGGCCGGCGCTGCATGTTCTTTGTGAGTTCACAATCTGTCTCTACAAGATTCTGTCGGCTGCTTCGCTCACCTCATTAACAGATTTCAAAAAAAGAAGGAGGTTTTATTTATTTATTTTATGTTTGTTGCTTCAGAACTTTTTACTGGGTTTTCATTTTCATGATTATTTTTTTATTTAAAAGCTGGTGCTTCCCGTGTGGTCCCATAATTTGGTATAGTTCTGACACTGGGATCCATAAAAAAACTTTATAATTGAAGTCGGTTTATTGTTTTTTTTTTAAACAAAATCATTTATTCAGTAATATTGTGATATGCTAGGACTAAAAATACATAGACCTACGCCATCTTTCTAACTAAAAAAGAGATTAACTTTGTACAAAGTTTCTCAAAAGTGGAAGGCTTCGCGTGTGAACCTATTTGTCTAAGTAGGTCTTTCCATCTTTGTTGTTCACTACATAGGTATATTGAAAACTAGCTGCGCCCCGCGGCTTCGCACGCGTTGTTCCTATGGAAACATTAAAATGTGATTTTCATCCCACGGGAACTGATTTATGTAGCCTATGTTTGATTCCAGGATTAGAATTACCTGTATGTAAAATTTCAGCCAGATCCGTCCAGTAGTAGCGTGAAGAAATAACAAACATCCATCCATCCATACAAACTTTCGCCTTTATAATATTATATAGTGTGAAGATTGGTAGAGGCATTAATAAATCACTTATAATAGATACCTACCACAAACTGTACGATAGAATGTTAAAATTTCGTAATAATAAGATAAAATAGGTAAGGGCGAGACTTTTAGTGGTGTTTATACGTATGCGCCTTAATAAATAAAAAAAAAAAGACGTATGACATTCGGGGACTGCCGCGGTAAAGCTATTGCATAGCGATACAACCACTTAGAGGCGAGTTGCTGAACTAAAGAGACAAGCGTGATATTTCAAAAAGGCATTAAAAGTTCTGCTATTCATCGATAGATGGCAAAACTAAAAAGTATCACCGCTGTGCCGGGCGGAGTGTGTTAATGTGTTATTATTTTTTAGTGTTTTTTTAGTGTTAGGTTATTTTCGTTACGGAATTTCTGGATTCGGTCTCCACGCTCAAAGCCCGCGATAGAAGCTATGCAATAGCTTAAAAAATATAACAATGTTAATATTCGTCAACCATCCACAGGTGGCTAACATGATAATCTTCATCCGCATCCCCATCTTCTCGCTGCTGTACGCGGGCGCCTACCTGGCCACCTTCAGCACCAAGGACGGACCTGTCACCAAGGAGCTCATGGAGATCTCGTGAGTTTCACTTCTCTTTTCATATTTATTTATTTAACGTACAAAACTCATCACAATCACTTTCAAATAATATGTTGGGTTATATAATGCTAGATTTTAGCTTGATTGCAACATAAACATATGTACGGGCTGCTGTAATAAAAATATATATCGAATAGGTAGAGTTTTTACTATCTATTACAGGTACCTACATATTTATTTCATACTATGTACATGTATTTTTTATGTTTTACTAGCTGCGCCTGTATGCAAAATTTTAGCCCGATCCGTTCAGTAGTTTTGGCGTGAAGAGGTAACAAAGATCCATCCATCCATCGATGCATTTCAGAGAAATATATCCAAAGAAACCACTGGTACTCTGTTAATAAATAATTATTTTTCAGTTCCGATGACAAACCTCCTGGCGGCGGCGGCAGCGGTGGCGGCGGTAGGTGTATTTTTTTTCTTTCTTTAACCTAATGTCTAAAAACTAACTTTTAGCTTTTGAAGTTGATGTCCTATAGATACAGTTTAAAGCAAGAATAAAAAGTAAAATAGGTACATTCTGAATAAGTTCACGATGGCGATTTATTTAGTAATTAGCGTGCGTTTAAAAATATTTTTTTAAGACGAAACACAAATGTTCTAGGCAAAGAACTTACTCATTTTAAGAATCCCAAGTACCTATATGGCCGAGTTTATACAACGTACTAATTAAATAACGAAACAAAATAAAAAGCTGGTTTCGTACAGTTGTTCATGTCGATTCGGTAGTTGCGAAAACTAAACTAATTTGGAAGTACAAAAATGACAAACTTTATTTTGACCTATCGTTTGACGATGACGGTAATATTTTTAGTGCTGTCAATTGAGTAAAGTTTAGATTTCAACAGAATCTACATCAGTTCAACCAATCCGAAACAACACAAAAGCAAACTTATTCTATAATGGTGGTACTTCACATGTCTATTCGTGTTCGAAAAAGTGGAATTAAGAAACTCCTCTTTTTTAAGTTCGTTAAAAATCGAACGTGCCTCGAGAAACGGACAAACGCACGGTTACGCGTATTTGGTATTGGCCTTATTTGTCAAATAGGCAAATAAGGTACACTTTGTCAAATAAACTTTCCACTAATTGTTTGCCAAATATGCCAAATATACAAATAGCAAAGTGCCGCCATAAGACGTTGTATAAACTTTCAGACGACTCTGACGCCTCGGGCGCTGTAAACACAACCCCCGCTACCGAGATGTCTGGGGGTTGTGAGAAAGAAGGCAGGGATCTCTTGTTGTGTCTGCTCGTCGGTCTCGTAAGCAAGAGTGAGTCATGCTTACGATAACAGAGGGCGACCAACCGGCATTCACTGTGAAGCGAATCGAAGACAATTGAAAGATTCGTAGGGGAAAATTCGAAACAGATCACGTGACATATCTAAGGCATAATGTCAAACGTTTGCATTTTTGGACTTCTCTACTATCGTTTTCGACATCGATTGTTACACTGTCTAGCTATAGACCCTCAGATAGCTGCTTTTAGTGATATAGTCCAGTCATTATAGTAAGTTCACCTCGGAATTCGAGATACCCAGCTGTAAAAAATGACTGGACTAATAGTTATTTAAAAGTGAGCAATAACGCCGCTACGAAATGGATTTCGAGCGGGATGACAAGATATGGTTTTCTCGCGAGTGAGAAGTACAGAGCAGAGACGTGCACCGAATTTTCTATGCGCCGAAACTGTTTTTGCCTAATTACAAGCTAATGAGACAACCAATCGAAAAATTAAAAGACAACTAAAGAAATACTTCTAGGTTTCTTATAAAAATAAAAACCGAAGAAAAAATGTGTGCTGTTCCTGAGATAAATGAGCAAAACGTGTGCAAAACAATCGATATAAGTAACTTTTACCAATTGTGTTTTTAAAACACGTAATTCTTACATTTTAAACAGTTAAAACATTTCAAAATCTATTAGCTTATTTCATAACGATTCTAACGATATTGGTACATAATAATGGTTCCCTAAGAACTTTAGAGATATCGTTATTTTAATAACGCACCAGGGCAAAAGACAAGCCAGAGTTACCTCCACAGACAGGGAATTCATGCAAAAATTTCCGCCACAATTGAAGGGTCGCCATTTAAATTTGTTATATTAGTCATTTTAGCCAATGCAAAAGGAAAAATAAAAGTTATTTTATTAGTTCGCAATATTTACGAGTGAAATGTTCCTCCTCTGGCTTTGTTTGTGTTTCTAGAATTATTGTTATACTTTCGAAAGGCACACGATGTCATTTTGTGACACTACACAGCGCTACACTGCTCGCAAACGTCATTTACAACACAACACGTCCGGCGGCTAACACTTGTACGTACACTGAGCACAGGTTTGTGAATTCACAAAATTCAACTTGGGAACAATACGCCACGGTCACACTGCGGTAACGGCCTATCTAACGATTTAAATGGTTAAATCTTATTTTATTAATTGGTTTCCAAAACTATGTTAAATTATTTGGAATAACTAGATACGATAGTCGTTCAACATAAATTTACGGTTACAACACAACACAGTGGAACGCGTTTATAACTTGTAACTCCGTTTTGTTACTAGGGTACCTATTATAGGTACTTACTAATATTTTGCATGTTATGTGATTATTCTGTTAGAGTCATTAGATATTTAAATAAAAACAACTACATATTTAAGAAATGTGACATAAGCTACAACCAACCAAAAAACGAAGGCTGATGAGTATGTAAGTACCTCTTCTCGCCCTCGACAAAAATCGCCATCGTGAAAACCTAAAACCTTTTTATATGTTTGCAGAAAGCTAAAAGTTAGTAATATTATATTATGTAACATATACAAAATAAATAATATTTGAATATAATAATAATAATAATATGACTACATTTTATTTTATCAGATGTGACGTCAGCCCCAGGAGGTAAGTACGGAAATTAGGAACAAAAGTGGACTCACATACTGCCTTGCACGATACCAGCAGTAAAAACATAAGCTTGCGTTTTATGCTTTCTGCTTTGCTTTGCTTAAGGCGCATACCCGAGCCAATATGACAGCGATACCTATTTTATCATATTTTTACGTTTATTGTAGGAATTTTTAAAAATCCTACGTTCAGTTTGTGGTATCTATTATAAGCTATTTTTATACCTCTTTTATAATTTTATCTCTTATAGTTTAGGAGGAGATACAAAAATAGTGTTTGGTGGCCAAAAAGAGCAACTTCGTATCTCTTCCTAAGCTTTACAAAATGAAACTATTACAGAGGCATTAATAAATAACTTATACTAGATACCACAAACTGAACGTAGGATTTTAAGCGTTTTTTGCTGCGTTTAACGTAATAATAAGATAAAATAGTTGGGGGCGCCACTTTCGCTGGTGTATGGGCCTTAAATTGCTTTTAACGCATCTGCCTCTGTGGTACGACGGAGCCGGGGAGGGACGGCGCTAGAGTTAAGTACAAGCCAAAGTCTTTCCCAAGGGCAAGGAATAACGTAGGTACCATTGCTTCTCGAGATACAACACGGTCCTGGGTAAAAAATAATCCATTTATTCCATCAGTAAAATTATCAGAAGATACTGGACACTTATTTTTTACTTTATCGATTGAAGAATTGGTAAATATCAAGATTTAGCCAGTAAATTTCGGCGTGACGTCATACCTTGCGACACTTTTTATTAAGCTGTTTTAACCTTAACATGTCCAAACACCCCATTTGGACATGCCCCCCCCCCCTCCCGCAATATAGGGGGGGGCTATAAAATATGGCTTTCGATTTTGTACGCGTTTGACGAATACACGAAACGCCGCTTTTCGGTTCAAAAAGTAAATGACCACGCCCTCCCCCCTTGTGATATTTAGTTTAATTTTTTTATAGAACCCCCCCTTTCAAGCCTCACGTGATTAATAGAGAATAGGCGGTGTGGTATGCAACGCGGGAGCGTCTCTCCCCACGACCCTTCCCCCCCCCCCATAATTGCCTGTCAAAACAAAACTCCTTCGTCGGACGACGACGTATGCATGCATATACATATGTAGGCTGTGACATTATCCTACTCGAATCCTCAACAGTCCCGATATATTCAAAGATATATTTTTATTCACAGCGGATGAAGGTGGTGCACTGTCTTCAGCCACTGGATCCGATGGCAGCGATGGAGACAAAGCAGCAGATAGTGGAGCCACGACAGGAGAGGCGGGGGTATCTTCTGGTGGAGAAGACGCGACGTCAGGGGCACCAGGGTCGGCTTCAGATGGTGGTGGATCAGCCGCGGAAGGGGGAGAGGCATCACCAGCGGCAGAAGGGGGCGAGCCAGCGCCCCCGCCAGAAGGGGGCGACCCACCCCCAGAAGAAGCCGCTGAAGGTCGAGCAGGTCCCCCCGACATGGGAGCTACAACTGAAAAACTTAGTACCGTGAAATCTGATGAGAAAACTGGTAAAGAAAACAAGAAAGTTGTTTAGGACGACCAGATGTAAAGAAGAATAACGCTTAGAGAAATAAAAAGGAATATAGTACTATTTTCGTTTTATTCGCCACTGGTGATATTGCCGTCAATTTTAACTGTTTAACTCAAATTTAAAGCACCTCTTTTGATAATATAGGTATAGAGTAAAGGCGCAAAATAAATTAATAAATAATTAAAGATATTATTAAGTAAAACCTAACTTCACTCTCTTAAATGGTGAAATGGGCAGTGACAATGATATTTCTTTGAAGCACACAATATTTTGCCTCGATTATAATCAGAAATTAATACACTTTCTTTTTTCAGCGTTATTAAGTTTTATTGACTTTGGAATAAGTACCTCCTTAAATGCTTTAGTCCACGTGAAAGAAATCATTGCATCCTGAAACAGTAAAGTAAGGTAAAGCAGACCAATATCTGTTACAGTAATTGGAGATAAAGACGGGTCTACCACACCTGTAAATGGAGAGGCAGTGGCAAAAGGGGAAGGGACTACGGCACGAGAGGGAGTGACACCGGTGGAAGGTGAGGAGACAACGGTAGGAGAGGGAGTGACGACGGCGGAAGGTGAGGAGACAACGGTAGGAGAGGGAGTGACGACGGTGGAAGGTGAGGAGACCAAAGAGGGAGAGGAGGGTGAGACAATGGGCGAAGAAACAACAACGGGAGAGGGAGAGACGGCGGCGGAAGGCGACGAAACAACTGCTGACCTGGGGGCTCGAGCGGGTGGGGCTGACATGGCAATGATCACTAAAAAGCCACTTAACAAGAAAGACAATGACAAAAAGCTTAGTTAGTGAATTAGAGTCAATTGCACCTTTTTTATTGTTTGATAGAAATTACTATTTATCAAGCTGTTTAGATAGTACAAATTTGACTTGTCTTAGTGCTTATTTTGTAAGTCTAACGAAATAAACGATTTGACTCTGACTCTGTTAAAAAAAGACGTGTGGCACTCGGGGACTGCCGCGTTAAAGCTATTGCATAGCATTTTTTGCTGAACTAAAGACACAAGCGTGATATTTCAAAAAGTCATTAAAAGTTCTGCTATTCATCGACAGATGGTAAAACTAAAAAGTATCACCGCTGTGCCGGTCGGAGGTTATTTTCGTTACGCAATTTCTGGATTCGGTCTCCACGCTCAAGGCCCGCGATAGAAGCTATGCAATAGCTTAAATAAACCAGTTGACTTAGGTACTGAACTCCAAGATCATCTTGGTCAGAACACCAAGATCATCTTGGTGTTCAGTACTTATGTCAGCTGGTTTTTTAGGTTTTTCGGTTGCGACAAAATCTGAAAAGAATAACAAGTCAATAAAACCAATTTATTTACCATATTATTTAACAACGAATAAATAAAATTAGAAAATATCTGTTTTGTTATTTATAAACCTTATCAAAATTAGATAGGCATTACCGACCGCACAATTTTATCGTAAAATGGTCATTGCATGAAAATATTTACTATGTTTTCAAGTTTCGCTACGCCTTCATCGCCAGCATAAAAGCGTTTTACTCCTGCATTGAGATGATTCATTAGTTTCTGCATAATATCTTTGATTTCTGACTCTTTCCTCTTCTCCTCAGCCCAAGCTTTGACGCTTGTTTCAATATCTTTCCACAGCTCTTTATTTTCCTTAGTCGGCGGGGACACTTTTTCCATTGCATCAAGCGCTTCTATTAAAGCATGTGTTTTAGCCACTATTTGAACATCCGGATCTGACCCCAAGGGTGCGAGAGGCTTATTCTTATGTTCGATAATATTCTTCATCGTTGTGAAAACAATTTTGAGCCAATAGGGGTGGTTTGCTCTGTCCATAGCTGCAATGTACATTGTCTTTATCATAGGATCCCTGAGAGGCTCAGTGCCTGCATTCTTAGCGACACCTTTGAGCGTATCTATCATGGTTCTAAGTTTCCTGGGGTTCAACTTTGAGGTTGTAGCTAATATCTCATGCATGAAATCGGCGAAGCTTTCACTTTCTCTACAGATAGTGAATTTCTCACATAGAAATTCATTTTCTCTTTCAACAAACTTGGCAGCCTCCTCTTTAACGAGACCAGCTGATATTTCATCTTCATTACTGTTTCCCTCTAAATTATCTTGTAGATGATTGACTACATTGTCTAATATTACGTTCGCTGAATCAAACGTACGTAATATTGCGTTCCTTCTCCCGGATTTTGTCTTTATAATTTGATTTCTAGTTTTATTTAAGAATTCTTTGAATTTATCGCCGTAACTACGCGCCAAAAAGTCTATTTCTTCTTTCGTTTTGTTTTCAACAGCTTTGTCTTTAAGTGCATCGAATATTGATTGATATTTCTCCGACAGATGATTTGTGAAGTTAGTAAATCCATAATCTATTCCAACCGTTTCTTCTATTGTTTCTTGTCTCTTTTCTTCTTCTGCTCTATTTGTGTAATTGGACACTTCAGTTATGTTTGTTGTATTGGATAGAGTACTCCCCGATGTGGCGCTCAGCGCACACACGAAATAGCAACACACTGAGAAATCAAGTAACTTAGGTGATGAAATCGAAATTAAAGTATCTACGTACCTACCTACCGAATTTAAATTAATATTCAAACTGTTTTCGAGGTAAGCTCTTTCTTTAATCTACGTGTTCTAGATCTAGTACCAAAGTTATAAAGCAAGTGTTAACTTACAAAGAATGAAAACAAAGTTACTCTTTTCCATTTTATCTGAACTATCAATATTGTTTTATGTGAGTAATACAATAAAACTTATCTGAATTTACGTACCTACTACAAATACTTTTATAGCATGAAAAGTTAACATGTGGGTGATTTACTTTGCGTTTATTATTTGTAAGTCTGTTTATGCTTTCCGTGATTGTATTTAGTTATTTTATCTTCAATCGATAATTTAATAGTTTTAAGTTCTTTTTGTCTTAAATTGTATGTGTTTGAGTTACAAATTAAACGTTTCTATCTATATATATATATATTTATCTATCTATCAATCGAATTTAAAGTTTGGCACCTTAGAAGGTTTTTATAGTAAGTAGGTACTAAAACTCTAGTACTTAAACTATTGTCCTGGGGTAAGAATCGAACTCATAATCTGCGTCTGATGCAAGCCTTTTCCCAGACGCTTTATTCTCAGAGATCGTCCATCAAAATCATCCCGTTGACACCCACTGAAAGATAAACTAGTTAAATGATTCGTCGTTTAAATGATTTTGGTTGAAATCCTTTCCACAGTAAGTTCCAACCTAGTGGACGCAGTGAGGTTCGACATCGACCTCGGCATCGAAACCGACAACCTGACCAACTCGGACACAGCCTCCATAGATGAAAGAAGATTCGTCATGAACGTCCCTCAAATAGTAAATGATGTGATTGAGAAAGTAAAGCAGCTCACCTTAGTGAAAACTCAGGAATATAAGTCTAACCGAACAGCATTCAAGGAAGACGAAAAGAAGTTCTTAAGAACTGGACCCGAGAAACATGGCCGGCACGGACGACACAAAAGTGAGGATAAGAAAAAAGATAATGGTGAAAAGGATGCTCTCAGAGAAATATATGTCGACTCGAAACAGATCAGAAACGATAGCGAAATAACAGACTTTACAAAACACATATACAAACAAGCGATGAAGGTATTCGATAGCCTCAAAGACAGAGCGGAGGAACCTAAAGTTAAGAAAGAAATAGATAAGCTAGCGCGTAGCTACGACGATAAGTTCGGAGAGTTCGTTAAGCAGACTCAACATCACAATATAAAAACTAGATTAGGAAAACAAAAGGTGATAGTAAACACCTTGGACACATCAAACAGAATCCTCAACAGACTGGTAAATCATCTGTCTGGTCGCATGGGTAGAACCCATAGCTTGAGAAACAAAGGCATATCAGCAACCAATTACCAAAACGACATAAAGAAAAAGATGGAGATCGAAAACCAACACTTGTGTCAAAAATTCGGCATATGCAGAAGCGGCTCTGGATTTAGCACGTTCCTAACCGACCTACTAACCACGATACTAAGCTCGGACGATAAACAAATCAAGATGATGGCAGACGCATTGACCGAAGCCTTCAAATACACGCACTTTAATAAAATAATGGACCCGATTACAACGAAAGGGTTCAAAGACACCATCATAAAATTCGAAGCTTTCGAACCAATGGTGTTTAAAGCTGTCTTCCACATCCTCAAAAATATGATCGTTAGTAAGAACAGACCGATCGAGGTCGTTGGTTCCGTCGACAAGAGAATTAACAAAACTGTAGCGTTTCTGGAACTTCTAGATATGTTTGAAACAGCATTGCCTCCGAATGAGCAAAACATGTTAGAATGGGAGGACATCGTGACCGGTTTGAAAGACTGGAGGGACGACAAAAGGAATGATATCACGGAAATCATGCAGATCTTCGTGGAACACCTCCGGAAGGCCTCGGAGACATTTGATGCTGCAACTGCGCGAAATGCTGAACAAAACATCGTGGTTATACTTGATTACCCAGACCGCGAGTAGCATTAAATTAATTAAAACAACCTCTCTTTTAATACCATTTGGTTTAGGTGAACAAATCACACTAATATAAATATTAGGTCCTTACATATGAAATTGGCGTTTTGTATGGGAGGAACAAAAAGTCGAATATTTTTTAATATAATATATTTAATTAATCAAAGTATGAACCATTATTTTCTATGCACTTTTGCCATCTTATAGGTAGTTCATTGATCCCTTTACTAAAAAAACCAGTCGGACGGGAATCAATAAAATCTTTGAAGGCGATTTGGACTGCCCCATCGGAGTTGAATTTTTTCCCTTGCAAGAAGTTATCCAAATTTCGAAAAAAATGGTAATCTGTTGGAGCAAGGTCCGGGGAGTACGGAGGATGTCTTAGACTTTCCAATTGAAGCTCTTCTAATTTAGTAGCCGTCCGTTGCGCAGTGTGTGGTCTAGCGTTGTCGTGAAGCAGCAGTGGCGTGGAGCGATTGACCAGCCTAGGTTGTTTAGCCGCTAGCTTTTCCATCATGGTTTGCAATTGCTGACAATAGACATCAGCCGTAATAGTCTGGCCAGATTTGAGAAAACTGTAATGAACAATACCGGCACTAGTCCACCAAACGCTTACAAGTAACTTTTTTGGGGTTAATTTTCGCTTGGGGCAGGATTTGGCTGGCTGGCCAGGATCCAACCATTCCGCTGAGCGCTTCCGATTATCGTAAAGAACCCATTTTTCATCACAGGTAATGATTCGGTTTAAAATACCTTCATTATTGTGCCGGTTTAGTAATGTAACGCAGCAGTCGACGCGCGTTTGCCGGTTTGCTTCAGTCAATTCGTGAGGTACCCACCTTTCAAGCTTTTTAATCTTCCCAATTTGCTTCAAGTGAATTAAAACAGTTTTATCACTAACATCGCAGCCTGCAGCTAACTCGGACGTGGTTTGCGATGGATCCGCTTCCACAATAGCCTTCAACTCTTCATTATCAACTTGAGTCTCAGGCCGTCCACGGGGCTTGTTCTGCAGGTCGAAATTTCCAGAACGAAAACGTTGGAACCAAAAACGAACTGTGTTTTCTTTTGCAACACGACCGCCATACACATCATTCACCCTTCGAGTTGTTTCCGCAGCACTAGTGCCACGGCGGAACTCGTACTCGTAAATAATGCGATATTTTAAGTTTTCCATTTTGTAAAATGAGTGACGCAAACAGAAAAAAACAGAAGAAAAAAAACAAATGAATGACGATCATCGAAGCACAAATACATGAGTCTATAGCTGTACAAATTTGAATTTGGAATTCCTTACCAAAGAGGAGAAATTTGTGATTAAAGTGGCCAGTACGAAAAACATATGTAAGGACCTAATATATGAAACCCGTTTTCCGTTGTCACGACATAACATGAAAACGGCTTGACCGATTTGGCTGTTTTTTTTTTAATGTTCGTTGAAGTTCAAGGATGGTTTTTACGGCGAGAAAAAATCTAATAATTGCCGGGAAAACACCTATAAACGTTTCCATAGGAACAACGCGTGCGAAGCCGCGGGCAACAGCTAGTACTTATTATAAATGCGAGTTTTATGAATGGATATTTTGTTACCTCTTCACGCCAAAACGAATGAACGGATTGGGCTGAAATTGTGTAGATACTTATAGGTAATTCTAATCCAGTAGGCCTAACACGGGGATTGTTTTCTAGGGTAGAATGGAAAAAGGATGACGTCACTTTGTTATCGAATGCGTAAATTGAAATTCATTCCTTCAACTTCAATAATTTATGCAATGTACCTACGACGATGCGATGTCATTTTTCTCGGCTGGAATCAAACCTAAGCTAACTTTATCCCACTTTTAAACGTTTCCATAGGAACAACGCGTACGAAGCCGCGGGGCGCAGCTATTTCTAAATATTTCTTGGTGATAGTAATCACGGTAAAATTAGAGCAATTATTAATTAGTTATAGTGAAAGGTTTTTTCCAACTACCTCTTGAGAAGTGAAAACTTTGTTTTTTTTTTGATAAATCCATCATTTTGCCTTTTGATAAACCATGTTAGTCTCTCGAAATCCTTTATATTATGTACATTGTGTTTAGTACCAGTAGTAATGTTGTCTTTAACATAGAATATACGCTCCATAATATTGAAGGTTTAAAAGTCTTTGAGAATTCGTTTATATATAATAACAAAACGTTTTCTTATAACGATTTCACTATTTACTCAGAGCGCCATTTACTTTAATACCTTCTTGATACCTTCACTTTGATTTAGGTGGTAAAAGGTTTTCCGCTACTGCTTTAGCCGCTTCTTTTAAAAATTCAGGCCTTAATTTATGTCTATAACACTCAAAGAAAGGAAATGGTGATTGAATAATAAAAAATATAGACTTGCTTCATCTATAATTTTATTAAAAATACGATCTGCCAGCGAAAATTACGTAGAATATGGGAGCAGGTACCCTTATTTAGGTTTTATTACTTAAGTACTTCATTTAGAAGTCTTTACATAAATACAAACTATAATTTATAGAAATATAGACAACATTTAATAATAACCTAGTAGTGGCTTCACTCGTAAGGATCTAGATTCTAGATACAGCTCAGTCTATAACCACATCCTATCTATATGCATTGACGTGGTTTTGACAGGGCAATAGTGCGGGGGGCAAGCAACGGGACGGGGAGGGATGCTCCCAAGTAACTAAGGGAGTTTACACACGGCAGCTATAGCGTAGACGTATATATAGGACGATACACCTCTTTACATAGAAAATAAAAATAATGCTCGCGTTTCAATGTATCTACTTACTCGACCTCCAATGAACTCCGGCTCTCCTAATGCTTTAGTTACTTAACTGAAAGATGTAATGACATGTATCATGCTTTAAGTAATATACATTTTTACATTAAAGCTACTGTGGTTCAAGTCCTTTAGTAACTGCCGACACGTCTCATGCCCCCCGGACGATTACGCTAAAGAAACGTCTTTATCAAATAACTATATGCATAAAGGCAGGATATGTTATACCTTAGTTTCCTTATAGTACAATAATTTCCAAAATCGGACCAGAAGTTTCGAATATTACTAAGTACTTACCTTACCTTAACAATTCATTATACACAGGGTGTTCCGGGATATAGTGCAATCCCAAAACGGGGGGACTCTAGATCAAATATTATCGTCAGTAAAATAGAAAAAAAAATTATATACTTTTTTGATTAATTGAAATTTTTATTCACTACAAAAAAGTGACTCCATTTACAAAAATAAATATTTCTTCCAACGTCTATTTTATTAAAATAACAACCATTATCATATCAAATATGTTTTAGTGACGATAAAATAGCAAATAACTCACTGGTAATGGTCGCTTTAAGTTTAAATTTTATTTTAAAATTACATATTTTTATGCTGTTTTTTTAAATAATCTCATAACCTTAAAATCAAGCTCACAATACTGCATCTTTTATGATCTATCATAATAGCTATAAAAAAATCAGAGTTCTAACACAAAAAGTATACTGGCTAGCAGCTTTGAAAGTTTGATGATATAATGTGAAATGTGATGACTGATGAGTAGTCAACTCATTACATTTCACATTATACAAATTTATATACATGTTAATATTTTTTTACCAAAGGACAATGGGCGAAATTGGTCCAAGAGCGTACACTGATGAGACTTGTGGGAAATGAAAAGACATAGTTGTAGAATGATTCTGGCAAAAGACTATTAAATTCTGTCCCGGGGTTTTTTTTTATGGTCATGTTTGTTCTAACTATGTACCTACGTAGGTACATGGTTCAGTGATGAGAGAAAATGCCCGTCTATACACTGCCTACAATACACAAGGTAGGAATCGCACTTTCTTCCGAGTGTTATAGTGTATATATAATAGTGCATTATTAGTTATTTATTATCATTAGTGCATAGTGCTTTATACATCACCTACGGGGAAAATCATCGTTTTAGAATCTTCAAAACAACTCGAGTAAATACAAATTGTAAACTCAAATGGCAATAAATAAGTGCTCGCGCGATTTTAACTTGGTTCTTTTTTTGAATTATTGTTTCGAATACGACGGAAGATGCCGATATCCTATTATAGCGGATTCGAAGTAAAATCTTTTATCCTTTTGAACTATTTTGAAAATACATACCTACCTGAGCCAATGAATCGACTTGATTTTACTGAACTTATTCTAGTTGTACTTGTTAATGAATACCTCTTTTTCCTTGTGATTGTTGATTTTGACTGAGGTCTCATTACGTTTCACCCTTCAGCGGGAGTTCATTGTTCACTGTGTAACCGTTCTGTGTTACGCATTGATTTAAAAAGGGAAGATAGGTTACGTTCTCCCAGCGCTTACTGAAAAATTGGGCTGTGTTACAACTACACGCAAACACATACGCTCACAGTTATATTTCCAGTCCTGTGCAAAACAAAGAAGAACAAAGACGGAAAGACGTATCTAGGACCGAAGTGAGACTGAGACAACAATATTTCACGCGAATCACGACCGCCCGTGCCGCCGGTCAGACGGTGACTGCTGTGGGAGAACACAATTTTACACAATTTGAGGTTGCCACTTTCGAGCAACCAGTGCCTCATCTTCGTTTTTAATAAATCAATGGTGTTACGCAACAGTTTATTAATCAAGAAACAACCTACATTGCACATTACATACATTTACAGGGCGCTATGGCGCTCATTAGGGGAGGCCTATGTCCAGCAGTGGACTATGATAGGTTGATGATGATGATGATGAACCTACATTGAGCTTATTATGATCTTAGTCATGTTCCATGATCTTAGTCTTGTGGCTATTGATCGCATGACTCTTAATAAAAAAAGATAACATACAAGTCAAATTGTTTAACGTAGAGTCATATTTTATAGTTAGAACAAAAATGACCATAAAAAAAAAACTCCGGGACAGAATTTGATAGGCTTTTGCCAGAATCATACTACAACTATGTCCTTTCATTTCCCACAAGTCCCATCAGTGTACGCTCTTGGACCAAGTTCCATACATTTTTGCCCATTGTCCTTTCACCCCCTTTTGGGGTTGCACTTTATTCCGGGACACACTGTATAGGATGTTATTATTATACATATTGAACAAGGTCATTCACCTGATATCACAATCAGTGATCAAACCAAGACGTGGGCGGTTCTATTTTAACTGACTTCAAAAAAGGAGGAGGTTCTCAATTCGTGTTTTTCTTATGTTTGTTACCTCAGAACTTATGACTGGTTGCTTCTATTTTCATGATTATTTTTTTATTTGAAAGCTGGTGCTTCCGTGGGGTCCCATTTTAATTTGGTCTAGTTCTGACATTGGGATCTTTGTAATTGAAGTTTTTAAAACAAAAAATAAATTATTATTTATAGATTTTTTAAATAACTAACTTTGCCTCATTATGACGACGCGGTCACTGCGGTCGCCTTTTGTTACCGTCAGGTGGGACGACAAGCAATGAGGTCGCCCAGATTGGGATGGCTTATAATTATATAACACTAAGCGCTTCTATACACGGACAGCAATGTGCCGACTGCAAATCAACTTCACCCGTCCACTGCAGTCAACTGCAGTTAACAGAGTCAGAGTCAAATCGTTTATTTCTTTACACTTACAAAATAAGCACAGAGACAAGTCAATGTTTTTACTATAAACAACTTGATAAATAGTAATTACTATCAAATAAGAAATAAGGTGCAATTGACTCTGATTCACTTCAATTGACCAGTGGACACAGGCACCATCAAATAAAAAAAAGAATCATCACCCAGTCAAAAGTTCTGAAGTAACCAACTTGAAAAATCATAAAATATATAGTCGAATTGAGAACCTCCTCCTTTCTTAAAGTCGGTTAAAAAGAGGCTTATTATTATGATATACTAGCGGCCCGACCCGGCTTCGTACGGCGTTGACGTTTATTTTCTTAAAATAATAAATAATATATAATAATAATATATATATTTATATAACTCCTTTTTGAAATCGTAGCTGTTGAATTGATTCGTTACAAACGTACAAAAATACAAATATTTCCTCTTTATAATATTAAATATAATATATATTTATTGCGGCTTGGTTTGCTAACTGAATATTAATCAGTGATAGCAGGTCAATAACCTGCAATAATGTGCAGTTATGTGCTTGAATATCATGTATAAGTACTTCTTTATATTATTATTGCTTAGTTTCGATGAATCCACAACTTAAACATAACAATACTCATTTACAACAACAATCAAAATGATTGGCATATAATCAATTTCTGGTGTATTGATATTAAATATAAAGGAAACAAACCTTTGTCCAGCAGTGGAACAGTAACAAATATAATGATAATCGTGCTGGACGTAACAAGACAAAATAAACAATAAGCCGACTACGGCATTCAGCGATTGTATAAGACCTCGCTAGAGTCTGTTCAAAAAGAGAAGAGTCCTGGCGTTACAGTGAACTAACAATTTTAGTTGTACTGCAATGACAGAGCAGTGTTGTCAACGCAACACAAGTTGTCAGTGGACCAATACAGGCTGTTGAGGTTGAGGTTGATATCTTATACGACATTGTATCACGCATCGAAATTAAAATCTTCATCAGAGACACTGTCCAATTCTAACGATTTCAGATCGTCCTGTTTCCTTAACAGATTATCAATCAAGTAATCTTTGGATTTCTGATCATTAGCGGTTCCATTCATATGGTTACTGGGTCCGTTCTGATTCGAATCTACAATTTGACTGTTTTTATCTGTGAGCCTTTGATTATCGTAATCATCATTACTAGCAATGTCGTTTACCCCAGAATTGTCATTTTCAGCGTTATCATTGTAGTTGTTTCTATGATTTTCGCTAGCCTTTTGATCATCGTTCTGACCGTTTGTTGTTACGTCATCATTCTTATGTTTTTCATTGATGTCTCCGATCTGTGCGTCTAGTTCCGCCATCAGTTTCTTATCATCATCGCTGAGGTCATCGACATTGAATTTATCTTGTAATTCGATATCATTGACGCTTTTCAAACTGTTGAGGCTTATTGAGTCGCTGTGGTTATCATTCCTTTGTATTTTTTCAGTGGCGCTTTCATCAGCTGAGTTGTCGTGTTCTCTTTCTGTTTCTTTTAGGATTTTGTTTGTTATTTCGTCGATTTTTGAAAATACTTCGTTGTTTATTACTGTTGGATATGTTTCTTCTTGATCTACGTTTGTTTTTACTGTTATGTGAACGTTTGCGTTAATATTATCAGGTCTAAAACTATCACTTTCTAATTTGTCTTTGTTAAAATCTAAGGAACAGTCTTGCGTTGCTTGGTTAGAGCTATCTATGTCATCATTTTTTGAACAGTCATTATTAACAGAATTAAAATTTTGCGTTTCATTTGACTTTTCTTCATCATTGGCTTTTTCTTCTGTACTTTGACTTGTTTCTATTCTAATTTGTTCATTTGTTTCCTCATTTTTACTCGTCATATCAACATCTGTACTAGTTATTAAATCATCATGATTATTTTTATTTTCTTCATGAATTGCTCCATCATTATCATCTTTTGAAGATTTCGCATCATCATCTTTCTCTTTTACATTTGTCTCTTCATTTTCCTCAACAGTTTTATCTTCTGTACCTGATAATCTTTTATCCAACTCTGTGGTTACCTTATCTTCAGATTTAACAGAGCTAACATCAACATTTTCAGTTGATACATCAGACTTTTCACAATCCACATCCATCTTGTCACTATCACCTATTGTCGCGGAACTGACTTCCGATTCTTTAGGACTGACATCCGCTATCCCAGCATCAGGACTATCAGAATCTACAGTAGTTTTATCAGATTTGACATCCGCTGCAGCAGTGTTTACGCGAACATCACCAGAGACAACACTATCACTTTCTGTAACATCTTTAACCACTTCCATTTTATCACTCTCGTCATTAACTGAACAATCTTCACTTTTACCACCAATCTTATAAAGAATGCTGTCAGATCCACCTTGAGAATCATCATCACCGTCACTAACATTCTTCTGACCTTTAGATTCACCATCACTTTGTTTCTCATCACCAACTTTCTCAGGATTATCGGAGTCACAGTTAGTCGGTCCATCATCAACATCTAAATTATCAATAATACTAAATATCTTCTTAGCTAACTCATCATTATCATCACCCTTGTCAGCTTTGTTGATAGATTTTAGCGTCATGGAGGCTAGACTGTCAACTTTCTGACTGTCATTGCTGTCACTGCCACAGTACTCTAATTTGACAGAGTCCTCGATTCGGACCATGTGGTTAGCTTTCAACATGGCTTTGGTGGGCCGTTCCCTTCTGCTGCTTGCAGGCAAGTACGGGTAGCGCGCTTTGCTGTCAAGTCCGTATCTCTGAAAACAAAAAAAATATTTGAATACAATACAATACAAAACAAGCAGACTGTCATGCACCTGGCCGGAGGTTGTCCATTTACTGAGTCGTAGTCTCCACTCAAGAACTCGTTTACGCCAGTGGTTGTCGGTTCTTACGAGATGCCCAACCCACGCAAACTCAAACTCAAAAATGCTTTATTTCCATAAATACAATAAATGTACTCTTAGAAAAGGTCAAATCATATTATAAAGTACACTGACACGGAAATTAAGTGGTATTTTTGATTTCGATCGCTTCGCTATGTAGACTAAAGTAAAGAAACCTTTAGCCTGTTAGTTGTTATTTTTCAAGTTGGAGCAAAATCCGACCCAAGCTTTTTTATCCTTTAGATCCTCTAGATCCACTGGCACTTCAGCTTGTTAATTCTACATCTCTCTATTTTCTATATCTATCATCCTACTAATATTAAAAACGCGAAAGTTTGTAAACATGCCTGTATGTATGATTGTTGCTTTTTCACGCAAAAAGTGCTAAACGCAAAAAAAATTGCATACAGGTAGTTCTAGGAATAACACAGCCTGTGTTTTTATACCATAAATCAGTTCCCTTGGGATAGGCGCAGCTATACCGTGTCCATTTTGAATGAAGCATAAACGTAAACAAACCGCCCATACTTAACCTAAAATTCACTTTGTTGGCGCGTCCTTTTATACGTAATTTACATTACTTGTCGATTTTAGATCCTCCCTTCAATAAAAATTGCTTACAATTATACTGAAACTCGACGCCAAGCAAGTGAGATTTTGTTATTTGTGTCGTATTTTGTTTACTAACTGCTGCTTCATTCAAAATGGATAAACCATAGTATATAGTATTCTATATTATCTATACTAATATTATAAAGAGGAAAGATTTTATTGTTTGTTTGTTTGTATTGAATAGCCTACGAAACTTCTGGACCGATTTAAAAAATTCTTTCATAATTAAAAAGCTGTAAGCTTTCAGGGAGTGACATAGGCTATATTTTATCCCGGAATTCCCGGGTGAACTACGCGAGGCGCTTCTAGTATTATATTTTATTTTTTATTTATTCAGACGGCAAACAATTATACTCAGATCTTACAGTTAAGAAAATTAAACTAAGTTGTCTTACTCTAAGTATAATCAGCCCCGTTGTCCACGAATTGTGACAATTACATAGTAGGGCAAAAACGGTACTTATTCAATATCTATCGTATAGCAGTAGATAAGTACTGACATGTGATATGCTGGCGACGTTGACGCGTGGTCCGGCCAGCAAGGCGTCGCAGCGAGATATCTTCACCTGCATGCTCAGCAGACGAGCTTGAACTTCTGGATCTATCGTTACTTCGCCTGGAAAAACAATATATTATTAATTAAAAACTGTTACTTTGCTATTCAGTATTGCATTCATACAATCAGGTCTTAGTGCTAAATTTAATCATGGAACTATAATTGTTAGGGGTACTATAAGTCCTCCAACAGTAAGTTCGCAACTGATTTATTTATTGGATTAAAGTTAACATGAACGTATAATACGGAAGATAGAAGTCACGTTTGATACGTGACACATTACTCACGTAGGTATTGGTAAGCTGTAATAACATAGGAAGTTAGGTAGCCTTGGGATGACACGCATAATCCGAATAACACATTGTACCTACCTAACATCTTGCCCTGTAGAAAAGGAAAAACAATGTAATGTGTAAGAACTGTGTAACACAAGAATCCAGTACGGCTAGGATTTTTCCCTAATACTGAACACTACATTGTACTTCGTACAATAATCGAATCAAATTATTTCGATTAAACCTTAACTAGTAGGTTGAATTAGTCGTTCATCTTTTCATACATTTTTCTTTTTCACTTCTTCCGCTAGTGGACAAAAAATTGAAGTGAATTAAATTCAATTGCACCTATTTCTTGTTGATAGTAATACCTATTTATCAAGCTGTTTATAGTAAAAATTTGACTTGTCTTATTTACTACGTGTACTTATTTTGTAAGTCTAAAGAAATAAACGATTTGACTTTGACTTTGACTTTGACTATACAAACGTGGAAGGGTAACTACTACGCTGTTTGATGTTGACCATCCAAAACTAAGGATAATATCAATTCATATCGACATTATCTATGTTTGTATACAACCAAAACAAAAGCTTCTAAACTTTCGTATTTGCATAAAATTCAAATACTTAATGCTGGGTGCCAAACTTATCACGTTCTTTATGCGTTTTCAATGTAAATCGTAATAAATCTAGTCGATCTTAGAGATAGATAGAGATAGAGATACATTTATTGAACAACACAGTTACAACACAGAACAGATAGGTACAAGTAGGTAGGTAGTAACAATTATACAGACTAGCTTAGTACATAATATAAAAATATAATGCTGTAACGATGCAGGTCAAAGGGTTCCACCTCACCTTGATGCTACCTCGCAGTAATGCAAGGTAGCGCTGGTTTTCAGATGGAACTTGTGAGGTGACCCCACAACTGAGCGCTGATGCGACAGGGCATCTCATTCTACACTATGCAAACTGAGCGAACGTAAATCATTTTAGTCTAATTCAGCCAGGAAGCGTTCCGTGACAGATGGACCGCTGTTCCATTTATAGGGCAGACTATAATTAACGTGCTTGCGATAACCGATTGGTTTGTATTGTGGTTTGGTTATTTCGTGGTTTCAGATATCTGGGCCATCCAAATGACGTACTTAGCGGACCTCAACTCCGTCATATGCTTACCTTTTTTCTTGTACGTACACGAGGCCTCGTGTTTGAGTAAAGTCTTCAGGAGGGCGTAGCTTCGATTACATTTACTGCATTTCCCTGCAAATAAACACGGGTTTTAGAATGAATTCTTCCGGACAGAGAAGTGTTAGGGCGTGTCCCAAAAAAGCCTGAACCTGAACCTCAACCTCAACAGCCTGTATTGGTCCACTGCTGGACGCAAGCCTCCCCCTGATAGGCGCCTTATTGGCGTTAATCTCATGGGGGTAATGCCCATAGTTCCCACGCTGGGTATGCGGGTTAGGGATCGCAGTTTGGTGGTAGAATTGTTTTGCAGGGGGCGCTGCTGGGTGCCTCCTCAATGACAATAATTAATTTTGTATAAACAGACTTCAATTTTTACAGTTTTTTCATGAATTTTCATGGTTCCCATTGTCAGAACTGAAAAAAATTAAAATGGGACCACACGGGAAGCACCAGCTTTCATATAAAAAAATAATCATGCAAATCGGACCACCCAGTCAAAAGTTCTGAGGTAACATACATAAAATAAAAAAAAAGCAGACGAATTGAGAACCTCCTCCTTGTTTTGAAGTCGGTTAAAAATAGAGCTCGTCTTAATTTGGGAGTGCGAGTTAATAACGGTACGGTTAAGTAAACAGTGTGACAATTTTTACATAGTCGTGGCCTCACGTGGAACTTTAACTGGCTATCTTCATATGTTTTTGTTTCATCGACAAAAGCCAAGATCGTCAGTTTACGTGTATTAGATATCTTCTGTGATATTAATAAATAAATAAATAAATAATGCTGGACAATTCACACAGCATTATCTAGCCCCAAGCTAAGCAGAGCTTGTGTTATGGGTACCAGATAACTGATATACATAATATTAGGTCCTTACATATGAAATTGGCGTTTTTCGTACTGGCCACTTTAATCACAAATTTCTCCTCTTTGGTAAGGAATTCCAAATTCAAATTTGTACAGCTATAGACTCATGTATTTGTGCTTCGATGATCGTCATTCATTTGTTTTTTTTCTTCTGTTTTTTTCTGTTTGCGTCACTCATTTTACAAAATGGAAAACTTAAAATATCGCATTATTTACGAGTACGAGTTCCGCCGTGGCACTAGTGCTGCGGAAACAACTCGAAGGGTGAATGATGTGTATGGCGGTCGTGTTGCAAAAGAAAACACAGTTCGTTTTTGGTTCCAACGTTTTCGTTCTGGAAATTTCGACCTGCAGAACAAGCCCCGTGGACGGCCTGAGACTCAAGTTGATAATGAAGAGTTGAAGGCTATTGTGGAAGCGGATCCATCGCAAACCACGTCCGAGTTAGCTGCAGGCTGCGATGTTAGTGATAAAACTGTTTTAATTCACTTGAAGCAAATTGGGAAGATTAAAAAGCTTGAAAGGTGGGTACCTCACGAATTGACTGAAGCAAACCGGCAAACGCGCGTCGACTGCTGCGTTACATTACTAAACCGGCACAATAATGAAGGTATTTTAAACCGAATCATTACCTGTGATGAAAAATGGGTTCTTTACGATAATCGGAAGCGCTCAGCGGAATGGTTGGATCCTGGCCAGCCAGCCAAATCCTGCCCCAAGCGAAAATTAACCCCAAAAAAGTTACTTGTAAGCGTTTGGTGGACTAGTGCCGGTATTGTTCATTACAGTTTTCTCAAATCTGGCCAGACTATTACGGCTGATGTCTATTGTCAGCAATTGCAAACCATGATGGAAAAGCTAGCGGCTAAACAACCTAGGCTGGTCAATCGCTCCACGCCACTGCTGCTTCACGACAACGCTAGACCACACACTGCGCAACGGACGGCTACTAAATTAGAAGAGCTTCAATTGGAAAGTCTAAGACATCCTCCGTACTCCCCGGACCTTGCTCCAACAGATTACCATTTTTTTCGAAATTTGGATAACTTCTTGCAAGGGAAAAAATTCAACTCCGATGGGGCAGTCCAAATCGCCTTCAAAGATTTTATTGATTCCCGTCCGACTGGTTTTTTTAGTAAAGGGATCAATGAACTACCTATAAGATGGCAAAAGTGCATAGAAAATAATGGTTCATACTTTGATTAATTAAATATATTATATTAAAAAATATTCGACTTTTTGTTCCTCCCATACAAAACGCCAATTTCATATGTAAGGACCTAATACAATACACTACATAAATAGATATTTTTTATTATACTAATAAACATCTAGAACGCCCTGAACAAATGTCTGCAGATCGTACATACATTTGTCCCGAGGCAGGAATCGAACCCGCAACCTCCTGCGTCGCAGGCAGACCTTCGCCCACCGCGTCACAGAGGTCGTCGATATTAGATATCTTCTGAAAATTTAGAATTTGAGTATGTTTTTAGTCGCCAGGCCTATTAGCCGACTGTAACACAACATCGCGGAGTACCATCGATGTTGTGCAGATCGTCCAGCATAGCGAGTGAGTCTTACCGCCGGGTCTGCCGTCCTCTCCGGGGCAGGCGTGCGCGGACAGCAGCGCGCCGGTCGCGAACCCGTGGCAGCAGCGCCAGCACTGCACGTCCGGCACCTCGTACACCGACAGACACAGGTTCTCTGCGAAGTGACTGCAACAATACAACACGCAGTCTGAGTCAATAGTTTGAGGCATCCGTAACACCTGTGATACTTGTAGGGCAGGTGTAATGAAGGTTGGTTGGAGGACTAATTAACACGACTGTAGTAGGTTCTGTACTGATTGTTTATTGAGTTAAAACAAGGCTTTTTATACAAGTTCTATTTCAAATTTTATTATAATTTAATTGCTTATCTTGTAATTCGATATGCTTGTTTATTTAATAAAATGATATTCTATTTTCTTATCTTTGTTTAGAGTAATCTGATATGTTTGGTATTTGGGAAAATAGAAATCTATTTTCCTTATCTGCTAATCCTCGTCATTGAGTGACGTCTTACAATAGATACACACATCAACATTATCTAGGGATATTCAACATTTTGTTGATTTTTACAAAAATTTAAAATAATTTCTTTAGAAAAGAGGTATGGCAAGAATCTTTATTCTGTGTTGTTCATTAATAATAATAAAACACAACTGTTTGATGAACATTTTTAGTAAAAATTGAAGTGGGAACAAAATACGAAAAATTTGAAAATATACAAAGTTCGGTAAATTGTGTTTAAACTATTTTTACGTTGCCATGACTTTATAAAATTCCCTTTTAACAATTTAATAATCGGTGTTGCCTCCCCTGACGTTCATACATAACACATCTGCACCGGTTATTCACACTCAAAATGAGGTTGTCAAAGTCTCGCTGGGGTATGCAATCCCATGTTCTTTTTAAATGGCAAAAAAATTAGTCTTCTGTGGTCAAATTCGACGGCAAATTGCTGAAAGCCCTTCGCTGCAACATGTCCCAAGCGTGTTCAATTGGGTTTAAGTCGGGTGACTGTGCAGGCCAGTCTAAAACCGCGACATCATGTTCCTGAAGGGCAGCTGACACTAAACGCGCCGTGTGTGGAGGGGCATTATCATGCATGAGCTGAAATTCCTGGCCAATTTGAACTCTATGAGGGATGATCACAGGTTCTACGATCTCGTTCCGGTATTTTAGTGCCGTCATGTTGCCTCTTATCCAAATGAGCTCGGTTCGCGAGCCAATACGAATTCCCGCCCAAACCATGATTGTCGCACCTCGGTACGAATGGATCTCTTGTGGCTGCTGGAGACGACTTTCTCTACCTGGAACTCTCCAAACACGTGTTTTTCGTGAATCGGGGTGGAATCCAAACCGAGACTCATCAGTAAAGAGAACCATTGTCCATTGGCCATTGTTCCATAACAAATATTCTTGAGCCCAAAGTAGTCGCCTTCCGCGATTGCCTCGTCGTAGAGCTGGCACACGAAGCGGCCTACGAGAATGAAGATCGACTTCATGTAGCCTTCTTCTGACAGTTTGGTCGCTGACTGACAGCTGGTGGTCTAACTGAAGCCTTTGCACTAGCTGCTTTGCTGTGAGATTGGGTTCCCTCCTGGCGGAATTTTGGAGAAAACGATCCTGTCTAGGTGTGGTTACTCGTTTTTTTCCAGTGTGGCGCTCTCTTACATCCCCAGTAATACGAAAACGTGACCACAATCGAGAAATTACGTTTTGATTGGTGTTTAGGGTATTGGCAACCACGCGTTGGATAGCACCGGCTTGTAACATGCCTATCGCTCTTATCATTACTTCTCTGCTTAAATGTCGACGTTCCATGGAATAAGAAATATCACAAGATCCGTCAAAATTAAAAATTACTTAGATAGCACTTATTGTTAATTAAATAAAAGTAAATTTATCTTAGGCAAAATTAACGTTGTTTTATCTTGATCGGAGTCCCCAATTCTATCTTTTGTTTAATGCGTTCTATTTTTATTCCTTTTACAAATTTTGAAAAGAGAACAAAAGAGGGTTTATTCCATGTATAAACTTTTTCTAAAAAGCAAATAGTTTGTAAGCAAATCATTTCGAAATGGAATATCCCTAGACAATGTTGATGTGTGTATGTACCTACGTAGTGTAGGTACAGGGGGCGCGGGGCGAGCGGTGGTGCGCGGCGCACTCCTCCGTGGTTGTATACTCACTTCTCGTACTCCAGTTGCAGTTTGAAGTATCCGTAACACCTGTGACACTTGTAGGGTAGGCCGGCGCGGTGCGAGCGGTGGTGCGCAGCGCACTCCTCCGTGGTCGGGAACCAGAGCTCGCACGCGTTGCACGCGAATCTGGAAGGTACAAGTATAAGTTTAATTTATAGCTCTACACTTTCTAAAGAAGTATTCTTTTTTAACATAAGGCACCAATATGAATTTCTCAAATTATTGACAAGTGATTTTCTAATACAGAATGAAGTAGTTCAGAGAAATTTCTTTTGATAGATTATAATACATTCTATTTTCTCTTTCAGCCAATCTTTTGCAATTTAGCGACCTTCTCGTGAGTATGCCAGATTCCAGTGAGTATCAGTGCGCGCCGGGAGTATCAACGCTCAATACTCAATATATTTACTGTTGTCATCACATTGGTAGGTATCACACTATCAAAATGAGTGCGTACGATTTTGTTTCCCCATCCCACGTAGGTCCCATATATCCCATACATCAACAGTAACATTTTTTTTAAATATGTCTTCACGTCGTTCACTTCACTTCGCAACTTTACTTTTTGTATAATAAAAAGACAAACGCCCGTATTTATAAAACTGAAATTCTCCAGCCGCCAACCACGTTTGGCAGTGCCTTTAATTATCGAAGGTATAGATCGATCGCATTTCGTGGCAGCTTTCGTTACGCTGCCACGACATGCTGGAATAATATCCCACCCCCTCTTAGAAATTTAAATTCATTTTATACTTTTAAAACTAATCTAAAAAAATATATTTTAAAAGTTCAATGTAGTTCGCACTGATGTGTGATCATGGTTTTTTGTTAATTTACTATTTTTGTTTGTTTTGTATCCTTATATATAAAGATAAATCCTTACTTAGCTGCAGTAAAAGTAGGTACATGTTTCGTTAAACAATGCGTTAACAACCCGTGGGCAGTCTTCACTTGATGGTCGCATACCCCGCAAATGTTTTTGATTTCCACTGGCTTGGTTTTAACGGGGTCTGGTTTGGTTTTAACGGGTTCTGGTTTGGTTTTAACGGGTTCTGGTTTGGTTTTAACGGGCTCTGGTTTGGTGTTGACGGGTTCCGTTCTGGTTCTAACGGGTTCTGGTTTAGATTTGGTTCTCGATGGTTTTGAGGCGGGTGGGGCTGGATCTTGATGATGCTTGATCTCTTTCTTTGATGCGGGTTTCGGTTTGGAATCGGTTTTGGGTGGGACGGGTTCTTTTGCAGCAGGTTTTGGAGGTTCCGGTTCTTTTGTGGTTTTTCTGGATTTCGGTCCGGGTTTAGGTGTTTCCTTCGGTTTTGGTTCTGGTAATCTGGAAGAAATAGAGATGGAATTGAGAATTGAAATAACGGTAGGTTATTTTACTTTCTTCGTTGTTACTTAACTTTAGTCTACATACCGAATCGACTGAAATCAAAAGTACTACTTTATTTCCGTGTCAGTGTAATTTTTTCATATAATTTGTCCTTTTGTAAGAGTAAATTTATTGTATTTATGGAAATAAAGCATTTTTGACTTATAACTTATAACTTTTGGCTTTTGACATTTACTAACGTAGGACGCTCCGGCCAGGTGGGATGACGATCTGCGAAAGACTGCAGGCAGATGCTGGATGCGTCTAGCTGAAGACAGGGCGCTATGGCGCTCATTAGGGGAGGCCTGTGTCATCTAGTACCCATAACACAAGCTTTGCTTAGCTTGGGGCTAGATGATGCTGTGTGAATTGTACAGCATTATTTCTTGGCTCTAAACGGTAATTAATTAAGATCACGCGTGAAAATAATATCCGGTTTAACTATTCAAAAATTTAAATTATTATTAATTCCTATTACAACTTACAGACGAGGTAGTATATCTTAAACTAGCTGCACCCCGCGGCTTCGCACGCGTTGTTCCTATGAAAACGTTAAAAGGTGATTTTCATCCCACGGGAACTGATTTATGGGATAAAAAGTAGCCTATGTTTGATTCCAGGATTAGAATTACCTGTATCCAATCTACCTTTATCCAATATCCATTTTCAGCCCGATCCGTTCAGTAGTTTTGCCTTGAAGAGGTAACAAACATCCATCCATACATCCATACAAACTTTCGCATTTATAATATTAGTGTGATTCACAATTGTTTGTTAACAGCATTGTTAAGCTAAACGCCCTCATCGTAATAGTAAGTGATTATTGTATTTCATAATTAGCACACATATTGCCTGAACAATTTAACCTGAACTAGGTAATCCTGTGTGGATTACCTAGTTCAGGTTAAATTGTTATACCTTGCTATATTTAATCGTTTAATATTCTCTATGTTTTGTCTTTCTACGAGTTTTTTTTTAATTAATTTTATTTATTTATTTATTATTTATTTATCTTAAATTAAAATTATACAAGAACAATATAAAAGGACATAAAAGTGGAGTAAAGGAGAGTTTCCACCTTTTAGAATGGGTTACATTTAGCTAGACCCAATGCTACACTGGTTTTCGGTCTAATAGTGGTACAATGGTAGCAAAATATATACTTACTTGACTTTCTTAGTAGGAGGCGGGGTGTCTATTCTCACGTCTTTCTCTCTCGGCCGTTTTAGTTTACTTTTTGGCTCCGGTAATGGTGTATCGTCAATCTGAGAACAGAATGTTATGAATAAGCTTAGTAATTCACAGGGAGCCTATTATAATTCTCAAAAATACGCAACCTATTGTTACGTTTAGTTTTTTCATGCTAATTGCTACTTTAATTCGGTGTATTAAGGTACACCAATTGGCCGAAACGAAAAAATTAAAAATTGCGTGGTGGAGAATTAAAATAGGCCCCCAGTTTCATCTAGCCCCAAGTGAGCAGAGTTGTGTTTATACCTGATGACATCAACAGCCTGTATTGGTCCACTGCTGGACGCAGGCCTCCCCCTGATAAGCGCCTTATTGGTTTTTATCTCATGGGGAGTAATCCACACGCTAGGCGATTGGGGATCGCTGTGAAGTGGTAGAATTGTTCTGCAGGGGCGCTGCTGCCCGCCCCCGGTGAATATCCTTTAGTCCTTGTTGGGCGGAGACGAGCTGCGGCGCGGCCCGCACTAAATTCAAACATATGACGTTGGTAGAGTGTGTTTACAGAGAAGCGATTTTACACGCGTTTGTTTGATTTGACCGCTACTCTTCACGCCCCGCCTATCCATAAACATCACCGTACATTGCGATATGTTTGTGTTTACGCGTGCAATGACGGGACCGCTGCCATAGCTGTTTAGAGTGGCGCTTTTGGGGTATATTTTTGTGTATGTCAGACAGATTGTAGGCATATAATATATAGAGTAGTGCCTCTAAACGAATAGATTAAAGTTAACATGAACGTATAATACGGAAGATGGGAGTCACGTTTGATACGAGACACATTCCTCACGTAGATATTGGTAAGCTGTAATAACATAGGAAGTTGATATGACATGCATAGCCTAAATAACACATTGTACCTTGTACATCTTGGCCTCTAGAAAAAGGGAGAATGTAATGTGTAAGAACAAGAATTCAAACACGACTAGGATTCTTCATAATGAACACTACATTGCACTTCGTACACCCACGCTGGGCCTGCAGGGATTGGGTTTTATTTATTTTTATTTATATCTCTTAGGGATAACAAACAATCATACTTAAATATTAACAGTTAATAGTAAAGTAACTAAGTACTAAAAGTATGACCAGCCCCGTTATCCGCAAGTTACAATAGAGGGGTGGTGTTAGTGAGTTAACATAGTAGTCTAGTTAATCTAGAATTATATTAAGTAAGTAAGTAAATAAAGTTGAATAAACATGCTATTAATAAACAGTTAAACATCATTTAGCTTGTTATTTTGTCTTTCTTTATCTGATGCTGTTTCCGACCAACAAACCCTGCGCACACGTCCCAGTGCCCTCCATGCTCAAATCCCAGAGGATACGATCTGTACACAAAAAACACCGAGTCATGCACAAAGAGCCTGCCACTCAAAAACAACATCAGATGACAAAATTAGGTTAATGGCTTTCTTATACAAAGCAGATGAAGTAGCAAATGGGTTCTGTAGGACTATAACCCGCCCCCGGTGCATATCTCCTTACCACTTGTACATCGCTGCTGGTGGACTCCGCGGTCAGCCTCGTGGTTCTCTTGGAGACGGGGCTGCGGCGCCGGCGCTCCCAGGGCTCCTCGGGGGTGGAGCTGCGGGAGAGAGCGAGGCGACCGTTCTCTTTCTCTCTCTCCACCTGGAACAGGCACAATCGACACTAATATTACAAACTAGCTGTGCTAAAAAAATATTAGAATTACCTGTTTAATTTGTACGTAGGTCTAATTTGTACGATTTGTTCAGGGTGTTCTGGTCGTTTTCTATATATAATAAAAAAAATATCTATCTATGTAGTGTATTGTATTATGTATATCAGTTATCTAGTACCCATAACACAAGCTCTGCTTAGCTTGGGGCTAGATAATGCTGTGTGGTTTGTCTAACATTATTTATTTCAGTTTAAAATCGCTCAGCGTGCATCAACGTATACTAGTCCACTGCTGGACATCACATCCACATCCACAGCCTGTATCGGTCCACTGCTGGACGCAGGCCTCCCCCTGATAAACGCCTTATTGGCGTTTAACTCATGGGGGGGTAATGCCCATAATCCCCACGCTGGGCATGCAGGTTGGGGATCGCAGTTTGGTGAAAGATTTGTTCTGCAGGGGGCGCTGCTGCCCGCCCCCCAGAAGATACTGCTGGACATTGGCCTCCCCTAATGAGCGCCATAGCGCCCTGTCTTCAGCTTGACGCATCCAGCATCTGCCTGCAGTCTTTCGCAGATCGTCATCCTACTACGTTTGCCGAGTCGCGGTCTCTACTAAAGAACTCGTTTACCCCAGCGGTTATTGGTTCTTCGCGAGATATGGCCGGCCCACTGCAACTTCAATTTGCTAATTCTTTGAGCTATGTCGCCAACTTTGGTTCTCTGTCGGATGTATTCGTTACGAATCCTATGCTTCAGAGAGACTCACAAGCATAGCTCTTTCCATAGCTCGCTGAGCCACCTTGAACTGGTGGATCAACCCTATCGTGAGTGTCCACATCTCAACTCCAGCGGAAAGAGTTAGGGTAGTGCAAATTCTAAGCCGGCACCGCACGGTTTTACTACATACATCACATACACAGCCTGTATCGGTCCACTGCTGGACGCAGGCCTCCCCCTGATAAACGCCTTATTGGCATTTAACTCATGGGGGGTTAATGCCCATAATCCCCACGCTGGGCATGCGGGTTGGGGATCGCAGTTTGGTGAAAGATTTGTTCTGCGGGGGGCGCTGCTGCCTGCCCCCCAGAAGATATCCCTTAGTCGCCTCTTACGACACCCACGGGAAGAATTGGGGTGGTGCAAATTCTATGCCGCCAGCACCACACGGCGAAGGTTTTACTAAACCTACCTTAATTCTGACATGTTCAACTGGCTCCCTCGCCCGGACGCCCCTGCTCCTTTGCCTGGAGACCTGTTCCACATCGCAGTCTATGGTGATCGGCTCTGATACTCCTGATATGCAGTTCTCACAGTCGGGCTGGAAAAGGAAATATGTATATCAGATTAGCTGTGATTACTATCCCACGGGAACTGTATTATGGGATAAAAACGCAGCGTAGCGAATCAAACGTAGCTTATGTTTGATTCCAGGATTAGGATTACCTGTATGCAAAATTTCAGCCCGATCTGTTCAGTAGTTTTGGCGTGAAGAGGTAACAGACATCCATACATCCATACAAACTTTCGCATTTATAATATTAGTGCGATGTGATATTAGCAGAAACTCGTGGTTTCACCTTCGTAGTTCCAGAGGGGAATAGGGTATATGCATGTGACTTCACGTATTTACGTATTCTCTATTGATATAGAAATGTATGTATTTGTATATTTATTTTTGATCGTACAAATATTGGTCCCGACAGAGGTACAGAGGACTATACTGGCTACTAGACAGGAACTCTAAGCTATCTACTGACAACAAACTACTTATCTACAAAACTGTCCTGAAACCAATATGGACATATGGTATCCAACTATGGGGGTCGGCTTGCCACTCTTCCATAAACATCATCCAACGCTTCCAAAATGGAGCCCTAAAAAATTTGACAAATGCACCATGGTTCATCAGAAACTCTGAACTTCATGACATCTTTCACATCAGCATGGTCAAAGAGGAAATATCAACAGCAGCGGAAGCCTATCAGGCCAAACTCAGGAATCACCCAAATCAACTGGCACAGAAACTAACAGAACCATCCTATAAAAAGAGGCTTAAAAGAAAAGAAGTAACATACCTGAGTGGTGTGACTTATCAAGATGAAGAGTGCTTGCCTACGGTGTGAAGAGTACTCTACCCGACATACACCACACAAAAAATCTGCTCATAGTTCAAAACAGAGACTGATCGCAGATAAAACTAAGAAAAAAAAAAAAAAAAAAAAAAATATTGGTCCCGAGGCGGGAATCGAACCCGCAAACTCCTGCGTCGCAGGCGGACCTTCGCCCACCGCGCCACAGAGGTCGTCAAATGTATGTAAGATCTGCAGATATTTGATCAGGCAGTTCTGGATGTTTATGTTTAGTATGTATAATAAAAAGTATATGTATTGTATTGTATTATGTATATCAGTTATCTAGTACCCATAACACAAGCTCTGCTTAGCTTTCGGCTAGATAAAGCTGTGTGAATTGTCCAGTAATATTTATTTATTTAGCCTTACTTATGCAGTCATTACTTGAGTCCTACTCAAGCTCAATGGGAAAACTTTTATAGTACGGGCCTTATGGTGGGTACACACGTACGTACTTGCTCGATAAACTTGCTCGATCACGAGCAAGCACGAATGTGTGTACCATGCAAGTCTTAAGACATATGCTCGAAGCCAAACAAAACGATTCAAATGATTACTCGAAGAGTTTCAACGCACATTCAACATGTTCTTCGAGCAAGCTTTTGCGTGTAAACGCTAGGGTTTGGTCTCGGGAATTCCCGGTTCCGAAATTCCCGGGAATTCCCGGAATTTATGGCCCATTTAAGAACCGGGAAATCCAAATTCATTTCCCGGGAAATTTCGGGAATTTCGGGAAATTTATATACTAATACCGAAACGACATAACTTAATATGTTTCGTTTCGTCTTATAGCATTTCAAATATATCGGGTACCTCCGCGGTACTGGGCAGGGTTGAGATGATTTATATCACTTAATTTCAATCAGTAATTATTTTTCCTGCAATCAAACAGTAAACAGCATTCACCAAAATGACTCTGAGAAGTTCGGCTAGTGTTGTCAGGGTGCAGAATGATATACCAGAGCCCTTCCGAAATTTCGGTGGTCCTTGTCAAGGACATTCTTTCATTCCTACTCTTCAATATAGACTTGACAAGTGCAGAAAAACTCAAAAATTTAAATGAACGATACCATTCCTTTGAAATCAGTTCAAGTTCTGGGTTATACCGATAATTTGGATCTGATAGGGCGAAATTAAATGCCATGAAACATGCTCAACACACCGCGCCTTGTAATAAGAGTCAAGAAAGGCAGGAAAAAGCAAAATTAAACGTAGCCGTAACCTTCTGTCTCAAAAATGGTGTTACCAATAGTTATACAAGCTTCTCATTTTCATTTCATTTTTTATAACTATTGGTATAGTTCGACCGAAACCGCTGTACCGCTCCTTAGGAAAGTGCAGCGAGGTGGGGACCGGGGAAAAAAAGAGCAAGAGTACACATGAGATCGATATTGTCGGATAGCTCTTAGGATATCGTAGGTAAACGAAATGTTTATATTATGTAACGATTATATTTTTCTATAACTAAATTTTCTACAGATATTCTGACATAGATTCTACTTCAATTTCATCTTCAGTTTCGCCATTGGAAGTTGAATTGGAGTCGTTCTGCAAATTTATTATTAATGGATCGATAATAATATTAAATCTACTATCGCGATCACTTTTACATTCAAAGCTTTCTTTGATGGTCTTGACATCACGAGATAGCGCTCCTCCATCTTTTCATATTTATCTCGTGTGCATCTGACATACAGTACGGTACAAAAGCTACCTATCGCCGTGAGCGTTGACGGCATACTGATGGATCGGAGCGACCGACGACGAGGGCCTATATTTCCCCCCCGTCTCGCCGCGCGCATATCTCAGGAGCGGTACAGCGGTTTCGGTCAAACTATAACAGCGTTTATCTTCTTGGCTCACGGTAGCCTATACAAACAAGGTGGCACGGAAATCAATAGAACAATTCAAGCCGCTAATAGATTCTTTTACAACCTTTTCAAATATTTACGCTTTAGGTTGATCTAGAAGATCTAAACTACTCATTTACAAAATGCTACAACGTCCAGTTCTTACGTAAGCCTCGAAAATTACTTATGGGTTCTAACCAAGAAAACCGAAAGACTCGTGTTAGAAAGAAAAATACAAAGATGAATCTTCGACGCTGTTCCTGGATGGTTTCGTGTTTGAAAGAAAAATACAAAGATGAATCTTCGACGCTGTACCTGGATGGTGACTACTGGTGGCAAACCTGATGGCCGACGACCCCCTGGAAGACTGATACCCAGGTGGGTCGATGGAGTCCAACAAGACCTAAAGGCAATTGCAGTGTCCGGCTGGCAGTAAAAAAAGCCAAGAATAGGAGAGAATGGCGCATTTTACCAGATCTAAGCCCACCCGCGGCTGTAGAGTCAGGGTGGTAAAGATGAATGGAAGCAGTCCAAAATGTATAAGAGAGTGCCCAAATCAAGCTTCCGTGTGCATGCATAATGTACCTCAATTTTGAAGAAAAAAACTTACGTACTTTAAGTGATTGAACCTTAAATTGAATCAACCTTTCGTAATAAACCTTTGAACTGGATAGACCAAAGCGTGTTTTGATTGTAATAAAAATAACAATTTGAAACCGATTAATTTGATTTAAAATAGCTTTTTTGTAACAATTAGTTCATATATTCGGCGATTTTTCACACAAAGATACTTTCTGTTTATCAAGATCAAGTCCAGCCTCATGGAGTTTTGCTGCCTTGAGTGTTGTTGTAGGTAGTGCAGTAAATGAAGGTGCTGGATTCAGTCACGACACGACGCTTTAGAATGAAAAGTTTTAAGGCTTGTTGTCGAACGAGGGAACAAAACACATCGACCACATTGAATTAGAACTTGATATTCATTTTAACAGATGTATAGAAATACAGCTCGTATATACCTTATATCGTATACCTATGCAATATAAGGTATGTTATATCAGTTGATATAAGCGAAATGGCTTAAGAGGCAGTTAAATTATCTAATTTCAGTAAAAATACAAAATAAATATATTTCCCGGGAATTCCCGGGATTTCCCGGTTCCGACTTCAACATTTCCCGGGATTGCGGGTTCCTCGAAGAACCGGGAATTTGCAATCCCTAGTAGACGCAGGGCCGAGCATGTTTGTAGATAGCCATGCTCGGATGAAACATGCTCATCGCGCATGTACGTCATTGTACGTACGTGTGTACCCACCATTAGATTAGCAAAGGAAGGAATTGGAAACTTACCGAGTCTCTAGACTTAGGCTGGGGAGGTAGACCGAGGCGCTGCCGTGTCCGCTTGTTGGTCTGCTGGCAGAGGGTCAGGAAGTCATAGAAGTCATTCACTTTGTCCACGCACAGCTCGCAGACCAGAGGGGGCATCCTGTCGGTGTGGTTCACCTGGAACATAATCCAGTTGAAGGTTTTCAACCGGCTTTGTTTTTTTCATGTTTGTTACGAGAACTTTTGACTGGGTTGTCCGATTTTTATGATTCTTTTTTTATATGAAAGCTGGTGCTTGCGGTGTGGTCCCATTTTGATTTGGTTCAGTTCTGACAATGGGATCCATGAAAATCCACGAAAGCAATGAAAAAACTATAAAAATTTAAGTCGATAGTTATTTTAAAACGAAATAATTATTCTAATTATTGTTGGTCGTAAGCCCTTACACTCTGGGTAATTTCTAATAAATGATAATAAAAACCAAAAAATTTCGCCTTTGACAGGATTCGAACCCGCGACCTACCCTCAGTACGGGAAATGGGGATGTTATAACCGCTGAACATGCCTTCAATGTTTCGTCAATTAATCGTAATCAATTTCGGCGTTTAAGAGAGCAAATTCGGCGAAAAAGGCCAGATTTGTGGCAAGCAATTCTTGGATTTTGCCTCACGATAATGCGCCTTCGCATAAGGCCATCATTGTAAACGAATTTTTGAACAAAAACTCAACAAATACTATCGAGCAACCACCATATTCACCAGATATGGCTCCAGCCGACTTCTCTCTTTTTCCTAAACTCAAATTACCACTTCGTGGCACACATTTGGGCACGATAGAAGACATAAAGGAGGATTCGCGACAAGAATTGAACTCAATTCCGGAAAAAGCGTTAAAAAAAAAATGTTTTGATGATTGGACTATTCGTTAGCGTAAGTGTATCGTTTCTGAAGGAGCGTACTTTGTAGGCGATAAAATAAATTTACAAAAATAACAAAAAAATTGTATAGTACTGATCTTTTCCCGGTACTTTCTTGACAGAGTAGTATTGTAAACGCTACACAGAAATAAGAGAGCACAAATCATTTATTGTAGTGTTTATTAACCCTAGAGTGGGCGCGCTATATACATTTTGCCGCCTTTGGTGAACAAACGTAATTATTTTCACAACTACTCGCGTGTCAAGGTCAAGCTTTCCAGTAGCTGCCCTTCCTTTCTTCATCTACCGTAATAGTGAACCCAATCAGTGCACAGACAGCCGCAGGAAGAGAGGTTTGTTGCCACCGTGTATCGCGTTGCGGCAAATTAGTCATGGCGCGCCTACTCACCTAGTAAAAATGTTTGCTCTGCTTATAGCTAAAACTACAATTTATATAGTTTCTATATTCATATTGTAACTGTTTCATTATGCCCAAAGCAGCTAACTCGCCCTGAATGATTATCGTTCATTTTGCATGATTTTTTCCTACTTTACAAAGTAAATACTGAACTCTTGATGTTACGAACTGTTTTCGAATGACATCTCTCTAGCCCTAACCAAACCACATATTACCTATAACATATAGAAGATGTTGATGACCATTGGGATACGAAATCGCTCGCTTTGTAACACCAAAAGACTAACTCTCATCTTTAGGAAGGCAAGGAAGATGTGCGATTTGAAAAAAATAGGAAGACCACAATAGGGTGTGATTTATGCTTAAAGTTACAGTGCTATTATGACTATTGTGTGTATCTGTGCCAAGGCTGTTTTGCAGAAAAATATGCTAGTCAAGATGATGACTTATAATTTGATTCTATTTTAAGTTTTTTTTTTAGATTTTATGTGAGACTTGTGGCAAAAAAACATATTTTTTTTAAAGATGATTTTAATTCAAAGTGCCTCATAATTAGGCACCCACTGATGTTCCATGGCAAAGCGCACCTACGCTAGCGTGAATAATTCCATATACCTAATGTAACATTTTGAAATTAAAAGGCTATTGTTCGCGACAACAACTTTATGTGGATTAGATAAGGCCTAAAAATAGTTAGCTTATCCCATAAACTTGTTTTTAAATAGAGTTCAAAATTGAATATTATTTTAGGTAAACAGAATAGTAGTAGTTACACTCAAATGACTCGCAATATAAACCTACTTATTTATGTATAGATTAGTTTCTAGAAAGAATCAAAATGAAAGGAAAGACAGACAATAAAAAGTTCTAGAATATAAAAAGGGATAGCTATAGCTTCCGGAAAAGTATAGAAATTTCAAGTACCTATGGACCAACTTAGGTATAAAAGCTGGGCTTTTTGGCCTTTTGAATATTCAATTTTATGTGATCGAAAGTGAACATGTCTTGGGGAAAATTATTAAAGTGCAGTTGCATTGCAGTTGACCTTTTGTATTAAGTACGTAGTTGTGTTTATATGGTTGAATAAACCAACTTAAAGTGTTCTGAAGTGTTTTTACTTGGACATCATTTCCGACCAGCCAAAGTTGAAGTTTTACACCTTCGATAAGCCCCTACAGCTATATTATTATTTATTTATATAAATAAACGATAAATTGCGATCTTCGATATTCTTTTTAACTTATCTCGCTCGATTGGTTCAATGTGGAACGAGAGACTAGCTGAAGGAATCGTAAGCGCATGAGCTGACGAGATAGTAGTAAGAAAATAGCAAAATATGGTTTACTACGTGCGTCGCTCGACGAGGTATCCAGAAGCAAAATGGGTCGTTGTTTACAGTTACTTTGTTTGATAATAAACAAAGAACACAACATTTTATGGTTATTTTTAAAGTGAAGCCAAAATATGAAGAAGTATGTACATTTTGAAATTATTACCTCTATTTGGACGCATTCCTTTATTTTTTGCCTCAATTCCAAACCATGACTTTCGAGGTCAACAACACTTTGGATAATCGGCATTTTATAGCCGGCGCCGGCCCCACACAGCCGGCAAGCTCGGTAAATCTCGTAAATGGTCTTCCTTTCATCCTTTGGGTTGAGAACACGGTCCATAGTTGGATTTTCATTTATTTTCAGGAAAAACAAACGTGACGACGACAATTTGCCGCTTTTCAATACGCCATGTGAGTGAATGGCTAAATGAATGAATGAAATGATGAATGGATGAATGAATGAAATAAATCAAATCACAGTCGTACTAGGGATGCCAACGTATGAACAAATAAAATTGAATTAAGCCCTCCGCAAACAGTCGCTAATTAGTTAGCGCGTCTTGTAAAGCGCGATTTCGGCGATTTTCCCGCGTGATTCCTTACACACAGCGGCTTATTATTAAGCACGATTTCGCCACCCCCCTCCCCGCCCTTTACCGGCAGCGCGAACGACGAAGGCCGTCCCGCCACCCCGCGCCGACCCGCAAAATCGCAGGACGCTGAAACGCCTCGGACAAGCCGAATCGCGGCAGTGTGCGTCAGTTTTAGTACAAAATGTTACGCGCTTAAAAATTAGCGTTGATGTGAGAAATAAAGTAAAAATTAGGGCTTAAAGCCCTCGGCAAACAGACGCTAGTTAAATTAATTAGCGGGTCTTGTGAAGCACGATTTCGGCGATTTTCTAGCGTGATTCCTTACACACAGCGGCTTATTTTTAAGCGCAATTTCAGCAGCGTGCCCCCTCCGCCGCCGCCTATTCCCGCCTAACCGGGTGGCGGCGGCGAGGCGGCTACGGACGAAGACTGACCCCGCGCGCGCCCCGCCCGCAAGACACAGCTTCAAAAAAGTCAAAATAGGAGCTTCAAGAGAAGCAAAAGCGCAGGACGCAGAAACGTCTCGGACAAGCCGTGTCGATAAAAAGGCGGCAGTGCGCTTCAATATATACGGTTATGTACTGCAAACAAATATCGTAAAATCTTACGACACAGATCGTGCTTAAAAATTAGCGCCTGTGTGTGTAGGGCTTAAATATACAAGTCAGTGAGGGAGTGAATTTCAACGAGTGACTGACGAAGGAAATCAATCTTTAAAGAATATACAACGTGTAACATATAAGAGGATATTTATATTAGAGTCAGTAAGTATATTAGAGAGGATATTTATATTAGAGAATGCAGCGGAATTTTGATTTTTGACCACAATTGTAAACCCACGTAAAATATAGTTTTCGAATACATATTTTGAAGCATTATACCTTTCACATTATCGCTATTTTAAAAAATTATTTTACAAAATTGTATAAATTAATTTACAAAATTACATTTTACGTAATTTACAATACACATTACGCAAAGAGAATACAATAACTTCGTACATTACGATGAAAATGTTTACTCGTAGTCTAGCTCAAATTATGAACGTGGGTGAGTTTACTTTTAAACCTTCAAAAAAGGCCCTATAGCAATGCCTATAGCGTTCCGAGTAAGACTCTCCTGTGTCGCGCGATTTCGCGTTTGCACATTTTGTACTAAAACGCATACGTTGACACAAACTGCCGCTACCGCCGCTATTTTATCGCCACGATTCGGCTTGTCAGAGGTGTTTCGAAGTCCTGCAATTTTGCTTCTTTTGAAGCTGCAAATTGGCTATTTTTAAGCTGCTATTTGTCATTTTTGAAGCTGCGACTTGGGTCTTGCTTCTTGCGGGCGGCGGCGGTTTGCGGTTAAATCACGCTTAAAATGACTCGCTGCGTGTATGGAATTGTGTTAGAAAATAGCCAAAATCGCCCTTTACAAAAAGCGCTTTATAACTAGCGTTTGTGTGCGGAGGGCTTTAGTGTTCAGTGGTAGTACAGTTCGGAACTTTTTCTATTTGACTAACGGCAACACTTAATTTTTTAGTCTATGCTCTTGCACAAGCGGGCAAGTTGATCGCGTGTGTATTTTGCTGATTATTTACGTTACGGTGCTCTAAAATAAATATTCAGTGCTAGTTTTGTGAAGTTAACATATAACTGGATCATATCGCCGAAAATCGGCGTGTTCACTGTCGTAAGTTACCTTGTTTTTGTTGTTCTAAATATTGTATCAACCGACCGATTAAAAAATACTAACCGTTGTTGACAATAATTCGTTATTTTATTCATTTCTGACCTATAATAGCACTTTTCAAAACCTTATATCCTTTTCTTTGTTTATTATCGTTTCAATTTTGTTAGAATTTGAAGCAACTTGGACAACCTAGCAGCTTTCGTAGCATAAACATAACCTCCGCACTCGACCTTGCATTCCGAGTTGCGCCAATATCGATATTAGCGCGCTATCAAGCGTTCCGACTTACCGTGAGCGCGACAACGATGTCTCGTGTGACGTCATAGATGACGTCATTACATGCGCCATTTTACGATATCAGTGACCATCCTACATACAGAGATCACTGTGAGCGCGCTGTCAAAACTGACAGTTGGCATTTATTTTTTTCGCCATCCTGTCCTCCTTCTGCGGAGAGTATTTATTTACGTTCCTTGATCTTGTCTGTTTGATAACAAATTTTATTTGTTTGCAAATTTTTTAAAGAGAAATGGAAATTCATAGATGACGAAGTCAACAACGGTCGGAGAATAACTTTAATGCTCTCTCAAGAGCAGTACGAGGGGGCACAAATTGGATTGATCGCTGAACCACTCCCCAACCGAGTCATCGCAATAATTTGATAATAAACAAAAAGTTCGAATTTCAGCCGTTTTTACTGGATTTCGAATTGTTGTGCTGTTTATTTTTTTGACTAACAAGTATCTGACAGGCGATGAAGCGACACGTGACCGTGAGCACGTTCATTGAGTGTTCCGAGATAGGATAGCACTCAACTGTCAATAATCGTGATAACTAACTCGGAACGTCAAATATCGTTGAGATCGCTAACATCGATAATAGCTTATCTCGGAACGCACGGCGAGTCTTTTTTTTCTCCGTCGGACTATACGTCAACCTTCTGAAAAATTCAAAATTCATCGTGAAATGCTCTCCCACTGCGTAAATTCGTTAGTTTTCCCCGTGCACAATCCATTCTTTGACTTTGTAAGTAATATTTTAGTGGCCAAACTCCTCATTTGTGTTGTGGTAATAGGTTAGTTTGGAGAGCCATTAAAAGCAATCATTTATTTTATTGTAGGTACCTAAACAACACGCTCTTTGGGGCTGCTGTGAAAAGTCCAGTATTATGAAAAGTAAGCCAATCTTCCTGGTAGCCTACAGTTAGGTTTCCACTGCTATAAGACTTTCGAATTCATAATCATATGATTTTTACATAGGACACAAACACAAGCAGTTTCGTGTCGAGCCATAGTCCTCGGGAGCTTCCTGTCCATTGTGTAGAATAAGAATAAGAATCGTTTATTTGCCAAAACATGAGTATTAACACAGTGTGAGCATGCAATTATAACTTAATTATGACCTACATGTTTTGCAATTACTGGCGTGCAGAGGGTACGCTGCCTATTTGTCACTAATGTGATATGTCCTTTTAACAACAAGAAACCCTCTATACAGCCTTGCAATCAAAAATCCTCTATAATGATTCTATTATCTTGTTAAGTTGCCCTTTTTGGCCACCAAACTCTATTTTCGCATCTCTACCTAAACAAGATAAACTATTACAGAGGTATTTAAAAATAGCTTATAATAGATAACACAAACTGAATGATGGATTTTTTAAATTTCCTGTGTCCAATGTAATAATATGATAAACTAGGTACCACACTGTCATATTGGCTCGGGTAAGCTAATTCTTGTTTTAGACAATGCACTTTAAATATTTGTCCAGGGTTTATGTTATTTACAACAGGATACTTACTAGAGTTGCTGTGAATTGTTGTTATAGCGAATAGTTGAATACCGATTAATAGCCATTCACTTTGGCGAATAGATGAATAACTTGACAATACTATTTGACATAACTTCTTCTAAGGTTGTGAGAAAAGAAAATGGTTGAAAAACATAAAGTTAAAGAAATCTGTTTGATGTATACATAACTACCAGTGGTGAAGGGTGAAAATTCAGATAAGGGAAGCCGGAGCTTTGTGCGATTTAGAAAAGAAGCGCCTTGCCCCGAACATGCAGAAAAAGAATAGACTTTTTAATCTATTAGAAAATCTATTCTTTAATTTTAAATATTAATAAAAAACTAGATCTCACTAATTTAATTTCATGCCTTTCATGCCATGCATTTCATGTCATGCCTGTGCCTATCATATTCGATAGGCACAGGCACATAACATTGCAGATTTTTGATACTCAGATACTCATTTTTGATAACAGACAATAATTGATACTGTGTATTGTTTTACTAAGGACAATAATAAAAATTGATTATGTTTACTCATTAGTTAATTTGTTCGTTAAAAGTTTATTTTAGATCCCCAAATTCCAGCATTCAACGAATATAAAAAAATTGTGTAATGTCAAATACCGAATAATAGCGAGTATTCGCGGCAACTCTAATATTTACCATGATTTGATTTGTTTAGAGCTAACCATGATGGATTTAAAAGTATTGTCCAGTGTGTTGTGTATACAGGGCGTCCCACGGCCATGCCACATGGAGGGAATACTTTCCTTCCATGTGGCATGGCCATGGGACCTTAACTATTGAAGGTAGAAGAGAGGCATTTTACTGAAAGAACACTTCATTTTGATTTTAAAAAACAATTAAAACTGCAATCAAAGATTTTGAAAAATCAGCTGTCTGAAATAAGAATCGAAACCGGCAAATTGAAAAAAAAAATACCCGTAATTTTACGATACTGATTAAAAGCATTATTTTTTCCCAAGTAAGTAATACTTAAATAAAAGGAAGACTATGATATTTCTAATTCTTTTTTTTCCCCCCGCGTAGTTCCTGTGCCTGTTGGAATTCCGGAATAAAATTAGCCTATGCCGTGGGACACCCTGTATATGGCACAAAACATATAAAAAGTTTAATCATCACCATGATTAAACTTTTTATATGTTTATTTTTATATATTTTTTACTTCACGGACTGGGCCAGTCCGTGAAGCAACTCAGTTGTGTTTCGGAATGTGGTCCGGAGTAGCCATCTTCTAGACCTTCGTGATACATCGTCGGCCGCATCTTCGCTTTCCATCATGTGAGATTGCGGTCAAACGAAGGTCTATTTCTGATAAAAAAAAAAATGTTTATTGATCAAAATGAGACCACACGGGAAGCACCAGCTTTCAAATAAAAAAAGAATCACGAACAACCCGTAACACCGATCAATACCTGCTTTTGAATTAGGCATAATGTAAAGCAGTGGACTAACAGAACACAGGCTGATGATTAAATCATGGTGATTATCATTAGTGGACTAACAGAACACAGGCTGATGATTAAATCATATGGTGATTATCATTAGTGGACTAACAGAACACAGGCTGATGATTAAATAATATGGTGATTATCATTAGTGGACTAACAGAACACAGGCTAATGATTAAATCATATGGTGATTATCATTAGTGGACTAACAGAACACAGGCTGATGAATTAATTTAATCATCGTAAAGTAATTTTTTACCGACTTCAAAAAAAGGAGGAGATTTTCAATTCGACTGTATTTTTTTCCCTTTTTATGTTTGATACCTCTGCGATTTGTTTTTTTTGTTTTGACTGCGTGGTCCGATTTTCGTGATTCTTTTTTTATTTGAAAGCTGGTGCTTCCCGTGTGGTCTCATTTCGATTTGGTTCAGTTCTGTTCTGACAGTGGGACCCATGAAAAAACTGAAGTCGGTTTATAGTTTTAAAAAAAAATTACTGACAAAATCAATTAGCATTATAAAAATGTGTTGCCTAACACATTTTTTATAATCAGGCAAAGTTAACTCACCAGCAATGGCTGCAATGTGCCAATGACTCATCTGTGACGTGAAATGTTCATGTCATAATGTTTCGTAAATATTGTGCAATGTTTACAAAATATTGCGAAATACCTACTGGACTTTGGTACTTATGACCCTGATTAAAAGATACTAAGCCGGCTGTAGATATGACGACGTGTCGATATTAAAAGATACTAAGCCGGCTGTAGATATGACGACGTGTCGATATTAAAAGATACTAAGCCGGCTGTAGATATGACGACGTGTCGATATTAAAAGATACTAAGCCGGCTGTAGATATGACGACGTGTCGATATTAAAAGATACTAAGCCGGCTGTAGATATGACGACGTGTCGATATTAAAAGATACTAAGCCGGCTGTAGATATGACGACGTGTCGATATTAAAAGATACTAAGCCGGCTGTAGATATGACGACGTGTCGATATTAAAAGATACTAAGCCGGCTGTAGATATGACGACGTGTCGATATTAAAAGATACTAAGCCGGCTGTAGATATGACGACGTGTCGATATTCTTGGCACACTAATATAAAAAATGTGGATGTTTTGATGTATACCTTATTCATCGAGCTTGTAGAATGTTAGTAAACAAACCACGACTCAAATAACTAAAACTCACTTGCTTGGCGTAGAGTTTCACATGTAATTGTAAGCAATATTTATTGACGGAAGGATATCAAATCGTCAAGTAATGTTGATCAACGAATGAATCGTACTAATATTATAAACGCGAAAGTTTGTAAACATGTATGTATGTTTGTTGCTCTTTGACGCACAAACTATTGAACAGATCGGCCTGAAATTTTGCATACAGGTAGTTCTAGGCCTGGAATAACACATAAGCGTCCTATTATCCCATAAATCAGTTCCCGTGGGACGCAGCTAGGTAGGTATACAGGGGTTTCATATAAAAAAAGAATCATGCAAATCGGACCACCCACTCAAAAGTTCTGAGGTAACAAACATAAAAAAACAGTCGAATTAATAACCTCTTCCTTTTTTTGAAGTCGGTTAAAAAGGACGCGCCAACAAATTGTGATTCCTGTTTGATCCCATTTTAATTTAAGTTAGTTCTGTTTTGACCGTGAAAATTCATGAAAAAACTATAAAAATTTAAGTCGGTTTATAGTTTTTTAAAACAAAATTAATTATTATTTAAAGTGAGCTGGTGGCTAAACGCTTGACCATCTATAATAATAATTATAAAGAGGAAAGATTTGATATTTGGTTTGTTTGTGTATGAAATACAAAATACCGAAACTACTGGACCGATATAAAAAAAATCTTTTATCATTACGTAGCCTACTTTTCAGGGAGTGACATAGGCTATATTTTATCCCGGAATTCCCACGGGAACGGAAACTACGCGGGTGAAACCGTGGGGCTCTGCTGGTCATCAATAAAAACAATAACCTTCTTTGTTGCAGCCCCCACAATGTCAGTGATTTGACACGCCCAAAGTCTTGAGAGAGATTAACCAGGATAAAAAACTACAGGATGTTCCAAAAACCAGCTTTCGGAGCCAACGCTTCGGGATTCGGTGAGTCAAATAGATCATTTTAGTTTTCTATCATTCTAAGGGCTCTTATACACTGACTTCACGTCCCATAAATACGCGGACGGCGGCATGCAGTTCGATTCGACGGCAGTCGAGCCTTGCAGTTGGCAACTTTTTCGTGTAAGTAGGCCCTTATGGATAGGTTGAGAATAGTTTGATGACCGTCGTGGCTCGGCAGACGAAGGTCCGCCTGCCCCACAGGAGGTTGTGTGTTCGATTCTCGCCCTCAATGTTTGTACGATTTGCAAGGATATGTTCTGGGTATATGCTATGTATGATAAAAAATATGTATCTATGTACTTAATGCATTGTATTATGCATATCAGTCATCCAGTACGATACCCACTGCCCGCACAAGAGTCGGAGTCAAATTGTTTATTTTCTTAAGACTTACAAAATAAGCACTTAGACAAGTCCAATTTTGTACTATATGTATAAGGAATAAGGTGCAATTGACTCGAACATTTTCTCCACTGCGAAGCTCTGCTTAGGTTGGGGCTAGATGATACTAAGTATGTGGATTGTCCAGCATTAAAAAATAATGATGTGCAGCCGTTTGGCTTAGGATTTGCACCACCCCAACTCTTCCCGTGGGTGTCGTAAGTGGCGACTTAGGGATATCCACCAGGGGCAGGCAGCACAACAACAGCACAGCAACAGGGGTGTGCAAAAATTATAGTATGATTTTCACGCGGACGAAGCCGCGGGGCGCAACTAGTATATATATAAAAGAAAGTCGTGTTTGTTACAACACTTATAACTCTAGAACGGCTGAACCGATTTGGCTGAAAATTGGTGGGGAGGTAGCTTAGAACCAGGAAACGAACATAGGATAGTTTTTATTTCGTTCCCGGCTGAACGAATCAGGGAGGTAAACTGTATCCCAGGGACGGACATAGCTACTTGAATAGAGCGTGCGAAGCCGCGGGGCGCAGCTAGTAAAATATAATAGAAGAAAATGCCTTATTACGTTTTACTAAAATACGATTTAGTGATTATCGAAAGCGAAACACAATACAATAAAGATTCATTATTATTACCTATAAAACTGTCTTAAAATCGTCGCCTCTATCGTAATTTGATTACAAAACAAAAATATAATTAACCTAATTAGTGTAAAAAATCCGAGTCACAGGTAGCTTTTTTCTTATCATAATTGGGATTCGGAGAATCCGTGACCTACCTTTTGATGACGTATGTAGTTTGTTTTCGACGCGAGACGCCTTTACCTATCTTACATGCGTATCGCTACCACTGACGTTTCAAGACGAGTGTTGCCGTTTAAGCGGCTTTATCGCTAGATCTAGGAGATTTTTAACTGATTTGGCGAAATGTTTCTCAGATTTAGTCCTAAAATAAACTAGCGACTTTTTAAATTTGTAGTGAGCTGCGATGGGCGAGCGGAGACATCAGGTCTAGCTAGTAGTTAAACGTCCGTATTGAGTGGCACTCGTTTATTGTCTATTTAGTGTTATAGTCAGGGTTGGAAAAATCTGTTTTTTTATATCTTATAAAACAAACTGTTTAAAACAAGTGTGATTTTTGTTTATTTTTATACTTTTTACCTTTAGGGATCAATTTCGAATCAATTATAGCGAATAATAAACTTACTTATTAACATTTGTAAAAATTAACAAAACGATAAATATTTACTTATTGTTGCGTATTATTTTAAGCTGTTTAGTCTAAATATTTATTTGTTTGGATTTATTTCCATTCATTTGCAATAAAAGGTAGTTTTAAACCCTGTTTTTTTCTTCGTGTTTTAAACATTGTTTAAATCTTGTTTTCAACTGTGTTTTGAAACACTTAATAAAAAACATAGTTTTATTTTAAACAGTTTTAAACACTGTTTAAAACCACTTGTTTTAATCATGCCAACCCTGGTTATAGTAATGTTGAAAATGCTTAATTGCTATGTTGCGCTAACACGTTCATAATATAATGCATACCATTACTAAATAACTGTATTGTTTTGTGATCTTTTTTTCAACACATGCATATAGGCAATCGAAAGTGATAATTCTGGGATTCCCCTAGCAGTCCATGCGTCGTTGTTTTACTGAACACTGTAAATAAGCCTTTTCTAATTTTCTTAAAATTCTGCCAAACCTTTTTCTTAATTTTTGGCTATCGATTTCCAGTTAAAAAAATATTTTAGCCCAACAGACAAGAAGACCTCGCTCACAGAATAACTATATCTTAAATCTTAATCGCCTTGTATTAATTAATAAAAAACAAGCGACATCATCGGTCGCTAGATTTTTCATATAATCTGGTGACTTTTTGATGCCAGCTTAGCTATTTTTACTTTACCGAAGTGGCAACACTAACCTTATTAAAACTGTGGGTTGTCCACCGAGCTCGCTACTTTGCAATACGCCCGGCGAAAACAATGTTCGTTTTTACCATCTGTACAAAAAATAGTCGAGTTTATAACCTGAAATAAGGATTTGTGCCTGAAGAGATACATCGAGGAACTTAGTGGTCCACTTTCACCCGTGAAATTATCGCAAATCCAGTGTTGTGGCAATAACTTATTTGAAACCGCGTAGAAAAGGAGGAAACATCTTGCGAATATACGAAATTGCGAGGCCAGAGAGGGACGGAAGAGAAATCAGAAGACGGAATTATTGTTTTATGGACTAAAAATAACTACCTAAATCCTCATTACATTACAGCAAGTGTTTAGTGAGAGTTTCCGAGTGGTTTCAAAGAAAAAACAATACTGCGAAGTTACGTCTGAAATATCACACAAGGAAATAATTCCGCTATGTATCACTTCGGAGTTATCACCAGTTTCGACCACACCTGCAACTCTTGGTCCACCTACAAGAACCGCATCAACGAATGGTTCATCGCCAACGACATAACCGCTACCTCCGATCCGGAAAACGTTAAACGACGAGCCATCCTGCTCAGCGCATTGTCTGATAGGACTTACAGGGTCGCGGCTAACCTAGCTCTACCCGAAGAAATCCGGGAATTGCCCTTTGATGATATAATGAAGCTACTTGATGCTCGTTTCACTCGTAAACGCCTAGGGTTTGTTGAGAGATACAAATTCTACTCGGCACAGCAGAATGCTAACGAGACAGAGGTGGATTTTCTTGACCGCTTGCGACATTTAAGCAGGCACTGTGAATTTAATCACCTAGAAGAAGCATTGAGGGATCGATTTGTGTTAGGTCTTCGCCCCGGGCTGGCGAGAGATCAGCTTATGGAGGAGAGACTAGAAGATGTCACCTTGGCTGATGCACTGGAGATTGCCGGAATCGCACGGTCTGTGCAGGAAATTAATGATGCACAGAAGTTGAAAACGCAACCATTCTTTGGGGGAACAAATGCACAGCCGTATCAACCTCCTTTTAATTCGGGGCAAGGGTTGCTCTTTGGAAAAGAGGCACAGTCACGCCAAGGTGGTCTGGGCTTCGGAACACAACAGTCGGCTACTACCTTTGGGGGAGCACAAACAAAGACAAGTCAAATTGGTTTATTTGGATCACCGGCACAGGCGAGCCAAGTTGCTAAGTTTGGAGGAACACAGTCAGGTCAAGTTGCCTCTTTCGGGGCACCGAAGCCACCGCTGGGTGGCCAACTCTTTGGGATACCTAAACCGGCAGGTGGCTCAATATTTGGGATATCCCAACCGGTGGGTAGCTCAATATTTGGGATGTCCAATCCACAGCTGGAACATCCAACTGCTTCTAGTGATACTCAAACAGAGCTGCAGAAACCAGAGAACTCTGAGGGCTAACTGATTTAACTGTATTTAGATGGATAGAGATAGTTAATCTTGTAAAAGAAGTTAATTCAAATAATATATCTGATTTATAGGATAAAAAGTAAGGGTAAAAGTAAGGGTAGCCATGTTTGATTCCAAGATCAGGATTAACTGTATGTAAAATTGCAGCCTGATCCGTTCAGTAGTTTTTGATGAAGAGGTAACAAACATCCATCCATCCATACAAACTTTGGCATTTATAATATTATTGTGAAGTGTGATTAAAGTTAAGATTGCTGAATTATTTTCCTAATTTGTGTTTTTGATTTGTTAGTAAATTTGTGTTTACTATCAAATCAATGTTGATGCATTTTTTTGTATTTAGATAAAGGCTATGTTTTTTTTTATATAATTTTTTATTGTAAATATTTCAACACAAATTGAAGACAAAACTATTAACAAAAAGAAGCATTTGGCCTATCTCAACCTAAATTCATATCAGAGTAAGTTTATAATTAAAAACTACTTAAAACTAGTATTACACTCTTATTGTAATTGAACAATTAAATAAAGAACTCACTGTCTCCATGGTTGTTTTTATGTCTCCTATTCTGTAAGTATTAAACAAAGAAAATCAACAAAAACTCAAGTAGGATTTTACAATACTGACACTAGTATGATATAAATAATATTTGACAGTGGTGTTAATTCAGATGGTCAAAAATCTAAACCATTTTTATTGCTGTCAAAGCAATAAAAATGATGCTATCTTTTTTATGGTAGAATTTTTAATTGAAAAATTAGCTTATTTATGGCGAAATCTAAATATACACCATTATCTTTACTGTATGTACCATTAAAACTTATCTATTAACTTACAAATAGTACTTAACTGCTAATTGAATGTAGTTTGGCACAATCGTCGGCCTTCTTCTAATTCTTGAATTAGTTTAGTTAAGCTTTGGTTATGATCAGTGGTCAATGTAACTTGCCATGTGGTGCCGCCTGTTTCGAGTTAGCACCACACCAAACTCTGCCGCGGGTGTCGAGAGGCGACAAGGGATATCCACCCGAGGCGGACTGCGATCCCCAACCCAGCGTAGTTATTATGGGCATTACCCCCATTAGATAAAAGCCAATAAGGCACTTATCTCGAGGAGGCTTGCGTCCAGCAGTGGACAAAGGCTGTTGAGGTTGAACTGACTCATATATGTATGTATACACAGACTGCAGCTGTGTGTGGCTTGGAATTTGCACCACTCCAACTGTTCTTTCGGGCGTCGTAAGCCTGTATTGCTGGACGCAGGCCTCCCCTGATAAGCGCCTTATTGTCGTGTATCTAATGGGGGTTAATGCCCATAATCCCCACGCTCGGCATGCGGGTTGGGGATCGCAGTTCGGTGCTAGAATTGTTCTGCAGGGGGCGCTGCTGCCCGCCCCCGGTGGATATCCCTAAGTCGCCTACAAAGTTCTGAGGTAACAAACATTAAAAATACAGTCGAATTGAGAAGTTGTAGGGGTGGCTTCTGAAGCCGTAGCCGCTACGTACGGCTCATGACGCTTTACCAACAAAAAATGAATAGTTCCGATGGTAAATAAATATGAATATTAGAAATTTAACCTTTTCTTTATGTTAATCTACTGTATTTATGGAATTAAATAGTTATTGAATCATTTGAAACCTTTTTATTTTAAAAACAATCAAAATTCGTTAAAATATCACTGGTAAAACTTTGCGAGCGATGTCGGTGGCCATCTGTCGAGTCGAGACTGCTTGCCCTGGTAATAATAAGTTGTATGCTATGCATAGGTGAACTTTTAAGCTATTGCATAGCTTCTATCGCGGGCCTTGAGCGCGGGGACCGAATCCAGAAATTCCGTAACGAAAAAACCTCACGCTCCCCACTCCGACCGGAACATCGGTGATACATTTTAGTTTTGCCATCTATCGATGAATAGTAGAACTTTTAATGACTTTTTGAAATATGACGTTTGTCTCTTTAGTTCAGCAACTCGCCTCTAGATGGCATTGCAATAGCTTTACCGCGGCAGTCCCAGAGTGCCACACGTCTTTTTTTTTTGGATGTGGCAGTTTAGAAAGTAAAATAAAAGAGATAAATAATGCCGGACAATCCACATAGCATCATCTAGCCCCAAGCTAAGCAGAGCTTGTGTTATGGGTACTAGATAACTGATATATCTTAGTAAAAATACATTGAACTCTCATAATCAGCGGTTGAACAAGCTGATCGCTAGACTAACGAGGCAGTCCTGGGTTCTCATCCCGGGTCGAGCCAATAGCTGTTATTAGGGTTTTTCTGGCAGGAAAAATTCACAGTAGCAGCTTGGAGTCAGGAAGTTGGTGGTGTTACAGCCCCGTGTCTCGGAAAGCACGTTAAGTTGTTGGTCCTGCGCCTTACCTCTCCCAGGTCGTATCGGTCTGCCATCCCATCGGATTATGGGAGTGATTGTACACTTGTGCACTATAATATGTCTGGACTGACTGGCCGCCATAGCCGAAATTCGGCTAGGAGGGTATTATTATACATAGACCGATACTTTTTATTATAAGTAGGTACATAGAAAATACCCAGAACAAATAGCTGCAGATCGTACAAAACAATCCTAAGGCAGGAATCGAAACCGTGCTTGAGTAACGCTTTTCTAATTCTATGGCATTAACGTCACTCAGCATAGATTTATGACTGAGCGAGCTTTCATAATACGAGCCTAACACTTTCACGACCCAAGAAGGCGGTGTGCCCCTGCGGGTCGCACCCGCACCGCCACGTCTGGGCAGTGAATGCGTTAAATAAAAGCTTGTAACAATAATGATGTCGGTGGCCGGTGAGAATTCATTACGGATGTAAGCGGGCTAACTACGAATCTAGTTTGTGTTGGAAGAACACAGAAGAACACCAACGTTTCATCCCTTAACGAGGAACATCTTCAGGGTGAGTGCGGTTCTAGACGCGCGCGTACCGCATCCGTTCGAGCACTGCGCGTGACGTGACCGCCGAGGATGGGGGTGGTGGGGGGTGCGCTACTTGTAGATGCTGCAGGGCGTGTGAGTCATCTACTGTGTCGGGTGTTGGTGTCCTCTGGGTACATACGGAACTAACAGTATCTACACCCGGCTCTAAACTCATACGGCTGTCCGACTTCCCATGGAGACACGGCTTCCAGGCGGGTGGTAGGTTACAACCTCTGTCTCTCTTGAAACAAACACAAACTATACCATATCCATCGAGCATGTTTATTGTTTATTTATTTTTGTTCATGGTTAGTAAACAATCCGCCCATAATTACCCTTAATTCACTTGGTTAGCGCTTCCTTTTATTCGTAATTTACATTACTTGCCCATTTGAGATCCTTCCTTCAATAAATATTGCTTACAATAGGGTATAGGTATGCATGTGACTTCAAAAAAGCTAATATTTTTTTACGTCTTCTCTACTGATATAGACATATATGTATCTGTATACTTATTTTTGTACTTCATGCTGTTTTAATCATTGAAAACTAGATATTTTAAATCTTAACCGCAAAATGTCTAAACGCAACGCTATTAGCACCTGAACCGTGACGTCACAAAATGCAAGGGCTAACATGGCAGCGTTTTTATCACCCGAAACTGAGTGTAACTTTTTGTTTTTTACACATCTGAACACATCTGAACTCGATGCCAAGCAAGTGAGTTTCTGTTATTTATGTCGTGGTTTGTTTATACATGCTGGATGCATACGGTATATTCTGTTCTTCATAGTCAAACGGTTCAAATCCGTAATGAACTGGCGAAACGAGGATAGTTTGAATAGTAAAATAATGAGAATGTTTGTCCTCCAGGCGCCGGGAGCACGTTCGGCGGCGCGTCCACCAGCAGCACCTCTCCGTTCTCGGGCTTCAAGCCGGCCGCGGCGGGCGGCGCCTTCGGGGCTGCGCCCTCCTTCGGGGCGCCCGCCGCCGCGCAGCCCGCGCAGCAGACAGGTGACGACCTTCTCGACCATCTAGAAGGCCTATTACATACTTGGGGGATAAAGGTTTCAGTTCAGTTGCTGCCAAAACTAAACTAAACTAATTTCACAGGACTAAAAATGTCGCCGTCCGTCCCCGTCATAACGATCCAAAAAATAAAGATTGCATCATTTTTAGTCCTGTTAAATTAGTTTAGACTAGTTATTGCTACATCTGAATAGACACCAATGCACAATACACTACTATGCGAGACGTCCGTGCAGATCTTAGTTCCCCCACTTAGAATTAGAATTAGATAGCCTATCTAAAGTATTCGAAAAGGCTATAGTTATTAGATTAAATAAATTTATCGCTAAACATAACATACTAGTTGAACAACAATTTGGCTTTCGTAGGAACAGATCTACCACGTTAGCTTGTTTTGATCTTGTCAAAGAAGTCACGGAAAGTATTGATGCTGAAATGCCTGTTTCTGCGTTAATTCTGGACCTAAGTAAAGCCTTTGACCTTATCGACCATTCAATACTTTTAAACAAATTAGAATACTATGGAATAAGAGGTGCAGCTCGCGACTGGCTCTGCAGTTATCTGCAAGACCGAAGTCAATGCACCGAAATCAGAAGACTCGTCTCTGATACAAACAACCGTAAAATCTTTATTAATAAACAGTTTCAATCTCAATTTAGAATTAATAATCGCGGTGTTCCTCAGGGTAGCATCCTGGGACCCTTGTTATTTCTCCTTTTTATAAATGACTTGCCAAACGTCACTATTCATAAATGTTTACTGTTTGCCGATGACACAACAGTAGTAATTAAATGTACACATATTGACTCTTACGAAAATGAAATAAATAATACAATTGATGACATTGCGAATTGGTTAGAATGTAATAAATTATTGATTAATATTGACAAGACTAAACTTATACAATTTAAAAATTACAAAATGAAACCAATAAATCTGGACATAAAATATCAATCAATTAATGTAGAAAGGGTTGTATCATGTATCTTCTTAGGTATTAAACTTGACGAACACCTGAATTGGAAGCCGCATGTTGACTATGTGTGTAGTAGAACTAATAGATTTGTTTTTGCTTTGAGGAGAATTAGGAAAACTGCATCACAAAAAGCAGCACTTGCTGCCTATCACGGCTATGTGTCATCTGTGTTGCTCTACGGGTTGCCATTATGGGGTAATTCGGTGGAGTTACTCAGAGCCTTTAAAGTCCAAAAAAAAATGTATGCGTGCGATTTGTGGAGCCTGGTTTCTTGATAGCTGTAAACCACTATTTAAAAAAAATAAAGTTCTTCCCTTGCCATGTATGTATATTAGAGAAATCAGCATATTTGTAAGACAACACCCATATTACTTTAAAACTAACGAAGAAGTTTTATCTAGGCATACAAGACATAAAAAAAATATTTTCATACCAAATCAACACTCCACACTTTTCGCCAGAAACTCGTTTTGCATGGCAATTAAGATATTCAATATGTTACCAATAGAATTTAAGGACTTGCCAATGACATTATTTAAAAAAAGACTTAATAAATGGTTATTGACTCATTGTTTTTATAGCGTAGAGGAATATTTTAATTTTAAACAGACAAGACATATGTAATTTAATTCTTAATCGTTATTATTATGTTAGTAGGTAGGTTTTTTTTAAATTCACACACCAGTCCATAACTACTGGTAGTATTACATTGATACCACTCATACAACAACAGCATTGTAATATTTGACATGTTTTCTGTGAATAAATGATTCTATTCTATTCTATTCTATTCTATTCTATTCTATTCTATTCTATTCTATTCTATTCTATTCTATTCTATTCTATTCTATTCTATTCTATTCTATTCTATTCTATTCTTCTATTCTATAACATTTCACGATTTGCCGGAACGGTGCGCCGCACAGTGGCCGAAAAATTCGATGTCCCTTTCGTAGAAATTTTGAAAAATAAATAGTTTTTTTGATGTTTTGAGTATGCAGTTTGGTTAGAACATTGAAAACATTGTATAATATAGTAGCTACCTAACATTTTATTATTACCTAACCTTTAAGAAAGCCAATTGACCTTTGATCTGGTTCCCGATTAGTCCCGTTTAGAAGATATGAATTTATTAAAAAAACGTATTTGGGTGATATTATCATTTGCTGTATATGTGTCACAAATCCATTTATTGGTCATATTATTAGTTCCATATTATGAGGCATGTGATAAATACTAACCCCAGTGATTTTAAGACTACGCCCAGAAGTCCCATGCTCAAAATTAAATATACTCAAGGCAACTATTTTAAAACTAAACCTCCATATTGTATTGACGTATTCATATATCGCAAATTTACATACAACCTACCCTACCTATACCGTGTCCATTTTGAATGAGGCATAAACGTATACAAACCGCCCATACTTAACCTAAAATTCACTTTGTTGGCGCGTCCTTTTGTACGTAATTTACATTACTTGTCGATTTTAGATCCTCCCTTCAATAAAAATTGCTTACAATTATATCTGAAACTCGACGCCAAGCAAGTGAGTTTTTGTAATTTGTGTCGTGGTTTATTTACTAACATGCTCCATGCTGGATGGATAAACCATAGGTACAAAAAATAATTAAAGTAATATAAAAAGGTGTTTTGGCACAAACCAAGAACAAACTAACTTATAAAAAGTACAGTAAAATACATAAAACGTTATTTTATATCAACGATTATCTACCAAAATATTTTCTTAATCTTTATTTACATAAACGAAACCTTTCAAATAAAATCATGTTTACAAAATTTTAACTAGATAATTAAAAATTATATACCTTAACTCACACTGTTGACGGTGTACCGTAAAGTGTAACCATAATACTTTTTACTTAACTTTTTTTCTTTACAACACTTCAGACCCTACAGCTATCGTATTCAAATCCCTCCAGGTCTATTCGGAGGCGCGAGTACCTCAGGCGGTCTCTTCGGCGCCGCGGCCCCGACTGCCGCTGCGCCGGCCTTCGGGGCCACCTCGGGGGGGTTCGGCTTCGGGGCGACCAGCGGGGGCGCTGGGGGGCTGTTCAACAGCGGCGGCGCGGGGGGCATGTTCCAGCCGCAGCAGACTGCGACTACCTTCGGAGCTAAGCCAGCTGGTGAGCGACTCAAATATCAAAGTGCTTTATTTCCTTAAGACCTTCAGCAGGGGTATTTTAATTCGTCGGAAAGGCCGACGGATTCGATTTCGGAAACTTTTGTCAAATCTAAATAGCGTTGGAAAGTTCCGTCGGAATAGAATTCAAATTCGAATCTGACGTTTTCGCTCCCGCTCGAAATCGATAACGAAATCGTAGCGGCCTTTTGGCACACTCTTTGGCCTGCATTATGAAAGCATGCTCAGTCATTGACCTATGCTTGAGTGCTTGTGTATAGTTTTCAGTAAAGACTGACTTTAAAACAATGCTTGGGAACTAATGTCAAAATTTACACTCTTAAATGTGATAGTCAGGTTGATAAGGTAAAGGAACGTTTTTCGCTTAGATAAATATGAAGACCATAGACAAAACCCTACTCACTCAAGTAGAGATTTTTCTAGTGCAACTAGCTAAGTAGCGTTCTATAATAAAGATTTACTTGAGCAGAGATTCAGAGTCAAATCGTTTATTTCTTTTACTTACAAAATAAGCACATAGACAAGTCAATTTTTTACTTGAAAAACAGCTTGATAAATAGTAATTACTATCAAATAAGAAATAAGGTGCGCTTTCAAGATTCTAAGCTTAGTAGAACTCACGATTTGACTGCATAATTGATGCTTGGGGAAGCTTTCATAAAACGGGCCTTAATATGTAGTCTGGCTTCCTCGATACAAGCCTAGCCTAGTGAGCAAGTCGACGAATATCACTATTTTAAATTCGCTCAGCAAATTATATCCAAAATTTCCCATTTCATGTGTTAAGTTAAGTTTATCTGTCTTACATTTGTATTATTTTGCTGCAATAAAATATTTTTATTATTTTATTATTAGATATTATTATTAATGTGTGTTTAGCTGGAGGGGTCTTATTTCACGACCGGAGCTTGTGCCTCATTGGTCTACTAAGACATCATCTCTTTCCAGGGTTCGGCTTCGGCGCCACCACCACCCAGAACACATCAGGCGGTCTCTTCGGCAACACGCAGCAGGCGGGTACAACACTGTTCGGACAACAGAACAACACTATGAGCTCTGGGGGACTCTTTGGTAACACCACGGGTGAGTCTTGCTTATACAATATATCTTATTTTTATTGAACGACCCCTATAGTGCAGCGGGCGAAGGTCCGCCTGCCTGTAATTCTTGTTTTTACCACGGGAATCCCGCTATTACTGAGATTTAGCCCTAGTTTTTTTAACAAATCCACCAGGTTCGAGCCTTAACGAACATACCCGAGCCAATATCACAGCGTCACCTATTTTATCATATTATTAGGTTTGACATAGGTAATTTTAAAAATCCATCGTACAGTTTGTGGTGTCTATTATAAGCTATTTTTTTAATAGCTCTGTAATATTTTTATATTATACAGGCTGACTGGAACTCAACCCGCCATAGCGAATTCTCAAATAGAGGAGGTCATTTGCTAATTAGTGGACCTTACTTTCCCCAAACTAAAGTTTTATAGTTTTGGTGATATGGCAATTTTAAACTTTATTGAGAATTTTCCAAAATTTGTCCTTCAAGCATTCGTAACTTTTTTTCATTCATTAATTTAGATTTTTTTTTATTATTTGTTGATAGTCATAAACATTTGTGATTAAATTAAGTTGGAACTTCCCTCAAAATAGGATTCAAAAAAAAGATATTACAATTAAAAAAAAAAACTTACACAAAAATAAAACTTGACAATCCAATTTATCCTAAAATAATAAAAAAACTGCGGTGTTTGCATAATTTATTCTACTCTAAATTAATTCTCTGATTCGTCATCTTTACAACGGTACTAAATTTGTATTCAAAAAGTTTGATTCCATGAATTTTCATGGATCTTGTTGTCAGAACTGAACAAAATTAAAATGGGACCACACTGGAAGCACCAGCTTTCATATAAAAAAACCACCCATTCAAAAGTTCTAAGGCAACAAACATTTGAAGTCGGTTAAAAAGCCAGCCCCCCCCCCCCCCCCACCTAGGGCGTCACTTTCACTGGTTTATGCATCTTAAAGATATGATGATTTCCCAGGAGGTTTCGGCGCGGCTGCGGCGCCCGGTGGAACAGCCCACGCCAAGTACGCGCCTCTAGTCGGGACAGACGTGATCGTGAAGTCCGGGGTCTCGCAGAATATCAACATCAAGCATCACTGCATCACGTGTATGAAGGTTAGTTAATGTACTTTTATTTTAGGTAAACAAACGTAGTGTAGGACGCCCTCCGGCCAGGTGGGATGACGATCTGCGAAAGACTGCAGGCAGATGCGTCAAGCTGAAGACAGGGCGCTATGGCGCTCATTAGGGGAGACCTTTGTCCAGCCGTGGACTAATATAGGCTGATGATGAAGATGATGATACCATACTGGGCCATTAATCTATGCTTGATTAACCATTTTCTATGGCAGAAGTGTTCATCAAGCATAGATCGATTACTGAGCATAGGTCCATAATACGTGGCTTAATATTCAAAGTACCAGGAGATCAGAAGATGTTAAGAGATGCAGAGTTGATGGGTGGTTCACTGGTAAAGTCAAGTGTGTGTTCTTCATGCTTATGCAGCCGTGGTAGTTAAGTAAATGTTATGAAGGAAGATGGGACTTGTATTTATTTATTTGATTTAATTACTATTTATAACAAAGCTCGTTATTCAGGTATGAAGGTTAGTCACGGTACTCATTTTATTATATTTTGATAAGCTCAAGTAACTAATATGTAAAATGTTGAGCCATCAACGTCCATATAGTAAGAAATAGGGTATTTAAATGGATTTTTTAAATTTTTTTAATTGGTTATTTAGGTTAATACATGAACGAAAAAAATATAACACCCAAAAAAAATTAAATTATTAAGGTAAAAAACTAAAAGTAAAACTACACTCAGTTTCAGGTGATAAAAACGCTGCCATGTTGGCCATTGCATTTGATGACGTCACAGATCATCTAATCCCCTATGTAAACTCGAAAGTCAAAACTTCATGCCCATACAAAAATGTTCAAGTATGACGTCACGCTTCACATCCCAATAGCGTTGCGTTTAGACATTTTGCTGTTGAGACTTAAAATATCTACTTTTCAATGAATAAATTTCACAATAAAAACATCATAAAATACAAAAATAAATATACAGACATATTTCTATATCAATAGAGAAAAAAAAAATATTAGCTTTTTGAAGTCACATGCATATACCCTATTATTAATAACATAACCTCACTTCCCCAGGAATACGAGACAAAATCGCTGGAAGAGCTCCGCCTAGAGGACTACACGGCGGGTCGCAAGGGCTCCTCATCAGGCATGTTCGGCTTCAACCAGCCCGCGGAGAACAAGCCTCTGTTTGGCGCGCAGACTTGTGAGTATACATTGTGTAGCCCCAAGCTAAGCAGAGCTTGTGTTATGGGTACTAGATAACTGATATACATAATACAATACACTACATAGATAGATATCTCTGCTTAGCTTGGGGCTAGATAATGCTGTGTGAATTGTCCAGCATTATTATTATTATTATATTCTTTATAAAGAACAAGCCTCTGTTCGGCGCGCAGACTTGTGAGTATACGTTGGTGTCTATTCATATGTCTCCAAAACTAAACTAAACTAATCTGACAGTACTAAAAATGTCCCTGTCCCTGTCATAACGATCAAAACAATAAGGATGGCATCATTGTTAGTACTCTCAAATTAGTTTAGTTAAGTTTTGGCAATATCTGAATAGACACTGTTATCTAGCCCCAAGCTAAGCAGAGCTAGGGCATGGGTACTAGATAATTGATATACATGATACAATACACTACATAGATATTTTTTTATTATACATAGAAAACATACAGAACGCCCTGAACAAATATCTGCAGATCGTACACACATTTGTCCTGAGGTGCGAATCGAACCCGCAACCTCCCGCAAAGCCGCGGGGTGCAGCTATATTTGATATATTAAATTCCTGCACAAAGGATTAAAAAAACCCGCAGTACTTAACCTCAAATTAACTTTCTTGTTGACGATTTTTAAACATAATGGATAATACTTGCTGATTTGAGATCCTTTCTTGAATAAATATTAATTCTTCAACTCGACTCCAAGCATGTGAATTTTAATAAATGTTATTGGAGCCTGTTGACATAATTTGCAGCTAGTTTGTTAGACAAACTAGCTGGGCCCCGCGGCTTCGCACGCGTTGTTCATATGAAAACTTTAAAAGGTGATTTTTATCCCACGGGAACTGATTTACGGGATCAAAAGTAGCCTATGTTCTAATCCTGGAATCAACCAGGATTAGAATTACCTGTATGCAAAATTTCAGCCTGATCCGTCCAGTAGTTTTGGCGTGAAGAAGTAACATCCATCCATCCATAAATCTATACAAACTTTCGCATTTATAATATTAGTAGTAATATAGTATAGTACTAATATAGTTACACATTATAGTTGATAATAATTTATAACCCCCCAGCGACATTCGGCGCGCCGGCCACCAGCGCGGCCCCCAGCGTGTTCGGCGGCGGGGGCACCCTCGGCACCTCGGGGGGATTCGGACAGGCCAGTGAGTACACCTTAAACCAGCTTCTCTTCCCCAGGACATGCAGAGTTAGAGTCAGATCGTTTATTTCTTTAGACTTACAAAATAAGCACTTAGACCCCTATTATGATAGGTGTTTTTAAACTTTGCCTTGGCTATAAATAACTTGTGGTATTGTGACAGAATTTGCACTACAGATCCATTTACGGATTTGACAATTATTTTTAAATAAAAAAAAATTATGTCAGGCTTTTGACCCCAGCAGTGGGACGAAATAGGTAATACATTATAAACTAATAAATAATCCTCACCTCAACCTCAATAGCCTGTATTGGTCCACTACTGGACGCAGGCGTCCCCCTGATAAGCGCCTTGTTGGCGTTTATCTCATGCGGGTAATGCCCTTAATCCCTACGCTGGGCATGCGGGTTGGGGATCGCGGTTCGGTGGTAGAATTGATCTGCGAAACGTTATGTTCAAAAAATAATCATTGATGCCATATTGTTTGCAGACACGTCATTTGCCTTCGGCGCCGGGGCTCAACCCAACACCAACACGACTGGGCTCTTCGGCGCACAGCCCTTCGGACAGACAAGCACGGCTGGTGAGTATTATATATATATATTTAGCACTGTAGGGCCAGTTTATTAATAAAAAAAAAACAATCTTAGAACTCAAAAGGATTTTTACTCATACGAAAGATAATTAATTAATTAATTACGACCGAACGAGACAATAGGGTATATGCATGTGATTTCAAAATGGCTAAAAAAATATATACGTATTGTCTATTGATATAGAAACATATCTACATATTTATTTTTGCATTTTGAGATGTTTTTATTGTAGAATTTAACCATTGAAAAATTGAAATTTTAAATCTCAATCGCAAAATTTCAAAACGCTACGCCGTCATTGACTAGAGCGGACGTGACATCACTGTACACATTTCTTCTTTTTTTATTCTGCTTGCTGCACCATGATTTGACACTATTCTGCCCACTTGACATTTCGTATTGTCGATTATTTTCAGTTTTTTCGGAAAACCTCTTTCCTGAGATGATCACTACCGAGGTCGTCACCAAAGGTTTTAATCGAGTGTGAACGTCGACGTCAAATAAACATGGGGCCAATATGGCAGCGTTTTTATCACCCGAAAATGATTGTAGTTTTGATTTGTTTTTTTTTACCTTGTTAATGCGAAATTCAGTGAGCGTCTTATCATTTCTCGGTTAAATAATGACCTAAAGAATCGATTAAAACAATAAAAAAAAACGATGCATATACCCTATTATTAAATTATTTAACTAGCTAACACTAAATTACTTATCGCAATACACAAGAGAGTGGAGCGGACGTCCAAGCAGCACGACGCGACGACTGGTAGCGGAAAGAGAGGGAAGAGAGCCCGTCCCTCGTTTCTTCGGCTTTTATAGAAAAAGCTAACCATAGATTCGTGTCACTTCCATCAATATATTTACTTATTGCCAGACTGTCAGTGTTCTACAAGTGGGGATATACCATTCTTAAAATGAACGCGTTTCCACAGAAATACATATATATAATTATAAATAAAAATAATGAAATAGTAATAATAATAATATGTAGACTATTCACACAGCATTATCTAGCCCCAAGATAAGCAGAGCTTATGTTATGGGTCTAGTACCCATAACTTAAGCTCTGCTTATCTTGGGGCTATAACTGATATAAATAATACAATACACCACATAGATAGATATTTTTTTATTATATATAGAAAACATCCAGAACGCCCTGAACAAATACCTGCAGATCGTACAAATATTTGTCCCGAGGCGGGAATCGAACCCGCAACCTCCTGCGTCGCCGGCGGACCTTTGCCCACCGTGCCACAGAGGTCGTCAAATACTATTAAAAAGTCTGCTGGATTGGTGGAATCCTACCAAATTCAATGTGAAAAAGTCTACTTCAAACCAGCGCCGTTATAGCCTCGGCTTGTAGCGGCATAATGCTGAGGCAGGGACCCTTTTGTCCCCTTATATAACTTAATAATTAAAATGTTCCTGCTCTTTTATTTATGTACTACTTTCCTTGTCTCATTATATGTAATTTTTTCTTATTTATTTTACCGACTGTTTACCTGTAATTTCTACGTGTTATGTGTGTGTTAGGTAATGGCTTCAAAATAAATGTATTTTCTTTATTTTTAACTCACTACAAAAAAAGAGGAGGTTCTCAATTCGACTGTTTTTTTTAATGTTTGTTACCTCAGAACTTTTGACTGGGTGGCCCGATTTTCATGATTTTTATATGAAAGCTAGTGCTTCCCGTGTGGTCCTTTTTTAATTTGGTTCAGTTCTGGCAATGGAATCCATGAAAATTCATGAAAACACTAAAAATTTAAGTTGGATTATAGTTTTTTAAAACAAAATTACTTATCTTTCTTTCTCTTACTTTTTGCTCACAAAAGAGTAATAAACTTCACTACCTTGAATGTCCCTAATTAGTTGAGCACGACTGTATATGGTACATAATTGATAACGCCTGAATCTATTATGTTCATAATTATAATTATATTTCTTGTTGTTAATGTGTCCCAGGTACAAGTTTGTTCGGCGCGACGCCGGCGACGCAGGCGTCCACATTCGGCACCAACACCTCCACTTTCGGCTTCGGCTCCAATCTGCAGAATCAGGTCAGATCATTATACAGCTGCCGTACTTAGAATCTAATCAAAGTTTACTTTAGAAGCTTGTATTTTTGAAATGTATTATACTTCTTTATTTGAATTTTCGGTTTTGCTTGTATACAAACACTAGCTGCGCCCCGCGGTTTCGCACGCGTTGTTTCTATGGAAACGTTTTAGAGTGATTTTTATCCCACGGGAACAGATTTATGGGATAAAAAGTAACCTATATTTGATTCCAGGTTTAGAAAAACCGCCAAATCCGTTTATTTTTGCTTCTGGCCACGTGGTTCGACCGCATGGTTCGATCAATCGGACTACGTAAACTTTTTATTCCAGTTGGTTCGATCAATCGGCTAAGTGAACTTTTTTCGAGTAGTCAATTAATCGATCCAGAAAAACACAACGATAAACATATTTCCGGCTTCATTTAACAAAAAAATTATTATAATTTCTGACCCTTACGGCCGCCATCTTTTTGTAGCTAAATAGTACCTACAAAGTATTTACCTACAAAAAGTGACCCCTTCCAAGCTATTCGTTCTAAGAATAATCTTTCATCGATATCATTATTAGTAAGCATTATGTTATTAGGTTCTAATATAGTTATCGCGTGAAGCGGTAACAAACATCCATCTATCCATCCATACATCCATACAAACAAACTCTCGCATTTATAATTATATATTATAATAATATTTATAAATATATTATTGTAATTGTATTGTAATTCTTTATTGTACACAAAAATAATACATAGTATGAACTTATTTTATAAGATTATTAGTATGATTTACTTAGCTAATGTTCTTTCCACAGACGACCGGCGGAGGCCTATTCGGCGCGAAGCCCGCGACCACGGGGTTCGGCGCGCCGGCCGCCAGCACGTCCTTCGGGGCCTTCGGCGGCGGCGCGGCCACCGGAGGCCTGTTCGGGGCCAAGCCGCTGCAGACGCAGGCCCCGGCCTTCGGGGCGCCTCAGGCCGGTGAGACCCACATTTAATTATTTCGGAACACCATCAGTTATTAAAATGATAATGTTTCTAGAGTTTCATGGCTTCATTTCATACATGGCACCTATAATGTATATTTTTACATTATGATACATAGTTATATATTATGATGTTAATATAATTATGATCCTTATGAAATATGAAGGAATGTAATGAACATTATACGTAAAAATATAATATTATATATTATATATATTATATAATATTATAACGTAAAAATAGAAAAATTAAGCTAAGCAGCTTTCACTTATAGTAAGAGTAAAAGTTATCCAAAAATATTATTACATAAATATAAAACACAAGATACAATTTTTTCTTTAAATTTTCTAGTTCATAGAATTTAAGGAGCCATATCAACCTAAAGAGAAAGGATAGCATGATACCTTCGCAATATAACCAACTAAATATATCTGTTGTATGTAATACTAGCGGCTTCGCACGCTCACGGGAACTGATTTATGGGATAAAAATTCCTATGTGTTATTCCAGGCCTAGAACTACCTGTATGCAAAATTTCAGCCCGATCCGTTCAGTAGTTTTTGCGTGAAAGAGCAACAAACATACATACAGACATGTTTACAAACTATTGCGTTTATAATATTAGAAGGATACATGCATTATAGCTGACGTGTGTCAAGCCCTTAAAATGGTGATTGAAAGCTAAAAAAGCTTTTAAAACAAAAAAAAATGCTGGACAATCCACACAGCATCATCTAGCCCCAAGCTAAGCAGAGCTTGTGTTACTACTTACAAAATATGGATAAAAAAATATTAAAACACCCGAAACAAGTACAAAACATTTTTTTAAACTAGTGAAAGTAATTGTTTATTTTTTAAAACGGTTTTTTATTATCGTCAAAACTTAGGTGCGCACCAAATTCTAGAACAATCCGTCAACATATAGAAGCTCATAGAGACCGTGGAACACGTTGTGGTACACTGCACGCCCACAAAGGAGGCCAGCTGAAGACGGGACTGAGGAGTCTTATGGAGGCATCAAACCCGTCCACACCTACAGAAAGGCTGAAGTGAAGCTGTCAATCGCCAAAGGTCCTGCTCCGGTACTTCAAAGAGCTGGGCTGGTTAGCCTGTTCAGGCTAGGGGACAACGCACAAAACACTCCCATGTGAGGTGAAAGAAGTAATTCCATGATATTGAATTTTTTTTAATTACAGGTGTCGGCTCCATGGCGGGTGGCTTTGGTACGTCCACATCCACCGCGGGTGGACTGTTCGGCGGCGCGGGTTTCGGCAAGCCGGCCACCAGTCAGCCGAGCTTCGGCTTTGGAGCGCCGCAGCCCACACTAGGTGAGGATTTATTGTGGACCAAAGAACCATAAACAACAAACAAACAAAAGTATTTATTTTTAGAAAATGTGATATCAAATACACTTACATACATTCAGTATGTACCTACTAACCTAACCTAACCTATCTAAATGATTATATATTAAACAATGATAATGTTCCTGTTAGTTTGAATCCTCGCTCTAACTAAGAAAATCTTGTGTGAAGATACGAGGGATCCCAGCTTCGACAAGATTTTGTTTACAGTTCGTGCTGAATTTGATTTATTTATTTTACTTTTATTAATAATTGAAAGAATAAAAGTAAGAAAATGATTTATTAAACACTACACTACAAGTAAAATAAAATAAGACGAAAGACAACTTAGTAACACGTAAAAACACAGTGAACAATTATTGGTTAGCTAAAACTAACACAAGTAGATAGCTAGATATATATGTAGATAGACTCTTTATTAGGTACGCACACAAATAGCACAGATAAAGTAACACAAAAGAACAGTAACAATATTAAAGACACTGTTCGAGTAATCTTCGATAGAGGTAGGTAGATGAATTAAAGACTTAGTGGACTGTATTAATAAAGGGCTGTATTCGGGAACAAATAAGCGAGTCTATCAGTCGGTGGCCGTAAGAGTGAATGTGACGTCCCCGGCGCGGTGGCGTGTTGGTAGCGTCCGCGGCTGGGGCCGGCGGCGTGGTGGGGATTTGAACCGGTTGTCTCCGACAGACACACATATTAAGTAGGTACTGGTAAGCAGGTAGGTACCCAGTGAAAGGTACCTACCTACCTAAGTATTGTGTTGGTACTAAGTACCCCCTCTGCAGGCAAACGTGTGTGTGTGTAGGTTTAACAGGTCCTGACTCAGCTTGTTGCTCTACACAAAATTAGTAATATACTTTACTTACTCGGACTTACCACTTTAAAGTTATAAACAATTTTGTCTTCCCACGGGTGTCGTAAGAGGAGACTAAGGCATATCCACCGGAGCAGGCAGCAGCGTCCCCAGCAGAATAATTCTACAACTGAACTGCGATCCCCAACCCGCATGCGTGGGGATTATGAGCATTACCTCCACATAAGATATACGCCAATAAGGCGCTTATCAGGGGAAGGCCTGCATCCTGATAAGCTCTAGATAGCGGGTAGCAATTGGACATTAACCAGCCCAAAGTAGAAAGAAACGGAAGAGTTCGAAGAGGCCTACACTAGTCTACTGGTCGACAAAGGCTACAAAGAAGAAGAAGACATCCATACAAACTTTCGCAATTATAATATTAGTGTGATAGTGTGATGTGATGATTTATTCCGCAGGTCTAAACACAGGGCTGGGGGCCAACACGTTCGGGCAGGCCAAGCCAGCCGTGCAGGGCTTTGGCACCCTCGGCGGAGGCCTCTTCCCGCAGGCGCAGAACAACAACACGTTCAGAACTGGTGAGACTCTTGTTATGCACTATCACTATAGCACTATCTTAACGTGCAAACGTAGTGTAGGACACTATTGGTGGTACTACGAAAACTATTGTAAACACTGGTCTCACAAGCGTTCAGTGTAAGCATACATGAGCCGATATGACAGCGCCACCTATATTTTATCATGTCTAACTGTAAACCGATGTAAAACGCAGTTCTGTGATAACGCTTTTGTTAAACACGCGCTGAACAGTCAATTTTTTAACCGACTTCAAAAAAAGGAGGAGGTTCTCAATTCGTCTGTATTTTTTTTTATTTTTTTTTATTTTTTATGTTTGTTACCTCAGAACTTTTGACTGGGTGGTCCGATTTGCATGATTCTTTTTTTATATGAAAGCTGGTGCTTCCCGTGTGGTCCCATTTTAATTTTGTTCAGTTCTGACGATAGGATCCATGAAAATTCATGAAAAAACAGTAAAAATTTAAGTCGGTTTATAGTTTTTTAAAACAAAATTAATTATTTGCAGTAAAACTCCAATTGTCAACAGTATTCTGAATGTAGTATACATTTACAGCCATATTGTTAAGTACAAAGTTTGCGTTGTATTAACAATCAACTAACCAGATCCTCACGGTTCGACCAGCGTAGTTCCCGTTCCCGTAGGAATTCCGGGATAAAATATAATCTAGTCACTCCCTGAAAAGTAAGCTTTTTAATGGTGTAAAGAATTTTTTAAATCGGTCCAGTAGTTTCGGAGCCTATTCAATGCAAACAAACGAATCTTTCCTCTATATTAGTACACTGCAGACTTATTTGCAGGGCAATAGATTTTTTTATATCAAGGTGTTTACTTCTCAACTTTTCAAAAAGATTCAAGTTACTTTTAACAAACACTGCAGGTTCAAAGATGTAAATTGACTGCAGTGTTGGGATTTTTATTTTGTGTGGAAATGTGATAGTTATGTAAACTTTCCGCTTGGAGCGCTATACATTTCCATATAAAATTGAGTACCGCAAACTTTATAGGATTTTTTTTATTGTTAGGCATAAAACATCATGGCCTTGTTTTTTGCGCATGTTGTGGCTACCTGTAATTTAGAGTGCACTAGTTTTAAGTTTTACGGTAATAATTTTGTGATATCTTGTGTTACTTCTAGTTGGTTGCCCTTATTAAATAAATAAATCATTAAATCCTGGAAGGGTGTGATTGAAATTGAAATAAGTATACTTACTATACGTAAGTATACACTCAATATTGTGGTAAAGCCAAGCGTTATTTAAGACTCGCTCTTTTTTACTTCTTTTGCTAGTGGACAAAAAATTGCAGTGTAGCAAGTATCAAATAAGAAATAAGGTGCAATTGACTCTAATTAGTCGATTTCACCTTATTTCTTATTTGATAGTAACAACTATTTATCAAGCTGTTTATATAGAATAAATTGACTTGTCTAAGTGCTTATTTTGTAAGTCTAAAGAAATAAACGATTTGTCTCTGACTCTGACATCGAAACGTTTGCCCGTTGAGCGCGATACATCATTCTAAAACGGTCTAAAATCCTCTTTCTCAGTTTACTTGTACGTACGTATGACTAAAATCCTCTTTCTCAGTTTACTTGTACGTACGTATGACTAAAATCCTCTTTCTCAGTTTACTTGTATGATTAAAGTAATGCTATATAATATGTATTTGTTGTCAGGTTTGGACAGCGGGCTCGGCGGCGGGATGTTCGGCAACACGTCGGGCTCGCTCGGCCTGGGCGCCAACAACTCTAACATAGCCAAGTACGACATTTATTATTTATTTATTGCATTCATTATCATCATCAAATATATAGTTTCATATATATTTTATGAGAAGACTAGTTTCTGCCCGCAGCTTTGCGAACAACGCGCGTTCCTATGGAAACTTTTAACGGTGATCCGTTGAGTAGTTTTGGCGTGAAGAGGTAACAAACATCCATCCATCTATCCATCTAAACATCCAAACTTTCGCTTTTACAATATTAGTGTGATGTCGTGTGTAATCTAATCCCACTAATATTATAAATGCGAAACTTTGTATGGATGGATGGATATTTGTTACCTCTTCACGCCAAAACTACTGGGCGGATCTGGCTGAAATTTTGCATACAGGTAATTATAATCCTAGAAACAAACATAGGCTACTTTTCATCCCATAAATCAGTTCCCGTGGGATGAAAATCACCTTTAAACGTTTCCATAGGAACAACGGAACGCAGCTAGTTTATAACATTAGTGTGATGACGTGTGTAATCGCCAGTATAATGAATATAATAATGTTCTGTCCGCCAGTCTGTCCGGTGCGTCGGCGGCGGGCAACGTGCACGAACAGATCCTAGCGCTGGCGGCGCGCCCCTACGGAGACTCGCCGCTCTTCAAAGACCTACTGCCCGACTCCAGTGAGTATTCACTTCTGTTCGCACCTAATAATTTAAATATTGTACCTGTGTACCCCTCTCCTCTTCCCTCACCTCCCCTCAACGTTTGTACTCTATCCCCCTTATTCATAATAGTCTGCTAACTTGCTACACTGCTAAATCTCGCTCTGTCTTCTTCTATTGACAAGTCAGACTGAGAATTATAGCTGCTGTTTTATGTCAGCAGAGCATTATGAATAAGGGGGTATGACTACGCATTACACGCCATCTTGGACAGAAGTACGCATCTTTTATTTCGCTCCAAAACTCAAAATCAGAGCAAGTCAGGCCAGCAGTCTAATTTATTATAATTTACACGTTGCTTTATGAATTTAAATTAAGAACCATTGAATGAGTTACATTATTGTTTTCACTTACTTATTTTTCATAGAAAATGTATGGGAATGGTTTTTTTAATTATTGCCAAAACTTACACTTTGACAAATGTCATTTTTAAGCTATTGCATAGCTTCTATCGCGGGCCTTGAGCGCGGGGACCGAATCCAGAAATTCCGTAACGAAAAAACCTTGACGTTTGTCTCTTTAGTTCAGCAACTCGCCTCTAGATGGCATTGCAATAGCTTTACCGCGGCAGTCCCCGAGTGCCACACGTCTTTTTTGTTTGTGTGACTTTGTCACTTTTTCAAAAAACTAAAAATGCGATATTTTTTTCTACAAAATAAAACAGAAGGTTCCTAAGAACAGAACCTTCTAACTACAAAAGAAACGGTAGCTACCCTTAAGCTGGCAAAAAATTTGCCCCACCCTGTCTGTATACTTATAGTAATAATATGACTAAAACGATTACTATCACACGCGTGCTTTCTAAATCAAACCTAACTAATCTAAATCCAATCCCGATTCAAAAGTGATACTATTCTGTATTTGTTCATCAGCAACGACAGCAGAAGACGCGCTGAAGCCAACGAACCCGGCGGCGCAGGCGGCCATGATGGCGCGCTCGGAGGGCGTCTACAGAGTCACCTCACCCACGGACGTCAGGCTGCCTCTGCGGCCGAGGGCGCAACTAGACAAGGTATGCTGATCTAGCACGGAACGGAGCGTGGCGAGCGAAGCGACCCGCGCTCTGCTGTGAGGGTCTGCGAGCTCTGACAAACGCTAGATCTTTTTGCTCCCGCTCGAATTGATCTATGTCTTATCTCCGAGCGAGGGAGATTAAACCTCGCTTAGCGGGTGGGTTGCTGACAGCAGAAATACACAGAAGTTGCTGCCTTAACAATAAGTACCTGGATGACCGAGCTTCGTTCGTTTTTTTTTTAAATTATAGTTCGATTCGCCAATAGTGTCGGGAAGAGTCAATAAATGACGATTATGCTTGATGAAAGTTTATTGAAAACACTAATAAAACGACATTTTCTGAAAATTGATGAAAAATGAAAAATCGAATTATCGCCACCGCCTGTATACTAAATTTCAATGAAAATCGTTGAAGCCGTTTCCGAGATACAGACAGATTATATATATATTAGGTCCTTACATATGAAATTGGCGTTTTTCGTACTGGCCACTTTAATCACAAATTTCTCCTCTTTGGTAAGGAATTCCAAATTCAAATTTGTACAGCTAATAGCTATAGACTCATGTATTTGTGCTTCGATGATCGTCATTCATTTGTTTTTTTTCTTCTGTTTTTTTCTGTTTGCGTCACTCATTTTACAAAATGGAAAACTTAAAATATAGCATTATTTACGAGTACGAGTTCCGCCGTGGCACTAGTGCTGCGGAAACAACTCGAAGGGTGAATGATGTGTATGGCGGTCGTGTTGCAAAAGAAAACACAGTTCGTTTTTGGTTCCAACGTTTTCGTTCTGGAAATTTCGACCTGCAGAACAAGCCCCGTGGACGGCCTGAGACTCAAGTTCATAATGAAGAGTTGAAGGCTATTGTGGAAGCGGATCCATCGCAAACCACGTCCGAGTTAGCTGCAGGCTGCGATGTTAGTGATAAAACTGTTTTAATTCACTTGAAGCAAATTGGGAAGATTAAAAAGCTTGAAAGGTGGGTACCTCACGAATTGACTGAAGCAAACCGGCAAACGCGCGTCGACTGCTGCGTTACATTACTAAACCGGCACAATAATGAAGGTATTTTAAACCGAATCATTACCTGTGATGAAAAATGGGTTCTTTACGATAATCGGAAGCGCTCAGCGCAATGGTTGGATCCTGGCCAGCCAGCCAAATCCTGCCCCAAGCTAAAATTAACCCCAAAAAAGTTACTTGTAAGCGTTTGGTGGACTAGTGCCGGTATTGTTCATTACAGTTTTCTCAAATCTGGCCAGACTATTACGGCTGATGTCTATTGTCAGCAATTGCAAACCATGATGGAAAAGCTAGCGGCTAAACAACCTAGGCTGGTCAATCGCTCCACGCCACTGCTGCTTCACGACAACGCTAGACCACACACTGCGCAACAGACGGCTACTAAATTAGAAGAGCTTCAATTGGAAAGTCTAAGACATCCTCCGTACTCCCCGGACCTTGCTCCAACAGATTACCATTTTTTTCGAAATTTGGATAACTTCTTGCAAGGGAAAAAATTCAACTCCGATGGGGCAGTCCAAATCGCCTTCAAAGATTTTATTGATTCCCGTCCGACTGGTTTTTTTAGTAAAGGGATCAATGAACTACCTATAAGATGGCAAAAGTGCATAGAAAATAATGGTTCATACTTTGATTAATTAAATATATTATATTAAAAAATATTCGACTTTTTGTTCCTCCCATACAAAACGCCAATTTCATATGTAAGGACCTAATATATATATATATGTTTATACAAGAATTGCTCGATTAAAGGTATAAGATAAAATATAATTTCCGGATTGTGTTACTAAGTGCATAATATTTTCAGAAATCCCTGTTCGACGGGCTGGAGCAGTCGGACGCGAGCCTCGACGACAAGCTGTGCCTGAAGCCGAGTCGCAAGCGGCTCGTGCTCCGCCCGCACCAGAGGAACGACTCCAACGAACTGTCTCTCAGGTACCATCGCCAAACGTAACGCCTATCCAGTTTGAAACTATTTTGCTTTGCGTTAAAAACAAAAGATATCGAGCAAGCCGGGGTTGACAACTATTCACTTCACAGAAAAATCACCCTAGTGGTGGTAAGGCGCAAGTTTTTGCTGACTATACATAATACCTTATTGAAATACAAATAATTTATTATTAAAAAAGACTACAAAATTAAAGTTGTCTCCGAATCGTTATCTCTAGTATAATACGACGACGAGCTATCGTATATAGTCGTTGCCGGTGGGACGCGTATCTAGCAGGTAGCTATGACAACTTTTTTGCCTCACGTGGGAACCTCACATTGATAAAGTGTGTGGAAAGCTAGGTGGTGCGTGCTACGCGCTACGCCGCTTAGCGAGATTCCTGCCAAGGCACGTGGTACGCTCCTGTTACTACGCGACTGTCCACTCACTGTTGCAATATGGGGCTGAACTGTGGGGGCGTGCGGCTGACTGGCAGCGCGCCTTCTGCATGCAGAAGCGCGCCATACGAGCAATGGTGAAGATCCCGCAGGACGTATCCGCAAAACCGTACTTTAAAGAACTCGAAATGCTAACCCTTCCGTGTATTGTTATTCTCCAGGTAGCGGTATATGTAAAGAGTAACTTACAAATTCAATATAAATAGTGACACACATAAATACAATACGTGATGATCAACAAACTCACCACCCTGCCTCGTACTCTCGCGAAGTCGGGGAAGTTCCTGAATTTATAACGAAGGCAACAAGCCTGACATCATTCAAGAGCAAGCTAAAGCACTGGCTCACTGACAAAAGCTTTTACAGCTACGAGGAATTCCTAGCCTGTAAAAGTGACGCATTACCTATTGATGTATAAGTACATGGATTACTCCCCAGTGACAGCTGCGCTGACGTCACTATCTTCATTTTCTTGGTGGTCATCCATGCGAAGTAAAACACGAAGTTGTTGTGGCAGTTGATTTGATTTCAGAGTAGAGGTCCGCTCCGTCCGACGGCTCGAGCGGGAATGAATTCCAGTCAGTCAGTGTTCTTCTTCTCACCCCTTGTGAGGGGGGTGGGGATAGGGTATCGGGGCTGTGCCCCCTGGCCCTGGCTGGTCTCCGCCCATTACTATGGGCGGGTCTGTTTGGTGTTATGGTAAATTAAATTTAGCTGCCATCGCCGGTGCCGCCTATAGCCTCGTGCGATCTGGCCCTGCCGGGTGAGATCCCTGGTTGCCCAGGGAAGGCCCAGCGAACCGATCAGCGACCGAGGCAGCGGCCACCGGTAATGGTGCCAAATTTGATGTGTCGGATTCTGTCTCTCTTATTACGAATTCTCTGGCATAGGGCTTCGTTTTTCGCTTCCCAGGTTGGTCCGGTGGTCTGGCATGTTGGGGTGCTATCTCTCTAACATGTTGGTGTTCGGAAGCGTCTGCTTTTCCAAACATGTTAGAGAGTAGTCTGTTGACGAAGGCTTCCGTTGATTCGATTTCCAGGTCTTTAAGGACGGTGGAGTTCCGCACGTACCGCGGTGCTCCTACGATCCTTCGTAGTGTGATGTTTTCCTGCGCTTGGAGTCGGTTTCTGTTGGTAACACTCAGATACGGGTACCACGCTGGAGCTGCGTAGGTAAGCCGTGATCTGAGGTACGTCTTGTAGATCATGATCTTCGTCCGAAGCGGCAGGCGGGATTGGAGGATCGGTAGGAGCTTGCTTCGCGCTCCCCTGACTCGTCCAATCGATTGGTCTATGTGCTTCTTGAAGCTGAGGCGTCGGTCGATGGTGACACCCAGGTATTTGACATCTGGCTGCCACGGGATGTCCTTGTCCATCAGCTTCAAGGGGGTTGGAGTTCTTACGTTCCCCGTGATCATGGCCTGGGTCTTCGCCACGTTCACGGAGAGTCTCCACTTCTGTAGCCATTCTGGAAGGGCGTTTAGGGTTGGTTGCAGTCGCTTCACGGCGTATTCAGGTCGGTAGGAGGAAGCGTAATAGGCTGCATCGTCTGCGTAGAGTGCGAGCTTTGCCTGCCCAACAACAGGGATGTCGTCGGTGTACCAGGCGTAGCATGTGGGCGAGAGGCAGCTTCCTTGTGGAACTCCAGCGTTGATGGGCTTCTCCTTCGATAGCACGTTCTCGACTGCAACCATGAAGCTCCGTCCTCGGAGGAAGCTTGCGAGGATCAGGTTTAGTTTCTTTGGTGCGCTGGACTGGATCAGCTTATATAGCAGACCCTCGTGCCACACTCTGTCGAATGCCTTCTCCATATCCAGCATGACTGCAACGACATATTCCTTCTTGTTGTGGCTGGTGGCCATTTCGTTCACTAGTCTGGTGATCTGCAAGGTGGTGGAATGCTCGGCTCGAAACCCGAATTGTTCCTCCCTAGGCTTTATGTGCGGCGTCAGGTGTTGGAGCAAGACCTTCTCGAACACCTTCGACATCGTGCTGAGCAGTGTGATCGGTCGGTAGCTTTCGGGCTTCCTGGCATCTTTTCCGGGTTTCGGTATCATCACCACCTTTCCGACTTTCCATTTTGTCGGGAAATGGCCACTTCTGAGGATGCCGTTGTACAGCCGTGCGAGAGAGACTACGAGCTTTGGCGGTAAGTGTTTGAGGGTCTCATTTGTAATGTTGTCCAGTCCTGGAGCTTTGTTTCTTGGCAGCCGCTGAATCATCCTCTTTACCTTTCCTGGTTCTATGAAGATGGCGTCTTCTTCTGGCGGTACTTCTGATCTTAAGTAGTCCCTGACGCAGTTCTCAACAAGCTCTGTGTGGTTTGCGTCTGTGGCTGGATTTGGTGAGAACTGCTTTTCCAGGCTCTCCGCCAGGATTTCGGTTCTGTCAGCTGCTTCGAATTTCAGGTTACCGTCGCTTCCAATTAGCGGTTGGATGGGTTTTTGCTCACCTGCTAATTGACGGCATAACCGGTGTACTGAGGGAATGTGGTCAGCTATGGCGTCAATGTGTTTATCCCATCCTTCGGCAGCATGGTTGTCAAGAGCAGTCTTCACGCGCTGTGCCAGCGCGTTCACTTCTCTCTTGACTCTCGGGCATTTGGTTTCCTGCCAGAGCTTCCTCTTGTCTCTCTTTTCGCGGATGAGGTCCCGTATCCACGCCGGGAGGGGGTCGAACCTCCTCGTCGTCGTGGAGGTGTGCGATGCTGTACTGAGAGACTCCTGGATCACTTTGGACAGTTCTTCCGTGGCCCATTCCACGTCTTCAGCGGTTTCGATGGGTCTGTTGATGGTCCTTTCCTGTGCCTCTCTTTGGAAAGTCTCCCAACAGATTTTTCGTCGCGGTGGCGATGGGCAGATTCGGCTCGGGAGGTGTTTGAGCGTCAGTAGTACAGGTCTGTGGTCTGATGGTAGGTCTGTAAGTACGTTTAGTTCCGGCATCGCCTTGAGGTTCTTATACAGCACTATGTCGATGACGTCCCCTCTTCCATCATTGTCGGAATAGTGGGTCCAGGTGTCCGGTCCTATAATTTCGTAATGGCGGTCCATCGAGTCTTGGTAGAGTATCCGCCCGTTTTTGCATATCCTGCTCGAGTTCCATAGGGTATGCTTGGAGTTTAGGTCGCCGGCTACGATCGTTGCAGTGCTCGAATGTAGCAGTGTTTTCAAGTCTGTTTTGCTAATCTGTTCGTTCGGCGGCTTGTAGATGGAGAAAACTCTCATGTTTTCACCGGCGACGTTCACAAGCACACCCAGGGCTTGGAATGTGCGGTACTCTACTATTGGAATGAGCTGGTGTATTATCTTTCGATGGACCACCACTGCCAGTCCTCTGTAGGCCATCCCAGTCTCGTTGACTTCGTCCTTCCGGTACACAAGATAATTCGGAATTTTGAACCGAGTTCCGGTTTTTAGGCGCGTCTCGCTGACCAACATTATGTCAATTTTTTGCTCACGGAGGAAGAGGGCCAGCTGTCTTCCCTTCCCCGTGAGCGTTTGGGCGTTCCAGTAGACGATCCTAAGATTGTCCCCCATTGTTCAGGATTTTCATCAGACCCATAAGGGTCGCGGTTTCGGCGTCAGTACCTGATTGCACCGCCTCCAGGATTTCTTTCAGCACACCGATAGTCTGGCCGAGCGAGTTCCTTCTGTCGGTGGCTGCGTCTTTGGCTGATTCTGTGGGCTTTCTTGGCTTCTTTTTCTTATTTTTGGCTTGGCCTGGAAGGTTCGCTGGTGCCATCAGCGAGGTTGTCGCCGTCTCCTCGATGGTGGTGGGTGCAATCAGTACCGTACCTTTTCTGCCTCTTTGGGGGACGTTTGTCGTCTCTGCGAGTGTACCTCCTCTTTTGTTTCGCACTTCCTTTTTAAAAACTGGGCAGGACTGGAAGTTCGCCGGGTGCGATCCGCCGCAGTTTGCACAGGTGGCTGGCTCCTCCCTCGGTCGCGTGCACTCGTTCGCGCGGTGCGGCTCCCCGCAGCGTACGCATGCTTGTTCTCTGTGGCAGTTGTGGGAGCTGTGCCGGAACTTTTGGCATCGATGACACTGTGAGGGTCCCTTTTTCCCCCGCCATGCTTCGATAATGATGCCCGGCATCAAAAGCAGCTCACTTACCTCATAGATCTCGGGAATCAGGTTCGGAGTCTTTTGTAGGGAGACGTAGAAAATGCTCCCCGGTCTGCCTTGTCTCCCCTTTATGTTCTTTATATATTCTGGAGAGAAGCCTTTCTCTTCCAGGGCTGCGTGAATCTCCTGTACGTCAGTTTCGGATGGGAGGCCTCTGATCGCTACCTTGAGGCTCCTCTCTGCTGGTAGCGAGTAGGAGAACCAGCTGATGGATTGCTCCTTCTCCAGCTCAGTCAGGTACGACTGGATTAGCCGGTACTCCGTCTCATCTGCTGGGTTAAACCTGATTCCCTGTCCATAAGGCCGCCCATTCGGGGCTCGCCCTAGTTTCGCCGCTAGTTTACGGAAATGGAGCGACCAGTTTTCCAGTTTCTCTACTACTAGCGGCGGGTATTTAGGTCCCGTTTTAATTGTGGGGTCACTAACCTGCGCTCCAGGGGCGGGCGGGTGCGTCGCCGTCGGGGCCGCGTTGGGCTGGGGCGGGTTTTGTTTATTGAGCGGCTTCGAGGTTTGCTTGTTGTGCGGCAGCGGGGTTGGCCGGTTGGGCGGGGGCGGATGTGCGGTTGACTTGCTGGACGGCGGCTGGGCCTGTTTTGTCGCTTGCGCGAAACTCGGCCATCCTCGTGCCGGCTCTTGCCGTTGAGGCAGAGGGGCTACAGGCTGTCTTATGGCTGTACTACTACTGGCCTTACCTTCATTGGTTTTTGGAGGGCTGGTAGTCCTCGTCTGCTTCTCCTTTCTTGGGCTCTCGGAGAGCGAGCGGGAGCGTAGCCGCTTTTCCGGCTGCGCTTCACTTCCGGTTGCTGCTGGCGGGCGGTGCTGGCCGACCGTTCGCTTGAGGCGGGTCGCTGGCGGCAGGGTGATGATGGACTTGCTGGCGAATTCCAACGCAGTCAAGTCTTCCGTGGATAGCGGCGTGCCTTCTACTTCGGCTTCTTGGAGTCGGAGGTACATGGCCATCCATCGCAACATTCCCTCCGAGAGGGCCCCGGCTTGCATAAGCCGGGCGAGTGTGAGCAAGTCACGCTCGTAAAGCCCCTTCGGAGACAATGCTTCGAAGGCATTTGGCGGGGGTACCTCGCTCTTTCCTTGCGGGGAGGGCGTAGCCCTCTTGGCATTCCGACGTCCCTCCTTTTCATCGCCTTCTTCATCCGACGAAGATGATGATGATGACGATGATGATGGTGGCGGCTTTTTCTCCTTCGGGTTATTCGAAGTCCCCGCGGGCGGGTCCTTCGCGGGGTTCATTACTACGGCGCGTGGCCTATGGACCGACCGGCACTAGCATGCCGGCCTTCCCGGTGTTCCGCGAGCGCGAGCGATCCCCTCCGTAGCGCGGAGCTACGGGCGCAATCGGCGAGAATTTACGAATTAAATTTCGACGATTTGCGAAGAGCGACTTGTTAGAGTGGTCCGTACGCGGCGCGAGTCACGGCACTCCAATGAATTCCAGCCCGGCCGATGGCCGTATTTATAGCAAAACTTAGCCCCGCGTCGAACGATTCCGAGCGCTAGCGAAAATCGCCGTCGCGGAGCTAAAACTTGACTTTGTACAGAGTTTTTTTAAACCTAACTTAATTATTTGATTATAGGTCTTAATCAATTTAATTCTTATAATAAGGATTTCGTGTTGAAGCAACGTATTTGCGCCGACAGGTTATAGTTATCTAACTTAAATTAGGCTCAACTTAAGATTGTTATTATTTTTTATTTGATTATTATTACTATTATTATTTTTTATTTCATTGTTGTATTTACTTTTATGTTAATAATGATGTATTGTTTTATATTTAATTTTTAACTATGGTAGTACCTACATACGTACTGACCTATGCACAAAAAGTGACGCGTAATTCTAGAAATTAACGAAATAAATGATTATTGATTATTGATTATACGAGATATTTCCATGATGATGAGATCAAATCATGGTAAATATCCCGTTGTAAATAACTTTAGTATTATTAACAATGATGGATATAAAAATAAATAAATGGTATCATCCACAGATCCCCTGAAGAGAATCTCTCTGAGAGACCCTCGTCTATCTCTCTTCAGGACAAAGAGAACGCCAACCAATCCAACCACAGCGAAGAGGTCGACAGAGTCAAGAGGAACATAGACTTCCCCAACAACAACAATAATACTAGCAGTAAGTACCCGAGCCGGTTCTGACGTAAGAATTGACCTCCCCAAGAGAAACAAATCAGTTGTCAGTTATGGCTCTGCTTGAAAAAAATATTGCTGATATTGTTTTTTAATTTTTGAAAAAAAGGACGGTTTGCCCAAAAAATGACATCAGTAAAAGAATGTGAGTTGGTCTTAATCGACTCTATTTCCAACCAGGAACACTTTTCCCAAAGTAACATATCAAATCAAATCGTAAGTTTTGGCAATAATTTATAAACACTATTCCCATAAATTTTCCAAGCAAAAACGAGTAAATGAAAACAACATTCAATGGTTCTTAATTTAAATTCGTATGTAACTACTTTTTTGATTTGGTATGCAATTTATGCCCCACCATGCATAATAAAATGTTTGAATGTATAGATGCAGACACAAGCGGGGACCGACAAGCGAGTTGGCTGGGCTCCGCCAAGCTGTCTACCAGCTGGGGCAGGCAGGAGCTGCCGTTAGATGCGGACACGCCGCGCCTCTATCCGAGCCTAGGTGAATACTATACTATATTTATACCAATCAAAAGCTAATTTATTTAAAATTAACTCATTTTCATAACTTACAAATATTTCACTCAAACTAAGGAAAATCAAAGGCAATGACAATTTCAACTAAACTAAGGTACTTATCGTAACAAACACGGGCGAGTACACGTCCGACCAGCACGACGACTTGTAGCGGAATGAGAGCGCTCCCTTCGTTTCCTCGGGTTTTATAGTAAATACATATTCCATAACCTCTGTTCACATCTATCAATATAATCATGTATCTTTCAAGTTAATTTTCTTCGCGCTTAGCGAGAGAGACACGTGTATGGAAATCGATTTCTAACGTGCTTTTTTATTTTTTGGAGTAACAGCCGGTAGCTATGGTGTGGAGCTGTGTGGTGCTGGCTTAGAATTTGCACCACCCCATCTCTTTAAGTTGGTGTCAGCAGCGCCCCCTGCAGAACGGGGGAGGCTTGCGTCACCAGTGGATCAATATTTAAAAAAAAAGACGTGTGGCACTCGGGGACTGCCGCGGTAAAGCTATTGCAATGCCATCTAGAGGCGAGTTGCTGAACTAAAGAGACAAACGTCATATTTCAAAAAGTCATTAAAAGTTCTACTATTCATCGATAGATGGCAAAACTAAAAAGTATCACCGCTGTTCCGGTCGGAGTGGGGAGCGTGAGGTTTTTTCGTTACGGAATTTCTGGATTCGGTCCCCGCGCTCAAGGCCCGCGATAGAAGCTATGCAATAGCTTAAAAATATTTTTAAAATCTATCAGACATCAAAAAGTTTTATCCTTAATCCGCACAATAACCCAAAAAAAAACCATGTGATAATCACACCCACCATTTAATCATACCTTTTTATTGCTACATTTAAGTTTACAGTTTTAATTTACTCGAGTGATTCTGAAGATTTTAGAACGATGATTTTCATATAAGGTATAAAGCTATTTATAACTCGGCAGAAAGTGCGATTCCTACCTCGTTTTAAGGCCTCAAATGACACACTCGATAGGAAACGAGCACTTACTCGCCTAGGTGTACTATGTACGGTTTTAGATATTTTTATTCTCAAAAGAATTTACAAAAATCGCTTACTGAGAACTTAAAACTTAAACTTAGTCTAAATATTGTGCCCTAATGCGTAGTGTGATTAAAATTTAAATTTAAATTTACGTAAATGTATTAATTACATTGCTTGTAAAACATTCATTATTGACAACAAAAGATAATTAACTACGTCTATTTTTAACATCTAAAAAAAATTGCGGGTAGCTGGTGATTAGTGTGATAACATTACAAGTACAATGGTCCAGCGCTAGAAATGTAAGCCAGTTAGGCCAGGGTTTCGCAAAGTGGGGTACGCGAACCCCTAGGGGTTCGCCATTCCACGGCAGGGGGTTCGCGACCAGACTTACGTAATGGTGGCGAGAAGACTCTGAGGCTCCTGAGGTCAAAAGTATGCATTGTGCATTGCACAGAGAACCATTAGCGAGCAAGAAAATACCTGAAGATTTAAAAACAGAACTTTCAGAAGTCGTAAAAATAATAAATTACACAAAAATACGTCCGCTTAATTCAAGACTTTTCGCATTATTATGCCGAGACATGGGTAGTGAACGTGAACATGATTCATTACTGCTACACTGTGAAGTACGCTGGTTGTCAAAAGACAGGATATTAGCTCGGTTTGTTAAACTTCGTCACGAAATCTTTAAATTTTTGAAAGACAGTGACTTCAACCTTAAATTCCGATTTGAAGATGAAACCTGGCTTAAAAGAGTAACCTATTTAGCTGTCATTTTTTCGTGTCTGAATGAAACGAATGCTTCGATGCAAGATTCCACGTGCAGTGTATTCACTGTGCACATCGATCAGGTTTTTTGCGGCCTTCCCCGTAGATTACCTAAAACCTTACAAAAATAACACTCAAAATTGTCTATGACTTGTTGTTGATGAACAAGAGATTAGTGGAGTCGTAATTATTTTATTTTATAAGTAGGTAGTTAATTGAAAATAATAAAACTGCGTTTATACAGGAACAATCTGTAAATCATACCGTTACCTTGTACTTATCATTTTTAAATTCATTTGGGTCGTTCTAATTACTAATAAAATAAATAAAAATATTTTATTTCTGACAGAAAATAGTTGGGTACCTATGGTTATGAGAAGGCACAAAACTGTTTCTGTGTAGTCAATACATATAACAAATATAGTGCAACAAGAAAATAAAAAACTCTAAATCAAAATATCTCATTTTGTTTAATCAGTATTAAATGAAAACTAGTCTTTTTAGATTAAAAATAATATACACAAGAACACATAAAATCTAAATGTATATAAAAAATTGCCTCTCTATTTATGAATTTATAACAAAGTCAAAATCGTAACATATGCAAACAAACAAATAATTTTCAACACCGATTTCTTGAAGTAAGGGCAATAATTGCACAATATATGTGGTAATAAAAATGCATTAAAACTTTACTGAAAATAGAAAACCCTGTCTTTTTTGTGTCTTGGTTGTGTGATTTTTGTAATTTTGCTAGGCATGCTTTCTGTCCAAGCGCTCAAATGACACTAATTCAAATGCTTTCCATACATGCCAAAAAGGAAATCTTTTGATACAGACGACGGGGTTTCAGAGCGCGTATTGTGAATCTATGGGGGGCCGGCAAAAACTTTGATCGATAACTGTGCAGGACAAAATAAACGAACGTATAAAAACAATGAAAAATTGCTAATGTGTCAATACATTTAAAGATCTTGGAATGTTTTTCTCTTTTGTATGAATTTATCACGACTAACAACTTATCCGTAGATTCTGATTGCTCTTCATCTTTCTCAGCTCTCCGACGAACAGATATTTTCTGGATATTAATAATGCTAAAGATGGCTGGATACATAACCCATTTGCGGTTACAACCGAGAGCATAAATTCTAGTTTCAGTATTTAGCAACAGGAGTCATTATTAGAAATGTCCGCCCGCAGACGAAACTCTTCAAGCTGATTTCAAAAGGATGTATTTGATAGATTTTTGGGCAGCTAGTCAGAAAGAGTATACCGAACTGTCTACCTTTGAAATTGAATTTCATTTTACCCTTTACTACAACATACTTAAGGATTTATTTAGTTAGTTAAGGGGTTCGCTGTCACCTGGAAACTTTAACAGGGGTACGTGGAGCTGAAAGTTTGAGAAACCCTGAGTTAGGCCATAGTTCAAAGAATACAGAAGGCCAATAACAAATTTGACTTATAGTGACTACAAACAAATTTTTGCAAAAATATAAAGAAGTGGGTTAGGTAAATACAAATTGTAAGTATCTAAAATGTGTAGTATAATATATGAATAGTTATTGGAAAGAGCCAAATATTATCTTTTTTTTAAATTAATAATAATAATAACAAAATTAAACGATTTTTTGTCTTTTATGTTGCCTTAGCAAGGCTAGCATCGCACCGTGGCTTCGGATGAGAAAATACAGAGAAACTTTACTATTTAAAATATACACTTATGTGGATTTTTGAATTAATTATCTTTTGAAATGTACTCTTTTAATAGTCTTTTGAATGTTGTCATTGATTGAACCTCTTTTATGTCTTTTGGTAAGCTATTGTAGAGTTTAGCGCCTTCAAACATAATATTTTTTTTACCATAGTTAGTTCTAGGTGTTCCTAAATGAATGTTGTTCGCTTGTCTAGTTAAACGTTTATGAATATTTATTTTCTTTGTAAAAATTATCTGAGAGTGTATGTCTTTTGTTAAATTTTTTCTTATTAATATGCACGTATTGTATTTGTAAATTTGTTTTAAGTTCATTAGTTTAGTATTTTTGTAGATATTAATTGTTGGTTCTAGATAGTTGAATACAAACAACGTTTTAATTATTTTGTTTTGTGTCGTTTGTAGTACTTTTAAGTTTGTTGTAGCAGCTGTTCCCCAGACTTCTATTAGGTATTCAAGATGAGATTTTACCATTGAGTTGTAAATCAAATATCGTATACGTTTTGGTAAACAGCTTACAATTCCACGCAAAGAGCCTCTAAGAGATGTAAGTTTGCTTCTGATCGTTTCTAGGTGAGGTTTCCATGTGAGTTGACTATCGAGTGTTAGGCCTAGGTACTTCTCTGTGTATACTTTATTAATCATCTTCCCATCTATAGTTACTATGTACTTATTAAGTATTGTTTTGTTTGTGTTAAGTTTGTCTAATTTTTTTTATATTTTTTCTAGACAAAGATCTTCGTACGGAGGTGGCTGAAAGGCGCGCTAGTTGGTGAGTTAAACTATTATGTACTAACTTTAACGTTTGTGTTTTTCTTCTTCCGCTAGTGAACAAAAAATTGAAGTGAATTAGAGTCAATTGCACCTTATTTCTTATTTGATAGAAATAACTATTTATCAAGCTGTTTATATTGTAAAAAACTTGACTTGTCTATTATTGCTTATTTTGTAAGTCTAAAGAAATAAACGATTTTACTCTGACTATGTGTCATTTTGTTATAAATAACGTATTTTTTTTTATAAAAGAAACAAATTTGATCTAGTGTTTATTTACAATGAGCTAACAGATATGCTGTGTATATCACTTGTAGAGCCTAGAATATAGTAACTATCCGTTCTTAGGGCTCCGAACGAAAGGGTAAAATGGGACCCTATAGACTAGACTAAAACTAAGGCCCGTATTATGAAAGCTTGCTGAGTCATTGATCTATGCTTGAGCGACGCTTTTCTATGGCATAAACGTCACTCAAGCATAGCTCTGTGACTGAGCAAGCTTTCATAATACAGGCTTAAGACTCCGCTGTCCATCTGTAGGTATGTTCGTCAACACCTGGCTGTATCTCATGAACCGTTTACGTGTAATGACATATGTTTATTTAACTGTCAGGCTAACAACCAAGACCCTCCGCCCGCCGCCGGTCCCCCCGTCCGATTCCGTGGAGAACTCCGTGCGGGAGCTCTGCGTGCGGTCCGAGATCGCATCGCCCGTCGCGCGAGAGAGGGACGAACTGTCTGGTAAGTTCAACATCATCATGTCAGCTAGACTGTCCACTGCTGGATTTCGGAGGGTAGAGCAACACTGTTGAACACAGGGGTCGACAGGATAATTATCACTAAAGTTATTTACAACGCGATATTTACCATGATTTGAGTTTTGAGCTTTCTAATATTTCGGCACAGTTTCATGCATAGAGCGCATAGTGGTCACATTCGTAGCAAAAGACTGAAAAAGAGGGTAGATCGATATATCTGCCCATAGTAACTCACTCGCAAGACATTCATTTATTCCGCATGAAAATGTGCCGCAATTTTGGAAAGCTCAAAACTCAAATCATGGTAAATATCCCGTTGTAAATAACTTTAGTATTAATAACCATAATGGATTTAAAAGGATAATTATCTATTGATAATAACAAAAAATTGCGCTCGTCAAAGTAAACAGCATTCGAGCGTGTTTTTTACCCGCGTCGGAACGGAGACGGTATGCGTTTAGGGTGTGATGTTGTTTGTATGTACATACATATGTATGTATGTGCAAAAGTAATGTAGGAAGCTCGCCCAGGTGGGATGATGATCTGCGGAAGACGGCAGGCAGATGCTGGATGTGTCAAGCTGAAGACAGGGCGCTAAGGCGCTCATTAGGGGAGGCCTATGTCCAGCAGTGGACTAGTATAGGCTGATGATGAAGTCGAGGTGTAAAATTATAAAGGTTCATGCTGTTAAAACCAGGGATCGAAATTATCAAGACAATTAAGCTTCTTGATAATTATCAGATCATTATTGGATAATTATCAGATCATTATTGCAAAATTATCAGATCATTATTGAATAATTATCAGATCATTATTGGATAATTATCAGAAAATTATTGGTTATATAATTAAGGCTGATGATGATGAATAGAACCTAGTCGACCTAAAACAGGTATCCTCTCTTTATCCATAGAGTATCCTTCCCCTCTAGGTATAACGCAGCTCCCTATACCCGCTCACTATCGGCCCCACTGCTGTTCCAACAGAGAGAAAGTATCCTCGCTCACCAACGGGACATTATGTGGTTATATTACATTATATCTTGTTGTGTAGTTACTAGAAATCTATACTGAAATTATAGAGAGGAAAGATTTGATTATTTGTTTGTATTGAATAAGCTCCGAAAGTACTGGACTGATTTAAAAAGTCAATCAAATCTTTCCTCTTTATAATACTAGTATACACGGTGTGGCAAATTTTTGGCCCCTTAAGGGTAGCTACCGTTTCTTTTGTAGTTTGAAGGTTTTGTTCTAAGGAACTTTCTGTTTTATTTTGAAGAAAAAAATATTGCCATTTTTAGTTTTTTGAAAAAATGTACGGTTCGCCCAAAAAATGACAAATATCAAAAAAAACAAGTTGGTCTTAATCGACTCTATTTCCAACCAGGAACACTTTTCCCAAAGGAACATACCAAATCAAATCGTAAGTTTTGGCAATAATTAAAAAAAACAATTCTCATACATTTTCTATGAAAAAACGAGTAAGTGAAAACAACAATGTCACTCATTCAATGGTTCTTAATTTAAACTCGTATGTAACTACTTTATTAAGTTGGTAGGCTAATTTTGAACGCATCCCAATTAAATTTTTTACTTATTTTTTAATTTTATTAAAAATCAAATAGGCTAATTTTGAAGGCCCCCTAGCCATGTTCGCTCTAACGACGTAGTATATAGGTAAAAATGTCTTCACACCAAAATAAGAAACATACCTACCTAACTATTTTTAGACAACGGTCATTTTTAATTGAGTTTAATTTAAAAAAAGTTTGGTAAGTAAATAACTTGATTTTTGATAAAAATGAAAAAGTTTTAAATTTTATTCCTGAGATGCCTTCAAAATTAGCCTACCATTTTAAAAAGTAGTTACATACAAGTTTAAATTAAGAACCATTGAATGAGTGACATTGTTGTTTTCACTTACTCGTTTTTTCATAGAAAATGTATGGGAATCGTTTTTTTTTAACGCATTCACTGCCCAGCACTGCGGTGCGACCCGCAGGGGCGCGCCGCAGCTCCACGCAGATAGAGACTGGCAGCTGCGTCTTGGGCCATGAAGGTGATAGTGTTTAGTGTATAACGCATTCACTGCCCAGCACTGCGGTGCGACCCGCAGGGGCGCGCCGCAGCTCCACGCAGATAGAGACTGGCAGCTGCGTCTTGGGCCATGAAGGTGTTAGTGTTTAGTGTATAATGTATAATGTATAACGCATTCACTGCCCAGCTCTGCGGTGCGACCCGCAGGGGCGCGCCTCAGCTCCACGCAGATAGAGACTGGCAGCTGCGTCTTGGGCCATGGAGGTGTTAATTATTGCCAAAACTTACGATTTGATCTCGTATGTTCCTTTGGGAAAAGTGTTCCTGGTTGGAAATAGAGTCGATTAAGACCAACTTGTTTTATTTGACAAACGTCATTTTTTGGGCGAACCGTACAATTTTTAAAAAAACTAAAAATGGCAATATTTTTTTCTTCAAAATAAAACAGAAAGTTCCTTAGAACAAAACCTTCTAACTACAAAAGAAACGGTAGCTACCCTTAAGGGGCCAAAAATTTGCCACACCCTGTAGAGTGATACATAGATAAAATGTCCAACTAGGTTCGTAGTAGTTAACCAGCTTACATTCATAGTGAATTCGAAGACTGCGAAATTTATATTCATAGAACATATTTGATAAATAATTTGATGGGTTATTGGTGAAATTAAAGAGTATTTTACTTATTTAGTTTTATTGTTAGTTGTACTTGTACACGGTATGGCCAGCGAGCAAAGAGAAGGGACGAACCATCGAGCAAGGATGGCAAGTGACAGTAGTGACTTTGACATTATAAGGTTCATGTTTACAATTCCAACATAATTCAGTAGATAGAGGTACAAAGATTTTAAGCCATAACATTTTGGAAAAAAAAATTAAAGCTTTTTAGGAAGGTATGGCGTCACTGAAGATATCGACGCGCTTTATTTTTTGTAATTTTTGTTTGATTCACAAAATAAATATGTCCAATATCCTCTGATATCTAAATGACTAACGAAATTCTTCTGAAAAACGGCGCTACTTCACAAACTACCTTCTCTAGGTTTTGTAGGGTTCGGTGTTAGGTTAGGTTAGGTCTACTTCACAAACTACCTTCTCTAGGTTTTGTAGGGTTCGGTGTTCGGAGGCTTTAGTGAAACGACTGTTTGTTTATTACTAAACGATTCCTATGACAATACATATATGGGGCAGTAAGTATCTGTCTACTTAGGCATACAGTACAGTTTTTGTGTAGAGCAACAAGCTGAGTCAGGACCTGTTAAACCTACACACACACACGTTTGCCTGCTGAGGGGGGGTTCTTAGTACCAACACAATACTTAGGTAGGTACCTACCTACTCGTGTGCGTTTTTTATTACTAAAGGATTCCTATGACAATACATATATGGGGCAGTAAGTATCTGTCTACTTAGGCATACAGTACAGTTTTTGTGTAGAGCAACAAGCTGAGTCAGGACCTGTTAAACCTACACACACACACGTTTGCCTGCTGAGGGGGGGTTCTTAGTACCAACACAATACTTAGGTAGGTACCTACCTACTCGTGTGCGTTTTTTATTACTAAAGGATTCCTATGACAATACATATATGGGGCAGTAAGTATCTGTCTACTTAGGCATACAGTACAGTTTTTGTGTAGAGCAACAAGCTGAGTCAGGACCTGTTAAACCTACACACACACACGTTTGCCTGCTGAGGGGGGGTTCTTAGTACCAACACAATACTTAGGTAGGTACCTACCTACTCGTGTGCGTTTTTTATTACTAAAGGATTCCTATGACAATACATATATGGGGCAGTAAGTATCTGTCTACTTAGGCATACAGTACAGTTTTTGTGTAGAGCAACAAGCTGAGTCAGGACCTGTTAAACCTACACACACACACGTTTGCCTGCTGAGGGGGGGTTCTTAGTACCAACACAATACTTAGGTAGGTACCTACCTACTCGTGTGCGTTTTTTATTACTAAAGGATTCCTATGACAATACATATATGGGGCAGTAAGTATCTGTCTACTTAGGCATACAGTACAGTTTTTGTGTAGAGCAACAAGCTGAGTCAGGACCTGTTAAACCTACACACACACACGTTTGCCTGCTGAGGGGGGGTTCTTAGTACCAACACAATACTTAGGTAGGTACCTACCTACTCGTGTGCGTTTTTTATTACTAAAGGATTCCTATGACAATACATATATGGGGCAGTAAGTATCTGTCTACTTAGGCATACAGTACAGTTTTTGTGTAGAGCAACAAGCTGAGTCAGGACCTGTTAAACCTACACACACACACGTTTGCCTGCTGAGGGGGGGTTCTTAGTACCAACACAATACTTAGGTAGGTACCTACCTACTCGTGTGCGTTTTTTATTACTAAAGGATTCCTATGACAATACATATATGGGGCAGTAAGTATCTGTCTACTTAGGCATACAGTACAGTTTTTGTGTAGAGCAACAAGCTGAGTCAGGACCTGTTAAACCTACACACACACACACGTTTGCCTGCTGAGGGGGGGTTCTTAGTACCAACACAATACTTAGGTAGGTACCTACCTACTTGTGTTCGTTTTAGATTCCTAAAAATTAATTTTGTTTTTAAAATCCATAAACTGACTCCAATTTTTATAGTTTTTTCATGAATTTTTATGGATCCCACTGTCAGGACTGGACCAAATTAAAATGGGACCACACGGGAAGCACCAGCTTTCATATAAAAATATGATAATCATGAAAATCGGACCACCCAGTCACAAGTTCTGAGGTAACCGAATTGAGAATCTCCTCCATTTTTTGAAGTCTGTTAATAATTGTTCACTGTGTTTGTTTGTGTTACTAAGTAGTCTTTTATTTTATTTTATTTATAGTGTAGTGTAGTGTTTAATAATTCATTTCATTAGATTATTTTTTTGGCCTACAACAATACTTGAAATAGTTCTATTTACTTGTGTTGTAGTAGGCACTTGACGCAAGTCAATACTCACCTTGTGGTTACCTCTTCATGTATATTACGAATCTTTACCATATTCTATATAAATAGTTTTACATTATTTGTGTTCCAGCATCCGAGGAGGAGCCGCCGGCCCCCCGCCCCGCGCCGCCGCACCCCGCGGGCGTCAAGTGCACGCGCCCCGGGTACTACATCATACCGTCTCTCGATGACATCACTTGTACGTATCATTTTATATATTATTTAATTTTAATTTATTTGGAAAATAGACAGATTAAACACTACTGGTGGGAGGTTATGAGTAACTTAAGCCTAGCTGTTTCCGCTTGTGGGTAAACAATATGTCAATATGTTATGTGGCCTTAAATAATTAAAAGCAATCTAGCAATTCATTATGAATGTAAGCGGGTTAACTACGAACCTTGTTTGTGTTGGAAGAACACCAACGTTTCGCTTACATTCATAATGAATTCGTCAAACTACGAAAGTTTCAATAGTAAAACAATCTAGCAATGTTTAGAACTAGCAAATTACAATTAAGAGTGTGCAATAACACCGCTACGAGATGGATTTCAGAGAGTCAGAGTCAAATCGTTTACAAAATAAGTACTTAGACAAGTCAAACAGCTTGATAAATAGTTATTACTATCAAATAAGAAATAAGGTGCAATTGACTCTAATTCATTTCGAGCGGGATGACAAGATATGGTTTTTTCGGCGAAGTGCTAGACGTGCAGAGCATTGACGTACTATAATACCGAACCAATCTAAAAATGAAAGATGTAACTAAAGAAATACTTGTAGGCTTCTTGGCAAACCAATGATGAAATAGTGTGCTGTTACTGAGATAAATAGGAAAATGCGTGGAAAACATCTACTTTAAAAAAAATAACCAGAGAAAACTTTTACCAATCGTGTCTTTAAACACGTGATTCAAGAAAGATCAAAGTAACAAACTAACTAACTGTGTCGTAGTGGACGAAGGTACGCCTGCGACGCAGGAGGTTGCGGGTTCGATTCCCGTCTCGGGACAAATGTGTGTACGATCTGCAGATATTTGTTCAGGATGTTCTGGATGTTTTGTATGTATTATAATAATTGATTTTGTTTTAAAAAACTATTAACCGACTTAAATTTTTATAGATTTTTCATGGATCCCATTGTCAGAACTGAACAAAATTAAAATGGGACCACACGAAGCACCATCTTTCATATAAAAAAAAGGAATTATGAAAATCGGACCACTCAGTCAAAAATTCTGGGGTAACAAACATAAAAAAACAGTCTAATTGATAACCTCCTCCTTTTTTGAAGTCGGTTAAAAAGTATCTATCCATTTAGTTAGTGTTATGTATATCAGTTATCTAGTACCCATAACACAAGCTCTGCTTAGCTTGGGGCTGGATAATGCTGTGTGAGTTGTCCTACATTATTTATTTATTATGAACTAGCCGCGCCCCGCGGCTTCGCACGCGTTGTTCCTATGGAAACATTAAAAGGTCATTTTCATCCCACGGGAACAGATTTATGGGATAAAAAGTAGCCTATGTTTTATTCCAGGATTAGAATTACCTGTATGCAAAATTTCAACCCGATCCGTCCAGTAGTTTTGGCGTGAAGAGGTAACAATCATCCATCCATACATCCGTACAAACTTTCGCATTTATAATATTATTTATGAATGTATTGTTCCAGCCTACCTCCGCGCGGACGGCACGTGCAAGGTGCCGCACCTGACGATCGGCCGCACCAACTACGGGAATGTGCACTTCGACTGCGAGATCGACGTGCATGGACTCGATATCGACAGTCTCGGTAACTTGTGTTTATATCTTCAACCTCAACCGCAACAGCCTGTATTGGTCTACTGCTGGACGCAAGCCTCCCCCTGATAGCATTGATTTAGTAAAAAGGAAGGATGAGGTACTGGTTTCTCGAAAGTGGCAACCTAAAATTGTGTAAAATGTCACCGTCTGACCGGCGGCGGCACGGGCGGTCGTGATTCGCGCGAAATATTGTTATCTCAGTCTCACTTCGGTCCTAGATACGTCTTTCCGTATTTGTTCTTCTTTGTATTGCACAGGACTGGAAATATAACTGTGAGCGTATGTGTTTGCGTGTAGTTGTAACACATGCCATTTTTTGAGTTAGCTCTGGGAGAACGTAACCTATCTTCCCTTTTTAATAAATCAATGCCAGATAGGCGCCTTATTGGCGCTTATCAGGGGAGGCCTGCGTCCAGCGGTGGACCAATACAGGCTGTTGAGGTTGAAGTTTAATTGTAGATGTAAATGGTTGAAATGTTTCTAATAATTATTGTACATTCCCCACAGTCCACTTCCTGAGCAAAGAGGTGATAGTGTACCCCGTGGACGCGGACAAGCCACCCGTGGGCGTGGGCCTCAACCGGCGCGCCGTCGTCACTCTGGACCGCATCTGGCCGCGCGACAAGACGCAGCACAGGCTCATTGACGATCCACAGAGGTAACTCCATGCTCTTTTACTAACACGCTTCTAAGGAGGCCGCGTGGTGCCGGCCGCATAGAATTTGCACCACCTCACCGTAAGAGGTGACTGAGGGATATTTACCGGAGGCGGGCAGCTCACGCGGCACTCCTGCCGAAAAATTCTGCCACCAAATTGCGATCCACAACCCGCATGCCCAGCAGGGGACTATGCTATAACAGCCAATAAAGGCGCTTATCAGAGGAAGGCCTGCGTCCAGCAGTGGACCAATATAGGCTGTTGAGGTTGGTTGTGGAGAAAATGGAGAAGGTTCTTAATTCGACTGTTTTTTTTATGTTTGTTATCTCAGAACTTTTGACTGGGTAATCCTATTTTCGATGACCTAAAGCTGGTACTTCCCGTATGGCCCCATTTTAATTTGTCTGACAATCGAATCCATGTAAATCCATGAAAACCTATATAATTGAAGTTGGTTTATAGTTTTCATGATCACGGAATAGCTCATTATTATTAAACTTCGACTTCGGCATTATTCGAACCCGAAAAATTTTCGGGATATTATTTGATTTCTTAGAAATTACCCGGAGTGTGGTGAGTCTTACGCACTATAATAACAATGACCACAATAAAAAAAACAACTGGTTGCACTCCGGCTAATTTCGGTGGCTTTTTTGTTGTGACTCAACAAAAAAGCCTTACAATGTAGTACCAATTTAAAATTACAGTAATGCTAGCGTGTTACGTGACCACGGTCACGTGATGCTGATCTAACATGTTATCAGCAACACGCGACCCTGACGCGTGTTTACCATTCATTACCCATGCCAAGAAAAGTACACAACGCCGCTAAAGAAGCTTTGTTTTGACATTTATGTAACTACTTTTCTTTTTATTCTGTTATTCTACGATTTCAATTTATTATTTCCTATTAAGTATGGACTAGACAAAAAAAACACGCCTATAAAGGGCAAATTACATTGCTACAATATTATTTTATTCTACCATCTATTTCACATGTAATTATGCAATAAATATACTTTTTCTTTTACATTTTTACTTTTAAAAAACAGTTCACAATATGTTGTTTGCGTGCAGGTTACTGAAGATGGACTACGAAGGCAAGCTCCGGCGCGTGTGCGACAAGCACGACACCAAGTTCATAGAGTACCGACCTCAAACCGGCAGCTGGGTGTTCCGGGTAAGATATCACACTAATATTATAAATACGAAAGTTTGTATGGATGTATGAATGGATGGATGTTTGTTACCTCTTCACGCCAAAACTACTTGACGGATCGGGCTGATATTTTAGGTAATTTTAATCCTGTAATCAAACATTGGCAACTATTTCCAATAAATCAGTTCCCATGGGATAGAAATAACCTTTGAACGTTTCCATAGAAACAACGCGTGCGAAGCCGCGGGGCGCAGCTAGTATTGTAATAATTGTAATAATTACTGAGTACCTACTTACCTTTAGCTTGAGTTATACTTACGAAAATAGGTACACTTCTGTAAATTTAAACATATGGCATGTTTACGAAGAAGCGTTTTTACACGCGGTTTTTTGATTTAACGCGTCGCACGCAGCGTGCACCGCCACTCTTTACGCCCCGCCTATCCATAAACATCACCGTACATTGCGATATGTTTGCGTTTACGCGTGCGATGACGGAGCCGCTGCACGCGCCGCTACACGTCCCGCGTCTCCGTAAACAAGGCGTAAGAGGCCAGTTACAAGTTTGAGTCGCTGAGACGCAGATATTGATTGTTTCAGGTGGAGCACTTCAGTAAATACGGTCTCACAGACTCCGACGAAGAGGAGGACGAGACGCCGGACGTGATCAAACGGCAGCTGGTGCACCAGACCTTGCAGAAGCAAGCGCCCGCCCTGCCTTCCGGTAAGATTAATAGCAAAACTCAAAAAACTTTACAAAAGAAATTACGAAGAAATTTTTAACAAAAGACAATAAAGTGCACTTAGAAAATAAAAGGGGTGGATGTCGTAAGAAGCGACTAAGGGATATCCATCGGGAGGCGAGCAGCAGCGTCCCCTGCAGAACAAATCTTCCACCAAATTGCGATCCCCGACCCGCATGCCCAGCGTGGGGATTATGGGCACTACCCCCATGAGTTAAACGCCAATAAGGCGCTTATCAGAGGGAGGCCTGCGTCCAGCATTGGACCGATACCGCCTGTTGAGGTTTGAGGAGAAAAAAAAATACACTGACACGGAATTAAAGTGGAATTTTTTATTACGGTTGCTTCGGTATTATAGACTAAAGCGAAACGACGAAGAAACCTTTAGCCTTAAGCTTTTTTATCCTCTAGATCATCTGATATTTTATAGTTAGCCTTTTTGCACAGCAAGAATTTGAAAGTTTTTTAAATTTATTTACCGATAATTTTCTATATCTAGAGAGGAAAGTCAGTCATACATGTCCGATGACGAGCAGCGATACAATCCTAGTGAACTTTTACAAACAACTAAAGAATGTTCTACGTCTGTTTATTTGGTTTCCAACCGGTGGTGGTCAGGGGACCACTAGTGGACCCTGGAAGCATATGAAGTGACCCAAAGCAGTTCTATGCGCCATCTTTAACCAGATGAGGCCAGGGCTCCCATTTTTAGGTCATTTTTCCCCCGACCGCTAACAAATAATAACGAAAATCTGACAAAGCACTCACATTCCTTTGCGGCTCGCGTCGCTCGCCGTTAAATTTTATAGTGGTCTCATGATACCGATATGAAGAGCGCTCGCGCGCCAATATCTTTGTTCTCACTTTTCACAAAAATAAGAGTCCAACCAGTTATTACAATATATTGTTTGTTTCAGTAAGCAAACCCTTACCCCCGGTGGGAGGCCTCGGAGGCCTCGGCGGCCTGGGCCTCTCCGGCGGAGGTCTCATCTCTTCAGAGGACAGCATCTTCGCCATGCAGCAGTCTTCCATCAGCCTACTCAGTGGCGCTTCTAAAGGTATTGTTACGTTCTTAACATCACCTTCAACATAAAACTTTTAATTCCATCATGATTATTAATACCTTCCCCCCGGACCCCTGCGCACTGCAGACGTTTACAAAACAAGACTCTATATTAATATTATTCTAAATTTAATTGAAATTTTTACGTTAAAATCAACGACAAAAAATAGGACATCATAAGTTGCAAGGAGGTTGAAGAAACGCACGACGCGACGCAGGAGTGAGCAGTGGCGGTGAGTGAACAATACAAGTACCTACTTCACGCACACAGCGTCGCGCGCGGAATTCATCGGCCGCGACCACGTCGAACTGCACACATACGCACTCTGCATAAGCGCAACCTGCTTGGACTACGTCACGCACACGTCACGCGCACGTCACGCACACGTCACGCGCTCGACCGGTTGCCCCGCTGCCACCGCGCACCGCCGCCGCCGCCACTGCAGACCGCCTCCTGCACTCTGCTTGCCTGGTACTTTCCTTGCGCTTGCGGCGTGTGTATTGCTAGCAAAAATGCCGCGTACAGAACGCTCCCCGCCTCCCCAGTCGCCCGCTACCCAGCTGCCTCTACCTTTTACCACACAGCTACCTATAACGCATTATCTGTCTGACACAAACCTAGCTGCTTCATCAGGGCTTAATTTGCCTCCGCTTAACCGAGGTGCAAGGAGTGACTCTAACATTGCTAAACGTAAGCGAGTTTATGATAATAAACAGGATGTCATTAGCCAGGATGATAATACTATGCAAGACGACGTTATGCGGGAAATCACAGACATGTTTTCTTCACTCAAAAAAGAGCAAGACGAGCGCTTCTCTGCTCTTATGCTCAAGTTGGAAAACGGAATACAAACCCACACTGAGCAAAATAAGACAATTTTGGACTCTATTGAATTTCTGGGTAAAAAATATGACGAGTTAGTTACAAGAATAGTTAGTCTAGAGCAGGAAAAATCCGATGACAGGAAACTTATACAATCTTTAGAGGCTCGACTGGAACAACTAGAACGCAACCGTCGAACATCAAGTATTGAAGTAAGAAATTTACCTAAAAAAACGGGCGACACAAAAAGCGACCTACTTAACCTAATAAAAAAGGTTGGCGGTGCACTAAGCGTTCCATTGCAACCGGCGGATGTTCGGGATGTTTACCGCATTAACACGAAGAATGAGACAAACCAGCCCACTGTCGCAGAATTAACGAGTGTGATCCTACGAGACAAGATAATTGAAAATGTCAGAAAATACAATAAATTCAATGCACAAAATAAATTTAATACCGGCAATATTAAGCTTGATGGACCACAGAAACCGATATTTATCTCGGAAAATCTCGCTCCACAGACGAAAAAATTATTCTTCATGGCCAGGGAATTTGCCAAAGAAAAGGGCTTCAAGTTCTGTTGGACCGTCCGAGGCATAGTCTACTTAAGGCGTACAGAAGGTGCACCACTCATAAAGATTACATCGGAAAGCGACCTAGAAAACCTTAAAATTAAATGACTAGATTTTAAAACTTTATTACAATTATTGTTTATTTTAGTAACATTTTTGCATGCTTTTATTTATGTTTTCATATTTACACTGTATTTCATTTATGTATTTTTGATGTTAAATTGTATCTCTACCTGCTCTTACGAATGTAATTGTTTATTTTTCAAGCCTAATGCAAATAAAATAATAAGATTGAACTTCAGAACACAAACACAACTGGTTTACGATCGGGAACACAATAAGTATTTACTCACGTTCGTATATATATATTTTATTTGCTCAAGCATTTGCAAATCGTACAATATAACCTTCACTCATCATATACAATTCTATCCAATTGTGACCAATATGGTTCCGCTCCCGACTACTTTTTTGCATACTATAATGGATGACAACTCGTTTATCATAACCGAAGTTGATAAGTCACAGACTATCAACTGCAAACTAGTGGACGACTCTAGAAGTTGTGTAAACATTTTAAGTGACGGCATTAATAATAATTTCAAGCAGTCACTTATCATTGTTACTCTTAATATACGTAGTATTAACGCAAACTTTGATACATTTCTTGCTTTCATTACCAGCCTGGACATTATAGTAGACGTATTTGTTTTAACTGAATGCTGGACCAGTAGTTTTAACCCTCCTCCAAGTTTGGGTGACTATGACATGTTTTGGACCAAAAATAAATTAAACCAAAACGACGGTGTTGTAACTTATGCTAGGCAAGAGTTAAAAGCGGCATCCTATTACCGTCCGCCATGTTTTAAAAATTCAACTAAGTACCTGGAATCTATAGACTCAATTTTAGAACATATTCCTACAAAAACTACAATATTTACAGGTGATATTAACATAAATATTTTACCTGAAAGTATGACTAATAATGCAACAGAGTATTTGAATATTTTAGCCATGCATGGACTCCAACAAGGGATTGGTCTTCCGACCAGAAGCTCTACCTGCCTTGACCACTTCATGGTCAAAACAGAAAGCTTGTGGAAAACCCTAGTTTTTCAACAAGAACTCACTGATCACTCTCCCATTTTGTTATGTATTAGTGATACTAAGATATCTAAATCTCAAGTAGTTTGTAATAAAATAACTATAAACTATGAGGGTATCGGTGAGTCGTTAGCGAATGAGTCGTGGCAGGACTTATTGCTGACTGAAAATGCTAATGCTGCTGCTAAATTGTTAACAACTAAATTAATAAACATAATAAGTCAAAATACAGAGATAAAAAAAAAACCCAAGGAAAAATCAACCTCTCAAACCTTGGATATCAAAAAGTGTAGTAAAATGCATTAGAAATAGGGATAGGATGCATAAAAAGGTTCGTAAGGCTCCGAACGATGATAAATTGAGAGAAAAATATAATAAGTATAGAAATATGTGTAATAATATCATAAAAAATTTAAAGAATGAATATTATAGAAAAAAACTTATAATGAATCAGGGAAATATCAAGCAAACGTGGAAGGTGGTGAAGGAAGTATGCAATTATAGTCAATCAAAGATACCATCACGTGATTTACTAGAAATATCTAATGACCCAACCGAAGCCCTCAATCATGTCAATAGATTTTTCACAACGGTTGGAGGAACACTTGCAACGGGTGTCCGTTGCAAGTGTTTCCCAGAAAGTGTTCCTCCAGAAAATTAATAAAACGGAAAGTGATCTTGCAACGCTGGCTAAATCATCTGTAACCCCGATGAGTTCTATGTCATTGTTTCCCACTGACCCAGCAGAAATCAGGTCGATAATATTTGGACTTAAATCTAACAGTGCGCCTGGATGGGACAATGTATCAGCTGATATTCTAAAGAAATTTATAATGTTCCTAGACATACCCATCGCTTACGTATGTAATGTAAGCCTTGGGACAGGAATGTTTCCAGATATTTTTAAGAATGCTGTAGTTTGTCCAATTTTTAAAACAGGAGACAAAAGGGATCCGTCTAATTATCGACCAATCTCATTGCTATCAACGCTTTCCAAAGTTTTAGAAAAGCTGGTCAAAAAACGTCTAATGAATTATCTGGAAGGCAATAACCTGTTAAGCCCAAACCAATACGGGTTTAGAGAAGGCAGATCAACAGAGGACGCTATCCTTACCCTAACAACCCAGATAACTTCATATCTTGACAATGGAGACAAGTGTATAGGTGTCTTTCTAGACCTTCAAAAGGCATTTGACACTGTGTCTATACCTATTTTGCTAACACGCTTGGAGAATCTGGGAGTAAGGGGAGTTGCCTTGGATTGGTTTGTTGACTACCTATCTGGCAGATCACAGCGTGTACGAGTTGACCACCATCAAAGTGACAGCGCGGCATGCATATACGGCGTACCACAGGGAAGTACTCTCGGCCCGACTCTTTTTCTTGTTTACATTAATGAGTTATGCAGTACTTCCCTCTATGGTCTTGATCTGCTAATGTTTGCTGATGACACTGTGCTTCTCGTACACGAAAAAACATGGTCTGGTGTTGTGAAGCTAGCTGAGGAAGTCATCTCTGTGGTGACAAAATGGTTGGAATATAGTTTGCTCTCATTAAACACAAGTAAAACGAAATATATGTGCTATAGTAAAACAGCTGCTGGTAATCCAACCTCTACCATAAACCTTAAGATACACACCTTTCCCTGTAACCACTCTCGTATATCCTCATGTGACTGCACTACTTTATCTCGCGTTAACTCTATTAAGTACTTAGGAGTTATTATTGATGACCATCTCACTTGGAACCTCCATATTACATCTCTTTCAACAAGAATCAGGAAACTTATGTATATATTTAGAAATCTTCGAACTGTTGCAGAGCGGAAACTATTTATGCAGATATATAAAGCCCTATGTGAGTGTCTCATTAGGTACTGTATATGTACGTGGGGAGGAGCAGCCAAAACGCATCTAATCAAAGCGGAGCGTGCACAACGTTCAATCCTCAAAGTTCTTCTCTACCTCCCCTTTAGACATCCTTCCACTGAGGTTTACGAGATTTCCGGTGTAATGAGTGTTAGAAAGATGTTTATTTATGAGTCTGTCCGACGATACCATAAAAAAACTGTTCCCCACCTCCCTGCATCTAACAAAAGAATTGACCGCTGTCCAATTCCAGCTGTTAAAACCAAATTTGCACAAAGACACTATAACATAGTAGCTCCACATCTCTATAACAAACTTTACAAGATCCATAAAGTGAAAGAACTTAGTAATAGAGACATAAAACACAAAATTAAAAAGTGGTTAAATGAACAAAGTCAAAGTCAAAGTCAAATCGTTTATTTCTTTAGACTTACAAAATAAGTACTTAGACAAGTCAAATTTTTACTATATAAACAGCTTGATAAATAGTTATTACTATCAACAAGAAATAAGGTGCAATTGAACTTCAGTATGATGAAGTTGAACAGATGATGAATAGAAGTTAAGGTTGTTCATAAGTACCCTAAATATGTAAAACAATTTTCTTATACAAGCTTATAGTATAATTTATAATATATTGTATTATTAGATTACCTAATACAAGCATTAGAATAATTAAGTAAATAGTGTAATTTTTCATAGCATTTCCTTGTCTAGTTTCTTATTTTGTTTTAATTTACTTATTGTAATAGATATGTATATTAATCAAGTAAATTGTAATGTAGTTTTGGAAGTATCTTCGTGTAGGTAACTCCATATCGTAATTTTTGCATGTTTATTTCTTGTTATTCCCAATTTGTTTTCACTCATTAATAAATGAAAATCAAGGTTAGTTATTATTTATTGTAGTGTAACATAATTAACTGTTTATTATAAACTGGAGAAGCCACTGGCTCCTGAAACACAGTTTCTAACTAGTTCAGGAGCCTATGGACTCATAACTGAATGTAAACTTATAATTATGTCAATAAAGAAATTTTTACTTTACTTTAAAAAAATAATAAAGTTATTTACAAATAGATATTTACTGCATCATCCGTGTTTTTTTGACCACCAAACTTTAATTTAGCATCTCTACCTAAACTATACAAGATAAAACTATTACAGAGGCTGTGATATAGGTATTTAATAATCCTACAAATATTATAAACGCGAAAGTTTGTAAACATTCCTGTATGTATGTTTGTTGCTCTTTCACGCAAAAACAACTGAACGGATCGGGGTGAAATTTTGCACACAGGTAGTTCTAGGCATGCAATAACACATAGGCTACTTTTTATCAAATCATGGTAAATGTTGGAGGTAACTTTAGTATCGTCCTCAACAGCCTGTATTGTTCCACTGCTGGACGCAGGCCTCCCCCTGATAAGCCCCTTGTTACCTTTTATCTCATAGGGACAATGCCCATAATCCCCACACTGGACATTCAGGTCGTGAAGGTCCGCAAATTGGGTTAAACCAATAAGTATAATGTATTATTTGGAGGAATTAAAATAGGAATATTATTAATTTTATTATAAAAACTATCGTAGTTTGACGAATTCATTACATTATTTATATCAATCGTTGCTGTTCTTCCGATACAAATAAGGTTCGTAGTTAACCCGCTTACATCCTTAATGAATATTATTAATGTTGCAGCTTTCGAGATGGATATCACAGAAGAAAACGCAGAGGGTCACAGTCTGTACCAGGACTCCAGAGGTACTTATCTACACATTTGAAAACAATACACGTCGTTAGAGCGAACATGGGTAGAGACATAAGCCTTCAAAATTAGCCTACCAATTAAAAAAGTAGTTACATACCAATTTAAGAACCATTGAATGAGTGACATTGTTGTTTACTTACTCTTTTTCCTAGAAAATGTATGGGAATTGATTTTTTGTAATTATTGCCAAAACTTACGATTTGATTTGGTATGTTACTTTGGGAAAAGTGTTCCTAGTTGGAAGTAGGGTCGATTAAGACTAACTTGTTTTTTTGACAAATGTCATTTTATGGGCGACCCGTAAATTTTTTCAAAAATCTAAAAATGGCAATATTTTTTTCTTCAAAATAAAACAGAAGGTTCCTAAGAACAAAACCTTCTAACTATAAAAGAAACGGTAGCTACCCTTAAAAAATAAATAAATTTTTGTGTTGTCTGAAATAAAATTCATTTATTTCAGACAACACAAAAAATCAATTTAGGTCCATATTATGTTATGTTAGTCAAAAATGTTCTTAGTCTTGTTAGTATGTTAGTATTCACGGGTGTTACAGAGTATTTAGGTGTAATTTCAAACACTGCAATCGCCTAATGATGAAACTACTTCATCATTTAACTTAAGGGGCGAAAAATTTGCCCCACCATACTTGAAATATTTTAGAATACTAAGTTAATCTGATATTTCCCGCATCCTACAAGATCTACAACGAATTTTTCAGACGTGATTCAATATGAATTGCGTTTGAGTATTTGTCAGATGATCTATTCGCCCGCTGCGCCACAGAGGTCGTCGAAAAAGCTCAATATTTCATGTAGGATCAAGTGGACTTAATGTTCTACGTGTACGCCAAATTTTATTTTCATAGTTTCCGCAGTTTTGGAAATCTTAGGTTACAATGTAACAATGATGTATTTAAGATGGCAACACTGCTTGTTTGTTCTAGCACTCTCAGTGAAGAGTCCAACCAGTGAGCTGGCGAAGTTGGAGAACCGGCAGAGCGCTCATCTGCAGCTCATGAAGGCCTCGCTGTATGCCGACACCGGTAAGGATTCTAATAACATACAAAAACCGTATTACTCGTGAGTGTGAAGGGGTTAAACTTAACACTCTTCGTTAATAAATATATTCAAATGTAGCGGCCAATTTGGGATCCTTTAGGCATGGCTGAAGAAATCTTCGAAATATATAGAAATATGAATAAGTAGCGGACCAAATTGGGATCCTTGAGGCATGCCTAAAGAAATAGGAACAAATTATGAACAAAATTCCATGATTACAACAGTCTGATTTCGAGCACGTTAATATTATTTAAATCGTCAAATCAAATCAATGGGATAACGTTTTTAAATCAAAATATCATGAAACATTGTATTAAAAGCTCTGGAGTAGTCTGTGTACGTGCCGGTAATGTTAGGTAATCAGAGTCAGAGTCAAATCGTTTATTTCTTTAGACTTACGAAATAACCACTTGGTAAAGTCCAATGTTTTACTATATAAACAGCTTGATAAATAGTATATTACCATCAAATAAGAAATATGGTGCAATTGCTTCTTAACTTGACCTCCTAATTCCTATTTCCTCCGAATTTCGTTGCTCTTTCACTAACTTCTAACGTTAAAAACATATTTTTATTTGTAGAAATGGACGAGGATGACGCGTCAGTGTCAACAGGCGACCAGCTAGTGCCCCGCGCGGCGCCCTCCGCCCGGCGCAGCGAGCCGCCGCCCGCGCCGCGCCTCGTGCGACAGGACACGGATGTGGAACTGGATACCACACAGCCCACTGAAGGTAAACTAAACTAGTGTAGCTATACTGCAATACTGCATCCATCGAACGTGTTTGCACGCCAGGACCTGTCTGTCTTTTTAACCGACTTCAAAAAAGGAGAAGGTTCTCAATTCGTCTGTATTTTTTTTTTTATGTTTGTTACCTCAAAACTTTAAACTTAGTGGTCCGATTTGCATGATTATTTTTTTATATGAAAGCTGGTGCTTCCCGTGTGGTCCCATTTTAATTTTGTTCAGTTCTGACAATGGGATCCATGAAAATTCATGAAAAAACTGTAAAAATTGAAGTCGGTTTATAGTTTTTTAAAACAAAATTAATTATTGTGCCACAACACGAGAGGGCCTAGACAATGTTACAATCGATGTCGACAGCGATAGTACAAAAGTCCAATAATGTATGGGTTTGACATGCCTTAGATATGTCACGTGATCTGTTTCGATTTTTTTTCCTACGAATCCTTCAATTGTTTTCGATTCGCTTCATAGCGAATGCCGGTTGGCTACGCCCTCAGTACCTGTCTGAAAATCAGCGCCGTTACAGCTTCGGCTTGTAGCGGCATAATGCTGAGACAGAGACCTTTTTGGCCCCTTATATAACTTAATAATTAACATGTTCCTGCTCTTTTATGTATGTACTACTTACCGTGTCGCATATGTAATTATTTTCTTATATATTCGACTGTACACCTGTAATTTCTACGTATGTGTCGTAATGTAATAGGGTATATGCATGTGATTTCAAAATGGCTAAAAAAATATATACGTATTCTCTATAGATACAGAAACATATCTACATATTTATTTTTGCATTTTGAGATGTTTTTATTGTAGAATTTAACCATTGAAAAATTGATATTTTAAATCTCAATCGCAAAATTTCGAAACGCTACTCACATTGACTAGAGAGGACGTGACATCACTGTACGCATTTCTTCTTTTTTTATTCTGCTTGCTGCACCTTGATTTGACACTATTCTGCCCACTTGACATTTCGTATAGTCGATTATTTTCAGTTTTTTAGGAAAACCTCTTTCCTGAGATGATCACTACCGAGGTCGTCACCAAAGGTTTTAATCAAGTGCGTACGTCGACGTCACATAAACATGGCGCCAATATGGCAGCGTTTTTATCACCCGAAAATGATTGTAGTTTTGATTTGTTTTTTTTACCTTGTTAATGCGAAATTCAGTGAGCGTCTTATCATTCCTGGGTTAAATAAAGACCTAAAGAATCGATTAAAACAATAAAAAAAATCGATGCATATACCCTATTACCAAATAAATGTATTTTCTTTCCTTTCTTCTTCTTCATGTAGAATGTTAGTAAACAAACCGTCCATTCTTAACCTTAAATCCACTTTATTGGCGCGTCCTTTTATACGTAACTAGCTGCGCCCTGTGACTTTGCACGCAGGGATTTTGTTGTGTATACTGGGCGCCATGACAAACACCTCTAAATAAGGCGGGTTTACATGAGTGCGGACGTAGAGTCACGGCGAGTGCCAACCGGATAAACGTCAAATCGATACAGCACTCGGATACTATAGACTTTGTAATTGTAATTGAGTTATTAAGAGTACCTACACTGTTTGTCATCAGTGAGCGCGGCCTAAATGCATGCTATCTCATCTGTCATTATAGACATACCCGCGCGATAGAATGAAATGCACAATGATTTATGCCGTCGAACAGACTTTAGCACAAGGGTTATCATAGAAAAACTGTTGAATGTATCTCTTCAATATAAATTTATTTTAACTTATTAATAACTAAACTATGTCGGTAAACCCTTTATTTTAGAGTGTTTCCCCGTGTGTTTTTTTATTTTCGCCCAAAGTTAAGCTTAAATACGAAAGCTTGTAATTTTAAAAACGTATACTTTTTTTACTGTTTTAGTTGTATACAAACATAGTTGATTATATTGATTTCATCCTTAGTTTTGGATGGTCAACATCAAACAGCCTTGTTCAACTAGTTCCACCTTAAGTAGTTTATTTAACTTAATTGGTAATGTATTTTGTGGGGGGTAATTAAATGATAATAATGTCTCTGTATGTTTCCAGAAGTGAGCATGAAGCCGCTTCAGCCGCAGCCTCACACGATAGTGCTGCGCTACCACCGGAAGATACCGCCCTTCAAGAACACTATCGCTGGTAATCTATTTTAAATCTTATCTCCTTAATCATATGACATCATCTTCCACGTCCACCCCTCATCTAACTGATAAATAATACAAAGTATTCAAATATCAAGATTTTCACGGTTGAGCTTGCATTCCGGTATAGTCAGCAAAAATTGCGCCTTACCACCACTAGGGTGATTTTACTGTGAAGTGAATAGTTGCCAACCCCGGCTTGCTCGATATCTTTTGTTTATAACGCAAAGCAAAATAGTTTCAAACTGTATAGGCGTTACGTTTGGCGATGGGCTATCGCATATACAATTGAGCGCATGATAAAATGTTTCTTATGAAATCTGACGCAAATTTCATGCTCTACAATTTTATATTGGATGTAAACATATTTTGAGCAATAGAAACAGATATATCAACGAAAAAGTTTTTAGGTCGTCTCGGCGCGTCCTGCATCGCCGACCTGGCAGTGAGCCGAGCGCGGCACTCGCGCGTCGGCTTCGGCTCGGGCGGCGTGCTCGTCTACCCGACTACATATCAAGCTGTCAACAATCTACCTAACTGTAAGTATCTGTAGTCTGGGTGTTCTCTTAACGCACAGGCAGGCGGGTTGCTTCGCGCTTAGAGTCTAGTGACTTGCTCTGGGTACATGATAAAAACAACAACTACAACGTACTTTACTTAGGTCTTATTTTACAGGACTAAAAAAGTTTCCGTCCCTTTCATAATGATGGAAATAAAAGAGAGAGAGAACATTACTAGTGCTGTCAAAGTAGTTTAGTTTAGGCTTCTTCTGAATTGACACCATTGTTTGCAATATAATTAAAATATCTGTAAAACAAAATTCGTCGTCAAACATACACTCCTAAAAAGATAAAATCCTTGTGTTTAGTTTTGCTAATTATGCAAGCGAGTTAACTACAAACCTTGTTCGTATAAGAAGAACACCAATGTTTCATCCCTTACGGCCCATACACCAGCGAAAGTGGCGCCCCCAACTATTATATCTTATTATTACGTTGAACGCAGGAATTTTTTAAAATCCTACGTTCAGTTTGTGGTATCTATTATAAGCTATTTATTAATGCCTCTGTAATAGTTTCATTTTGTAAAGCTTAGGAAGAGATACGTAGTTGCGCTTTTTGGCCACCAAACTCTATTTTTGCATCTTCTCCTAAACTATGTGAGATAAAATTATAAAAGAGGTATTAAAAAATAGCTTATAATAGATACCACAAACTGAACGTAGGATTTTTAAAAATTCCTGTGATGAACGTAAAAATATGATAAAATAGGAATTGCTGTCAGATTGGCTCGTAAACTTTTGTAATCTAAATCCATCGATATGTAAAAGGTATGTTGGGTTGAAAAACTGACGTTGACGTGAGAACGTGTGGTGACACCGCTAGGTTTTCACAGATGATGTATTTCTGTTCCCGCTACGTCCCGTACTTTCGATAATATTAGCTCTAGGCTCTGAAACCAGTCCTCCTATGATAAACGTAAAAATATGATAAAATAGGAATTGCGATCAGATTGGCTCGGGTATGCGCCTTAACAAAGGACTTGTTCAAAGCGAGTGCGGTTCTAGTCATCTCTGTCTTTAATCACTGCTTCCTTTTCTTTCTAGCTGCAGAACTAAGCGACCTGTCCAAGTACGTGTCCGGCCGCGGCGACGACGACTGGTCGGAGAGCGTGGTCGCACGTCTCGCCATCGCACAACCAGACTCGCACTATAATGTACAGGTAAGCTCACATTTATACATGGGATATAATATTGGTCTGTTGGTCGAGCCTTGTGCTACTCCATATAACAATTTTGTAAAGCCTCTACATGTTGGCCCAACGTTGCAGAGTGAAAGCCTCGGCCTCGGCCAATCGTGTCCACATGTTTGTGTAGTTTGTGGTGCAATAGTTTGCGTAGACTTGCCAAACGTCTACACGGTGACACTTGCCTTGTATCGATTTGCCTACGCTCGAATTGGCCTTTAGTTCGGCCAACATGTATTGGGGGCTTTAGGAACGGCATCGGAAGTGAAATAATGCTGAGACCTTTTATGCTTGTTTGTGTCTGTAATACGTTTATGTACTTTTTATAATGTATCTAGAAAAGTCTATGTCTATGGTTTAGTTTAAACTGATAGAAAAGAATAGAACAAACATTTTATATGACATATTTACAAAAAAAAAAGAGTTAAAAAATAAACAAACGGTAGTTAGATTTTTGGTTAATATAGTTTTACAATGGGTAATTTCTTAAATAATCAAATAAAATCCAAAAAATCGAACCCTAATCTAGCGGTTATGACATCCCCGTACTGAGGGGAGAACGCGGGTTCGATTCCCGTCGTACCGAAAATGTGTAGGATTTTATTTGATTTCTTAAACTGTATAAACTTGACTTGAGGTCAGCATTGTGCCTCTATACAGCTGATAAATCCTATTATGTAGTTTTATTTGTAGAGGTATAATTGTTCTTTAAGCTTTTTAAAAAAGATTTAAATTTGTTAATTTGACGTTACTAAGTGTTCCAATGTGTTCCTATGGTTTTAATAAAATGAACTGAACTGAATTGAATTGTGCTAGCTTTTATCTAGTTATAGGCGTTAATTTATTTATTTTCAAATCTTCTGAAAACGTAATCACCGGAAGGTGATTAAATAAATAAATAAATACAAAATAAATAAAGAGGAATCTTTATTTATTTTGTATTTATTTATTTTTTTAAACCGTAGGTACACTTGTGTTACACTTGATGTCGTTATTTAAGGTACTATATTTATATTTCCATACACAAACTTGGCTTTACAAAACATCATAGGGTACAAAGGTAATAAAGGACAGACAGACATAAATTAATTAGAAATTAAAAACTGAGAGGTCAGTCTACTCTAGTTATACAAAACAATTAAATTAATAAAATAAAATAAAAGGTACTTATGTCAAAGTATGCTGCTGTAAAAGGGCACTGTCAAACTGTATTAAAATAATGTACAAGATTACATAATAATGTCATAAAATATTAACATCTATTTACATAAATAAAGTTCCTGTGTAGGGGCATTGTCAAATAAACTAAAACAAAATTATAAGAGCCTAAAAAATCTATTATAAAATCTTTCGCAGGAGGTACTCTCCCGTCACCTAGAAAGCCTCTTCGAGTTCTCCAGGTTCGTGGAGCCGTGCAGCGAGGCGTCCTGCCCGCGCCTGCGCTTGGCGGACGGCGCGCGCGAGCGGTACGCCGCGCTGCAGCAGATGATACGCGACGCTGAGGACAAGCGGGACGGGAAGCAGAAGGTAACGCATTCAAAATCCAGCTTCACATAAAGTTGATGACGGTCGTGGGCGTCTTCGGCTATGAAAGTGTTAAAAGACAAAAGTTCTTTCATTGTTTTATTGGTAGCTACGCCCCGCGGCTTCGCACGCGTTGTTCCATTGGAAATTTTAAAAGGTGATGTCTATCCCACGGGAACTGATTTATGGGATAAAAAGTAGCCTATGTTTGATTCAAGGATTAGAATTACCTGTATGCAAAATTTCAGCCCGATCCGTTGAGTAGTTTCGGCGTGAAGAGGTAATAAACGTGCATACAAATTTTCGCATTTATAATATTGTGCGTTATATCCATTCGAGATAAACATGATCAAAAGATGTAGTCGAGTTTACGCCTGACGTAAAATGAAGAGCAAGACCCAAGATAGTTTGCGTCGGCCACAGAGGTGGTCGCATCATTTACCAAGCTTTTTTAGAATCTGCACCACCCCAACTCTGTCTAAAAAGACGACTAAGACGATCCATCGGGTGGTGGGTAGCAGCGCCCTCTGCAAAACCATTAGACCAGTGTGTGGATTATGGGCATTACCCTCCATGAGATAAACGACAATAAGGCGGTTGTCAGGGGAGGTCTGCGTCCAGCAGTGGACTAATATAAGCTGTTGAGGATGAGTTAATTAAAGTGAAATAAATGAAATGAAACTTGCAAATTCACTATGGATGTAAACGGTTTAACTACGAACCTTATTTGTTTTTTTTTATTGCTGATGGTTTAGTTTAGCTACCAACTCACTTTAAGAAGGCGAAGATGTAGCCTAAGATGGAGCACGCTTTACCAGAAGGAACTTATTTACCCTAGATTTGAAGACTCCATTGTACTCTAATAGGATGACAGACGCAGGAAGGTCATTCCACTCTTTGGCTGTGGATATTATGAAAGTAGAGCAGAATTTTTTGGTTCGACACTGTGTTATGTCGACCAGGAATGGGTGGTATGAATTTGTGCGTCTGCTGGTCCTATGATAGAAGGGAGAAGACGGGATAAGGTTGTGCAATGCTTGCGCATAATCACCAAAGTGGTACTTGTAGAACACAATGTACCTAATTTATATGTCATCTTCAGGGTGAGTGTGTACCGCATCCCTTGGAGCACTGCTCATGACCGCCGGGGGTGTGGGTGAGGGTTGTGGGGGGTGTGGTTTTATAATAGAATGAAAGTATCAAGTTGTGTATGTTTCAGTTCGGAGTGAGCGGCGCGTACTGCCTCGAGGTGTGGAAGCTGTGCGACGCGCTGTGGGGCGCGGACTTAGAGAACGACGGTAAGATACTGAGTCAGAGTCAAATCTAATTTATTTTACTCTTTTTAAATAAAAAAGTCCACCAGTTTAAAGTCGCTCAGCGAGCTATGGAACGAGCTATGCTCGGAGTCTCTCTGAAGGATAGGATTCGTAACGAATACATCCGACAGAGAGCCAAAGTTATCGACATAGCTCAAAGAAGTAGCAAGCTGGTGGCAGTGGGCCGGCCATATCTCGCGAAGAACCGATAACCGCTGGGGTAAACGAGTGTAGGACGCCCTCCGGCCAGGTGGGATGACGATCTGCGAAAGACTGCAGGCAGATGCTGGATGCGTCAAGCTGAAGACAGGGCGCTATGGCGCTCATTAGGGGAGGCCTATGTCCAGCAGTGGACTAATATAGGCTGATGATGATGATGATGATGATGATGATGATGATGATGATGATGATGAAATAAAAAAGAGTCAAATTATTTCTTTAGACTTACAAAATAAGCACTTAGACAAGTCAATTCCAACATACAAATGAGAGCAAGTATCGAAAGCGCTTGCTATAACAAAATGTCTAGGGGCTTCGTATCTTCACAGGTATGTTCCATATTCTAACAAGTAATATCCTCACTTCCTCCAGGTATCCCCGGCAAGTGTGACGCGGCGCTCGTGGACCGACACCGGCGCTTCCTCGCCTGGCTGACGGCCTGCGTCAGTGACGTCACCGACGCGCAGCTGGCTCAGCCCACGCGTGGGGAGAAGGAGGACGGTGAGTACCACCACTATATCTTGTACTCAGGGGGCTTGGAGAAGCGGTATAACTAACCGACTTCAATTAAAGGAGGAGGTTGTCAATTTGACTGTATTTTTATTTTTTAATTTATGTTACCTCAGGACTTTAGACTGGGTGATCCGATTTTGATGATTCTTTTCTATTTGAAAGCTGATGCTTCCCGTGCGGTCAATTTGGTCCAGTTCTGACTATGGCATCCATGAGAAAACCATGAATTGAAGTCGGTTTATAGTTTTTTTTAATAAAGCCAATGATCTAATACCGTTTCGACTGAACTTGACGGTACCGATATAAATTTTATAGTGTATTTATTAAAAAATAGTTCAAATGTAAATACGCTAAAAAATAGTTTTAAATGTCATATAGCTTACATTCATAATGAAAATGTATAATTTGTTAGATATTATCGGATAAGGTTTTTCTCGGAATTGTTACTAAATATTTCCATCCTTATATTAACAATGGATTTCCGCAAAGTAACGCCTAAATTATATTACGTTTGTTTAGAGAATGTATAATTCTGTGACAATGTGTAATTCTAGAAATATATGAAACTAGCTGCGCCCCGCGGCTTCGCACGCGTTGTTCCTATGAAAACTTTAAAAGGTGATTTTCAACCCACGGGAACAGATTTATGGGATCAAAAGTAGCCTATGTTTGATTCCAGGATTACAATTACCTGTATACAAAATTTCAGCCAGATCCGTCCAGTAGTTTTGGCGTGAAGAAGTAACTAACATCCATCCATATAAACTTTCGCCTATATAATATTAGTGTAATTGTATAATTCTCCATCCATCCATCCATAGAAACTTTCGCCTATATAATATTAGTGTAATTGTATAATTCTCCATCCATCCATCCATAGAAACTTTCGCCTATATAATATTAGTGTAATTGTATAATTCTCCATCCATCCATCCATACAAACTTTCGCCTATATAATATTAGTGGAATTGTATAATTCTCCATCCATCCATCCATAGAAACTTTCGCCTATATAATATTAGTGTAATTGTATAATTCCAGCTGAGGATGGTCACAGTGCCCACGTGTGGACGCTGCTGCTCGGCGGCAGGGTGCTGGAAGCGTGCCGCGTGGCGCGCGACCACGGGGACCTCAACATGGCGACACTCATCGCGCAAGCATCAGGTAAGCTCTTAGGCCGTATACAGAAAGCTGGAAACCTATAAGCGCTTACCGGCGCTTGACAGCGCTGGTCCGTTCTACACAAAGGAAGCTGGTTGTCGCAGTTGTTTATTAATTTTAGATGGCAGCGCCCAGCGCTGACCAGCGCGTGTTGAAGCTTGTCGGCACTTGTTGGCACCGTTCAGTGCTTATCGGCGCGCGTTCATATATTTTCCTGCGATCTGAGGCCGTCCAGCTATTGCAACCAAATGCAATAGCTGGACGGCGTTTTTAACCGTCAGAAGTAACCGGTCTTTTTTAAAAGCTTTTTTTCCGAAATTTGAATAAATTAGTGCTGTAACTTGATTTTTACGAATTATTATGGTTTGCATTCTTTTTTTATTAAGTCTGGCATGGCCGTTACTAATAAAATTAATAATTTGAGTAAAATCTAGGTAACTAAAGCCGTTATGGGCATGGCAGGTAGAAAAGCTTTGAATTTTATAAAATTAAAACACGCTACGTTTATCCATAAACATCCATACATTGCGATATGTTTGTGTTTACGCGTGCGATGATGGAGCCGCTGCACGCGCCGCTGCACGCCCCGCCCCTCCGTAAACAGTGCAAAACGCCCAACGCGCCGCCCGCCGCGTGGCCTAAGGCTAAGGCAACACTAAAGTGCCAAGCTATGAGATAGCTAGGGGCTACGCTTGTGTAGAGGATACATAACGTCACAAACAATTGAATGAGTAATAGATTCAGGCGTTACGTTAGATGTTGCCACTCCGAGCTACGAGTAACTGGCGCGCGGAGCTCGAAGTGGCAACATCTCTGGTGAGACTCTGCCGTTGTTGTTTGGCGCTCTCAGTGTCAAGATCGAGTGGTGTGGTGTCCTGATGATGTCTCGTGGAGAGACGGAACTAGTTGACGACTTACTTTGATTAATGTTCTTTCATTTTGTATAAATGTATAATTTGTTTAGATTTTATCGCAGATGGTTTTTTCGCGGAATTGTTAGTAAATATTTTTCATTCTTGTAATTGAATGAGTGATGATGTTCCCCCCAGGTGATGCCACGTTCCGGTCTCTGATCGCGCGACAGCTCACCCTCTGGCGGGAGTGCGGCGCCGGCGGGCTGGTGTCCGCCAACAAGCTGGCCGTGCTGAGCTTGCTGAGCGGCACGCACTGCGCGCAGCTCAACGACGCACACTGGACGCAGGCGTTGCTCTACACACACAGGTATGGACGGACAGCGCGGCATGGACGGTACACTGAGATTCAGAGTCAAATCGTAAGCACCCAGTCGTCTGTGCGTATCTGCGCAGCGGCGGCCATCTTGAAAAAAATCAAGATGGCGTGTCTGTGACGGCCTAACACGGCAGTGAACCGTGACGTCACAAATTCAAGGGCTAACATGGAAGCGTTTTTATCATCCGAAACTGAGTGTAGTTTTACTTTTTGTTTTTTACCTCAGAAAATTAAAATTGGGGGAGACGGAGGACGGTGAGTACCACCATCATATCTTGTACTCAGGGGCTTGGGATAGCGGTATTTTTATCTGACATCAAAAAAAGAACGAGGTTCTCAATTTATTTTATTTTATGTTTGTTACCTCAGAACTTTTGACTGGTTGGTCCGATTTTCATGATTCTTTTTTATATGAAAGCCGGTGTTTGCCGTGTGGTCTCATTTTAATTTGGTTCAGTTCTGACAGTAGGATCCATTAAAATTCATAAAAAAACTGTAAATATTCAAGTCGGTTTATAGTTTTTTAAACAAAATAATTTTTTTGGCTGTTACCTTTTTTATTTTATCTATTCACCTAAAAAAACCATGTATATACCCCTATTATAATATTAGTGTCCCTTACCACGGTAATGATATCTATACAGTACTGTGACTCGGCCCTGTTCTTGAAATAATTACCTACAGCCGCGTCATCCGCTTGCCGCGATCATCCATCATCATCCATCATCCCACCTGCAGTATTTATTTTAATTTCATCTACCTACCTACTTGAATTTCTTTCTAGTTTGGAGATTGTATATTTTTTATATTAGATTAAGTTTGGTGATTATATATTTTTTGATATAATATTAAAAATAGTGTTCAATAAAATACATGTGTGGGTTATGATTAGTAGATTTAATAAAAAATCCACCCTTATAAATTTGATACAAAAAAAAGCGCCTCGCTTTATTGTTAAATTTAATAGGATAAAAAAAATAGGTATTTTACTCGGTGGAAAGAGCGAAATTCTAAGGTACTTACCTATTAAAAAAAGAAACAAATTACGTACACGTACCTCTACTACTAGCCAGTCTAAAAAATATTTTATAGTCTGACCTTTCGGAGTTTTCAGGTAGGTACTTAAGTACTTAATTTAAAAAAAGTTTTATATCTCCGGGTACTTTTTTGTCGAATTGAAACAACCAATAAGTAATTAATTTTGTTTTAAAAACCTATAAACCGACTTCAATTTTAGTTTTTTCATGGATTTTCATGGATTTTCATGGATCCCATTGTCATTAAAATGGGACCACAGAGGAAGCATCAGCTTTCATATAAAAAAAGAATCATGAAAATCGGACCACCCAGTCAAAAGTTCTGAGGTGTAACAAACATCAAAAAAATAATATAAAAAACATTATGAAAACAGCACAATATTATAGTATTAAATTAGTACTTGTACATATTTCAATAAAATAAAAAAATACATATACTAAAAAAACTCAAGCCGCGCCGTCGCGCCGCCGGCCGATCGTTCGAGACTGCCAACCGCGACATGTCACGACTTGTTGTGTACCGAGAGTGTACCGAACACGAGGCGCGTCGGTATGACACACGTTCCGGCCATTTTGTACCTTACAGCTGTATATAACCCGATCTCTCCCCCCTCAGCTACCTGTCCCCTCCGGTGCCCTCCCTGGAGCACACAGTCCGCCGTTACGAGGCGCTGTTCGCGGTGGATGAGGTGGAGGAAGACGTGGACCTCTGCATCCTCCCCCCCGACGAGCTCGGCATGCAGTTTCCATCACCGCAGCACGTGCACACCGATGTGGAGGTAACATATATGTTGACTATACCGTGTCCATTTTGAATGTGGCATAAACGTATACAAACCGCCCATACTTAACCTAAAATTCACTTTGTTGGCGCGTCCTTTTATATGTAACTAGCTGCGCCCCGCGGCTTCGCACGCTCTATTCAAGTAGCTATGTCCGTCCCCGGGATACCGTTTACCTCCCTGCCAAATTTCATCAAGATTCGTTCAGTCGGGAACGAAATAAAAAGCATCCTATGTTCGTTTCCTGGTTCTAAGCTACCTCCCCACCAATTTTCAGCCAAATCGGTTCAGCCGTTCTCGAGTTATAAGTGGTAGCTACGGGGGTCATCGGGTGCGTCTTCAATGAGTAGAATTTATTGATGCTTGATATAAAAAACGTATATTCCTATAATCTAGGTACAGAGGTGTGCTTGCATCGAAGGCAGCCAAAAAAGGGAAGTACATGGAAAAATAAAATGGCGGTGATGCCGCCTTTTGCACTGCTTTGCCGAGGAAGCTTCGTTTCTTTTGTTTTTACCGACGTATTCCAATTCTTCAGTAAGTGACATCGATCGGCTCATGAAGCTTCTTCAGCTAACGGGTAGATGGCGCTCTTCTCAGTTTCGTGTTTATCGGCGCGAACATACCGCCCGCCTTGGAAGCACCGGCTTCCAACGATGGGATAATCATGGATCACTGGCTGCTGCTGTCTGCTGGCTCCAGTGGCAGTGGGCAGATTTTGGAGAATGCCCTTCGTATCGTTCCATTTGCCGTTTGTATCTCGGCAACTCGCGAGACACCGTCCGTGCCCGGGAACACCTTTGTGACGCGACCCAGGCGCCATTTCAGCGGGGGCAGGTTGTCTTCTTTGATAAGAACTAAGCTCTCTAGGCTTATATCCTTCTGGTTGGATTTCCACTTCGTTCTCTGTTGAAGCTCCAAAATGTACTCCCTTGACCACCGCTGCCAGAAGTGTTGGCGTAGTTGCTCGATTCGATAATACCGGTTCAGCCGTGAGATAGGTACATCCGTGAGGTCATCGTGTGCAGCAGGCGCAGTCAACGGTCGACCAATGAGGAAGTGACCAGGAGTCAATGGAGTGAAGTCGTTAGGATCTGGAGACAGAGGGGACATAGGGCGGGAATTGAGGACAGATTCAATTTGTGCTAAAACTGTGCTCAACTCCTCATAAGTAAGTTTCGCGTTACCTACTACACGACGTAAATGATATTTACAAGACCTTATGCCACTCTCCCATAGGCCTCCAAAATGGGGTGAATATGGTGGAATAAAATTGAATTTAATTCCATCGTTAGCTGTGTAGTCTATTATTTGTTTAGAATTTTTATCTAAAAAAGTATAGAACTCTCTTTCAGCTCCTACAAAATTTGTTCCGTTATTAGAATAAATAGAATCAGGTTTACCTTCTTTCTACTAATGAAACGTTTTAATGCCAAAATAAAGTCATCAGTGGATAGACTTGAAACAAGTTCTAAATGTACCGCACGAGTTATGAAACAGACGAACAGACATACATACGTTTTACTAAGACGAGCTCCTCTGCCCTTTTTGTTAAGGACATAAAACACTCCTCCTAGATCCATCCCTGTACGACAAAACGGATATCCAGAATCCAATCGCGTAGAAGGTAAATTGCCCATTCTAGGCTGTAAAGTTTTACCTTTGATTCGCGCACAAGTAACACATTCACGCACAATTTTACGAACTAAGTTCCTAGCACCCAGCGGCCACCAACACTCACGTAATGTTGATAAGAGTAGCTGCGGTCCACTATGAAGCAAACGTTTATGTTTGTATTGCACTATGAGCACTGTCAAATGATGATTACTGCACAATAATAATGGATGTTTCTTTTCGTAACAAAACTCCGTTGAGTTTTCCAGTCTACCACCGACTCTAATTAACTTATTGTCATCTAAAAATATATTGAGACTGGAAATACTATTTGTAGATTTGCTATTTGTTTTTATTGGGATGTTATTTAGCAAGCTACTGTACGCGTCCGGAAAGGAATGCATTTGCGCTAGCCTAACTAACATCATTTGCGAAGCATCGAGCTCGGTTACTGATAAGGGACCGGTTTTACGGTCCTCGCGCTTCGAGCGTACATTTGAAATGTATCGTAGTACGTACGCACTTATACGTTTAAGTTTTATGAATGATGAATATTTATTAAATCGTATTATTTCATTTGGAAAAGAATAACATGTTAAATTAATAGATAGCGATTTTAATTCAGGCAGCTCGTTAAGATTAATCGATTCATTACGTAATTTGTTATTTGAAAAATTCTGATTATTACTTTGTAGATAAGATGGACCGTTCCACCACAACGTACTATCGATTAGTGAATCGAGCGGCAGACCTCGGGACAATAGATCAGCTGGGTTGTCTTTGCTACGAACATGTAGCCAATCTGCGTCACCTGTTATCTCATTAATTTCGGAAACACGATTTTGTATGAAGGTTTTTAACAGATGGGGAGACATTCGTAGCCAACCAATGACTATAGTCGAGTCTGTCCAGAAGTATACACGAGTAAATGTTAACCGTAATGAGTCGATTATCTTTTTATAAAGCCGTGCTCCCACTAGAGCACTGGATAGTTCCAACTTTGGGATGCTGATAGATTTTAGTGGAGAAACTTTGCTTTTTGCACACAACAACCTAACAAAAACCGGAGAGTCACTATACGATCGTATGTATGCGCAGGCACCGTATGCGTTTTGGGATGCATCAGTAAAAATATGAAGCTCCACAAATTGAGGTTTATCGCTGTTTGCGTGACGAGGTATGCGTAATTTATGTAAACTACTTAACGTACTAATAAAGTTACTCCATGTCAACGCTAGATCTTCTGAAACGGCAGAATCCCAACCTATCTTATCGAGCCATAATTTTTGGATAAGCATTTTCGCTATTATAACTACAGGCGAGAGTAGGCCTAGCGGGTCGTAAATTTGCGAAATAACTGATAACATAACCCGTTTTGTCAACTTAGCATTTTTGTTATCGCAATCTATTTTTGTAGTGAAATACAATTCGTCTTGAACGTTTTGCCATCCTATACCTAGCGTTTTGTTTTGTGTATGTTCACCGACAAAGGTACGAGCGTAAGATTCGCTAGTTACGTCAGCGTTGAATGTCCATTTACGTAGTGGGAAGCACCCTGACTGTAGGATTTGAGACGTCTTCTCGCATATAGCTAGCAGCTCATCATAGTCGTCGTGACCTGTACAAAGATCGTCTACGAAAAAGTCCTGACTAACGACCCTAGCTATGACGGCATCGGTACAATCTAACGCTAACTGACGAATGCAACGCATGGCAAGGTATGGCGCTGACGCAGTGCCGTAGCTTACTGTATTCAAGGACCAGATATCTAACGGTTCTGCTGGTGTATTCCTCCACAACAAAAGCTGGAGTGATCTTTGGTCTGGTTGTACTAAAACCTGTCTAAACATTTTCTCAACGTCAGCGCAAGCTACGTACTTATACTGCCTAAAGCGTAACAGTATTGAAAAGATATCGTTTTGTAGTGCTGGACCTGGAAACTGTATATCGTTAAGCGATTTATTCGAAGTTGTCACAGCACTACCATCGAAAACAACGCGTAATTTAGTAGTAGAACTACTTTCTTTAAATACACCGTGATGCGGAAGAAAATAATTAGGTTCTTCGACTTTGTCGACCCGACTCATATGGCCTAAGGCCACATACTCACTCATAAAGTCGGAGTACATTCGTTTATAATCGGGTAAACGCTCTAATTTACGTTCTAACGACAAAAATCTATTTTTAGCCGAATGGTATGAATCACCCAATGCTGTAGGTGATTCTTTCAGCGGAATGCGGACTGAAAATCTACCCTCTGATTCGCGTTTTGTTGTTGTGGTAAATAATTCCTCACAAAACTTCTCATCTTTAGAAAGAATTTTATCTACCTGGGGTACACTCTCTAACTCCCAAAAACGTTTAAGTTGTTCATCTAAACCTATGTCTAAGGTTTGATTAAAGTTGCAATGAACTTTGGAATGGCCTCCTAAGTTCTTAGAATCGTTTAGAGGACCCGACAGTAACCATCCCAGCTTCGAGTTCTGGAGGAATGGCCCGTTTACCAATCGGATTCTAGTCCCGTCCAGTATTTCCCAAAACAAATCCGCACCTATCAATAAATCGATTTCCGAAGGAATATTATAGGTGGGATCAGCTAGATAAACATTGTCCGGTATTCGTATTCGCTCGGTATCAATGCTTGTCGTGGGTAAACTGTTTGTAATACGCTGCAAGACAAAGCATTGAACCTTCGCACTGTATTCGTTTATTTTTGAACGCATAAATAATTCGCATGAATGATTTGATTGTGTCACTGATTGAGCGACACCTGAGATCTGTATTGTGGACTGTAATAGAGGCGCATTGATTCGCTTTCGTAATTTATCCGAAATAAAACAGTGTTGGGAGCCATTGTCCAGAAGGGCTCTGGCTGTATGGAAACGGTTATTAGTATCTGCTACCTCAACTAACGCCGTGCATAACAACACTGGTTGCAATACGTTACATGGTGAAGAACTATCGCCGCCGCTGCGAGCGCATTCGCTTACACTGCCGTGGAACGTACCTACACTACCTAGTGATAAGGAATGCAGCGCGGTCGATGGAGCGGTCTGAGACGAACTCTCAGCTGCTGACTCCTCGATACCCGACTTGAGGTGCAAAAGTGAGTTATGTTTATTCTGACATTGTTTGCATGGACCAAAACTGCAATCGGAAGGTGAATGACCTGCACGCAAACAATTTCTACATAACTTCCTATCATTAACTACTTTTAACCTATGCTTGATGGACATATTCAAGAATTTAAAACATGTATAAATCGCATGGTCACCGTTACATAAATGACAAGTTAAGCCTTTACGTTTAGGCTTATTTATAGCTCCCTCGCTAGTTGAAACATAACTATGTGCATTATTCTTTTGTGAGTTTCCCTTTGGTTCATTTTGCGACTTTTGTTGCGGTTTATTTTGACTTGAGCTAATTGAATCTAACATGTCTGCCTTTTTCTTTAGAAATGAAAGAACATCGTCTAGTTTTAGCCGTCTATCGGAACTAGCATGAATAGAACCTTTCTCTATTTCCCACTCTCGCTCTGTGGACGTATCTAACTTTGACTGTACTAGGTAGATTATCATCGTATCCCATGTACTGGTGGGTTCGCCTAGCGAAGTAAGTGAGCGAATGTTTCGCAAGACGGTATCTATCAGCTTCCTAATCTGTGAAGATGATTCGTGTTTCAAAGACGACATTTGAAACAAAGCTTTCATGTGATTCTGTACTAAAAGTCTAGTATTGTGAAACCTATTCTCTAATAACTCCCATGCGTGAACGTAGTTCCTTGGCGTAAATTCGAAAGAACTTATAACTTCTAAGGCGGTACCAGAAAGTGAAGAACGCAAGTAATGGAACTTCTGGATTTCGTCTAGATCGGGACAGTTATGGATCATGGTAACGTATGCATGTTTGTACTCAAGCCAATCATCAAATTTCCCACTGAAGGTAGGTATTTTAATTTCCGGTAAAGATCGGAAACCGCTATTTTTCGTAATATTCGTACACTTGTTTCCAGTTTCTACACTTTCGATTAAACTTTCAGCAATAGCGAGAACAAGAAAGTATGAAGATTCGAACGTTTGGACATATTCATTGTTAGAAACGGCATCTGACTCTGAACTTAATAAATCGACTTTACTTTGAATTTCATTAAATTTTTTGAAATGTTCTTGACAAGCCTGCATTCTAAACTTTATTTCTTTTATTTGTTTAGATGGGCGTGCCTCTTTAAAGAGATCTAAGTAATTTTCAAACTGAGTTAGTCTACCTTTTATATTACCACGTTGTCGTCTCAGAATCGAAAGTTCATCGTTACTGTTGCTTTTTGAAGGAGAAACTTGTGGAGATTTCTGACTAGGGACACCTAAATTATCTTCACCACCCATTTGAAGGCCTATGCAAAGAATAATATAAGGTACTCACGTTTTTTTACTGCGCGGGAAGTGTAGCGGTTACAGCCACGCGGCACTTTCTGTAATGCACAAACGACACAATTTTAGCACAAATGAACGTATGGAAGGAGAAGGCGGGATCAATGACCTGACCGTTGTCTGGGGTGCTGGTTTTCAGGCTGTGATGTCTCTGGATGACTGGGACTTTCTCTCTGGAAGCAGGCTGAAGATTGATTCTTGTCCCAGCATAAGCAGCAATCCGGTTCGTTGGGCCAATATGGTAGCTACGGGGGTCATCGGGTGCGTCTTCAATGAGTAGAATTTATTGATTCTTGATATAAAAAACGTATATTCCTATAATCTAGGTACAGAGGTGTGCTTGCATCGAAGGCAGCCAAAAAAGGGAAGTACATGGAAAAATAAAATGGCGGTGATGCCGCCTTTTGCACTGCTTTGCCGAGGAAGCTTCGTTTCTTTTGTTTTTACCGACGTATTCCAATTCTTCAGTAAGTGACATCGATCGGCTCATGAAGCTTCTTCAGCTAACGGGTAGATGGCGCTCTTCTCAGTTTCGTGTTTATCGGCGCGAACAATAAGAAACACGACTTTCTTTTTTATATATATGTAGATTTACATGACTTGTCGATTTTAGATCCTCCCTTCAATAAAAATTGCTTACAATTATATCTGAAACTCGACGCCAAGCAAGTGAGATTTTGTTATTTGTGTCGTATTATATATACTAACATGCTCCATTCAAAATGGATAGACCATAGACATGAAGGAAACTATACCCTGCCTATTTTGAATAAATAAATAATGTTTATTTATTTATCTTTGGGAAACAAAAAGCTATAAATCGAAAAGTATAAACTCGTAAAAATAGAAAAATTAAGCTAAGCAGCTTCCACGCATAATAAGAGTATAAATTATCCAAAAGTAAAATACAAAACACAAGATGTATAAAAAAAAATTGTTTAGAGTTTAAGAAGCCATATCAACCTAAAGGGAAAGGATAGCATGATACCTTCGCAATATAACCAACTAAATACATCTGTTATATATGTTGGACAATTCACACAGCATTATCTAGCCCCAAGCTAAGCAGAGCTTGTTTTATGGGTACTAGATAACTGATATACATAATACAATACTATAAACTACATAGAAATTTTTTTGTATACATAGATAACACCCAGAATGCCCTGAACAAATATCCGCAGATCGTACACACCATTTGTCACGAGACGGGAATCGAACCCGCAACCTCCTGCGTCGCAGGCAGACCTTCGCCTACCGCGCCACAGAGGTCGTCAAATGAAGCATGTTAGTAAACAAACTACGACACAAATAACAAAATCTCACTTGCTTGGCGTCGAGTTTCAGATATAATTAAGTAAGCTATTTTAATTGAAGGGAGGATCTAAAATCGACAAGTAATGTAAATTACGTATAAAAGGACGCGCATACAAAGTTAATTTTAGGTTAAGTATGTAAAGATAGAACTGTTCGGTATTTTACATATTATTATGTCAATGTCATAAAGACCGGTCGAAGGATTCAACATGTCGTGTCGACACAAAAGTACAACCCCAACTAGTTCCCATCACTAGTTTTCCTCTAAAATCTGAGATTTCTATCTCCTGGAAAATCTGAGAATGAGTATAAATTTTCCAAAAAAATGTTGACAGTCTCCCAAGATTATGTACCTGTAGGTACACCTGTTAGGGTAGTATTGCGTGTTTCAAGGGATGTCAATAATTAAACACACATGAGGGTGAACACATGAACTCTGTATTTCCTACAATCAACTGAGGTACCCGTATACATTTTATGTTGCTCATTCATTACATTACAGATAGACAAAGATAAAGATAAACAATTTATTGTTGTAAACATAGGTGCATGCAAATTAACAAAATGTATGTTGATTTCAAAGTGTTACAGTGGAGAAAATATAATTTGTTTAAAAAATGTTACAAAATAAATTTGAATTTACTCAATATGTCCAACTTTATAAGAGTCAAAATTTATCATTTAGATAGATAGATAGTTTATCCACATGACAACAACAATTTTTTGCATGTATTTTTAACCCTGCACATTTGATAAACAAACGCGCAGTACTTAACCTCAAACTGACGATTTTTAAACTTAATGGAAAGTATTTGCTGATTTAAGATAACAATATAGATAGTGCTAATTGACAACGTTTGTTGCGTTGACAACACTGCTCTGTCATTGCAGTACGACTTACTTTTTGAACAGACTCTAGTTAAGAAGAATTTTGAGCCAATCACAATTGAAATCTTATCTCGACAATTACTTGCTATGAACTATTGGAAACTGAAGCTAAAGTTAAATGTAGATCGTCTCGGCTCTGCTTCGGGTTTCTCAGACAGCGAAACTTCTTCCAGCACCCCCGGTCCCCCGAACGAAGTTTCACCCGACTGTGTTCCCCCAAGATTAGTTTGACCCGACTGTATTCCCACAGGAGTGGTTTGACGCGACTGTGTTACCCCAAGAGTGGCATGGCCCGACTGTGTTTGTGTTCCCCCCAAGGTACTAGCTAAACAAAAGTCTGTCTGCGATTTTGTTTCCCCAAAGGAAGTAACTATATTTGACTGTTGAGTTACCGCAAAAGTAGTAGCTTGGCCCGACTGTGGTAGTGATCCCGCAAAGGTTTAAACTTGGTCTGACTGTGTTTGTGGTCTGACAAGTGTTGAAGCTTGGTTCGATTGTGTAAGTGATCGCCCTAAAAAGTCTGTCTGCGTTTTTGTTTCCCCAAAGGAAGTTACTAGATTTGACTGTTGAGTTACCGCAAAAGTAGTGCCTTGGCCCGACTGTGGTAGTGATCCCGCAAAGGTTAAAGCTTGGTCCGACTGTGTCAGTGGTCGCTCAAATGTTGAAGCTTGTTCAGATTGTGTAAGTGATCGCCCAAAAGTTGCAGCTTGGTTCGACTGTATCAGTGGTCGCGCTAATGTTAAAGCTTGGTCCAACTGAGTTAATAATTGCACAAATCTTTCAGCTTGGTCCAACTGTGTTAGTGATCGCCCAAATATTGCAGCTTGGCCCGACTGTGCTAGTGGTTCCCCAAAGGTAGAAGTTTGGCCCGACTGTGCTTGTGTTACCCCAACGGACGAAGCTTGACTAAACTGTAATGATGTTCCCCCAATGGAAGTAGCTAAACTCGACTGTGATTGTGTTCCATCAAAAGTAGAAGCTTGACCCGACTGTGCTTGTGTTCCCCCAAAGGCCGAAGCTTGGCTAAACTGTGGTGGTTTTCTCCTAGTGAAAGTATCTGTACTCGACTGAGCTAGTGATCCCACAACGGTTAAACCTTGGCCTAACTGAGCTTGTGTTCCCCCGAAAGTTGGAGCTTGGCCGGATTTTGACGGTGTTCCCCCAACGGAAGTAGCTAAACTCGACTGTGCTTGTGTTCCCCCAAAGGTCGGCGCTTGGCCCAACTGTGCTTGTGTTCCTTTAAAGGTCGAAGCTTGGCGAAACTGTGGTGGTATACTCTTAGTGAAAAAAGGTACACTCGACTGTGCTAGTGGGCCCTCAATGGATAAACCTTGGCCTGACTGTGCTTGTGTTCCCCCTAAAGTCGGATCTTGGTCCGACTTTGATGGTGTTTCCCCAATGGAAGTGGCTAAACTCGACGGTGTTAGTGGTCCCCCAAATGTTAAACCTTGACCCGACTGTGCTTGTGTTCCCTCAAAGGTCGAAGCTTGGCGAAACTGTGATGATGTTCCCCCAACGGAAGTAGCTAAACTCGACTGAGCTTGTGTTCCCCCAACGGAAGTTGCTAAACTCGACAGTGCTTGTGTTCCCCCAAAGAGAGCTTGGCTAAACTGTGATGGTGTTCCCCCAACGGAAGTTGCTAAACTCGACTGTGCTTGTGTTCCCCCAAAGCGCACTTGGCTAAACTGTGATGGTGTTCCCCCAATGGAAGAAGCTAAACTCGACTGAGCTTGTGTTCCCCCAACGGAAGTTGCTAAACTCGACTGTGCTTGTGTTCCCCCAAAGAGCGCTTGGCTAAACTGTGATGGTGTTCCCCCAATTGAAGAAGCTAAACTCGACTGTGCTTGTGTTCCCCCAACGGAAGTTGCTAAACTCGACTGTGCTTGTGTTCCCCCAAAGCGCACTTGGCTTAACCGTGATGGTGTTCCCCCAATGGAAGAAGCTAAACTCGACTGTGCTTGTGTTCCCCCAACGGAAGTTGCTAAACTCGACTGTGCTTGTGTTCCCCCAAAGCGCACTTGGCTTAACCGTGATGGTGTTCCCCCAATGGAAGAAGCTAAACTCGACTGAGCTTGTGTTCCCCCAACGGAAGTTGCTAAACTCGACTGTGCTTGTGTTCCCCCAAAGAGCGCTTGGCTAAACTGTGATGGTGTTCCCCCAATGGAAGAAGCTAAACTCGACTGTGCTTGTGTTCCCCCAACGGAAGTTGCTAAACTCGACTGTGCTTGTGTTCCCCCAAAGCGCACTTGGCTAAACTGTGATGGTGTTCCCCCAATGGAAGAAGCTAAACTCGACTGTGCTTGTGTTCCCCCAAAGCGCGCTTGGCTAAAATGTGATGGTGTTCCCCCAACAGAAGTAGCTAAACTCGACTGTGCTTGTGTTCCCCCAAAGCGCACTTGGCTAAACTGTGATGGTGTTCCCCCAATGGAAGAAGCTAAACTCGACTGTGCTTGTGTTCCCCCAAAGCGCGCTTGGCTAAACTGTGATGGTGTTCCCCCAATGGAAGAAGCTAAACTCGACTGTGCTTGTGTTCCCCCAAAGGGCACTTGGCTAAACTGTGATGGTGTTCCCCCAATGGAAGAAGTTAAACTCGACTGTGCTTGTGTTCCCCCAAAGCGCGCTTGGCTAATCTGTGATGGTGTTCCCCCAATGGAAGAAGCTAAACTCGACTGTGCTTGTGTTCCCCCAAAGCGCGCTTGGCTAAACTGTGATGGTGTTCCCCCAACGGAAGTAGCTAAACTCGACTGTGCTTGTGTTCCCCCAAAGGTCGAAGCTTGGGTTAACTGTGAGGGACTAAGGAAACCAAATTTTGGGGCATCAAAATCTCTGTCAGGCTGCGGTTTTGTTTCTTCGCTGTTTTTCTTGAGCGGTTGCATTTTCCATTTCCTTAGAACAAAGAGTTCCCGTAGAAAGTATGTATAACCCTTATCATACGAGGTTAGTTCTCCTACCTCCTCCACGAAAGGCTTAGAAGGGCGAAGCCCTAGCACTAATTTATCTCTCAATGCTTCTTCTTGGTTCTTAAATCCGCACTGCATGCTTATATCTCGCAAGCGGCCGATAAATTCCGAGTCACTTTCTTTTTCCATCTGTAACGCGGAGTAGAATTGGAAGCGATTCTTGAACCATGTAGGGATGAGGAAGAGAGCGTCGAAGTTTAGAATAATATCGAAGTACGGTACCTCCTGGATGTCCAGAGGCAAGGCCAGATAAGTGGCGAGCTTGCGAGTCTCGACAGACAAGGCGTTGAGGAGGATGGGGCGTTTGGCATAGCCGTAAAAGATCTCGTTAGCGCGGAACCAATTGTCCATGTCGTCTTTGTAGATGGACCAGGAGCGGCGGGTGTGATCGAAGGTCGGGAGGGAACCAAAGTGACCCATTGCTGAAGTTTTTCTTCGGTGAAGGAATATATTCACTTTTTGACTTGGTTTTTGTCGGAGCACTTGCAAAACAACTATATTTCTTCAAACACAAGTCCTCGATTTAGGTTTGAAACTTGACTAACTTTCGTAAAGTATTATTAACAAACGTGTGCGTAGGAGCGCGGGTGACGGGCGGCTGGTTTATTTTATTTCGCGTCCGGTTGAAATGTCGGATAGCGGTATTATTGTAGGTTTACAAATATACGGGGTGTCCCATATTGAGGTTTTATCTATAGAGTCAGAGAGTCAGAGTCAAATCGTTTATTTCTTTAGACTTACAAAATAAGTATACTTAGACAAGTAAAATTTTTACTATATAAACAGCTTGATAAATAGTTATTACTATCAAACAAGAAATAAGGTACAATGACTCTAAATCACTTCAATATTTTTGTCCACTAGCGGAAGAAGTAAAAAAGAAACCACTAGCAAGTTTATCGCTTATCAACTAATACACAGCGGCAACAGCAATACATCATCTGTGAAAATTTCAACTGTCTATCACAGTTCATGATATCCACCCTGGTGACAGACGGACAGACAGACAGCAGAGGCTTAGTAATAGGGTCCGTTTTACCCTTTCGGTACGGGTTTGGTAACATAAAAAATACAAAAGTACTTAATAAAAATATAGAATTCACGATAAGCCCCAAATTCTTTCCCAAACAATACAAGTCTTTTTTATTTTCAAGGTTATCCACTCATTGCGGAACACCCTATATATTATATTATTATGTAGGCGTGGACCCAAATCGCGCCAAAACTATAGCACGGCTTATCTCAATTTCGATAGGGAAAAACTCTGTAATGTATGTACATATCTTGTAACCCTGAACTTTAGGGCGCATACCCGAGCCGATATGACATCGCCAACTATTTTATCATGTTATTACGTTTGACACAGGAAATTTTAATAATCCATCGTACAGTTTGTGTTATCTATTATAAGATTGTTGTATAATTTGTTTAAATTGTGATTCTTTGTTCTCCTTTTTACCGACTTCAAAAAAAGGAAGAGAAAATCAATTCGACAATTTTTTTTTGTGTTTCTTTCCATAGAACTTTTTGGTGCTGCTTGAGCTTATTTGTAACCGAAGGGAGGAGCCCTCGTGTTTTTCTATACAAGTTATTCTAACTTAGTGAGAGCGTGGAGTCATTTTCTTTGACCCAGTAGGTTTATATTAAGCATGTTTGAAAGTAATCATTTGAATCATTGTAAACCTATCCGTAAATAAATATTTTTATTATTATTATTATACAATATCATTATTCCAGAGTGGCTTATATTGTCTCTCAACGAGTCTATACTTTTAACTAACAATGTAAAAAGTGACGTAAGTAGGTAGCCTACGTATATAGCAAACCGAAGTGCAGATTATTATCAACGCAATGTTCAAGATTCTTCGAGTGGCCGAGCCTCCCGAAGTTTCTCCAACACTGCGGAATGCACTACTTCGCTCCATTTTTTCTTTCATAATTAATAATTATTACGTAAGCGCATTCTAAAGAAATTTTACTTTTTCAGATGTATGTAATAATGGTGTAGTACTAAAAATGTCGCTGTCCCTGTCATAACGATCTAAATAATAAGGATGGCATAATTTTTAGTCTTGTCAGATTAGTTTAGTCTAGTTTTGGCGACATCTGAATAGACACCAATATGCTCTAAATAAAGATGCGAAGCTAGCGTAGGTATTTATAAAAGGTTTTTACCCCTGGGGTTTTACCCGCCTTAAAACTTCGGGGCTTTACCCCGGTAAAACCCCAGGGTTTAAGGTTAATCGGCCGTTAGACGACCTCTGGCGCGGCGGGCAAAGGTCCGCCGGCGACGCAAGAGGTTGCGAATTCAATTCCCGCCTAGGGACAAATGTTTGTACGATCTGTAGATATTTGTTCAGGGTGTTCTGGGTGTTTTTTCATGTAGGTACCAATAATAAAATGTAGTGTATAACACAAGCTCTGATTAGGCTGGGGCTGGATAATGCTGTGTGAATTGTCCAACACTATTATTATTATACCTTAATTTATTTGTAAATCTCATTTTAAAAGACATTTTTTTACTAAAATACTATAGAACTATTCTCCAGTAAAAAATATATCGGCACGGTGAATGGCACGGCCGGTTTCGAGAACTGGTGCCGGCCGGTGTGTACTTATAGTAGTCACAAATATTATAAATGCGAAAGTTTGTATGAATAGATGGATGTTTGTCACCTCTTCACGCCAAAACTACTGAACGGATCAGGCTGAAATTTAGGATACAGGTACTTCTAATCCTGGAATCAAACATATCAACACTTTTTATCCCGTAAATCTGTTCCCGTAGGATACAAATCACCTTTAAACGTTTCCATAGGAACAGCGCGTGCGAGCCGCGGGGCGCAGCTATTAATATAATAATGTTTTGTCCTCAGAGTAACAACACAGAACGGCGCGTGTTGGATCTCCGCTACCAACTGATCCGTGCGCGAGCCATGAACACTGTGGGGAGCGTGCGGCCCGAACAGTACACGCCGGACCCTCTGGACCACAGCCTGAGGTGAGTAGTGCGGCGAGCGCAGCGAGAATCAGTGGTTAAAGCTGGGTTTTCACTATACGAGTATACTCGGACCGAGTGCGCTCGTACGAGCTAGATAGCATGAGTCAACTCAGAATTAGGTTGACACGTTACGGGTTACGGGTTCATCAGCGTTAAAGTAGCATTTAATTTTGTCTCCGTTTGCATCAAGATGACTGATCAGCTGCTGCGAGGAATAGAAGTTGTATCAGATTTGTTAATAGCTGAAGTTCAAAATCATGAAAGGAAGAAAAAACTGGATTCTATGACGTGACAGATTGGGTGCTTCAAATAATTTTATTCATGAAGTGGAAGAGGAAGATAAAGCTACGGTTAGAAATCATTTGAGACTTAACAGCGAACCATTTGAGTAACTGTTAGACAAAAAAACAGTTTCACGTTCACTCTACTTTTTATTTGGCTCCATTTTGTTTTTGTAAAATAATCCGAGTTAACTTAGAAGAATAGAACCTGGTGCGAGTGTACTCTGATCGGATACCGGAATCCGAGTGCGCTCGGATCACGTGTTTACACGGTACGAGTAGCGTCCGAGTAGTCATCAGCTAGAAGCTATCAAGCCGAAGCTATAACGGCGATTTTCAGACAGGTCCTGGTGTGATGGCACAAAACTGGAAGAGATTTTTTAAAGTCGTGAGTTGAGGAAGAAGAGAAATATGACATAGGAAAAGGTAGGAAAGAAAAGCAAATGCTACAGGCCTCGCGCCTAGGAGGGCCCCGAGCTTGTGCTCATGCTTGTGTCCAAGCTAAGACCTATTTTATTTGCTGGTCGGCTAACCCAAAACATCTCATTTTTTCCGATCGCCTTTTTGTGTTTTCATACATAAGTTTCTTTATTAAAATGTAAATCTCTTATTGGCCGTAAGTTATATTACTAAGGTAAAAATTGTTTAGACATAAGGGCTGTTGATTTTGTTACATAATAAAAATAAAATAAAAAATAAATACGTTTTGAAATATTTTGGAAGTCGAAAAATACCCGTTATACCCCGGTTGAATTAAACACTACAATGTTAACGATTTTGATTTTGTTACATAATAAAAATAAAATAAAAAATAAATACGTTTTGAAATATTTTGGAAGTCGAAAAATACCCGTTATACCCCGGTTGAATTAAACACTACAATGTTAACGATTGGCCGGATGTCGCCCAGTTCCACACCGACAATAGCATGTAAGAACATAAATTGGTTGGGTTATACTTAGTTATGCAAAGATTGTATTAGTTGATAAGCGATAAACTTGCTAGTGGTTTCTTTTTCATTTCTTCCGCTAATGGACACAAAATTTAAGTGAATTAGAGTCAATTGCACCTTATTTCTTATTTGATCGTAATTAATATTTATCAAGCTGGTTATACAGTAAAAGTTAGACATGTCTAAGTGCTTATTTTGTAAGTCTAAAGAAATAAACAATTTGAATCTGACTCAGAACTTCATTCTAAATTAAAAACAGTAACGCAATTCCATTGACCCCAGTTCACATTTGCTAGGGGCCCCGCGCTGGGTTAATTCGACACTGGCGCGAAATGACCACAACCTGATAGCGTGGCCACTTGTCTCTATTTTAAATATTCATTTAAAAAAAAAACAGTGTACTGGTGTCGATTCTGTTGTTTTAGGATTAGCTAAAATTAGGATTTCGGAATTTTAAATAGTTGAAAACGATTCTATGTTTGAAAAATTTGACTGACACGTTTAAAATAAGGATGACAGCTCTAAAATTAAGCTGGCAGACATAAAACAACTCAATTTAGTTAAAATGGCATATTCCTTGCGTAACATTTTAGTTGCTTGAAAAATTAAACTGACGGGTGTAAAAATAGGATGACAGCTCTAAAATTAGATTAATAGATCTAAAACAACTTAACTTAGTTAAAAGTAGCTTTAACCCTATTCTTTGCATTACATTTTAGCTATGGTTAGAAACGTCTACCTAATTTTAGCAGGCATCTAAATTAGGTCATGATTAAAATTTATTGATTTTAAACTGGTATGGATTTGAATTTCTAAACGATTTCTCATACAAATGGATTTTGTTTGACCCATGTAAAGAAGTATTTTTAAATAAAATTTTAGAAAAAAACATATTTTGCTCACAGCAACCACCCAACTACTCAACTCAGAGAGGTATTGCGATTTTGAAAAACGTTCTAATATAGGTATTTTTAGGACCTGTATAGAGAATACCATAATTTTGAGGTCTATCTAGCCTAGACAATTTAGATATCTTAAAATTTAGGTTAGGAATACTAAAACAACAGAATCGACACCATTATATTTGTACCATAAAACCTTGTAAGGTTTGTCGTTACTTCCTCAAGTAAAGTATTATAATATTTAACACAATTCACAAAACGATTTGTTAACCTTCGCAAGCCGTGTAAAAGACCTACTTATACATTCACTGACGACTTAATTCAATTCAATTCAATTCATTTATTCATACTATAGATTCACAGGAAACACTTAGTCAAGTCAAATAGAAAATCAAATCAAATCACATTAAAACACAATAAAAACTCAAAATAGGTATACAGGGGTCAGGGGTGCGAAAAATCCCCGGGCGAGGTTCCACCGTCAAACGACTACAGCTAACGTTATAAAGGACTCGAATCTGCTAAATATCTTAACATACAATGTTAGAACTCTTATGAGCGATGATCGCCTCGTTGAACTGGAGAACTCCCTCAAAGACCTTAACTGGGATGTAATAGGGCTCTCTGAAGTCCGGAGACTAGGAGAACACACGGAAGAAAGGGAAGATGCTGTATTCTTCCACTTTGGGGAAACCTGGGGAAATTTGGGGAGGGCCTCCACGGAGTAGGGTTCCTGGTTTCAAAAAAGTGGAAGAATAACATTATCGAGTTTATTGGTTACTCAGATCGTATCGCCGTACTGAAATTTCAAGTAACTCCAACCAAAACGCTTACAATAATTCAGGTATATGCACACACATCAGCATCTACAGACGAGGATGTTGAGGATTTCTATGATCTTCTTAATAAAGCATGCGACGACAAACGAGGCACTTGGAATATAGTCCTCGGGGACTTTAACGCCAAGGTCGGTCTGCGACAGATCAACGACAATGAAGATATCCTTGGCATATATGGCCTAGACGAGCGGAACGAAAGGGGAACCCGCCTTATACATTTCGCTTTTGGCCAAAGCCTGAATATATCTAACACGATCTTCAACAAAAAAGTACAACGTCGTTGGACTTGGGTTTCGCCTGGAGGCATTTATAGGAACGAAATTGATTATGTCCTTAGTTCTAGTAAAGATATAATAAAAGACGTAAGCGTCATCAATAGAATCAAGTTTAGTTCAGACCACCGGCCACTCCGTGCTAAAATTCGCTTTGAAACGAAAATTCACCGCGCAAAAACCTACACTAACAAGATACGAAAACTTTCAAAATACACTTTAATAAATAACGCAGATCAATTTAACCTAGAATTAACTAACTTTTTCAATGGTTTAAAAGTAGACGAAATATTAGAAGATGCTGATAAGCAATATAACAATATTATTATTGGTATTAAAAACAGTAGCAAGAAAATCAAATTTACAAAAGAGAAAAATGGCAAATTAACTAAGGACACGCGGATACTTATTGAGAAAAGATTAGAGAAAACTATAGGATCAGTTGAATACAGACAGTTTGATAAGGAAGTCAAACGAAGTATTCGGCGGGACATAAGGAATCATAATTGCCACCTAGTAAAATCAGCTTTAGAGAACTACACTTCATTGAGAGTAGCAAAACAAGGAGTTACAAGAGGGAAAACTTGGATAAATAGCCTGAAAGATGAAAAGAGGAGAAAACACAATAACAGACAGAAAATAGTAGACATTTGTACCGAATTTTATAAAAAACTATACTCGGACAGTACCAAAAATAAAGATACACCACCCTACGTTCGCGATAAAAATATCCCGTACATAACTGGAAAAGAAGTACACACGGTTCTCCAAACTATGAAATATAATAAGAGTCCCGGCGAAGATAGCGTTACAACAGAAGCTCTGAAGATAGGTGCAAAAACACTCATCCCGCATATTACTAACCTTTTCAATACCATACTAGTTACAGGCAAGCTTCCCACTATGATGTGCCATTCTAATATTATTCTGCTTCACAAAAAAGGTGACAAGAGCGACATCAACAACTATCGCCCCATTAGCTTGGTTTCACATCTTTATAAATCTTTCATCAAAATAATCTATAACAGAATCGATGCAGACCTGGACAGCCACCAACCCCAAGAACAAGCTGGATTCCGCCCTGGCTACTCAACAACTGACCACCTGCATACCATTAACCAGACAATAGAAAAGTTCAATGAATTTAACAAACCTTTATACCTCGCTTTCGTGGACTACACGAAAGCGTTTGATAGTATTCAACACTCTGCTATCTTCACAGCTCTTGAAAAACAAGAAATAAATAGCACATACATAAACCTCCTAAAAAACATTTATAATAATAGTTCAGCCAACATTAAATTAATATCATCAGGAACACAATTCCAAATAGAAAAGGGCGTCAAACAAGGAGACCCGCTCTCTCCCAAGCTGTTTACGAGCACCCTCGAAGAAGTTTTTAAGACATTGAAAGAATCTTGGGCTCAAAAAGGACTTTTATTCGATGGAAAGAGGCTAACAAACCTTCGCAGACGATATCGTTCTTTTCGCCGAATCAGCACCCGATCTACAACGTTTGCTCACAGGTCTGAGCGTAGCAAGTCTTGAGGTGGGATTGGCGATGAATCGGTCGAAGACCCAAATAATGATCAACTCCAAGAAACACAAGATCAAGGTTGACGGTCACGAAATACACTACGTTAATGAGTACATTTACTTGGGCCAGATAGTTTCCTTCGAAAACCGGCAGGATAAAGAGATCGACCGCAGAATTGAAAACGCCTGGAAGAACTACTGGTCCATGAAGGAGCTTATGAAGGGAAACCTTCCAATGTCACTTAAGCGGAAACTCATCGACACGTGTATTCTACCTGTCCTCACCTATGGAGCACAAACGTGATCTTTGACTGAATCTCAAAAATCCCAACTTAAGGTCTGCCAAAGGGCAATGGAGCGTAGCGTTCTTGGAGTAAAGAGGATCGATCGAATCCGGAACACCATGCTACGTTCCAAAACTGGAATTGCCGACGTTGGATACAAGACAGCCAAACTCAAATGGGACTGGGCGGGGCATGTGAGCCGCATGCATCCAGAAAGGTGGGCTCGGATCATCACACCGTGGGTGCCTGGAGACGGACGACGACGCCGAGGCAGGCCAAGGAGACGCTGGCGAGACGATCTCGACACATTTCGGGTAGATTGGTGGGACCTGGCCAACGAACGCGATTCCTGGACGAGTTTGGGGGAGACCTTTGCCCAGCAGTGGGACAACTTATAGGTTAATAAAAAAAAAAAAGACGTGTGGCACTCGGGGACTGCCGCGGTAAAGCTATTGCAATGCCATCTAGAGGCGAGTTGCTGAACTAAAGAGACAAACGTCAAGGTTTTTTCGTTACGGAATTTCTGGATTCGGTCCCCGCGCTCAAGGCCCGCGATAGAAGCTATGCAATAGCTTAAAAAAAAAAAAAAAAGGTATACAGATTAAATACAATCATGGCTGCAATAGCATTGTCAAAATGTAAAATAAGATAAACTAAAATAAAAATAAAATTGACAAATTTCAATCTTTGCACATTAATCAATTTCATTGAATGTAAAAATATTTTATTTTTGACTTCGCCGCGACGACGGCTGGTGCATCCTTCATGTACAGTTTAAATTTATGAATAGGGAGCTCAGTTGCTTCAGATGGAAGCCATGGATAGTTTTGGATGGTCAACATCAAACAGCCTTGTAGTTACCCTTCCACGTTTGTATGGAAAGATGAGCGACTAGTTCCACCTCAACCTCTGATTGTGTTTCAGCTTCCTACTTGGAGTGTGGTTCGGCAACCCGACGGCCGAGAGCGTGGTGGGCGCGGCACAGCAGCTGGAGGCGGCCGGCCACTGGCACACGGCTGTGCACGCGCTTTGCTACCTGCCTGATGATAACCAGTGAGTCTCATTTGTAACCCACTTCAAGCCTTTTTATTCAAACGAAAATATTTACATTTTGTTACTTATATACTATAAAACTATTGTCACGACATCGGTTCGTTTGTTTGCCATCTTTGGCAAAGGCCTCCTCCAGTTCCTTCCACTTCACCCTATCTCTCGCCAGCCTTATCCATGTTCTTCCTGCTGTTTCGTTCAGCTCGCCCTCGTTTTCTTTTGTTATATTTTGGAAACCAGTCCATCATCGTTCTGCTCCATTTGTTAATTCCTCTTGCAGTATGTCCAGTCCAGCTCCATTTCAGTTTCTTTACTTTGAGGGTGAAGTCTTCTATTTTAGTTCGTCTTCGAAGTGTTTGGTTGCTAACTTTATCTAATTTCCTTTTTCTGAGCATGCTTCGCTCCATTCCCGATTGGCATGGAGCGAAGCATGCTCGAGTCTCATTTGTAACCCACTTCAAAGAAGAAGGATGTAGGGTGAAGGTCCCTACACTTCGTGATAAATGATAAGATGATAATAAGGATGGGAGAGCAAATAGGAACCACCCGAGTCCGCGTCGTAACGTGAACTGATTTATTAAATGATCTGATACTTATGCTAGGTACATGATGCGAGCGGCTTGTGAGAACCGTGTTACCAAAATAATGTACTTGACTGTACAAAGGACGTTCTTAATGCATCTGTATTTTTTTTAATGTTTGTTTCCTCAGAACTTCTGCCTTTGTGGTCCGATTTTTATGATTCTTTTTTGGTTTGAAAGCTGGTAACCCGTGTGGTCACATTTTAATTTGGTTCAGTTCTGACTGTGGGATCCGAATTTGCACCACCCCAGCTCTTCCCACGGGTGTCTCTCTAGACACCCGTCCTCTCTAGGAGGGATATCCACCGGGGGTCGGGCATTTCCTCTGACCGGGTCTGACCTATCTGGTCCACAGAGCCCGGTGGTCTCTCGACCGACAGTTGATGTCGGGTATTTGTCAGTTGTTAGCGACAAAACCGTTTGCGCGATCTAGGATTGGTCTACTTTTTGCTTTCCGATAATGTTTGAGGAATTTGTCTTAACGACATCTAGCGGATATTCGTTGCAGCGCTTAGGTAGATTAACTATCTTCAGTTCACTAAGGTCTTTCTCGGGCGCCTCTATTGACGTTTTTGCTTTGTATCTATTGTATTCCTTTCTACGCACCTACTTTATTGTTTTTTTGTTAATATTCCAGCCGAGGGCACCTGATCCGTGAAGTGCTGTCGCGCCACGCGCCCGCGCGCGCCGCGTCGGACGCTGAGCGCGCGCGGCTGGCGCTGCTCGCGCGGCTGAGGGTGCCGCGACAGTGGGTACTGCTGGCTCAGGCACACAGAGCCAAGTACGAGGTGAGTAGATGACTATCTAACTATACTACATTGTGAAGTGCTGGGATACAATTTACCGCCCTGCCAAATTTCATCAAGATTTGTTCAGCCGAGAACGGGAAAGTATCCTATGTCCGTCCCTGGTTCTAAGCTACCGCCCCTCCAATTTTTAGCCAAATCGGTTCAGCCGTTCTTGAGTTATAAATGGTGTAACGAACACGACTTTCTTTTATATGTATAGATATATTAATTAATGAATTATTCCAGCACTTGCCGCAGCTGGAGGCAGAGCACCTGGCGGGCGCGGGCCGCTGGAACGAGGCGCATCAGGTGCTGATCAAACAGCTGCTGCCCAACGCCGTGCTCGCCGGTAACTATCACTACTCAGAGTCAGAGTCAAATCGTTTATTTCTTTATACTTAGAAAATAAGCACTTAGGCCCGTATTATGAAAGCTTCCTCAGTCATCGATATATGCTTGAGCAACGCTTTTCTATAGCATAAACTCAAGTCACTCAAGCATAGCTCTGTGACTGAGCAAGCTTTCATAATACGGGCCTTGTGGTGACTATTTATCAAGCTGTTTATATAGTAAGTAGTTGACAGACAAGTTAACTTCTTACTCTATATATAAACAGCTTGACACCCTCCCTTAAAGATCACGGTCTTTGTATTATGAAAGATTGCCCAAGCATTATTTAGCAATCATTACGTGAGTTCTACTCAAGCTTAGAATCTCTACTCAAGTAAATCTTTATTATAGAACAGGTCAATTGCTAAGCTCAAACGTTTCGTCGAAGTATGGCGTCGAATATGACGACAAAGATTGCTAGAGCAACTAGCTAAGTAGCGTCAGAGTTACGTTCTATAATAAAGATTTATTTGAGCAGAGGCTTGAGTAGAAGTCACGTAATGACTGCATAAGTAATGCTTGGGGAAGTTTTCATAATACGGGCCTAACTGACGGACGAATTAGAACTTTTCATGTGGTTTCGCACGCTTTGTTCCCATGGAAACGTTTTAAGGTGATTTGTATCCCACGGGAAGTGATTTATGGGATTAAAAGTAGCATATGTTTGATTCCAAGGATAAGGCTGAAACTTGCAAACTGGGAAATGCAAAATTTCAGCCTCGGTTAAACTAGATTTAGTTTTACGGTGTTATTTTTTTTGGCGCCTCTATTGACGCTGCAGTTCGACTTAATCTCGCTAGAGGTAGCCACTATAGACTTGCCTTAAACATTATATATTTGTGATTAAATGTCAAGACAAGCCTAATCCTTACCTGTTCCAGATGAGCTCGAGAGCATATCTCCGCTGCTGGAGAAGCTGAGCTCGGCCGCGGCGCGCAGCGAGGTCAGCGGGTGGGAGTCCGGCGGCGCCGCGCTGCACCAGTACATACAAGTCTGTGCGGAGGTCAGTACTGACAACATATCTCCGCTGCTGGAGAAGCTGAGCTCGGCCGCGGCGCGCAGCGAGGTCAGCGGGTGGGAGTCCGGCGGCGCCGCGCTGCACCAGTACATACAAGTCTGTGCGGAGGTCAGTACTGACAACATATCTCCGCTGCTGGAGAAGCTGAGCTCGGCCGCGGCGCGCAGCGAGGTCAGCGGGTGGGAGTCCGGCGGCGCCGCGCTGCACCAGTACATACAAGTCTGTGCGGAGGTCAGTACTGACAACATATCTCCGCTGCTGGAGAAGCTGAGCTCGGCCGCGGCGCGCAGCGAGGTCAGCGGGTGGGAGTCCGGCGGCGCCGCGCTGCACCAGTACATACAAGTCTGTGCGGAGGTCAGTACTGACAACATATCTCCGCTGCTGGAGAAGCTGAGCTCGGCCGCGGCGCGCAGCGAGGTCAGCGGGTGGGAGTCCGGCGGCGCCGCGCTGCACCAGTACATACAAGTCTGTGCGGAGGTCAGTACTGACAACATATCTCCGCTGCTGGAGAAGCTGAGCTCGGCCGCGGCGCGCAGCGAGGTCAGCGGGTGGGAGTCCGGCGGCGCCGCGCTGCACCAGTACATACAAGTCTGTGCGGAGGTCAGTACTGACAACATATCTCCGCTGCTGGAGAAGCTGAGCTCGGCCGCGGCGCGCAGCGAGGTCAGCGGGTGGGAGTCCGGCGGCGCCGCGCTGCACCAGTACATACAAGTCTGTGCGGAGGTCAGTACTGACAACATATCTCCGCTGCTGGAGAAGCTGAGCTCGGCCGCGGCGCGCAGCGAGGTCAGCGGGTGGGAGTCCGGCGGCGCCGCGCTGCACCAGTACATACAAGTCTGTGCGGAGGTCAGTACTGACAACATATCTCCGCTGCTGGAGAAGCTGAGCTCGGCCGCGGCGCGCAGCGAGGTCAGCGGGTGGGAGTCCGGCGGCGCCGCGCTGCACCAGTACATACAAGTCTGTGCGGAGGTCAGTACTGACAACATATCTCCGCTGCTGGAGAAGAAGATTGCAATTTGAATCGTGCACCCTTATTGAGACACCCTTTAGTAGATGTACCTTCCAAGCTGCTCCGATACTTCAAGGAGCTGGGCTGGTTAGGGCCTGTAGGCAGGGGGATAATGCACAATACACTCCTATGCGAGACGTCCGTGCAGATCTTAGTTCCCCCATTTAGAATTAGAATTGTACCTTCCAAGTATGTAGGTTGTTGTTTAGATGAGTACTTGTACATTCCAGATCCGGTCGCTGGTGGGCAGCCAGCCGGCGGGCGCGGCGCCCCCCGCGCGCCGCCTCGAGGCGCTCCGCCCCGCGCTCGCCTCCGCCTGCCGCGCCCTCGCGCAGCTCCCACCCAGGTCTGTATACTGGAGCCCTAGCAACCACTCTTAATAGTCTATTCTATGTATTTAACTAGTTTTTAGATACTATGTGTAGGCGATCAAATAAAACAACGCTTTTCGAGAGCCGCGTCAAGTCGGCAGCCGTTCGTGAGTCTCCAAAAGTTACAACTACCTACATGTTGTTAAAAATATCATTTTTATAAAAGTTCTGCGCGCACCCACAATTTCATTCAATTATTTTATAACTTCAAAAACAAAACCAACAGATGGCGTGACATGTTCTGAATACACGTACTCGTATAAGCAGTAACAAGGTACACTAGTTAAAGAAACAAAATCATAAATCTAAAATAATTATTCCTAAAGATAACACATGTGTAAAGTATTAGTGTAGGTGTGTGAATATGTCCAGTGTTATTGATGTCCCCCTCTCCCCCGCAGCGACCCCCGCACGGCGTGCGCGCGCGCAGAGATGGGCGCGCGGCTGGTGCAGCTGTCGTGCGCGGGCGGGGCGCCGCCCCCCGCGCTCGCCGCCCTCATACACCACCTGCGCCTGCCGCCCGACACCACGCACCACGCACACGCCAAGGTATGTACAGAGAGTACAGAGATGCTACTCAGAAATATTCATTTATTCATTTTTTTTGGCACACATTCGTATTTTATTATATACTGGTATGTTGAAACCCGTATCATCGCTGGTGGCTCCTGTGTGTACCTACCTGCTATGTTATTTTATTTAATTTATTCTTGAAATTGTAATTGTGTACTTTATTGTGTCTATGGACTTATGGTCTGAAATAAATGATTTTTATTTTTATTTATTATTATTATTTGAGGTGTGTGTTGCTGGCTGGCTTAGAATGTGCACCAACTCTTCCCGCGGGTGTCATAAGAGCTGACCAAGGGATATCCACCGAGGGTTGGCAGCAGCGCCCCTGCTGAACAATTCTGCCACCGAACTGCGATCCCCAACCCGCATGCCCAGCGTGGGGCACAGGCGTGGATTTATGGTCATTACCTTTCATGGTACAAACGCCATTATGGAGCTAATCAGGGGAAAGTCTGCGTCCAGCAGTGGACCAATACAGGCATGTTATAAGTATGCATGTTATAGTATGCATGCACGGTAGGTAACAAACGGCCAACTTTTAAAATATTGGTCTACTGTAGGTAGTTAAGTATGTCTGTCTCTTTGTTTGAGGTAACCTCCGAACCCGATTTTACAGCAACTTTCCTTGACAGATAATTGATGTCATAGCGGGTAATTGAGGTAGGTAATTGTAGATTCTGCGCAGGCGGAGCCTCGTACACAGAAACAGTCGTCTTCATTTGACGATCGGCCTAGGCTCGGTGAACTGCCTAGACATTCTCTAAACGGGCTAATTCAGACGATCAGCCATATTGTAGAGTCAGAGTCAAATCGTTTATTTCTTTAGACTTACAAAATAAGTACCGTAAAACGGGGTGACTTTGATTAATTTTGAAATGAAAATGTCTGCTACATCTTTATTTTCAAATGTAAAAATTTATAAAAAATAGTAGAATGGTGGACATACTAAATACTTTATTATAAAAAGAAGAAAAAATAAAAAAACTTTCAATTTTTGACATAAAAAAATAAAAACCGCGTAATCAAACTTATAATCCATTTGGGGTTACTTTGATACCACCTGTTTTTTTAACTAATATTGATAGACACCCCGAATAGGAACAAAATCCAATTTAAAAAAAATAATTGAGAATTATCGTTTTCGAAGTAGGATTTTTTTAATTATTTTGGGGCTACTTTGATCTAAGGGGTGAAATTGATAGTAAGTAAACATTATTTAATTAAATAAATAAAGGCATAGGTATCATGAACTTTTTTATTAAAGAAATATACGACACTTCAATTCTTTATATATCCAATCAACAACCAACATCAGCCTCATTCAGCCATCAATTTAAACACAAATCAGTAAAAACAGAGCAACAAGCTTACTAACATTAAACACTAGCTTCAAAACTTACAACAAAAAATATTTCAAAAAGCATATAGGTAGGTTTACCTACCTACCTCAGCATATTTTGCTAATCGGTAATCAGTCTTAATCATTTAAACAGAGCAATAGCTTCATACGCATGCCTTTATATTTATTGTACAATGTCCCAAATGGAATTTGAAGTTGTATAGAAGCATTTCGGGTCCCTGCAGTCTTCTTATAAGTTCTAACCATGATACATTGATGAAACTGGAAAAAAATAATATTTTCGTTTAAAAAAATGGTGTTTAATTATGCACGCACATAATTTATTGAATAAAGACATCATTTTATACGCTACCTAACATCATACTGTCAATCAAATGTTTCGTAGTTCGCGCGCATCGCAAAAATTTACGCTCATATTTTTTTTCTAGCGCCAAATGAAATGTAACTTTAAAAAACAATCAAATAAAGTTTTAGGGGCGAGATTGAATACTACTACTTGGATAAATAAAACATTTAATATTACTAGGGCGAGATTGATAGCTATCAATGTCGCCCCTAGGGCATATCAATGTAGCCCCGGTATACAAAAGTACTCATTAAAATCAAAATGGCGACCGCAACTAGATCACATCGCAATAATTACATTCACAAAGAAACAAACAATAACGTTGTGCATTTACTATAAATAAAAATTAAATACATACGGTTGTACATTTGAAGTTCTGCAGGTCGAATTTTCTTGCTTATTTCCCCACCAACAGTAAATTATTATTTTCTTCATGCACAGGCACCTTCTAGCACGGACACTTTGAGAAATGGTCGCCAGAATGTCAGTCTTGCCAACACAAAAAAAAAATATTCATTGCGTTTCGTATTACGGAGAAAATTAAAAAATAGCATACATTTTGAGTAATCATCAATGTCACCCCGGTTCTCAAAGACACCCCGTTTTACGGTACATAGACAAGTCAAATTTTTACTATATAAACAGCTTGATAAAAACTCAAACAAGAAATAAGGTGCAATTGACTCTAATTCACTTAAATTTTGTGTAGAACGTTGATTTCACCGATCGTTTTCTACCTTATTTTTGGATAAGGAATAAGCAACTTTTTGAGCAGGTGTGGTATAAAATATATTTTTACCTACAACACTACCCTTTTATTTGTTTGGAATATGTTTTCAGATAACATCGGAGCTCGCCGAGCAGGCGTCGGAGCTGTGCATCGACTCCGCGGCCGACTCCCCGCCCTCGCTGCGTCTCGCCGCGCGCCCCATACACATATAAATAAATTAATAATACTTACTGAGTTAAGCATACTCGATATCTTGCGAGAGCTAGCTCTCAAGATGGTGGCACTATCCCTGTCCAAAGAAATACCACTAATAATATAAACGCGTTTGTAATCATGCATGTTTGTTGCTCTTATTATAAATATTCCCGGATATTTTTCGCGTTTATTCACCTTTTTCCCAACGACATTTCAATAGTGTGTCTACCATGAGTTGTCACAGTTAGAACGCCTAACGTTATTACAGTAGTAACGTAAATACGCATACGCGACTCTTACGGCGTATTTTAGTTCCTAACTATAAGCTAGAGGCACTTTAGACGTTTTCATACATTTTTTTTATTATAGTCGCTAGCGAGTATAGATTGTGAAAATTCATGGAAGACACACAGGTCTCGTAGTTAACGTCGCGAAAAATAGGTAAATAAACGCGATAAATAAACCGTGAATATTTATAATAATGTGTTGTGATCGCGTAAGTTTAAAAAACTTTGTTGCTCTTTCACGCAAAAACTAGAGAGCAGATCGGGCTGAAATGTTGCATACAGGTAGTTCTAGGGAAAAACACATAGGCTACTTTTTATCCCGTAAATCAGTTCCCGTGGGATAAGCGTGCGAAGCCGCGGGGTGCAGCTAGTGTCCTAAATTGTTATAATGCACCACTGAATTTCACAAGTTATTGTCAAATACAGAATGAAGTATTTTACTATAAAAACAATCGTAGTTCGACGAAATCATTACGAGTGCGCGTAGGGATGTCCCCAACGTGTTCTTTCACAAATAAGGTTCGTAGTTAACCCGCTTACATCCATAGTGAACTGAAGGTATTTCATAGACAAAGTTTCTTTGATAGATAGAATTGAAATAACTCATTCTGTATTAGAAAATCACTTGTCAACAATTTGAGAAATTCATAGTGGTCAGTTATGTCAAATAATTGAATTTGTTTTAAAAAAACTGTAAGCCAACTTCAATTAGTTTTTTCATGGATCCCATTGTCTGAACTGGACCAAATTAAAATGGGACCATACGGCAAGTACCAGCTTTTAAATAAAATAAGAATCATGACAATCAGACCCCCAGCCAAAAGTACTGAAACAAACATAAGAAAAAAACAGTCCAATTGAGAACCTCCTTCTTTTTTGAAGTCGGTTAAAAAGGGTATAATTCTTTAGACAGGGTATAGTAGTCAAATAGATGCTTGTGAAACTTTACCGATTTGTGATTAAAGTTGTACTGCTGAGGACACTTACAAATAATAATAATAAAGGCGTATGTTATAAGATAATTAGACAATTTAATTGGCGTTTATAAAATAAGAAATCAAATAATATCTATAAACTAATATCTCTATCAAAAAAAATTCGATTACCATGGGACTCGAACTCGCGGCCTCCGCTCAGCACAGGGTGTGATAACCAACTACACCACGAAGTAAAGTGACGTGGAGGTCGAAAATCTCTGGAACTTTATACGTACTTTAGCACCGTTATTTGATTTCTTAGAAATTACCCAGTGTAATGTAAAATATAGTAAAACTGTTTATAAAATAAGTTGTCACAGATAATACGTAAAACTTAGAAGTATTTCCAATAATCCAACGTTATTACACAGCCCAAAAATGTGCAAACATGGGCTTATATAAATATCGATCGACGAGGGATTTTGTCATTTTTACAGACTGATCAATTAATTGCTAAAAATAAACTCAATAAACACTTGGTAAGAGATTTATTCATTGATTTTATTTATTCGAATCACCGGCTATGTAAAGCCGCTTGCAGCTTTGTTTCAAGAACTTTTACGTTTTCATAGAAAATAAAGTTAACGCGAACTTAGTAGTACAATAAGGCAGTCGACACTCAGAACACTGAAAAAGACAAATTCTCTTGTAAAGTAAACTTTCCTTGAGTTTCATAAAATATTTATTGTTACATTAATGTCAAAATGAATAGAAAGTAAGTTTAGGTCCCTGCGTAAGTTATTTGTTTAGTAAAATAATTTAGGTAATTATTATTTATTGTAAAATTCATACCTCGATAGATATCTTTGACTCGAGAGAGTTTTGTGATAAGTTTAACTAGGTTTTGGTAATTCGTGATCGTTGTCACTGCTATTTTCATACAAACGCAATCTAGCCACACCAAGAAGTGTGTATTTCTACAGATAATGTATTAACTTGCTGGTTTGGACCTAGCTGAGATGTCTCTATACACCGATAACCTATAACCGAACTCGACGTGGAATCTTTGCAAACAAACCACGGTACAAATAATGACGGCTTTTCAATACAACCTTTGAAAAAAAGTGGTCTTAGAATAAGATACATGACTTTTGTATAGCGCCATCGACACTAGATGGCGATAAATAGAAAGCGATAAATAAAAAAGCTTGATAGTTTTTTTAGGGTTTGCATTGAATTAGCGTCGAGTTTCATATATAACTTTAAGAAATATTTATTGAAGGAAGAATCTCGAAAGCGACAAGTAAAGTAAATTGCGTATAAAAAGACGCGATAGCAAAGTGAATTTGAGGTTAACTATGGGCGGTTTGTTTACAAACAGTCTACATCGAGTTTAGTTTGTGGATAGAACTACTAATTGCTTTATGAAAATAGCTTCGAATGACTTGAATATTCCAATTTTATATTAAATAGTACAAAATGTTTATTCACGTAATATCGAGTTGTGAGTTAGTAGTTTGTTTTGTTATCAAAATGTATGATAAAATTTTAGCTATAAGTCTAGGATATGTATGAGCAAATGGTCTTAATTCTTAATTAGTAGCCAAAATTAAACTAAACTAATTAGACAGGACTAAAAATGTCTCCGTCCGTATCGAAACAAAAGATTGGCAACATTTTTAGTCCTGTCAAATTAGTTTAGTTTTGACGTCAACCGATACCAATGGCGTCAATTCGGATTAATTTAATATTTTAATGCATCCATAAACACTTCAAATTTCTATATTATCGCAGTTTAATTTTTTTATTGGTCACATAGTAATTGCTGAGGAATAAAATGTATATTTGACCGCTTCTGGACCATTTCTATACAAAAACAAAAGAACCATCAAACTCTACCAACTATTTTACGGAGAAATGAATTTGAATAAACAACAACAACCTGGGTCTCTTCAAGACAAGGGTGAATAGGTATCTTCTAGATCTTCGTGATACACCATCGGCCGCATCTTCGCTTTTCGTCGGGTCAAACTAACTTATATAAAAAACTTAAATAAAAAAACCTACATATAAACATACAATGTGGACTCATTTGTTCATTAAAGTATTAAATAAAGATCTTTAAACCGATATAAAGCCGTAAGTATAAGTACATAGAAACTCCTTTTTCGAAAAACTTGTTTTATTTAACACATAAACTATAATAACAATTAAATAATAAACGAAAATAAAAATAAAACTGATTTAAAAACCTCGTATAAAATTGAGATCTTTAAACCGATATAAAGCCTGTACATAGAAACTCCTGTTCAAAAAACCTATCAAATTTAAGACAAACTACAACAACAACCTCCTCCTTTTTTGACGTCGGTAAAAAACTGATTTAAAAACCTCACTAAAATGTTGCAATATTCAATTACTACCACTAAAGTTGCCCTGTCTGCATAGCGCCTTAGGCAGTTACGACATCCACGGGCTGGGTTGAAGGGTTCGATTCTTACGTCACCACACACACACACGCATACTGTATTATTCTTATATCATTATTACATAAATGATTTAGGAATAAGTCGAAGTTTTTTTGTGCACGAGTAAAATATATAACATAGAATCATGTATAAAATGAGTCGAGTGCCAAAGTTTTAGAAAATTTCAGTTTGTATATTTTTTATTTGTATTTTTTGACCAAGTTAGATACTTTATAACTAAAATAATAAATTGTATGATATCCTATTTGTTTAGAAATGAAATAAAATTGTTTTCGTAATGTAAAGTTTCAAGTTTTTTAGTTCGATGTTATTTAGATTAGTGAAATTATTGTTTGTTTTTGTATTTCTGAACTTCCTTTTAGTTAGTTAAAAGCGTAAGTCAAGTTTTGTGTCGAAATATTGTTAATATTATCTTAAGTGTCTTAGTAAATATTGTTTTAGAGGCAATATAATTATTTTTGAATATAATTTCTTTTATTATCAACCACTACTTACCTATCTACCGAATTCCTTACCTATTTTTAAAAGCAGTCGCCATTCCTTTGTTTTTACCCGACTACCAACGAGGAGGGTTATGTGGCTAATTAATTACTTAACAACTGAGCTAACTTCAGGCTGTTGCAAACTATCTAGAGGTTCCCTGCTCATCTGATCCATATCAACCAATCGATGAACAAGAGTAATATTATGTACCTACCCTATAATTATAAACTCAATGTAGATATCTAGGTACTGTACCTACAGTGCTTCTACTTTTTGTGACAAATAAATGATTTACTTACACTAAGGTAGGTACTTACAGTTAGGACATGTCCGGTAATGTTTTAAATAAGCTATATGTTACTTAGCCGTTGGATAAAGATAAAGATACATTTGTCCAAATCAGGTGACTACATGGTACAATAGATATAAGTAAGTAGGTCACAACCTAGTTACATTTACTTAGATTGACACAATACATCAAGGAATTGGTGGAGGTAGGCATAAAGAGAGATATTACCTGTGCGTCAGTTAGCAGCCACACCATGGAATTTGGTGGTTTCAACTAAGCCAATAAATGTGTCATAAAATTGTGCCTCTCGATGCCTAAGTAAAATAAATAGTGCCCCAGTACTTTAGGAGATATTTAGGTCTTTCACTGTGGCTGCTATCTTGGCGTCAAGCTGGCAGCCCCACTGATTTCGACGCAACTATAGCGAGATAAGAATCGTGAACTTTTGAAGGTAATTTATTCTTATGATACAGGTGCATTAAAATGTAAAATTGGCGACTGTGCTGCACCTGCTGGCCAAAAAGGGTCAAACTCAGCTCTGTGCTGAACCACTCGTGTGCGCGGATCAGCGCTGGTTTTCAATTTGATTCTGAATTTGTGATAAATATCATTTACGTTCCACGACTATCAAATTTAATAGAGCTAACTTTCGCATAAAAGATCTGAAACGCCGGAACTTTTATCGTGTATAAATAGTCCAAACTAGCAGTACCTCGCGGTTTCACCCGCGTAGTTCCCGTTCCCGTGGGAATTCCGGGATAAAATATAGCCTATGTCATTCCCTGAAAAGTAACCTTTTTAATGATGAAAGATTTTTTTAAATCGGTCTATTAGTTTCGTGGCCTATTCCGTACAAACAAACAATCAAATCAGGGAAGATTTTATTGTTGATGATTATAAATTAGTATAGATAAATGTTTGTGTCATTTTGTTACAGGCCCTCAGAGACACAAAATCATAAAGAAGTTAAAATAATAAAAACAATTTAAAAAATTAGTTCATTTATTAAAATTGTAAAATGATTTCGTCATACAGAATTCTTAAAATTCACAGGATTAACAAATTATACTAGCGACCAACGGCACGGCACAACGGAACGCTACTCGGCGAGCGTAGTGTAGGATGCCCTGTGAGTCTGTGCGATTACGGAAAATCCACCCATCCTATATTGACAAAAACCATGTCCATGGCCTTCACCATTCTAAGGGCTTTCAAATGTCAATGTAGGGTGGGTGCTTTTTGCGTAATCGCATAGCTGGCGGGATGACACAAAAGGTTAGCGCTCACACTGCCAACACCACAGCAGCACAACACAAAATGACCATTCAAATACGAGCTTAAACTCGTAACCTTTAGATACTTTTTACAGTGACAAATAGGCTGTCGGTTAATGCCGTCAATATAAAATGCATCTAATATATATAACGCGTGTAAATAACTTTAGTATTTTTAACCATGATGGATTTAAGTCTTATAACGAGTTAGAGCCTTTACTTGAATGCACATTTGCACCGAAGCGGGAATCGAATCCGCAACCTGCGTCGCAGACGGACCTTCACCCGCTGCGCCACAGAGGTCATCAAAGTAGCTAATTAACTAAGCCAAACTCGATGTACCTTGTTTGTAAACAAAACACGACACAAACAACAAAATATCACTTGCCTTGAGTCAAGTTTTAAACGCTTACACCAATATTTATTGCAGAAATCTTATAGATTATATATCTTTGTAATATATTGCATTAAGTACATAATCAGTCATCTAGTACATACATAACACAAGCTCTGCTTAGCTTGGGGCTGGATAGTGTTGTGTAGATTGCATTAAGTATTGATTTATTTATGAATTAATCTAAAATCGACAGGTAAATTGCGTATTAAAAGACGCAGCAACAGATTAAATAGGTATTATTTACGAAGACGCGTCGCGGCTCTCATTTGATTTTAAACATCAACGTACATTGCGATATGTTTGTGTTTACGCGTGCGATGACGGGCCCGCTGCACGCGCCGCTGCTCTGTAAACAGCAAAACGCCCAACGCGCCGCTAGACGCCCCTCGTCTCCGTAAACAAAGCCATATGATAAGTTTCGGCGGTTTGAATAGAACATAAGAGTTTGGCCAGTGTATTTTGCCTGCACATTTACTCAATACCAGATGCATCCAAATTAACATTAACAAAGCTGGCCCCCATGTTCTCCCGGTGGCTGGCGGACACCACGTGCCGCTTGGCGTTCTCTCCCTCCGCCACGTCGGCGTCGCACACCCCACACTTCAGACACCCAAACTCATAATAAACATATCTATTCCTCGCCAACATGCAAACATTATGTTTCAACTCGAGGTAAAAGCGGAAGACGGATTCAGTAGACGGTTTGTTAACGAAATGCTGCGCGAAGACCAGGTGGGTCAGCAGTGCGCTGATGGAATTGAACACGTATTTGCAGGACACGCATGTAAAGGAGGCGCCTTCGCTGTGGAGGATGAAGTTCCCCTTCATGTACACGCTGATGATGTCCCCCTTGTGTGCTGCCAGCTTCGCCTCCGCGACTGCGGTCTGGTGCTCGTAGGAAGACAGAACGTGTTTCACAGCCAACTTGACATCAGGGAAGGTCTCATCACAGAAATCGCATCTGATAATGTTGTCGACTACAATTTTGTTCAGAGTCAACAACTCGTGGTAGCGTTCCCCTTCCGGGCATGTCCCGGAGCGAAGCAACTCGTCAACTTCAGGGTAAAAAGCGGAACGGATCAGCTTAGCTATGCTCTCGAAGTGAGCCTCGCTTTCGAAGTGTTCGACGATCGCTGCGTACGACGGCAGGGCGACGTAGTCAGGGCAGACGGAGCACACGTAGAAATTCCCGAAGCTAGCGTAATACTCGAACGGACGACAGTGATTTTTGTATAACATGGCGAGTTTCCTCGGCGCGGCGTTCCGAAGATGCTTCTTCTGACGGATGTGGTTGAACAACACCTGTCGAGGACCTTTGAGCGTCATATCGCAGCAAGAGCAGTAATTCCCGACTTTTCCTGAAGGCTTGATAAAGTTCTCGATGATGATATGATCGTTGCGATTCTGAGGCTTGCTGGAACTCGCGAGGAACTTCGACCAGTTCAGGTCTTTCGGGCCCCAGTCTTCGGGAATTCCGTTGTCGTTCTTCCTGGCTCTCAGGTATAGGTCGTCGGATAAACGTGCGAGGTGCTTCTCATCTAAGATGTGCAGAATTGTCAGCTCTATAGTGTCTGTGTTGGTATTGCAGAGCTTGCAATGCCAGCCGTTAGAGTACGTCACCACGTCGTGACGGAGTAGAAAGTGTTCGTTGACTTTCTTGATGGTTTCGATGGATGGCTCCTTGTGGAGACCGAAGGGAATGTGTTTGTCGGATTGGAGGATGCTGGAGAGGTGTTGAAGATGGCTGTCGCTGAAGACATGGTTTAACACGCTGTCGTAATGGAAGCGAAGAGTGTAGTACTCGCAAGCGATGCAGAAGAACGCAAGCTTCCCGGTGCGGTCGTCGACTAAAGTCAGCAGTTTGTGTTCTGCTAGAAGCTTGAGTATCAGATTCTCTATCGGACCATAGTATCTGTACTTTTTCGTCTGCGTTTTAGGTCTGTCAGGGGTCTGTTCGTTCTCGTCATTCTCTATGTTCCTGTTAGCGTCGGCTGCGAAGTTCTGGTAGACATTGTCACGAATACTCATAATGATCGGAGCGACAGAGCTGGTCTGGGAGCTGAAGTCTATAGTCGCTACGTCTTGAGACAGAATGCTTTGGATCTCCGTGTAGAACCTGATCGCAGTTCCGATTGTAGCTTCCGAGTTATCAGGCAAGTACTTAAGTAACGCCGCATTGAGCTTAGTGTAAGTATTCCTGTCCAACTTTTCATTTGGTTTGATGAGGTGCGAGATATCGATGCTGTGGGTTTCCCCGCACGCCATAGAGGAGAGCCTTCGAGACATATTGGGGAGAAGAATCGGCTCTGATACGTCTACGCTTTCTCTCTTCATCTTAGGTTTCGGCGCGTGGATTTCTAGGTTAAAATGACGTTGAAGCGACTCCATTAACGGTTCTTCATCGTTCAGCTCGATCTCCACGTTGCAATCCGTGCAGATATGGACTTGTTTAGCATCCTCAGCTGTCAGTAACTCGGCTTTCAGCAGCTCAGGGACCTCACTGATCTGCATGCTGTTGAATCTCTGCCTCTGGAGATTGCTTTTCTTTTCAGTTGTGAAAATGTACTCGACTTCAACACACTCCCTTCTTTGCGTGAATATCTTACGATGCGTGTCGTCAAGGGAGCTGAGATACTTATGTACCGCTGCATTGCTCTCGGTGAGCGGATGGTCGATGACGTAACGGAAATGTCTCGCCAGACGTTTCACCTCTTCGAGCTTGCGAAAGGAGAGCAGCGAGAGTTCAGACATGCCATTGATAACTTCCTCCATGGTTTCCGGAGAGTCTGTCATTAGAAATAAATTATAAATGGGTAAAACAAGATCGCATCCTGGTCTTCCAAGATGTTTGATCCCCTCTGCAGCTCACGGAGCTTATAGAGTAATAATTGGTGCGAATTTTTCTGCCCGTACGGTAGCCAAAAGGATTTTTGAGAAAATTAAATGCCTCCAAAAGAGAATTTGTCAATTTTGGATAAAAAATAATATGTTTGTGTAGGGGATATCACGGCATTTCAAGATCTGTAACAAGGAAAAGATTGTTTAACAAAATATATTTAACCATTAGATTGTGACGGTGATTTTGCATGACCGCTGGTCGATTTCATATAATTATGCATCCACCGGGCAGCAGCGCCACCAGCAGAATATTTCTACTTCCTATAACTTAAAATAACTAAATAGATTTATAGTGAATTGATTTGTGGTAAATGCAAATAAATAACTTGTTATTAATGTGATAGTGTTTTAGAAATTGTATTTTGTTTTTATAAATGGGAACTTATTAATAGCCTCTATCTTAAAGTTGTTTACGGAATTCCGTGATCATGGCGCATGAAACTGTGCCGAAATATTGGAAAGCTCAAAACTCAAATCATGGTAAATATCCCGTTGTAAATAACTTTAGTATTAATAACCATGATGGATTTAAAAGTTTAATCTAGTTATCTTTACACATCTCTTATAAGTAATAATGTATCATTGTGCTGAAAGATCCCCTAAAATAAATAAAAAAATAAAATAAAGAACTGCGATCCCTAACCCGCCCCATGAGATAAGCCAGTAAAGCACTTATCAGGAAGGCTGTTAAGGTGAGGATACGATCATTTGTCCCAAAGTAAGATAATCCGCAACCTCCTTGGTTGTCAAATCATTAATAATGTAATATTGGTACCTATAGTTTGACTGTTTACTAAGTGAGGAAATCTAACAAAAACTAAAAGATTTAAGTAAGTTACATGATTTAGTAATTATGATCTAACACCACAACTGAAGTGTACATCAACAACAATGTCAAGTTATTTTTATGTTTTCCTTAACATGCAACTTCCTTTTAACAGAAGTTATCTGTCTGCATGTTCTTGCTCCGTTTATTTCTTGTGCAAGGAATTTGTACATTAATAACTAACTGCAGCCTGTGGCTTTGTTGTGGAATACCTATGAAGAATTTAGCATCAATAAGTGAAATAATATTTAGAAAAGGACTTTTTGTATAATTATATTGATTGCATTGCAAAATTAGGATTAGGTAAATCAAATCTTTGGTGTCAATAACTTTATGAATAAATAAATAAATAACCCAAGCTAAGCAGAGCATGTGTTATGGGTCTGTCAGGCTGACTGCCTGCAGTGACAGTCAAAGAAATTTCCACTTCAACATCTTGGTTGTGGCTTCTGCGTCTGGTTTGATGCAATTTTGTCAATGTCATCAAATTGTACTGACTGCCACCGCAGGCCGCATCAGTCTACCAGACCCTTAAGGGACACTCAATGACTGATACTTGTTACAATTTGCAGTGAATAAAGTGAATGTTATGAGAATGTCTTGAGAAACTTATAACATCCATGGGCCGACTTTGTCAAACGGAAGCTAAGCCTTAATCAAGAAGCTGATATAATGATGATTTCTAGTCTTTATCTTTATTATAAAAACACAATTCGTAGTAAGATTAAACTTTATGAAGCAGATAAGATTAAAAATACAACAAATACTTACCTGATAATGTTAAAAATTGTGTTCTACATTTTAAGCCGTAGTGTATCAAGTTTATTGAATACTGAGAGAATAAGAGCACTTCAGGAACCTTCCAATGATCAAAATTGTAATAAATAAATAATTCAAAGCGTATGAATTACAGTGCTCATAAATATAAAGGAAAAATACCATTTTATGAATTTTTACATGACTGCTGAAGGCAGGTAGGTTTTATTCGTGGTACAAAGAAATCTTTGAAAAGTTACTTTGAATAAATTGCAAGCGAGTTAAACAAAATAATACGGTTCTTTGTGCAGAATTGAGGCTAAGGGGACACAGAGCGTATAGACAGCGAAAGTTTGTGGTTATAATGATAAGCCAGAATTTTATAGTTACGTGTTTCTGGGTTATTTTTTTTGTAAACAATGGATAAATAGCTTAAAATATTACCTAGTAGTCTTGATTTTGTGCATGGCAGCGCGTAACCGCCTTAGTTTTTATTTTGTACGGGCATTTACGAATGGTGACATGACAGACAATGAAGTGACGTTTCTCTTTTTTCGGGCGTGATTTTTACCGTGTTAGGGATGCCGTCAAAAATAAATTCCCTTAATTCAGGGAGTTTTGTTGAGGCGTGCTAGGTGGCACAGCGCAACTATAATATTATCGATGTACTAGGTGTAGAGATGGGTTTATGCCGGTCATTTACAGGGCGGATTGAGTAAATGCCTAATAAACGTCTTTTATGCCTTATAAATGCCCGATGACAGGGCAGAAACTACGCTTCTAGTCTTTAAAAATTTTGATTTTCAATTTAAAGTATTACAAGGTTTACTTCGTGATGTCTGAGAGTCAATATTATATTATTATTAAGTAAGTATGAATAAGTGGTACCTTAAAGCAATAAAAACCATGTACCTACTTAACGTCTTAACAATAAAACATTAATACGTAAGTACGTAGGTACGTAGCGTAGCTTGTAATACTTTAAATTGAAAGAAATCAAAATGTTTAAAAACTACAAGCGTAGTTTCTGCCCTGTCATTAACTCAATCCGCCCTGTAAACGCCCGGCATAAACCCATCTCTAACTAGGTGACATTAAAATAATTGAAACCCCGCCAGTCAAAGTAATAAGGTATGTATGTATCTAAAGGCGAATAAATTTAAAAAATAATGATGGTATTTTAAAATAAAACGTTTCTTATTGAATAACACGTAAAACCAAAATAATAATTGATGGATCAGTTGAACTACCTGTACCTGTACCTGTACCTGATTTTTCACAGAAGTCTGCAGTTAGCTCAATTGTTTCAATTGTAAATACTTACTAATTTTAATTTGTATAGCATTTGATTGTAATTTTATTTTATAATAAATGTTATATAATACTATCACATTAATAGTTGCATTATTTCTGTTACCGCAACAAAAGTTGTCAATTGGCACACGAGCGCATTCAATTCCCACGACTCTTCTAATTTTGAACAGACTCTACAGTAATAATAAAATCATTCTATTTCTTCTTTTAACCAACTTCAAAAAAGGAGGAGGTTTTTTAATACGCCTTGTTTTTTTGTATGTACCTATTATTTTACCTCAGAACTTTTGACTGGGTGGTCCGATTTTCATGGTTCTTTTTTTTGAAAGCTAGTGCTTCCCGTGTAGTCCCATTTTAATTTGGTCCAGTTCTGATACTTTAATCCATGCAAAAACTAGAAAAAACTAATTGAATACGGTTTGTAGTTCTTTAAAACAAAATCAATTATTTATTGATAAAAAATATTATCAAAAACCTGTTATTGTCTAGAAGTTATGAGACGACCACATCTGATAATAAAGTAATGTGTGTGTATGGTATATGCTAGGAAGGTGATTTCCTTCGTCCGTCCCAAAAAAGTTTATTTAAAATCAGAATCGGCTTAATTCTCTAAGATCAGAATAGTTTTAATGATCGTAAAATTAGGTGTTACAAAAACTTACAAAATCAATGATATACAGGTTTCAGTTTGTCCAACGGAACGTACAAATACAACATACCTAGGAATATAGTAAATATACAAGAAGAACAATAAAAAAACTACAACACGACTACTGAAAAGTTGTAATCAAGCTTCGATGTTGCGAATAAATATTACCGATTGAAAATTATCTAGGTACTAATGAAATTTTATATTCAGGTATTCGAAGGCCTCACGCTAATTAACCCGTTGGTAGTCGGGTAAAAATGTAACTTACTTGTATTTTATTTCTCCTCAAAATCGACACCCTACCTGCTACCTGCTGCAAAGGCAGGACAAGGATTTTACCTGCACACACTGTTATTATTTATTTATTATTATTATTTATTTATTACTTATAAAATTTTATCGAAATAGCCGGGGCGTAGTACCTACATCTTATAATTACATGTGTAGGTAAACAAACGGTTTCTGTCAAGAAAATTATGATTGTTGAAGTTGTTGATACATATATAAGTTACCAGATGTGACCTTCGTAAAGACCTTGCTGTTATTTTATACGCAAACACCTACAAAATATATTGTTTGCTATTTGCGTGCCTTTATAACAAATGATTTGCTTGATAGAGAGTATTTTTATCATTGTTGATAGGTAGGTAGGTACCTACTGCTACTGCAGATATGTTAGAGTCCGCGCCACGACTCAAGTCTTAAGGCAAAAGGGGTGCAACTACATAATTCCCGATCACGTTAGGGAAATAACAGAAAGCTGCGACCGATTTTGACTGTGAAATGTCCGGGATAAGACCTCTCAGACCAGAAGAGCATAATTCATTGAAAATAAATATGAAATATTTGTTTTATTTACTATAGTTCTGCGATAGCAGCCCCGCGTCTAAAGGACTTGAGTCGTGGGTGGCGCGAACTCTAGTACATACTCATTTCGTCGTCTTAGACGACAACCACAACCGTGCTGTGAAATACGCTCGATAATAAAACGAAGCTATCTTATATTAGTTTAAAGAACCTATATTCGGAGTAAATTTTTGGCATGACACGCATGGGGTTACGAATACCCGATATTTATAGTCCGACCAGAAAGAGTAGAAATAAATTATTTTGGAACTAAAATTTACTATAAACTGGCAACTCTTTATGAAAGACCAGTGTGGCCGCTTAAGTGAGTTTGTAGCCAGATTCAGCTTTTCCTTGCAAAATTGAATTATGCACGTATTTTTTGACAAATTATCGTCATGCTTAGATACTTACCTTCTCTTGCTTATATTTAAAAATCATGCTAAATTAAAAGAATCAAGCATTCAAAATGTTTTGTTGACATTTTCAATGCTTGAATGAAAAACATGGCGGTCATTCGCCATGTTTTTGGACAAAGCTAGATTACATAAACTGTGATTATATATATATATAAAATTTAATCTCAATCAATGTAAATGAAATTGTTTAGTTGTATTTTTTGAATTCATTTGAATTTGACATTAATTTGATTTTTTTTGATTTTAAGCCAATATTTGTTTGACTAACCAGAATAATTTTCCGCTAGTGGAAACACTGGAACTTCGGTCGAGCGAGTTTTCGAATTGTTTGTTTTGATTTGTTGTTGATGGTTTATTTCTCTAAGTATGAGAAAATAAATCGTAAAATATTAGCAAATGAATAAAACTATACGCAGTGGGGCTCGTGACATTATTTACAAAGCGTCTAAGAGATGTTTGGCTGAGTAGGTATCAAGCCGGGACGCTGCTGACTGAATTAGAAGACGTTTATAAATGAAAAGCAGATCTGACCGTAAGTAGCTGGTTAAAAATAATAATGTAACGTAAACTGTTATAATTTACTAAAAGAATCGTGTAAATCCATTCAAAATCCTAGTTTATCATACATAATAGTCTTTGTTGATTTTTGTTCCATTGAGTTTTATTTTGTAGTGCAATCCTTTATTTTTGATACCTTACTTATGTTTCAGGAAAATCCGAAAGCACTGTTAGGAGGATTTTTAATGAAGGCAAAAAAAATAGTGTAAATTTGGTACAAAGTGAAGATGAGAATTATGGTATGGCAGGAACTTCTAAAGTCAAAGTCAAAGTCAAAGTCAAATCGTTTATTTCTTTAGACTTACAAAATAAGTACTTAGACAAGTCAAATTTTTACTATATAAACAGCTTGATAAATAGTTATTACTATCAAACAAGAAATAAGATGCAATTGACTTTAATTCACTTCAATTTTTTGTCCACTAGCGGAAGAAGTGAAAAAGAAACCACTAGCAAGTTTATCGCTTATCAACTAATACAATCTTAGGATAACTAAGTCTAACTGGTCTTACATACTATTGTCTGTATGGAACTGGGCGACATCCGGCCAAGCATTAACATCATTGACGTAGTCATCTACGGAGTAATATGCTTTCTTGATAAGATTTCGTTTTATGTACAGTTTAAATTTACGAATAGGGAGCTCAGTTGCTTCAGATGGAAGCTTATTATAGAATCTTACGCAATTGCCCACAAATGATTTCCCTACCTTTCGTAATCTATATGATGGGATGTGTAATTTGTTCTTGTTTCTTGTATTTTTATTGTGAACATCACACCTTTTCATAAAGTTATCTCTGTTTTTGTGTGTATACATTAGATTTTCATAGATGTATTGCGATATTACTGTTAAAATATTTATTTCTTTAAATAATTCCCTCAACGAATCACGTGGATTTAATTTATAAATAGCGCGTACCGCCCTTTTCTGAAGAACAAAGATAGTCTGGATGTCAGCTGCCTGTCCCCAAAGCAAAATACCATAAGACATAACACTATGGAAGTAACTGAAGTAAACTAACCTAGCTGTATCTTCATCGGTAATGTATCTAATTGTTCGTACCGCATACGCTGCCGAACTAAGTCTGTTTGCGAGAGCATCAATTTGCGGTCCTAATTATGTTCTACCACAACATTTTGATAAGGAATCGATGTCGGGTATTGAGTATCTTAACTTTGAGTCATTAGAGTGATTTATGTGTGATTAAGTACCTATTATATAATTATTCAACAAAATTATTGTTTTTTTCCCTTTGAGTATAAAAACAAAATATGCTTGCTTTCTTTTTAGGTTGCTTGCACTCACCATTGCTTGCACTCACCATTGCTCTTATTATTATTCGTCTCGGTATCGGCGCGGTGGACAAACGGAGGCTTTGATTTCTTTAATGCATGTAAATTATATTCATAATTTAAATAATAAAAAACATTTTTACTTTACTTTACTATAGCAAAGTGGGTTTTATTCTTATTCAGGACAAACCTTTATGTGATGAGCAATGAGCATAAATATTTGTTGTAAAATTTTATAAAATAAGAACTGCAATGTGTTATAAATACATATATTTGAAAATATTAAGTATCAAAACGTAGTAGCCATAGTATATGGTGATACCATGTAAATTGTAAACAATTGTGGCGCCCTCATTTATTTTCTACTCTTTCCGGTCGGACTGTATGTATGTAGCTGTTTTTTTAGACGGACAACTTGCGGACAACCGACGACGATCAGTAGAAATTTTTGATACAACTACATCACTAAACTTTTTAGCCTGTGGTTTTTTGATGTTGACGTTAAGATGGCATGCGTTCAATACGTTTGCTGCAATACGAGCTGACGACAAAAATTGACAACTTTGGTAGGAAAGCGACAGCAATGTTTACGTTTTTTATGCTTTTTCGTTGCGTCTTCGTCAAAGCTGATGATGACTTTGAACACAATCAATACACATAAATCGTGAAATTTTGTATAATGAGCCGTGTTTGCATTTTGCGTATTTTTGAAGTATTTTTCTTATCTGTGTCTCAATTAGCAATGTAAATTCAACCCATCAGAATGCTACACCTAGTAGATGAGTTATCGGCCGATTTCGTTCAAGAATCGGCCTACGTGACCGATACAACATGCCCGGCGTGTTACGCCGAGTTTTTGGACCCAGAAGACCTTCTTATACACATTAATCAAGTCCACACGGCTGCAATAACCCCTAAGCCCTGCCAATTGTGTCCCGCAAACTGTGCGGGCGTTATAGACTACGCCGAACACATAAGGGACGCTCATTTGTTAGACTTGAGAGCGTGTAAGTACTGTGCGAAAGTATTTCTAAACGGGGGTAAATTGAAGCAGCACGAACTAAGTCATGCCTCTAATGATAATCTCTTTTGTTGCTCGCAGTGCAACACTCTATTTCCAAACGTTATTTTGCTCGAACACCACGAAAATAAATATCATGCTAATGCTAAAGATGGTGTCGTAATAAGCTGTATGCCTCATCTCTCTGAGCTATTGTGTCTGAAAGCCAAATTGCTGCTGCAGAGTGTCGGCAAAAAGACATTTCAATGTTGCATGTGCGAGTTCTCCTCGTCAAACCTGAGAGAATATATGAAACACCTGCAAACTAAAAAATGTGAAACGTTCGTGTGCAGCTTATGCTCATCTGCGTTCACAACTAAAAAGATTTTAGTGAAACATACCCGAATGGCAAAAAAATGCTTGGCTATAAAGATAAGCGATGAGAAAACTGTTATGTGCCCGGATTGTAAGAAATCTGTGCATGTAGATGCTGTAAAAACACACTTTGCAGCTTGCAGAGCTCTGAAATGTATTGACTGTGAGTTTGTGTGCAAGACGGTGGAACAGCTCTCCAAGCATCAAGCTGAAAAGCATCCTCTGGACGTGAACTTTAGGAAATGCAATTATTGTACGAGAGAATTTCTTGGTGATTATCCGATGAAGAAACATGTCAGACGAGTCCACAAGACATCCTTCCACTTGTATAAATACAAATGTATGGACTGCAAAGCCATATTTCAGCACCCGCAGAAACTCTTTGCACATTTCTTCAGCAATCACAAAACTCTGTTGCCTTTTTACTGTAAAATCTGCAATAAAAGTTTTCGCATACGTAAATCATTTTCTATCCACATCAAATTGGAGCATAAAAGCGTTGGATTCGTAGAATTCAATGAGAAGTACCATGTTTTCTTCACTGCTAACAAATCTGACAACCCATTTGTGCCTAAATGTGTGATATCTCAGGAAGAATTAACAGCTTATGACTCAGAGAACGAAGATAATGATAAGACAGGAGAACCTACGACAGATACGGACTTGACAAACATTGAGACGGAGGATGAAAAACAAATTCGGAAAGCAAAATCTAAGCGGGTAAAAACCAAAAAACCCAAAAAGACCAATAAAAAGGACTCTGTATCGATTTACTCTTCTGACGAAGAGACTTTACAAGAAATAAAAAAAAGAGCGATTAAAGATAGAAAGAGCCGTAAATACAAAAAGGGCAGGGGCAAGGTACCGCAGTTTGTGTGTGAGACTTGCGATGAAAACTGCTACACATACCAAAACTACCTCAACCACATCAACACACACAAAAAGAATCAAGAACTGGAATGTGTTAAATGCTCACAGAAATTCAACTCGAAGGACTCTTTAACTGATCACATGAAGGAAGATCATGCATCGTCTAAATTAACTGAGACATTGAAAAACTTGCTGAAAAAGAAACAAACAGCTCCAAACGAACCGGCAACCAACAAAGACCCGTTCAAAGTTGTCCTAAAAAAAGTCAAAAGCATCGGGACTGATGTACCAGCAACCATAAAACCCATAGAAAATAACCTCTCTGTCAAAAACTTTATAGAGAACTTTACTCCGGACATCACAGACGTAACCCCGAAAGAAACCGACCCAATAACTTCATCAGTCAGCATTAAACGGTACCTCAGTCCTTATCACCGAGAACCTTTCATAAAACTCAAAAAGTTCAAAGACGTACCGACCTACGAACCAGTGCCTCTTAAGATGCCACAGAGGTTTAAGCAGCACGATCAGTTCGTTAAAACTAAGATCAGGATATGTATGGTGGATCCTGAGCCCGAAGTAATGCCAGAATTGGATCATAATTATATGGAGAACTATGAGGCTGATAATTCTCATGATAGGTATGTATGCCTGCTTGTTTGTTTATTAGTGTTCGCCGGCGGCTGTGCTTACCTTGAATCAGGGTTGGCATGTTTAAAACAAGTTGTTTTAAAACACGTGTTTTAAACAGTGTTTAAAACAGTTTGAAATAAAACTATGATTTTTATTAAGTGTTCAAAGTCAAAGTCAAAGTCAAAATCATTTATTGCCAGTATGTACATTGATAGGTAGCTTAAGTTCTAATTACAGCTAAAGTTGGAACATACACCATGTTAGATTGGTATAGCAATGTCTTAGTGTCTATCATCTTACACTATATATGTCTTAGTGTCTATCATCTTACACTATATATGTCTTAGTGTCTATCATCTTACACTATATATGTCTTAGTGTCTATCATCTTACACTATATATGTCTTAGTGTCTATCATCTTACACTATAATAATATCTTACTATATAGCAATTTATTACGAACACTTTTAACAGTTTTAAGAAAATCAGTCGTTGTAAATACTAATTTACATATTTTCAGTCTTCATGCTGTTATTTCCTTTATATAAATTATATAAAAATAGGTTTGCTAGTTATTAATAACTATATTTAAACAATTCTTGAGATAATTAATCCAACAATGTTAGTTTACAAGTTCATTTATATTATAAAATTGTTTGCTTTGTAGCCATAGTCGTAGCACTTTTGTAAATTTTGTCAGCGGAAGGCTTTTTATAGTTTTAGGTAATGCATTATTTATTTTTCCACACATTACAAAACAGTTTTTTTGGTATAGACGGGTCCTAGGCTGCCTACTCAAAACTATCCTATCAGGATCCCGTGTATTTCGGGGATATAGTTCACTCATGTCACGTCATACTGTGTTTAAAAACACAGTATGACGTGACATGACGATAAAAACATGGTTTAAAACTACCGTTTATTGCAAATGAATGGAAATAAATCTAAACGAATAAATAATGTAGAACTCTAAGTAGCTTTAAATAAATTTACAAGTGAAAAGTCTCTATGTTGGCCGTTTTATACACTGTACACTGCATGCAAAGGGATGGAAAGTAATTCACTGGATTAGTGGGTATTTCCCGTTCTCTCACTAGTTCTCTACCTACATTACATATAAGGTGAATGTAAAGTGTTTTGTATTGATTAATAATTATAATTTTTTTTGATAGTTAGATCAAAGATACTGAGATACACATCAAATAGTAAATATTTATTGTTTTGTTAATTTTTACTATGTGAATTAGGAAATAGTTTAGATATGGATTAAATATTTTATTATTCGCTATACATAATCGATTTGAAATTGGTAAAAGTAAAAAAACAAATAAAACAAAAAAAACACTTGTTTTAAACATTTTGAACAGTTTGTTTTATAAAATATAAATAAACTGTTTTTTTTCCAACCCTGCCTTGAATAGCATGGTCTATACAGGATTACCAGTTTTAATAAAATACACACACAGCATTATCTAGCCCCAAGCTAAGCAGAGCTTGTGTTATGGGTACTAGATAACTGATATGCATAATACAATACACTACATAGATAGATATTTTTTATCTATAATATAAAAATGAGTCGGGTTTTCCTTCCTGACGCTATAACTCCAGAACGCACAAACCGATTTCCATGGTTTTGCATTCGTTGGAAAGGTCTTGGGCTCCGCGAGGTTTATAGCAAAGAAAATTCAGGAACAACGCGTGCGAAGCCGCGGGGCGCAGCTAGTTATACATAAAAAACATCCAAAACACCCTGAACAAATATCTGCAGATATTTCTCCCGAGGCGGGAATCGAACCCGCAACCTCCTGCGTCCACCGCGCCACAGAGGTCGTCATTAGAGAGTGCATTTGTGTTCGCGCTCACTTGTGCACTATAATATGTCCTGCGCTTCTTCGTTGAGACTGGCCACCCTGGCTGAAATTCGGCTAGGAGGGCGTATCATTATTGTTTGTTGTGTATTAAGATGTAAACCGTGTCCACTGCTTCCAGGAACGATATCCCGGAGGTGGCGGAGGAGGTGTCCCTGGAGGGCACGGTGGAGGCCCCCAGGTACCAGGTGGATGGACCACCCACCAAGATTGTCATACCTAAGATGCCTAAAGGTAATAAATATCACACTAATTTGAGTGTCATTTTTAATTGAGCTTAAATAAAAAAATGTTTGGTAAGTAAATAACTTGATTTTTAATAAAAATAAGTAAAAACTTCATTCATGAGATGCTTTTAAAATTAGCCTACCAACATAAAAAAGTAGTTACATACGAGTTTAAATTAAGAACCATTGAATAAGTGACATTGTTGTTTTCACTTACTCGTTTTATCATAGTAAATGTATGGGAATTGTTTTTTTTAATTATTGCCAAAGCTTACGATTTGATTTGGTATGTTTCTTTGGGAAAAGTGTTCCTGTAGGCCTAGCTCGGGTATTGTTGTCTATGGTAGAGTAGAAATAAAATACGTCACTTTATCATCGAATGCGTAAAATGTTTGAAATTCATTCCTTCACCTTCAATAATTTACGCAATGTCGATGCGGTGTCATTTTTATCTATTCTACACTAGACAACAATCCCCGAGCTAGGCGGGCTGGCTAAAAATAGAGTCTATTAAGACCAACTTGTTTTTTTGTCAAATGTCATTTTTGGGCGAACCGTACTTTTTTTCAAAAAACTAAACATATCAATATTTGTTTCTTCCAAATAAAACAGGAGGCTCCTTAGAACAAAACCTTCTAACTACAAAAGAAACGGTAGCTACCCTAAAGGGGCCGAAAATTTGCGCCATTCTGTATAGTAAAAAATTTACTCGTCTGAGTACTTATTCTGTAAATCTAAAGAAAATAATAATTAATTTTGTTTTAAAAAACTACAAAACGACTTAATTTTTTATAGTTTTTTCATGAATTTTCATGGATCCCATTGTCAGAACTGAACAAAATTAAAATGGTGTGGTACCATTTTAATTTTGTTCATTTTAAGGGAAGCACCAGCTTTCATATAAAAAAGAATCATGAAAATCGGACCACCCAGTCAAAAGTTCTGAGGTAACAAACATAAAAAAACTGTCCAATTGAGAACCTCCTCCTTTTTTTGAAGTCGGTTAAAAAGAAATAAAAGATTTGACTCTGACTCTGTAAAAAATTGACTTGTCTAAGTGCTTATTTAGTAAGTCTGAAGAAATAACCGATAAGACTCTGATCCCATGAAAGAATCCCGTTTAGGTAGATAGATAGATAGATACGTTTATTGATTTATGAATGATACATTTTTATAGTAAGTAGGGTCTTAAATCCTAAATTAGGTTTATCTAGACACTAGGGTTCTCTAATATAAACTTAGACACGCTTAATAATAAGGACAGTTAGGCACAGCGGTATCACGAGACTTTGCTTCCAGGCTACTCCAAGATCCACCTGGCGACGCTGCAGGCGGAGGCGCCCTACTTCAAGATCATCAAGGTGAACTCCGAGGACATGACGGAGATCAAGCGCGACCACAGGACTCCCATCCCACAAAAAGAGGTATGCTCCGAGATCTTTTATAATTATTATAAATATTCACGGGTATTTATCGCGTTTTTTTACCTGAATACATACATCTGTCGTCCCGGGACGACAAAGTGTAAACCTGTTGAAACGTCGGGAAAAATAGGTAAATAAACGAGATAAATACCCGTGAATATTTATAATAATGTGTTCTGATCGCGTAAGTTTTAAAAAAATCTTTTATAATTTACCTTTCAATGAGCAATAGGGTATATGCATGGTTTATTTTTATTTTTAAGCTATTACATAGCTTCTATTGCGGGCCTTGAGCGTGGAGACCGAATCCAGAAATTCCGTAACGAAAATAACCTAACACCCCCCACTCCGACCGACACAGCGGTGATACTTTTTAGTTTTGCCATCTATCGATGAATAGCAGAACTTTTAATGACTTTTTGAAATATCACGCTTGTCTCTTTAGTTCAGCAACTCGCCTCTAGGTGGCATTGGTTATAATTGCATAAGTTGATAAAAAAATCTATGCTATGCTTTACCGCGGCAGTCTCCGAGTGCCACACGTCTTTTTTTTAATGGATTATTTAGGTTAATACATAAACGAAAAAAAAAACACCTAAAAATTATTGAGGTAAAAAAAAAGTAATACTACACTCAGTTTCGGGTGATAAATGTTCAACGGTTCCCCTATGTAAACTCAAAGTCAAAACTTCATGCCCATACAAAAATGAAGGATGACGTCACGCTTCACATGCCAATAGCGTTGCGTTTAGACATTTTGCTGTTGAGACTTAAAATATCTACTTTTCAATGATTAAGTTTCACAATAAAAACATAATAAAATACGAAAATAAATATACAGATATATTTCTATATCAATAGAGAATATGTAAATAAATATTAGCTTTTTTGAAGTCACATGCATATACTTTATTCTTATATATATGTAATCTGGCTATGTAAACGGCTCCAACGATTTTCATGAAATTTAGTATTGTTTTCGGGATTTCGGGGGCGAGGATTTAAGTTTTAATCTTGTAACTAATTTAATTGGTAATTTTATCGTGTTAGTTGCTTAATAAATAAATACAAAAATACAAATACAAATATCGATCTAGCATTGTATCGCTAGACGTAAAACAGGAGCGACGCCGCGCGCGCAACAATTGTGTCGATCGTTACGTTGATTTAATCGGTATTTCAACGCAAAAACCGTCGATAGCAAAAGGTTAAGGCGCATACCCGACCCAATATGACAGCGCCACCTATTTTATCACATTATTACGTTTAAAATAGAAAAATAATAATCGATTGCACAGTTTGTGGTATCTATTATAAGCTACTTTTTGATACCTCTGTAATAGTTTTATCTTTTAAAGTTTAGGAAGAGATGCGAAAATAGAATTTGGTGTCTAAAAAGCGCAACTTCGTATCTCTGCCTAAGCTTTACAAAATGAAACTATTACAGAGGCATTAATAAATAACTTATAATAGATAGCACACGTTTAACGTAATAATAAGATATGATTCATATTGTTTAAAAAAAAATATAAACCGACTTACATTTTTAATAGTTTTTTCATGAATTTTCACGGATCCCATCCTCAGAACTAAACCAAATTAAAATGAGACCACAAGGAAAGCACCAGCTTTCATATAAAAATAATCACGAAAATCGGACCACCCAGTAAAAAGTTCTGAGGTAACAAACAAAAATGTCTTGTCTAAGTGCTTATTTTGTAAGTCTAAAGACCACCTTCACTCGTGTATACGCATTAACAAATCGCGAAAGCTTAAAAAGTTTTCGTTCATCCACTAACCTCTATGTTTATATAACCTTCATGAGCACACAGATCCCCTAGTACTATCCAATTATCCTATCCATCCACGGTTGTCTGATAGAGATCGCTCTTGAGCGATAAGACCGCCACTTGTTTAAGAACTTTCACTTCATTACACTTCATTAAGAAACTAAAGCTATGAATAAACATTTCTTTCTTTCTTTCTTACTTGTCACTTAGTTTTTAAGCTGTTCTATTGTATTGTTTCTTTTAAAGAGTGCAATAAAGAATTTTCTATCTATCTATCTAACCGTCTTCTCACCTCCAGGTGATCAGCCTCCCGGATGGCAAGAAGCTGATCTCCGCCAACCCCCTGGCGCACCTCCTCAGCAAGCTACCAGACCCTCCCCCGCACCGGTACAAGCCTCCCCCGAGGGACTTCCAGGGGCTGCTGGCCACGGCGCTCAGGAAGCTGGACGAGCCGCCGCCGGCCAAGAGGAGGAAACCAGGGAGCGGCAGGAAGAAGAACAGCCTAGAGAAGAGAGTAGAGGAAGTGAATAGTGACTGTGGGGCGTAGCTGGGAATTTGCACTACCTCGACTCTTCCCGTGGGTGTCTAGAGATGCGACTAAGGGATATCCACCCGGGGCGGGCAGCAGCGTCTCCTACACAGTTGATGAAGTTGCGGGTTCGATGCCGCCTCGAGACAAATATTTGTACGATCTGCAGAAATTTGTTCAGGGCGTTCTGGATGTTTTCTATGCGTATAAAATAAAAAACATCTATCTATGTTGTCTATTGTATTATATATGTCATACTCCTACCGTGTCGTGATAGGTTAAATAATATACCCTATAATGATATACCTAAAAACAATTATGGTTCTTTATTTAAGACATGCTTATTGACTATGTTAGGTATTTTACGATCAAAACTTTTGTAGTTTGAAGAGTTCATTATGAATGTAAGCGGGATAACTACGAGCCTTGTTTGTGTTGGAAGAACACCAACGTTTCATCCCTTAACGAGGGACATCTTCAGGGTGAGTGCGGTTCTAATCGCGCGCGTTCCGCATCCCTTCGAGCACATGTTATGTATGTCTGTTAGTTATAGAATTCCTTGTATAAATAGTTTTAATTAGATAGTAATTATTAGTGACGTTGTATTATAAAAACAATAAACTTTATGTACTAATAAAACATGTTTTTATCAATTCCAAAAAGAATTTTCAAAATAGGTCCAGAATTAATAGAGAAATTAACGAATACCCATAAAAACATACACACAGCCGTACATAGAACCTCCTCCTATTTTGAAGTTGGTTGATAGCAGAGTTGTACTAGTGTGTAGTGTACCTAATAAAATATTCATATTTGCTGTCTGTCAGCTTTGACTAATCTCAAAACGGTTAGATCTATTTGGATGGGACTTTTACTGAAAGATAGTTCATGGTAAGGTAACTTACACTTATGTACATTAACTGTAGAAAAAAACGGATGACGGTGAAAAAATGAAAGTATAGGCATAAGGGCAGGTTTCTGGCTATACATAAAACACCCCTTTCAGTCACAGAGTCGCCGTTAAAAAACTTTATACAAAGGTAGAGAAAACTGTTGTTTAACTTTGCTAGTCTATGTTTTGGAATGACAATATTTAACTTTTTTGTGGACGTAAGTATGTGTTGATAAGTGAACGTTACTTACTTCGGGTAACAATAGCAATCAATAGGTATAAAAAACGCTATTGAAATGTATCAGTATGTCGACCGCCTTTTGTAGTAGGTTTAGAGTATTTTTATGAAGGCTTTTTCATACAAACGCCTTGAATGTTGTAGAAGCAAATCTATGTTCGTCTGTCTTTATTTTTATCCGACTTCAAGGACCTCCTCCTTTTTAATTTATCAATTCGACTGTATTTTTTTTGTTTGTTTCCTTACAGCTTTTGACTGGGTGGTCCGATTGTCATGATTCTTATGAAAGCTGGTGCCTCCTGTGCCCCAATAACAACTATTGGCTCGACCCGGGATTTGAACCCAGAACTTCATAATCAGCGGTTGAACATGCTGACTGCCACACCAACGAGGCAATTCATTTGCCATTTCAATTTATTTATTTAATTAGAACGGTCACATAAAAACCACTTACACCAACTAATTAAAATTAAAAAGTACAAATAACTATACAAATTTACAATCAAAATAACAATTTTCTAATAAAAATTAATAATAATTAAGCAGTTTTAAATATTGGTGTCTATTCAGATGTAGCCAAAACTAGACTAAACTAATTAGACAGGACTAAAAATCATGCCATCCTTATTATTTTGATCTTTATGGCAGAGACGGTGACATTTTTAGTCCTGTCCAATTAGTTTAATTTAGTTTTTGCAGCATCTGAATTGACACCAATGTCTACAATTTAAAATAATGTATAATAAATATCAAAATCACTAAAACATGTCACTAAATTAATGTCAAAAGTCAAAACACAGCAAAGTTCATCCGTCAATCTCACAAAATCATAACTTTACGCCATTTTGTTTATTCTGATTTTACTCTAATATTACGGGCATTGGCGAAATTATGTCAACCCAGACGTAGACGCCATTTAAAGAAGAAAGGAAGGAACTCATGAGACAGGAACACATTACTCCCCGGAAGGGCCTTGCGAGGGTTAGTATCGCGGCCGTTTACAAGTGTAACTTTAGCAGGAGAGATTAGTTATAATTATAACTTATACAGAGCAAACAAACAGTAATTAATTTTGTTTTTAAAAACTATAAAACGACTTACATTTTTATAGTTCTTTCGTGAATTTTAATGGATCCCACTGTAGGTAAAAAAATCACGTAAGTTTAAAAACTTTATGTGAATACTATGGTATGTATGTACGGTAAGGTATGCGTTTGTATGAAATCAACCACCCGACCTCAAAGAGTAACTGACAGTATAATTTAATTAAAATCTATTCAATTGTAACTAGCTTTTATTTATTAAACGTAAACATCACCTGAACGCTTGATTAACTCATAACAGCTAATAAATGCATTTTAATATATAATAATAAGTCAAATAGATACGAATTAATATTTGAACAAATGCGCTTTTGTGTCATTTTGTATAAATAGTTAGAGAAGTGTTCTGAGGGCATAGTATACCTCGAAAGGGTATAACTACATAGTTATACCTCCTGGGAATATGAGGCTCCTCCTGTTAGGAGTGTTATTGGTAAGTACCTTCATTATAATACATCATTATTGACAAATAAACAAATAAAACATGAAAAAGCCCTGCGGCAAGGGGCCTAATTCCACTATTTTTAAAACAAAATGCTATAATGGCGTCATACGATTAAAATAGAGATTTAGTCGTAAATTTATTTGGTATTTATTACCATAAGACTTAATAGCGTGTCAATAATGTGGTGGGGCATAAAATCATAACCGTAATAGTTAGATAAAGGATAAACAAAAAAAGATCGTGTTAGTAGAATATTAAAAGGTGTCAATGGCGGTGATTGTTACGCGATAATATTGTCATAGTGAGGCGATTGTGTTAGTGGAATCAGGCCCCAGGTGGGATGACGATCTGCGAAAGACTGCAGGCAGATGCTGGATGCGTCAAGCTGAAGACAGGGCGCTATGGCGCTCATTAGGGGAGACCTTTGTCCAGCAGTGGACTAGTATAGGCTGATGATGAGTAAAGATAACTGATACTTATCTAAACATACCTATAACATCAGTGATTTGGTTTTCAGGCCCTTGTAGCAGTGCAGGTCTTATCAAGGCGTAAGTTTATATCAATATTTAATGTATTTAAGCATCTTAACTACGCCTACGGCCGTGTTGTCTTAGAATTTGCACCCTAACTCCTCCCGTGGGTGATGAAAGAGGCGACTAGGATATTCACCGGGGCGGACAGCAGCACCCCCTGCAGAGCATTCTACCATCAGACTGCGATCCCCAACCCGCATATTACCCCCCATAACATAAAAGCCAATAAGGCGCTTATCAGGGGCGGCTGAGTCCAGCAGTGGACTGTTGGCTGTTGAGGAAATATACCTACACATAATTAACTTACTAATTTTTTATACTTCCAACGTTATGTCCTGTTGAAGTGCGCGACGTAAGAATCGATCCCTGCAACTCAGCGCAGTTGTCGTAAAAAACAAGAACAAAATATTTGTCAAATATTTTGTATTGCTAAATAATGGAAGAGTGCGCGTAAAATTACACGAATAGAAAGAAAAAAAAAACTCAATTGTTCGCAAAAAAAACGAAATTAATAAAATCGTCATTCACAAGTTGATATATTACCCTTTTAGGGTCCAAAATCGAAACCCCCTTTTTTATTATCTACTAGCTGTCCGTCCCGGCTGCGTATATTGAAATGCTACTTCAGTACGTCTCCGCCAGTTTCAGTACTTCACCATCAAGACAAACTCACTCACCTTTTTTGGGCCGACCCTTCTGGTATTTTCAGTGTTCTCTATATTTCGATTTTCGGCACAATTCGGTGTTGGTAATAACCATAATGGTTTAAAATTTATTTAAACTCTGTTTTTCCCACTTTCTATCAAACGAGGTACTTTCACTTTTGGATAGGGGTACAATCATCCGAATCTAAAACCAAGAGACTTTACATTCGGACGAGATGTAGCCCAACCCACGCCCTCAGAGCGTCACGTAGCCCATCAGTCTCGATTCCTAACTTTGTGCATTACAGCCAGCGGGTGCAGCCATGGCGGCGGCGGCAAGGATGGAGGATGCTCAGGAAAGAAGACTGGCTGCAGCAAATCCTCCGGCTCGAAGCCTCGTGGAGACTGCGGGAGGAAGGAACCAGTGAAGTCAGGTTCCAAAAACTCAGGTGGCTGCAGCCATAGCGGAAAAGGCAAGAAGTGTAGTCACTCTGACGATTCAAAGAAACGAAGTTCTAAAGGTTCAGACAAACCCTGTTCTAAGAAATCAGTAAAAGTAAAGGAAAAGTCGAAAGAATCTGGACGCTGTACCCATGGGGGCAGCGACGCGGAGAAGAAGAAATGTGGTGGTCACTCTAAGGATTCAAAGAAACCTGCATGTAACCATGGAAAAGACAAAGATAAGAAAAAGTGTGGTAAATGTGGTGACTCAAAAGAATCAAAAAAGAGCTGCAAAAAAGATTCAGAAAAATCCCATTCTAAAGATTCTGAGAGAATAGAAAAAAACAAAAAAGTAAAGGGACACTGTAACCACAAAAATGATTCAGAAAAAAAGAAATGTGGAAAGTGTAACAACTCAAAAGAATCAAAAAAGACCTGCAAAAAAGATTCGGAAAAATCCCATTCTAAAGATTCTGAGAGAACAGAAGAAACCAAAAAAGTTAAGGGACACTGTAACCACAAAAATGACTCAGAAAAAAAGAAATGTGGAAAGTGTAACCACTCAAAAGAATCAAAAAAGATCTGCAAAAAAGACTCAGAAAAATCACATTCTAAAGATTCTGAGAGTACAGAAGAAACCGAAAAAATAAAAAAACACTGTAACCACAAAAATGACTCAGAAAAAAAGAAATGTGGAAGGTGTAACAAATCAAAAGAAGCAAAAAAGATTTGCAAAAAAGACTCAGAAAAATCCCATTCTAAAGATTCTGAGAGTGCAGAAGAAACCGAAAAAATAAAAAAACACTGTAACCACAAAAATGACTCTGAAAAAAAGAAATGTGGAAAGTGTAACAAGTCAAAAGAATCGAAAAAGATCTGCAAAAAAGATTCAGAAAAATCACATTCCAAAGATTCTGAGAGTACAGAAGAAACCGAAAAAGTAAAAAAACACTGTAACCACAAAAATGACTCTGAAAAAAAGAAATGTGGAAAGTGTAACAAGTCAAAAGAATCGAAAAAGATCTGCAAAAAAGATTCAGAAAAATCACATTCCAAAGATTCTGAGAGTACAGAAGAAACCGAAAAAGTAAAAAAACACTGCAACCACAAAAATGATTCCGAAAAAAAGAAATGTGGAAAGTGTAGTCACTTGAACTATGACGACCATGATAAGCCAAAACAAAAACACAGCGGTAACAATAAACACAAAAACGATGAAGAAGATGATGATGATCAGCATAAGAAACACAAAAAAGATGTAAAATGTAAAGACACGAATAAGATAAAACACCATCCCCACCATACGAAAAAAGACGGACACGATGGTGATCACAATGAGGATGATAAGAAACATAAAAAAGATGTAAAATGTAAAGACAAGAATAAGAATAAGCACCATCCCCACCATACGAAAAAAGACGGAGATAATGATGATGATGATAAGAAACATAAAAAAGATGTAAAATGTAAAGACAAGAATAAGAAAAAACACTATCCCCACCATACGAAAAAAGACGGAGACGATGGTGATGACAATGATGACGATAAGAAACATAAAAAAGATGTAAAATGTAAAGACAAGAATAAGAAAAAACAGTATCCCCACCATACGAAAAAAGACGGAGACAATGATGATGACAATGATGATGATGATAAACATAAAAAAGATGTAAAATGTAAAGACAAGAATAAGAAAAAACTCCATCCCCACCATACAAAAACAGACGGACACGATGATGATGACAATGATGATGATAAGAAACATAAAAAAGATGTAAAATGTAAAGACAAGAATAAGAATAAGCACCATCCCCACCATACGAAAAAAGACGGAGATAATGATGATGATGATAAGAAACATAAAAAAGATGTAAAATGTAAAGACAAGAATAAGAAAAAACACTATCCCCACCATACGAAAAAAGACGGAGACGATGGTGATGACAATGATGACGATAAGAAACATAAAAAAGATGTAAAATGTAAAGACAAGAATAAGAAAAAACAGTATCCCCACCACACGAAAAAAGACGGAGACGATGGTGATGACAATGATGATGATGATAAACATAAAAAAAATGTAAAATGTAAAGACAAGAATAAGAAAAAACCATATCCCCACCATACGACAAAAGACGGAGACAAAGATGATGACAATGATGATGATGAAAAAAATAAAAAAGATGTAAAATGTAAGGACAAGCTTAAGAAAAAACACTATCCCCACCATACGAAAAAAGACGGAGACGATGGTGATGACAATGATGATGATAAGAAACATAAAAAAGATGTAAAATGTAAGGACAAGCTTGAGAAAAAACACTATCCCCACCATACGAAAAAAGACGGAGACGATGGTGATGACAATGATGATGATAAGAAACATAAAAAAGATGTAAAATGTAAAGACAAGAATAAGAAAAAACTCCATCCCCACCATACAAAAACAGACGGACACGATGATGATGACAATGATGATGATGATAAACATAAAAAAGATGTAAAATGTAAGGACAAGCTTAAGAAAAAACACTATCCCCACCATACGAAAAAAGACGGAGACGATGGTGATGACAATGATGATGATAAGAAACATAAAAAAGATGTAAAATGTAAAGACAAGAATAAAAAAAAACAGTATCCTCACCATACGAAAAAAGACGGAGACAATGATGATGACAATGATGATGATGATAAACATAAAAAAGATGTAAAATGTAAAGACAAGAATAAGAAAAAACTGTATCCCCACCATACGAAAAAAGACGGAGACAATGATGATGACAATGATGATGATGATAAACATAAAAAAGATGTAAAATGTAAGGACAAGCTTAAGAAAAAACACTATCCCCACCATACGAAAAAAGACGGAGACGATGGTGATGACAATGATGATGATGATAAACATAAAAAAAATGTAAAATGTAAAGACAAGAATAAGAAAAAACCATATCCCCACCATACGACAAAAGACGGAGACAAAGATGATGACAATGATGATGATGAAAAAAATAAAAAAGATGTAAAATGTAAGGACAAGCTTAAGAAAAAACACTATCCCCACCATACGAAAAAAGACGGAGACGATGGTGATGACAATGATGATGATAAGAAACATAAAAAAGATGTAAAATGTAAGGACAAGCTTAAGAAAAAACACTATCCCCACCATACGAAAAAAGACGGAGACGATGGTGATGACAATGATGATGATAAGAAACATAAAAAAGATGTAAAATGTAAAGACAAGAATAAAAAAAAACAGTATCCTCACCATACGAAAAAAGACGGAGACAATGATGATGACAATGATGATGATGATAAACATAAAAAAGATGTAAAATGTAAGGACAAGAATAAGAAAAAACTGTATCCCCACCATACGAAAAAAGACGGAGACAATGATGATGACAATGATGATGATGATAAACATAAAAAAGATGTAAAATGTAAGGACAAGCTTAAGAAAAAACACTATCCCCACCATACGAAAAAAGACGGAGACGATGGTGATGACAATGATGATGATAAGAAACATAAAAAAGATGTAAAATGTAAAGACAAGAATAAGAAAAAACACTATCCCCACCATACGAAAAAAGACGGAGACGATGATGATGATAAAAATGATAATGATTTTGGTAAGAAAAATAGGTGTACCGACTGCGGGTGCAGTGACTGCGGTTGTGGCGGAAAGAAGCATTATACCAAGACCACCGAAAGCTACGGTAGTTCTTATTCTGAAGCTTCAAGCTCTACCTCCTCTGAAAGACAAACCACTGACAAATATGGAAACACGGAGACTGAGAGAGCAGAAGCATATGCAAGAGCTCAGGCTAGCGCTGAAAACTATAAGAAAACTACCACCGAGGAAAACTCAGGATGTGATACCGAAACAGATACCACGGAATCTTTGAGAGCAGACGCCAAGGCAGAATCTACTTCTAGCTATCAATCTACCGATGGCGATGGTAAAGGTGACGAACCCACCGCCGCAGCTGAAGCTGAGGCCGTTGCAAGTGCAGGCGATAACACAGAAGCGGATTCTGAAGCTAGAGCCGAAACTACAGCAGAGGATAGCCCAGATGATAACTACCCAAGAAACAGTGACAAGAATGATGATTATAGAACGACTACCGAAAGCAACGATAGTTCGCAATCTGTAGCTTCAAGCTCTACCTACTCTGAAAGACAAACCACTGACAAATATGGAAACACGGAGAATGAGAGATCAGAAGCATATGCAAGAGCTCAGGCTAGCGCTGAAAACCATAAGAAAACTATCACCAAGGAAACCTCAGACGGAGGTACCGAAACAGACACCACAAAATCTTCCAGTGCAGACGCTATGGCAGAATCTTCCACTAATTACCAATCTACGAATGACGGTGGTAAAGGTGACAAACCTTGTCACAATAAACCAAGAAGACAGACCGGTTACACCGAAAGCTACGATAGTTCTCAATCTGTAGCTTCAAGCTCTACCTCCTCTGAAAGACAAACCACTGACAAATATGGAAACACGGAGACTGAGAGAGCAGAAGCATATGCAAGAGCTCAGGCTAGCGCTGAAAACCATAAAAAAACTACCACCAAGGAAACCTCAGACGGATGTACCAAAACAGACGCCACGGAATCTTCGAGAGCAGACGCCAGGGCAGAATCTACTTCTAACTATCAATCTACCGATGGCGATGGTGACGAACCCACCGCCGCAGCTGAAGCTGAGGCCGTTGCAAGTGCAGGTGATAACACAGAAGCAGATTCTGAAGCTAGAGCCGAAACTACAGCAGAGGATAGCCCAGATGATAACTACCCAAGAAAGAGTGACAAGAATGATGATTATACCACAACCACCGAAAGCAACGATCGTTCACAATCTATGGCTTCAAGCTCTACCTACTCTGAAAGACAAACCACTGACAAATATGGAAACACGGAGAATGAGAGATCAGAAGCATATGCAAGAGCTCAGGCTAGTGCTGAAAACCATAAGAAAACTACCACCAAGGAAACCTCAGACGGAGGTACCGAAACAGACACCACAAAATCTTCCAGTGCAGACGCTATGGCAGAATCTTCCACTAATTACCAATCTACGAATGACGGTGGTAAAGGTGACAAACCTTGTCACAATAAACCAAGAAGACAGACCGGTTACACCGAAAGCTACGATAGTTCTCAATCTGTAGCTTCAAGCTCTACCTCCTCTGAAAGACAAACCACTGACAAATATGGAAACACGGAGACTGAGAGAGCAGAAGCATATGCAAGAGCTCAGGCTAGCGCTGAAAACCATAAAAAAACTACCACCAAGGAAACCTCAGACGGATGTACCAAAACAGACGCCACGGAATCTTCGAGAGCAGACGCCAGGGCAGAATCTACTTCTAACTATCAATCTACCGATGGCGATGGTGACAAACCCACCGCCGCAGCTGAAGCTGAGGCCGTTGCAAGTGCAGGCGATAACACCGAAGCAGATTCTGAAGCTAGAGCCGAAACTACAGCAGAGGATAGCCCAGATGATAACTACCCAAGAAAAAGTGACAAGAATGATGATTATACCACAACCACCGAAAGCAATGATCGTTCACAATCTATGGCTTCAAGCTCTACCTACTCTGAAAGACAAACCACTGACAAATATGGAAACACGGAGAATGAGAGATCAGAAGCATATGCAAGAGCTCAGGATAGCGCTGAAAACCATAAGAAAACTACCACCAAGGAAACCTCAGACGGAGGTACCGAAACAGACACCACAAAATCTTCCAGTGCAGACGCTATGGCAGAATCTTCCACTAATTACCAATCTACCGATGACGGTGGTAGAGGTGACAAACCTTGTCAAAATAAACCAAGAAGACAGACCGGTTACACCGAAAGCTACGATAGTTCTCAATCTGTAGCTTCAAGCTCTACCTACTCTGAAAGACAAACCACTGACAAATATGGAAACACGGAGACTGAGAGAGCAGAAGCATATGCAAGAGCTCAGGCTAGAGCTGAAAACTATAAAAAAACTACCACCAAGGAAAACTCAGGTGGTGATACCGAAACAGACACCTCGGAATCTTCGAGAGCAGACGCTGGGGCAGAATCTACTTCTAGCTATCAATCTACCGATGGCGGTGGTAAAGGTGACGAACCCAGTGCCACAGCTGAAGCTGAGGCCGATGCAAGTGCAGAAGGAGAAACAGACAGCTCAAAAGAAGGCAAACGATCCAAGAATATAGTGAAAACATGTAAATCAGAGAGCCAGTATTCTCAACAATCAAGTCAACAATCAAGCCATTCTGTCACTTCACAGCAAGACTGTAAAAAAACTGACAAAAGAGGTTGTAACCATGCTACTACAGTAACCAAATCAGAACAGCAGAGTAGTCAATTCAAACAAGAAGAATCTCAGTCTACGAGTAGCACCACAGAAACAGAATCAGACCACAGAAGACCTTACTATCATCCATCATACACATCTGGAGGACCTGACTACGGCAGACCCAGACGGCATCCAACTGACACATCACAACAATATAACAGCTACGGCTACCAGCAAAACGCTCAGCAAAACCGACAAACCTATGAAACACAACCCAAAGGTGGTGCTACTTTTACCGACGAAAGGAGTTACAACAAAGATGCAGGGTCTGGCAGCCAGCAGTCGTACCACGCGGAAGGTGACGGATTTTCCCACGATTTCTCTGAAAGGAAGGAGGCAAGAGATCAAGCGAGCGGTGGTGAGTCGTCGAAGATGGTAGTGGATGAAAATGGAAATCAAATAGCGAAACACGAATGTCATCACCAAGAGGCGCATTCTCAGTGTTACCAGTCGTCAGAGTCGCACAACTCGGAAACGAAATGGTAGAAATTTCAATACAATTTAACAAATTAATTTACCCTCAACGAAAATTTTACGTTGTTACACCACAAAACAAATGAAGGTTATTAGGAAATATTGGCGCTTGGTCGTTGCTTGGTGATTGTTTATAATTTATGCCTTCAGGCAACGAAATGGGATTTGTTTCGAAAAACATTCGGGTTATTCATACATACATTAAGTATTATTATTATAAATATTGTATGTTCTACCTACTTATCATAGGAAACTAAATAGGTGGGTAATAATTTTAATTGCATTTTGAGAAAAGGAAATAGTTACTTAATTATGTATTTTTTAATAAGTGTATGTATATCATAAAAGTATTTCAAGAAACGTAAGGGAAAACACTTCACACAATTACGCCGTAAAAACTTATAATAGCAAAATATTACACCTAAAAAATTGCTGATAATTTTTGTGTAGTGTTAGAAATTTATTTTACTGTAAAACTTGTCTCTTACACAAAAACAAGATAATATAATATTGAATTACTTGATTGAAATAAAGTTTGAACTAATTTATTGTTTTATTTGAAAATGAACCCACTTATAATAATACATAGGTACCTAAACCGTGTCCATTTTAAATGAAGCATAAACGTATACAAACCTCCCATACTTAACCTAAAATTCACTTTGTTGGCGCGTCCGTTTATACGTAATTTACATTACTTGTCGATTTTAGATCCTCCCTTCAATAAAAATTGCTTACAATTATATCTGAAACTCGACGCCAAGCAAGTGAGTTTTTGTTATTTGTATCGTGGTTTATTTACTAACATGCTCCATGCTGGATGGATACGGCATAGAAGGTAGGTTATTACAAAATTATCAAATAATAACCTAATAGCAACAAATTGGTACTAGTATTTTATAACTGAAACACTTGAGCTAACTGCAGCCTGTTGCAAACGATCTAAGTAGAGCTGACTCAACTCAACTGATCCATATCACCAACCTGCTATCAATCGGAAGCCAGCGCTGTCAAGTCCAAAAAAGGTCAGTGAGTTTGTCTTGGCGGTGAAGTACTAAGTACTGAAGCCGGCGCGGCGGAGGCGTACTGTACTGAAGTAGCATTTCAATATACGCTGCCCGGCCCGCTACCCTGGCTGCATTGCCTCGCTGTATGGCAATGCTGATGAGCGTACATACGTCCTTGTGAGTTTTTTTTTAGTCTGCTTCAGATACTTACTCGCTAAGCTAGTAAGTATCAGGCGCGTCGTCGCTTCAAACAGACGACCTTAAACCTTATCTACCTATAACAACAAACTCGTAAGCTATTGAAAGAACTTTCGATGAAAGACGTTTTGCAACCAATATAGGTAAATATTGACGTAAGGTTGAGTCACTTTTCAAACTACGCATTTATTAAAAAACAAATTATCATCATCCTTGTAAAAAGTTAGACAACCTTATTCCTGTAACGCCTACAGTCACACGAATAGGAACATTTATAAATACGACAGTATAAATGCAGCCTGGATCTTTTCAAGACAAGGGTGCTTCTAGACCATAAACACCGTCGGCCAGATACAGGGTGGCACACTGAGATCGGTCAGTATGGGAAAGTCCTGTATCCCCTGTATATCTTCGCTTTCCGTCAGGTGATATTGCGGTCAAACGAAAGTCTTTGGACTATATAAAAAAAAGACGTGTGGCACTCGGGGACTGCCGCGGTAAAGCTATTGCAATGCCATCTAGAGGCGAGTTGCTGAACTAAAGAGACAAACGTCAAGGTTTTTTCGTTACGGAATTTCTGGATTCGGTCCCCGCGCTCAAGGCCCGCGATAGAAGCTATGCAATAGCTTAAAAACCGCCGCCTATATACGCGCTCCCTGCAAAACTGTTCTACCACTAAACTGCGATCCCCAACCCGCATGCCCAGCGTAGGGGTTATGGGAATTACCCCCCATGAGATAAACGCCAATAAGGCGCTCATCAGGGGGAGGCCTGTGTCCAGCAGTGGACCAATACAGGCTGCTGAGGTTGAGGTTGAGGTATATTTCGTAAGTACCAACCTCAACCTCAAATTCAAATACATTGTTCTAAATCATAATAATTGACTTGTATTTTTTAAGCTATTGCATAGCTTCTATCGCGGGCCTTGAGCGCGGGGACCGAATCCAGAAATTCCGTAACGAAAAAACCTCACGCTCCCCACTCCGACCGGAACAGCGGTGATACTTTTTAGTTTTGACATCTATCGATATATAGTAGAACTTTTAATGACTTTTTGAAATATGACGTTTGTGTCTTTAGTTCAGCAACTCGCCTCTAGATGGCATTGCAATAGCTTTACCGCGGCAGTCCCCGAGTGCCACACGTCTTTTTTTTTAATTAATAAATATAGTATGAGTATGAACACGACGAAGTTCCCGCGCTGGTGGAGGCAGTCTCTTACGGCACGTGTTCGGTCCATTTGTTATGTTTAGGTAGGTACCTTAGCATCCGGCTTCCTCCGACGAGCTCCAGAGGGCCATGTGGTATTCTGCGGTGGTTGAATGCGCTTCTAACTTACAGTTTTTAACCAATTTAGAAATAAATAGGTTCTTTTGGGTGTTATTAGATCTCGATATCAAAAAACTCAAAATTCAAAAATGATTTTTCCACAAAAACAATAAATGTACACTTAGAAAGTTATTAATTAGGGTATCGATATCAAAAATTGAAAACTAGAAAATGCTTTTTCCATAAATACAATAAATACACATGTATAGAAAAGGAAATCATCAAATTATATTAAAAAATTACACTGACTGAAATAAAGTGATATTTTTTATTTTGGTAAAGTAAAGAAACGACGAAAAAACCTTGTTATATTCCGAGTTCGAACAAAATCCGCTCCAAGCTTTTTTACCCTCTTGCTAGATAAATCTGATATTTTATAGTAAGCCTTTTTGCAGCTCAGTAGGGGTTTAGTTGTAGAAGCGTTTAAAAAACTAATGTATTTTTTAAACGCTTTATGAATTACACTGCCTACAAACACTGAATTATTGCCTAGTTGTGGGTACAGCGAGTTTATGTTTATTTCTAGTAGGTAATTGAAATATGTATAGCTGTCGTTTTGGGAAACTATTGATATTTTTTAAGTATACAACAAGTTTTCATAAATAAATTGACTTGGTACTGTCATTATATTTATTTATTTGAATGTATCACGTAGGGATTCTCTGAGACCCATTTTATAGATGGCACGAACAGCCCTCTTCTGCTGCACAAATATGGTGCTAATATCCGCAGCGTTCCCCCAAAGCAGTATATACCATATTACATAATAATATGGAAGTAGCTGAAATAAACCAGTCTAGATGTGTCCACGTCTGTAAGATGACTTTTTTTGACTGCATATGCCGCAGCAACACTAGCTTGTCAACAGAAGTGGAGATGGGCGGGGCACGTGGCACGGACCACTGATGGGAGATGGACGGAGCGCATCCTTCACTGGTAGGGGCGCGACGCCGACGCCCGGCGCGCGCGCGGCCGCCCCCGTCAGCGCTGGAGAGATGACATCGAGGACGTGGCCGGCGTCACGTGGACGCGACACGCCGCAGACAGGACTCTGTGGAGATGGATGGAGGAGGCCTTCACCCGAAAATGGGTGCCCAAATCATAAGACAATATTGCATGTTATGTAAAAGTGTTTATTTTTAAGAAAACTATTAATTGTTTAAATTAATTACAAATAATGCATGAACAAGTGACATACCTAATAATTAATATTCTCTATTCATTTTTAACTAACACACGAAATCAAATGTTTACTAAGATTTGGAATAAAAGGCTTATTATTATTATTATTATTATGCTGCAGAACCAAGTCTCTTCGATAGCTTATCTATGTGTGAGCCCCACTGAAGTTTATCATCTAAGATGTGGTATCCTGTTCGGAAGCCTTGGTCTCGCTTCGTCTGTCCTTTTCCCTCTTTTCTATCTGTGTGAATTGTCCAGCATTATTTATTTATTTATTTTATCTCTGCAAATACCGCGGACTTACTTGAAATTTCATATAATAATGTCCCATGTACAAATGTGATAAAAAATGTGAATAAATGAAAAATTAAAATTTTCCGTAAAAATTTGTGATGTGTTAGCTCAATTGTTTCAACTGTAAATACTAGTTTTAATTTATGTCTTCTTTTTGTAATTTTATTTTTAAGAAAGATTTATTGATATTACACCTACATATTTTTTCTTACTTGCCCATAGGTACACGAGTGAAAGCGCCGCCACCTATTTTATCATATTATTACGTTATTAAAATGTACGATAGATTTATAGACGTCCTTTGTTAAATAAACGTAATAATATGATAAAATAGGTGGCGCTGTCATAATGGCTTGGGTATAATGGGTATACGCCACCAATGGTTTATCCATTTTGAATGAAGCATGTTAGTAAACAAAGTACGACACATCACACAAATAACAAAATCTCACTTGCTTGGCGTCGAGTTTCAGATATAATTGTAAGCAATTTTTATTGATCTAAAATCGAGAAGTAATGTAAATTACGTATAAAAGGACGCGCCAACAAAGTGAAGGGCGGTTTGTTTACGTTTATGCTCCATTCAAAATGGATACGATATAGATGATCGAGCTTCGCTAGGCTTATTTGTGGTAAATTGTGCTTTTAACAAATTATAGTATTACTATTCGCCAATAGATGTCAGGAAGAGTCAATAGATTACGATAAAGTTGATGAAAGTTTATTGAAAACACAAATAAAATGACATTTTTTAAAAATGAATCCTAGCTAGATCGATTTATCGCCTCCGAAACCACCTGTATGCTAAATTTCATGAAAATCATTGTAGCCGTTTCCGAGATTCAGAAAATATATATTATCTACTTACCTATACAACAATTGCTCGGTTAATGGGATAAGATTGACCTGCCTGTTTCTTACACTGATCAAAACGTCTATAAGACCAACTTTGGAGTAGATAGAGGTAACCTATACCTACCTACTAGAAAGCCAGAAATAGCAAAAAACTTTTACCATACCCTTTATAAAGAGTCCACGAATACTTACATAATGGTAAGACCATCTTCAGAACATTTCTTCTGTAAATAGTACCTTCATTGGTACTATTTACAGGAGATAATACTGCTCCGTCCAAAAAATTCACCCTGTATTGTAATTATTTCCTTAACGCAAAGGCAAACCTGACGACTAACCATTTTAAAATAAAAACACAGGTTTCATATTGAGTATTTAATTTAATTTACATATTTTTGGTATAATTTTGTCCATAAACTAAGTATGTAATATCATAAAACTAAAATTAAATAACTTAGTAGTAGTGCCTAGGTATAGATTCCGATACAATTTTGTAATCCTTTTATTTTAAGTATTTTTTAGATTCATATTTACAAACGTAACCCTAAGTAACTGTAACCAACTCGCAGTGTAACTCAGCTGTGTAACCCATCATTGTTACCCCGCGTTTATAAACATAATTTGAGTTATTTAATTCCACGGGCACACTTCACTTTTCTGCGATCAAAAGTAGCTTATTTAATTAATGATTATTTATCGCGCATCATCCTTATGAGGAAATAATAAGGCCATAAATTACCCGACAAATAAATACCCAATAAATAAAAAAAAAATAATTAAATAGTATTAATTTATTTATTCTGTTATTTTATTGTAATTTTCTTTTTAAGAGACTTCAAAAAAAGGAGAAGATTCTCAATTCGACTGTATTTTTTTTCCTATTTTAAAAGCTAAATAAATCATTAATTGAGTAAACCAATTGCGAAGGCCGATAAGATGCTTAACAGGGGGAGGGAGTGCATCCAGTAATGAACCAGGTGTTGAGGTTGAGGTTAAGGATGTCCAGCAGTGGATACGACTACGTCTGCAGAGTCTGCTCAGTCTTGAGTTCGAGCGCCCACACGTGCTGCGGCCAGCCCGTGCGGCCCTTGCCTCGCTTCTCCGCAGCGCTCTGGAACAAACAACATTATATTAGTTACTGCAGTTCCTCGCAGTTTCACCCGCGTAGTTCCTGTTCCCGTGGGAATTCCGGGATAAAATATAGCCTAATGTCACTCTTTGAAAAGTAAGCTTTAATCTTTTAAATCGGTTTAGTAGTTTCGGAGCTTATTAAAAAAAACAAAAAAAACATAATTATAAACTTTCCTCTTGGATCACTATAGCTATTAAAAAAACCTCATCAAAATCCGTTGCGTACTTTTGAAAGTCTAACATTACATAGGGACAGAGCACAGATCTCAGAAACTAAGGGACAGACAGACAGCGGAAGCGACTTCACTTCTCAAGAGGTACCTGGATAAAACCTCACTATCTACAACTAATAATGGCTCTATAGACTTTAAATAAATATCTCACCTAAGATTAAAGTAAAATAAAATTTACTAATTTTTTCATTAGCTCATTACTACTACCTATTCATGTATGTATATTGCTTAATCAATCAGCATTTTCATACAGCGCGGCAATGCAGCCAGCCAGCACGTCTTGGGTTGGGGGACCCCATGGGGGACACAACGAATGGTATTGGATATGGATCAGTAGGTACCTACTACCTACAGTACCTACTACCTTTTTTGCAATCCAACAAAGTGCAGTTATGTATGTCAATTGTGTCAAATGTAACTAGTTCTTATATGTTTATAATATTTGATTGTAATTTTCTTTGTTAATAAAGATTGTTATAGGAAGTCCTAAACTAAACAGTACCTTTTTACCGTAAGCAGTAAAAAAAACCCAAATACAAAATAGGTACTGATAAACAATCATCTCAACGCCACGTGTTCGGCATTAGTGTAACAGATCTGCGCGCGCACAAAAAACGGACAAGCGAAGTCAAGGGGCCTATTGACTACTGTACAAAAACTACTGAACAAAAAGTGATACCTTTTGAACTCATACCTATTACACTAGCTATATATTACACTAGTTGCGCCATGTTACACCCGGATAGGGCACAGCAATATTTAGCTAGGTGGCTTCTAATGAGATTTATCATTAATAAACCACCCAGCGCTAATTACCACAGTTATCCTAATAATAATAATCATGATTTCTGAGGTAATTACCTACGAGTTACCTTCTTCTGCTTGTAGACAAAAAATTGAAGTGAATTAGAGTCAATTGCACCTTATTTCTTGTTGGATAGTAATAACTATTTATCAAGCTGTTGTTATATAGTAAAAATTTTACTTGTCTAAGTGCTTATTTTGTTAGTCTAAAGAAATAAACGATTTGACTGACGATTTCTGTGGTAATTACCTAAGAATTAAGACATTTTCAATTGACCGCACGGTTCCTGAGATCCCGACTAAAATTATGCGCAAAACAGTGCACGTTTACAATTGTATTCGTATTTAAAGAAAGTAAAGAAAAATAATGAATTATACAATGTTCTTTAACACAATCTCGTGAGTATGAAAATAAATAATAAAATATCTAGGCGTAGTTTCACAAACCCGCTAGGTTCCACTAATGATTGTATAGAATTCGTAGAAAATAAATTACTGATATTTCCCTCTCACCTCACGTCATATGAGTTTGGCTCGATGTGCGTTGTTTCGGAGGAACGTGACAAAACTTTCGAAAAAAAAATGCTATTACTCCATGAATTAATTTATGACCGATAAATTGTAGTATTTAGATAACATTGTCATTTCTTTTATTTGTATTATATGGATTATTTTTTATGAGTTATGAATGTTATTATTGTAAAATTTAAGACATTGCACGCCCAATGGGGCAGAACAGAATACATTGTGACATTCCATTATATTATAACAAGTTTAATAACTCCGTTGAAAACACCTAAGAACGTTGGTATTCTTCCAACACAAATAAGGTTCGTAGTTAACCCGCTTACATCCGTAATGAATTCGTCAAACTACGATAGTTTTTTTTTATAACTTGTTTTTCACGCAATAAATTATTGATTTAATAATAGTGTTTCTTGTTTAAAGCTAAGAACACTTATAACTTAGGCTTATTATATTACTGTGATTTTCCTGTGATTGTTTAATTTTTTTGGTTAATAGTGATGGTAGGTACTTTACTTTTAGAGTATATTTGTATTTCTAACGTAAAAACTTAAGAGATACCTAGATCGATGCGAAGACTGATTTTTAAATTCCTATTATTAGGTTGTGTTAGAACTCAAGGTTATTTATTATATTTTTTGCACAATAAGACTATAAGACATAATGCCAACTGTACTTTAAACAATAGATTTGTGGTTAAAATTACGAGTGGTCCCACTCGCCCAACGAAATAAACAAGAAAAAACTAATCAGGTAACTGGGACCGCGGTCCCAGTTTTGTAGTGGGCCCAGTCGCCTGTATCCTCGATTGATTGACGACCTCCCTGAGTAGGTATAACGTGAACTGTGCAGGAATCCATTCCGACTCATCCACCACTATTTCAACCTAGCCGTCTGGCCATCCCACATTGTTTACATCACCTACAGCTCGGCGCGTGTTCGACATTAACTTTACAACTTCCCGCGTCTGTTTAGTTTTACTTTTAGTTTACTTGCTTCGCTTGATTTTTGCTATTTTTAATTTTATTTACTACTTTTTTGAGCAGGTGAGATTGCTTTATAATTTTAATGGAGAGTACACACCAAAACACAGTCCGGCGTGTGTTTTATTTTGTGTGTAAGAATATTGTATATTATCATTTCATGTTAAAGACGCACCCGAGTATTGAAAATTTTATGAACAAACTAAAAAACTGGCTCGTAGAGAAGACGTTTTATACCTACAACGAATTTTTAAATTCTGAATAATATGCATAATAATTAATTCTTTATTAATATTAACTATTTTAATTTTTATTTATTTATGTTATAACTTATAACAATATGACGTATAATTCGAAAAATTATAAATACACTGTTTATTTGTTTGTCTGTATTCAGAAACATTGTTGCCAAAGAAAATTACAACAATATGTTTAAACAAATTAAAACTAGTACTTATATAATTGAAACAATTGAGCTAACTGCAGTCTGTTGCAAAAAATCTACAGGTAGCTCAACTGAGGGTACAGCGGCAGATTAGGCCGAGGATCTCAAGAGATGAAAATTTGCAGGTCTCCACAGACTACACAGTTGCTCCTCTTAGAGTCGAGGCCCATAGGTCCGTGGGGTACCGAGGCTATTTATACCGTGTCCATTTTAAATGAGGCATAAACGTAAACAAACCGCCCATACTTAACCTAAAAATCACTTTGTTGGCGCGTCCTTTTATACGTAATTTACATTACTTGTCGATTTTAGATCCTCCCCTTCAATAAAAATTGCTTTCAATTATATCTGAAACTCGACGCGAAGCAAGTGAGATTTTGTTATTTGTGTCGTATTTTGTTTACTAACATGCTCCATTCAACGTGGACAAACCATAGGTTTTCAATAATTATCTGAACGTCTGGTCGGAGCGACGCGTGGCGTGACCCGAGAGCTGGTGAGTATCTGGCACAGGGCAGCATTGCCAATAACTGTTATAACTTGGCCTATCACCTGTTTTCGGCTTGACGTCGAGTCCTGGGACACCCTGTATATATATATTTATATATATGATACAAGAATGCAATCGTATTCAATATCAAAAGATGAAACATTGCAAAAGTACGGCCGTCCTAATCGAATCAAACCACTTCCAGGATTGTATCTACGGCTGAACCGATAAAAGTGTAATTTTACTTTACTAATGATATTGGAGGGGTCTGTTTTGTGCAGCGCGGTGGGGGAAGGCATAGGCGGTAGCGGGGGCGGGAGCGGATAGAGATTGTGGTTGGCTTTGAGCGATTTTATGTTTTAGGTTTGTAGCTAGGCCGCTGGCCTTCCTTTTATAGACGTCATACTGGCTTTCATCATTGTGGGGGGGGGGGGGGGGGGGTTATTCTATTTCATTGAAAAAGAATTCGTTATGATTAACCAATGTAAGTTGTAGGTATCTTAGTATCGTCAAATAAAATGTGTGAAGACTGGGATACTTTTCAACCGACTTAAAAAAAGGATGAGGTTTTTAATTCGTTTGTGTTTTTCTGTGTAAGACACTTGATATTTGTGTATGTAAATATTGATTATTTCGCCTTTGAAGCTTTGAAGGATCTAGAGTTGGCCCCTTATGAGTTTTATTCCTGCTATCCTATTCCTATTTATCGTTATTAATCCTGTAAACCATTAAAAAAAAAAGTAAAATATTCGGAAATTTGATGTCGGTAATCAACGTGCGTGAAGATGGCGCAGTGAGCAAATGTTTGCTGCGTCCGTCGCAGGTTTCTGTTACGATTTCCAACGCAAGACCAAAATCACCATAAAAAACATTTGGGGCTAGGTGATGCTGTGTGAATTTTCTAACATTATTATTATTGTGTGAAATGTAAATTGACATACCTTACCAAGGATGCCTTGTGTTCCTACGGCGAATTAATATATATGAGTATGAGTATTATTGATATAATTGTTTCAACCTAGACACTTTTGACAAGCGTAAATACTTTCCAATTGTAGTTTCTTTCATCAAAGTTATAAAAGTAAAATAAAAATTATGCAAAACTCACGACGGATAATTAGAAGGTAATCGAAGAATCAAGTAATATTTTTTTTACAAAACGCCTGACAAAATGGAATTCAAAGAGACAAATAAATTATATTTACATTTATAGCTTCCAAATTTTTTTCACCTAGGTACTTATTATTACTTCAAAGCCAAAATCCGTCGCGCCACCATGATAACATTATCGTGAAATGGTGTAACGGTTAATTTATTAATAACTAGCTGTGCCCCGCGGCTTCGCGCGCGTTGTTCCTATGGAAACGTTTAGACGTGATTTCTATCCCACGAGAACTGATTAATGGGATAAATAGTAGAATTTGTTTGATTCCCGGATTAGAATTACCTGTATGCAAAATTTCAGCACGATCTGCCCAGTAGTATTCGCGTGAAAAGGTAACACACATCCATCCATACGTCCATCCATCCAAACTTTCGCCTTTATAATATTAGTGTGATGCGCATATCAGGGAGCCCTGCGTCCAACTGTTGAAGTGGCGGTGGTTTTATTTTTATTTATTTATTTTATCAGCAAATTTTACATAATATATGGGTGATACAATAGAAGTGTCGCTACTCGGCAAACGTAGTGTAGGGCGCCCTCCGGCCAGGTGGGATGATGATCTGCGAAAGACTGCAGGCAGATGCTGGATGCGTCAAGCTGAAGACAGGGCGCTATGGCGCTCATTAGGGGAGGCTATGTCCAGCAGTGGACTAATATAGGCTGATGATGATGATGATGATGATGACAATAGAAGTTGGTGGGCTAAGACAGTAATCCACTGATATATTTACATATTAATTTTACTTGAAGGTGCCTATGTGAATTTATTATTATACTTTGTAGCAAAGTCTGTTTCTACTAAATGTAGGTGTGTGTAGCCCGCCCCCGCTCCCGCTTCCGCCCGTGCCGTGCACCGCCCCCGCGGCGGACCACATGGCCCGTAATTTATACTTATCTTCATCCGTGATGTTTGTTTTAGATTCGCTTTCAGGTGTTTTGGTGTTCTTTGAAATTCTGTTTATTACGGAAAATTATCGGAACAGACTACTGCAGTACCGACTGACTCAGGAAATACGTACTTAACTTATTTAGTACCTGGGTACCTGATTTTTCTTGGTAAATTGTGTTTATTAGAAGTTATAGTTATGTAGTACTGATCGAGTGGTGTGGTGTCCTGATGATGTCTCGTGGAGAGACAAAACTAGTTGACGACTTACTTTGATAAATGTTCTTTCATTTTGTATGAATGTATAATTTTGTATAATTTGTTAGATTTTATCGCAGAACAACCCGCATGCCCAGCGTGGGGATTATGGGCATTACCCCCCCATAAGATAAACGCCAAAAAGGTGTTTACCAGGAGGCCTGAGTCCAGCAGTGGACCGATACAGGCTGTTGAGGTTGAGGAGGTATCGCAGAAGGTTTTTCGCGGAATTGTTACTAAATATCTTTATTCTTATATTTCGTACTATTCGCCAATAGATGGCAGGAAGAGTCAATTAAATACAATAAATCTAATTATTGAAAACATAATTAAACTAATAAACGACATTTTCTGAACAATCCTAGTTAAATCGATTTCCCCGAAGCCCCTAAATTTCATGAAAATCGTTGGAGCCGTTTCCGAGATCCGGATTAAGAATTGCAAAGAATTGCTCGTTTAAATGTAAGCATAAGATTTATTTATTGCATTCATTAAAAAATTGTTAACAACTTATATTAGATATAAGTTGTTAACATTTTTTTATGTAGAACCTACATGAACCCTGGGGCCTAATTCTACTATTTTTTAAACAAAATGCCATAATGGCGCCATACGATTGAGATAGAGATTGAGTCGAAAATTTATTTGGTATTCGCTTACCTTATGATTACAATCTCTATGACTTATAATATCGTGTCAATAATGTGGTGGGGCATGTAATCATAATCGTAAGAGTCCTATGGTTTATCCATCCAGCATGGAGCATGTTAGTAAATAAACCACGATACAAATAACAAAAACTCACTTGCTTGGCGTCGAGTTTCAGATATAATTGTAAGCAATTTTTATTGAAGGGAGGATCTAAAATCGACAAGTAATGTAAATTACGTATAAAAGGACGCGCCAACAAAGTGAATTTTAGGTTAAGTATGGGCGGTTTGTATACGTTTATGCTTCATTCAAAATGGACATGGTATAGATATGGCCTAAACAAAAAAAGATCGTGTTAGTAGAATACCAAAAGGTGTCAATGGCGGTGATTGTTACGCGATAATGAAGCGATAATGGTGTCATAGTGAGGCGATTGTGTTAGTGGAATCAGGCCCCTGTAAGGGCGTTGCGACTTCTGGGTTAGAGTTCTTATGTGTAAAAGTTAGTACTTTATAATTTTATAATAATTATTCATTTAGTCTTCATATAAATTTTCTAGTAAATTACAGTTATTAGTAAGTACAGAGGAAAAGAAATACATATGTATGCCGTCAGCATTAAGTAGGGCTATACTCGTAATAATTATTATGTCAGAAATAAAATTAAAATGCATGGAAAATTAGCTTAGGACCTATTCTAACAGAAGTTTGGCCTAATTTAACTAATCCCATCGGATTAGTTAAATTAAGAGTAAAATGAAAGTGTGAGTGTATGAATTAAATTAAGACTAAAGAAAACCAGAGTAAACCGTAGTCTCTTGAAATAAGCTGTCAAGTAAAATAAAAAATAATATATAATGTTGGACAAACAATTTTACATTATGCATAGATAACTGATATACTACATAGATAGATATTTTTTATTATACCAGAACGCCCTGAACAAATATCTGCAGATCGTACACACATTTGTCCCGAGGCGGGATCGAACCCGCAACTTGCGTCGCAGGCGGACCTAGCTCGCCGCGGCACAGAGGTATAAGAAGAACAGTGTAATCATATACATTAAAGTATTTTATCAGTTTTTGTGTACCTACATACTTTTTTGCGAGATTTAATTTAAATTTAATCTTATCTTATATACCTTTAAACGAGCAATTCTTGTATATATAGATACATATAAATAATCCGGATCTCGGAAACGGCTTCAACCATTTTCATGAAATTTGGTATACAGGGGATTCGGGGGCAATAAATCGATCTAGCTAGGATTCATTTTCAGAAAATGTCGTGTCATATTGGTTTATTTATGTTTTCAATAATTAGATTTATCGTAATCAACTGACTCTTCCTGCCATCTATTGGCGAATAGTAGTACTATTTTATTCGCGTTTTCAATACTCAACTTTATCCCAATCAACTTAAGAATTAAACTGAAAAATATGACTCTTCCTGCCATCTATTGGCGAATAGAAAACAATAGTCTAAAATGTATGCGCTTCGCGTTCCTATAGTTGAAAATAAATGAAATGTGTACACTTTTGAACTATACCGTGTCCATTTTGAATGAGGCATAAACGTAAACAAACCCCCCATACTTAACCTAAAATTTACTTTGTTGGCGCGTCCTTTTATACGTAATTTACATTACTTGTCGATTTTAGATCCTCCCTTCAATAAAAATTGCTTACTATTATATCTGAAACTAGACGCCAAGCAAGTGAGATTTTGTTATTTGTGTCGTATTTTGTTTACTAACATGCTCCATTCAAAATGGATAAACCATAGGTATGTGTTTGTTGAGAAACTCCTCGTTTGTAAAAAGGAGGAGGTTTTCAATTAGATTTGTTTTCTTATGTTTGTTCCCTAAGAACTTTTGACTGGGTGGTCCGATTTTCATGATTATTTTTTATATGAAAGCTGGTGCTTCCTGTGTGGTTCCAATTTAATTTAATCCACTTCTGACAATGGGATCCATGAAAAAACTATAAAAGTTGAAGTTGGTTGAGGTATAGTTTTTGTTAATAAAATTACCTAATTATTTGAATTCTGTTAAAAATTGAGCTAATTGCAGTCTATTGCAAACAATCAACTGATACATAACATGGCCGCATTTCTACCTGAACGGCCGATGCACTATCCTCAATAACCGTACAGTCAGACATACTTAACCAAGAACAACAAGTGCATGCACTCGAGAGGTTCTCAAGGGAACGTATCTCGGGTACATGTGCAGATAAGGCGGCGCCGGCCGGGGCGCTCCAAGTGCATTACACTACGGTATATCGACTGATTGCATCGCGTAAGTGTTACAGCTGATTTGTACAGAGACGGATTAGTTATAGAAGGAGTACCGGGCCCGCGGTGAGGGGACGCAGAACTTTTTAAATCGGTCCAGTAGTTTCGGGCCTGTTTAATAGAAACAAACAATCAAATCTTTTCTCGTTATAATAAATATGGACTATTTTTTCTAATTCTATTAATATTAATATAATTTTATTTTGTGTACCTACTAGGTACCTGATATGTTATTTTATTTTCTTTTTCACTTCTTCCGCTAGTGGACAAAAAATTGAAGTGAATTAGAGTCAATTGTACCTTATTTCTTGATTGATAGTAATAACTATTTATCAAGCTGTTTATAGTAAACATTTGACTTGTCTAAGTACTTATTTTGTAAGTCTAAAGAAATAAACGATTTGACTCTGACTCTGACTCATTTAATTTATTCTTGAAATTGTAATTGTGTATTTTAATGTGTCTATGGACTTACGGTCTGAAATAAATGATTTTTATTTTTATTTTATTTATTTATTGCTTTACAAAATTGTTTGTGCCTCAAGTCTCCGCTCAGCTGTAATTTTTATTATCTTGGACACTAGCTGTGTGCTGTGGCTTAGAATTTGCTGAATTATAATTATTATTATTATTATTTAGGTAGGCCTTGATGTGAAATGATTGTGTGAGGGTCTCTGTTACCTGGTTGTCTACCGAGCTGGGGAGGAGCTGAGGAGCAGTCCGTCAATGAAGTCTGTGATGCATCACATCACAGACCTCATGGCATGCCCTAGAAGTGGGAGAGTGGACACAGTGCTTAGGATTTATGAGTGACTCTTTTCTCTCGATTCGGTCCGCAAGGTTGGTACCATGGGAAGGTGGAGTGGTACCTGGTTGTCCTGGTGCCTCCTCCGCGAGGTGGTGTGCTGCAGGTCAGCTCGGAACCCCCCGGCGGGCTCGCCGTCCGTCTCCAGCACCTTCAGGAGGTACGAGATGTAGGAGGTGGCCAGCCGGAGCGTCTTGATCTGTGGGAGAGCAGAGGGTTGGTATCGGAAGCGGCTAGATGACGGTGTGGACAATCCACACAGCATTAACTAGCCCCAAGCTAAGCAGAGCTTGTGTTATGGGTAATATTTACCTGATATAGGTATATAATAAACAATGACTACCATACAAAGGTATAATTTTTGATTATGCAGAGAAGCAGCCAAAACACCCGTTAAAAATATAAGCAGATCGAACAAACATTGTCCAGCCCGAGGCGGGAATCGATCCCGCAACTCAAGAGGTCGTCAGTCAAAGTAAAGGTTACGACGAGTTGTGCATACGGTGATGCTATACAGGGTGTAACATAAGGGGTGGATCATCGGTGGCTGGGGGGTAGGGGACCTCAGTACCTACCGATTTAACCCCCATGTATGTTCTGCATGTATGTTATTTTGACTTTTGTAAAATATTGGTCAAAATCTGATTTCAGACTGAATTTCGTAATAGGGTAATGCATGGATTTTTTTTATATTTTTAATCGATTATTTAGGTTAATACATAATGGAAAAAAATATAACACCCGAAAAAAAAATATTGAGGTAAAAAACTAAAAGTAAAACTACACTCAGACAGTTGCGGGTGATAAAAACCCTGCCATGTTAGTCATTGCATTTTGTGACGTCACGGATCATCGAGCTCCATAATATGGAGCTCAAGCTACATAAATTATGAAAGTCAAAACTTCGTGCCCATACAAAAATGTTCAAGTATGACGTCACGCTTTAGGTGCCAATAGCGTTGCGTTTGACATTTTGCCGTTGAGACTTAAAATATCTACTTTTCAATGATTAAATTTCACAATAAAAACATCATAAAATACAAAAATAAATATACAGATATATTTCTATATCAATACAGAATACGTAAAATATTAAAATATTAGCATTTTTGAAGTCACATGCATATTGCATATACCCTATTGCAGCCAAAATATTACGTGTCTTTTTATTTTAAACAAGGTCGATAGTTGGCCTTTGATACCCCTTTACCAATCTGAGTCTAAGATTTATAAAAAAAAACAAAAAAGAAAATAAAAGCCAATTTTTTTTCCAAATGGAATATTTACGTTAACTTTTAGTGGTTCTAAAATAAAAAAATCACATAATATTTTTTTGTGCAAACTATCTTAAAAACTGGTACTGGTACTGGTTTTCGTGAAGAATAAACCCTGAAAATTTCATTTGGCTAGGATGAAAGTCGCGCGATTTTGCGACATTTGTTTACATTTTATACTAAAATGCATATGTTGACGCACACTGCCGTTATTTTATCGCCGCGATTCGTCTTGTCCGAGGCGATTTTGGTTCTTTTGAAGCTGCGATTTGGCTTTTGTTGAAGCTGTTGAAGGAGGGTTATATATTTTTTTTATATTGTTATATAATAAAATAAATAAATAATGCTGGACAATTCACACAGTATCATCCAGCCCCAAGCTGGCGTTCAGTTGGGATTTGGGATTCTGACTCTTTCGACACTTTTGTACTGAGATGTAACTTTACGTCAATAAATATTATGTGAAACCCTACAGTGTGTTATTTTATTTACCCTGAAAGCTTAATTATTAATACGGTAATAAAAAAAACTCGCAAACCATAGGTACAAGCATAAACCTAGCACACAGAGCTCGATGTTTTTAGTCAAAACTATTTTTTTTATACCTTAAAAATTATTAATTTATGTATAAGATTTTTTTTCTTTAGATTTATGATGTCATTATAAAAGTTATAAGCAAATTTTCTATTTAATTTGTTTATTTATAAAAAATGTAAAAACCTTTGTCATCTTAGTGTCGGGCAACACGTGGGGGATCTGCCGCCTCAGGGTCGAGAAGGCAGTGTTGATGTCCTGCGATCTCTTTCGCACCATCTGAGGGGCGGGAAAATTAGAGTGAGATAAATATATTATCGAAAATTATTATTAATATTATTGACCTGAGTGTATGTATTATCGCAAGAAAGGGATGCTTTTGCCCGGCATGGCAGTGGGAAAGTAACAGATAATGTGAAATACTTTACAATGCATGTGCTCGAAAAGTGCGTTTTCTAAGGAGCCAAATCGTGCGGAAAGTGCCAATTTTCCGCACTAGTGCTTTTTACTTCTCAACTTCACCGTCAGCCCTAAACAAAGAGTATTCACTACGTAAGAAGTTCTTGAGCCTCTTTGCGATACGACATGGCGGCTTCTGCAAATGCGCTGTAGTAGATTAGATACGTAAAGCGCGCATGTGTTTAAGAAAAAAAGCCCGCCATTTGACAAATTTCTCGTCAGTCACAATTAGTCTTGTTTAGTGTGACTAGTTTTTTATTTACTCGCACAATGCTTAGTAAAACATTGTATGATACACGTGCGTAAAGATGATTTCCGACTGGTGTCGGCTATACACTCGCTCGCTGCGCTCGCTCGTGAATAATATGCATCTCGTCGGAAACCACCTACTTTCCGCACTTGTTGTTTAAATAGCTATTATTGAACGATACAAAGCATTAGGTAAGCTGTGATAAATTAAAATAAAAGCTACCTATGGAAGAACTTGTTTTGTACTAAAATTAATAGGCTCTGTGTGCTGAACTTTTACAGTGTATTTATGAAAAGAATTTATGAATTTGGTTTTTTATAATTACCTGCATTAATTCATAAATTCATAATTATATACTTACTACCTAAGCTAGGCACTTACGGCTCGACCTAGTGGATTTGTTAAAAAAAACTAGACCAAGATCTCAGTATTTTTCTCTCTGCAATGTTGAATTGTCGATCGCGTCGTTTTGTTACATAGCAATGATTATTTCGTTCGATTTACCAAGTGCATACAAATGTATTGATTTAGTTCGAAATATAAAGAGATTTTGTAGGGAACTCGTGATAACTTTGAATTATCGCAGGTTTTAATTATCGAGAGTCGACTTGTATTTTATACATCTGTCACTGTGTCCTCACCTTGCTTAGCTTAGTATCCGGCGGTACATTGGGGATGCACTCGCGCAGGTCGGAGAAGGCAGTGTTGATGCTCTGGGTCCGACGCCGTTCCTTCTTGTTGGCCGTGCTCCGGCGTTTGACGACGCGGACGAAGGACGGGGGACGCGGCTCGCAGTCTAAGGCTGGAAAATTAGTCTGCTTACTTTTTATTTTTTTATTTTGAAATTAAATTTAACAATAATTGATTTTGTTTTAAAACAATAAATTGACTATAATATGTCAGAACTGGATTAAATTAAAATAATTCATAAAATGAATTCAAATAAAAAACGAATCATAAAAATCGGACCACCCAGGCAAAAGTTCTGACATAAAAAATATAATAAAAAAATAACAATCGAATTAAGAACCTCCTCCTTTTTTGAAGCGGGTTAAAAAATGGTTGCTAATAATTTTACGTGATAACTTCATTTACTTGATCTATCGAATATCTTACCTCGTAGTTTATACTTTTTGCCATTATATAGTCATGACAACATCATCAACAACGTGACACTTTTTGGAACATGCTACCCATGTTCATCGGTTTAATAGACGTTATCACATCGAAAAGATTTTAAGAAGAATTCGACTGTATTTTATTTGAAATGTTTGTTACCTACCTCAGAACTTTTGACTGGGTGGTCCGATTTTAGAATAGAATACAAAAATACAAAAAATACAAAATCGTTTATTATTCAAAATAGTAGTACAAATAAAATATATATCTAAATATATAATAGAATATTATTAAGCTATTGCATAGCTTCTATCGCGGGCCTTGAGCGCGGGGACCGAATCCAGAAATTCCGTAACGAAAAAACCTCACGCTCCCCACTCCGACCGGCACAGCGCGCGGTGATTCTTTTTAGTTTTGCCATCTATCGATGAATAGCAGAACTTTTAACTTATGCTATGCAATAGCTTTACCGCGGCAGTCCCCGAGTGCCACACGTCTTTTTTTATTTGTAACATAATCAACAAAAAAACATATATGGCTTAAAATAAAAGACAAAGCATCTGTTGATTAGTGTCACAAAACGGTCTCTGTCTCAGCATGAGCTGGTTGTAAACACGTTACAATCAACGCTGGTCTTCCGACAGAGCCATTTGGTGACGTCACGGATGATAACACATCTACTAATACACAAAACAATTTATATTATATTTTTTTTATATAAAAGTTGGAGCTTCCCGTGTCGTCCCATTTTAATTAGGTCCAATTCTGACAGTGGGATCCATGAAAATCCATAAAAAACTATATAATTGAAGTCGTTTCATAGTTTTTTAAAACAAAATCAATTATATATCGATCATTAGCATTATAAAATATAAAATATAGAATTAAAAAATTTAAATATAACAAGCTTTAAGGGCCATACACTAGCTGTAATCGAACCCGCAACCACCTGCGTAGCAGGCGGACCTTCGCCCACCGCGCCACAGAGGTCGTCAAAGTAGCCCTATGTTTGATTTCAGGATTAGGATTATATGTATGCAAAATTTCAGCCCGATAAGTTCAGCAGTATTGACGTGAAGAGGTAACAAACAACCATCTATCCATACACACAAACTTTCGCATTTATAATATTAGTGTGATACATCCGCGCATGAACGCTTTATTTAGGGTAAGATAGTTTGTAAAATATTGAAAATGCCGAAGATCAGTAAGCTGAAGAAATCCAGAGCTCTGTAAGCTCAAAAGTTGGAAGAAATTATGTAAGTATAACTACTTGCTACCTAGGTACATTTTATTTTATGCTATTGTTACTAATTAGCAATATTATGTACCTACATTTTTCTTATTTGTATATTTACTGTAGGAGATCGAGGAAAGGGCAATAAGTCGAGAGGAAGAGAGAGAAAATATTCTGCCATCATTATTTATTTACAGATGTAAAGTGACCGGCCAAGTTGACATAGTGAAAATGACTATGCAACAGGTAAAACATCCACAATGCTTATGTAATGTTAGGTATGTATTCTGCGACGAAATAATATAAGTAGGTATGATATTCGTTCTAACCCGATTCATGATCATCATCAGAACTTTAGTAAGGTACACTTCGTGAATACACAGACGAGCAGACTGAAATCTAATAGGATACCTACCATACATAGTCACACCTGTTCCATGTCTCTCCGAAGTGAGGCACTAGGTACATGGTCTAGGTACTGATTGGAGTAAACTGAGAGGTGGTGGACCTCTCCGTTTACTCCAATCCGAGCCAGCAATAGGAACTGTATAGCTACCTGCAGCTACGCTCAGAGACACATATCGATACCTCTGGGCTCAAAGAGCGTAAAGGACAAAAGCCGACTTTACAGGACAGGCAAAAACCAAAAACAAAAAGTTTATTTTGACTGTAGTTTTTTGTTTTTGGTGCTATTTAGACAAAACCTAGGAATAAAGTTCTTAGAATTTGTGCTATTTTCTAAAACTGCGTTGATAAACTGTCCCAGTGTTATATTTACTGAAATAAATTTCCTATACGACCAGAGTCAGAGTCAAATCGTTTATTTCTTTAGACTTACAAAATAAGTACTAAGACAAGTCAAATTAATTTTTACTATATAAACAGCTTGATAAATAGTCCATAAAATTACACAAAAATGACTTTTACGACTTTTACAAAAAATTCCAACTATGCAAGCACCTTAGTGCGTAAAGCTACTAATTTTGTTCAAAATTGTACAAATTAAGGACGTAATTGACAAATTTAATTTTTATTTAATATTAATATAGTCGTGAAGGATTGATTATTAAGCATAATTATTAACCAATTATGTTTTTTTTCTATGCATTGTGTTATTATTGTTGAATTTATCCTAAAATTTCAATGAAAGGCCATTGCTATATAAATAAAACAAAGCTTAAAATAAAATTAAAACTGTTTATTCTACATTTAAAGGCACTTAAATTATTTAAGCAATCAGAACACATTATAATAGATATTCACTGGTATTTATCGCGTTTATCTACAATTTTTTCTCAACGTTTCAACAGATTTACATTGTCGTGGTCACGGGATGAATGTAGTACTGGTACCGGCTCTGCGAAGTGGGGGCAGCTTTTTTAAACAAAAAATTCTCATCCCGCTTCGCACAGGCGGCGGTAGTTCAGTACTACAGTTCCAGTACTCTAGTCATTCAGTTACTTCGACAGAGAGTAAATCTGAGAATATACAGGGTGGGGCAAATTTTTGGCCCCTTAAGGGTAGCTACCGATTCTTTTATAGATAGACGGTTTTATTCTTTAAAACTTTCTGTTTTATTTTGAAGAAAACAATGTTGCCATTTTTAGTTTTTTGAAAAAAAGTACGGTTCGTCCAAAAAATGACATATTTTGTCAAAAAAAAAACAAGTTGGTCTCTATCGACTCTATTTCCAACCAGGAACACTCTTCCTATATATTAAAAGGCCTTCAAAATTAGCCTACCAACTTGTGACATTGTTGTTTTCACTTACTCGTTTTTTCATAGAAAATGTATGGGAATTGTTTTTTAATTATTGCCAAAACTTACGATGTAATTTGGTATATTACTTTGGGAAAAGTGTTCCTGGTTATAAATAGAGTCGATCAAGACCAACTTGTTTTTCTTGACAAATGTCAATTTTTGGGCGAACCGTACTTATTTTTCGAAAAACTAAAAATAGCAATATTTTTCTCTTCAAAATAAAACAGAAGGTTCCAAAGAACAAAACCGTCTAACTATAAAAGAAACGGTAGCTACCCTTAAGGGGCCAAAAATTGCCCCACCCTATATAATATAGCATAATTCAAGTATGTATAGTAGAACTATAAAGCCTACTTTACATCTATGTCGGCACAATACTGCGATGCGCTTTGGTATTAAATAATTTTTACATTCAAGATTTGTGTTTACATCCTTCTTTCACAATAATTAAATTGTGTTTAGTGTGACAGAAATGCAAGGTCGTAAAGGTTCTTTATATGCGAATTTGAGGTAACTAAATATACAGTTCGATAGATTATTAAAAACTGAGTAAAACTGCATTATATAGTCAATTTCGACCAAATGTCCTTTACGCCCTTTGAGCCCAGAGGTATTGAAAACATATTATTATAATAACAATAAATGTTAAATAATGCTGGACAATTCACACAGCTTTATCTAGCCCCAAATAATATAATATTAATATAATACAAAGTATTAATACATTGCGTGAATTCTATAATACGTTTACTGTTTGAAATGGTAATGCATTTCGAAATGAAAAGGAGATTGGGTTAAAACGGGACATAGCCTTTTTTTCATCTTATAGTGTTCGAGTTATTTGTCAAACATTTTTGATAAGTTTTGCCATTCATTTCCTCAAAATATTTGTTACCAAAAAAAATTTGACCGTGCGTCCTATTTATCCCAGCATGGGACAAATTAGTAAACTGGGCACGACTGAAATCTTTTGAATGAACATAACAAAGAAATAGCCTATTATTTTGTATGTTACAGCCAAAACCAATGACACCAAGATCACTAGAATCATCTAACCAGGATTTTAGACCAGATCCAATTGAAGATGGATTCGAAGTAGAGATAATTAGTGACGACCTCCATGGCTCTGTGGGCGAAAAGAGGTTGCGGGTTCAATTCCTGCCTCGAGAATGTTGCAAATATGTGTTCTGGATCTTTTTCTATGTATAAAAAATAGTGTAGTGTATTCTGCTTAACTTGGGGCTAGATAATGCTGTGTGAATTGTCCAACAAAATTTATTTATTTATTATAATGACTTATTGACTCATATTTCAGCATATTTTTTCTCTCTTTTCCCCTCCCTTCCCTTATTTATTATAATAACTTATTGACTCATATTTTAGGATGTTTTTTTTCCTCTTTTCCCCTCCCTTCCCTTTCATTCTCTTCCGTAATTTACTTGAAATTAATGACTGTTTAATCTAATAGTTCATTGTTCCAGCCAGATTCTACAGAACCACAGTCTACACCTATAGTATTGTAGTAAAGTTCGTGGGTGGTAACCGCATAAATATTTGTCGAAAACGATCTTATTAAACGCAGAGCCAAGCTGCAGTTGTGTCGTTTAATACTCATAAAGCTGTATCGTCAGTTGTTTTTGTTAATTGTGAGAAATATTTCAAGAGGCAAGATTAATATTCTAGAAGAAAGACGGTTGAGGAAATCTAAATTAATGGAAAAATAAAAGATCATTCCAAAATGGACAGGTCATAGATTACAGGAGAAAATGTGTAAAGCCAGACATGACGCCTGATATGTATGTAAGAGAAAAAAATACTTTTCTTAATAATTTAAGAAAAACAATCGAAGACATTCTAGATCTATTCCATTAAGAGACCCAAATTATATATTAGGAGCTATTGAATACAAAAAAAAGCAATTAAAAGAAAATAAAATGATAGAAGAGGAAAAAATGGAAGAAGAAATAACAGTGACAACTAAAAACATAGATGAACTAATTGAACAGGAACCGATAGGAGCAGAAATGACGTGGATATACAGTAAAAATAAAACAGAAAAACCAAATCAAAAACAGAAACATTGAAAGCTGAGGCAGCGAAATGAAACACGTATAGAAGTCTCACAAATACTACGCGAAAGGCAATTAAACTTTTTGAAATTTTGATATGGGTCTTCATTTGTAACGGTATAAAAAATCCAGTCTGTAACAGTAGTTTTATCTCTTGTTCCAGGATGCTCTTTCTCCTCTAGCTAAGAAATTTATTGTTTTATCAAATCATTCCATCTGTATTTCTGGTTTAATTTTTATATGGGTGTAAAAAACCTAAATACCATGAAACCGTATTTTTTCTCTTGGTCCATTAATGCCCTTTTTCCTCTTGCTCAGAGATTTACTGTTTGTTACCTTACCTTTTACCTATACATTCGTTGATATCCTACTAACATTAAAAATTAAAGAAGTTGAATGTTTGTTACTACGTGTAGGGATAAAACTTTTGAATTATTGAAATATAGGCTACTTTTGAAGGAAGTAGTTACCTACATCACGTTACGTTATTAGTACGTTTAATAAGTATCTCGTAATAAAACCAAACCAACAGTGACATAAATAGGTTCAAAGTAGGTACCTACCGAGTTCTGTTCCTTGATTAGGTTACTTATACCTACCATCATGGTACCACAAAACTTAGACCAGGAACAAATATTTGCAGTTATTGTAAAAATTTATCTCGTAGTGGGAATCGCATTTGCATTTCTCGCGTATCAGCCGTGCCGCTGCGCCGCCGCCCCGCCGCCACGAAGGAACACTTACGCGCGAAAACTATTTACTAGGCGGCGGCGCGGCGGCGGCGGCGCGGCGGGGGCTGCGCGGAAGGTGCGGGGCCGAAACGATAGCCACACCCATTCGCTCAAGGTTATCGGCTCCTAGTAGCGCCTTAATTATACAAATTAAATTGGTCGTGGTCGAGCACAAGTGTTAACTTCCTGATAATATTCGTATAAGTTTACCTCCATTGTTCTGTGCGTAGGAGTGAAGAGGATGGTAGCCGTCGTACGGTTCGTTGCCGGCCATCTGCATTTCTTCATAGCCTGTAGGGAGAGGAACTGTCAATGTCAGTGGGTACAGGCCTATCATAAGATAGGTATACGAGTAAATAAGCACCAAAAGTAACAGCCTGTTGTGAACATTGATTAATTAAAAAGGGAAGATAGGTTACGTTCTCCCAGCGCTTACTCAAAAATTGGCATGTGTTACAACTACTCGAAAACACATACGCTCACAGTTATATTTCCAGTCCTGTGCAATACAAAGAAGAACAAAGACGGAAAGACGTATCCAAGACCGAAGTGAAACCGAGACAACAATATTTCACGCGAATCACGACCGCCCGTGCTGCCGGTCAGAGGGTGACTGATGTGGGAGAACACAATTTTACACAATTTGAGGTTGCCACTTTCGAGCAACCAGTACCTCATCTTCGTTTTTAATAAATCAATGATCACAGCAGAACGTTTCTGTAGGTACTCTTTGCTCCTAACAAACAAAGATTGAGTAGTGAGTATGGGCGGTTTGTTTACTAACATGCTTCATTCAAAATGGACACGGTATAGGTAGGCACTTACCATACGCTCTGCCGATGCAGTGTGCGTCGTTGTATGCATCCTGTGGCTCGTACTCGTGTGACTCAGTGGGTGTCCAGTAGACGCCGTTGTCTGTGAGACTACAGTGATGTAGGTAGGCACTTACCATACGCTCTGCCGATGTAGTGTGCGTCGTTGTATGCATCCTGTGGCTCGTACTCGTGTGACTCAGTGGGTGTCCAGTAGACGCCGTTGTCTGTGAGACTACAGTGATGTAGGTAGGCACTTACCATACGCTCTGCCGATGTAGTGTGCGTCGTTGTATGCATCCTGTGGCTCGTACTCGTGTGACTCAGTGGGTGTCCAGTAGACTCCGTTGTCTGTGAGACTACAGTGATGTAGGTAGGCACTTACCATACGCTCTGCCGATGTAGTGTGCGTCGTTGTATGCATCCTGTGGCTCGTACTCGTGTGACTCAGTGGGTGTCCAGTAGACGCCGTTGTCTGTGAGACTACAGTGATGTAGGTAGGCACTTACCATACGCTCTGCCGATGTAGTGTGCGTCGTTGTATGCATCCTGTGGCTCGTACTCGTGTGACTCAGTGGGTGTCCAGTAGACGCCGTTGTCTGTGAGACTACAGTGATGTAGGTAGGCACTTACCATACGCTCTGCCGATGTAGTGTGCGTCGTTGTATGCATCCTGTGGCTCGTACTCGTGTGACTCAGTGGGTGTCCAGTAGACGCCGTTGTCTGTGAGACTACAGTGATGTAGGTAGGCACTTACCATACGCTCTGCCGATGTAGTGTGCGTCGTTGTATGCATCCTGTGGCTCGTACTCGTGTGACTCAGTGGGTGTCCAGTAGACGCCGTTGTCTGTGAGACTACAGTGATGTAGGTAGGCACTTACCATACGCTCTGCCGATGTAGTGTGCGTCGTTGTATGCATCCTGTGGCTCGTACTCGTGTGACTCAGTGGGTGTCCAGTAGACTCCGTTGTCTGTGAGACTACAGTGATGTAGGTAGGCACTTACCATACGCTCTGCCGATGTAGTGTGCGTCGTTGTATGCATCCTGTGGCTCGTACTCGTGTGACTCAGTGGGTGTCCAGTAGACGCCGTTGTCTGTGAGACTACAGTGATGTAGGTAGGCACTTACCATACGCTCTGCCGATGTAGTGTGCGTCGTTGTATGCATCCTGTGGCTCGTACTCGTGTGACTCAGTGGGTGTCCAGTAGACGCCGTTGTCTGTGAGACTACAGTGATGTAGGTAGGCACTTACCATACGCTCTGCCGATGTAGTGTGCGTCGTTGTATGCATCCTGTGGCTCGTACTCGTGTGACTCAGTGGGTGTCCAGTAGACGCCGTTGTCTGTGAGACTACAGTGATGTAGGTAGGCACTTACCATACGCTCTGCCGATGTAGTGTGCGTCGTTGTATGCATCCTGTGGCTCGTACTCGTGTGACTCAGTGGGTGTCCAGTAGACGCCGTTGTCCATGGGACTACCTGTGAGAACATTTCGTTTCATCTAAGGCCGTCCGCACATGGAGCTACTCAAAAAGAACTAGTTACAAACTCAAATTACTAAGGAGTTACTTGAGCGTCACCGCCCATACATTCTCGCACAGGTTTGCACACGACGCTACTAGTCAAAAACCAGTTTATAACGCGTTAGCAACTGATCACGCGTGACGCGACATGCCGGTCGCCGCGCTACCAGTTACCAACTTTTCTGTTATTTTGTTGTGAAAAATGAACGATCAAAAAACCGAAGTGATTGAAACTTTGCAACTTGAGTAGCGTCGTGTGCAATGCGAGGTACAGTTTCTAACTAGTTTGTAATTACAATTACTGATTAGTTCCGTCAATTTTGAGTAGCTCCATGTGCGGACGGCCTTACTCAAGTGTAAGCAGAGCCAGTGCTGTAATTAGCCAAATTTTCACCCAGTAGGCCTAGCACGGGGGTTGTCGGCGTGGGGCGCACAAATGACGGAGAACTAAGTACCTTCTACTTAGGGGGATGCGAAGTCATTTTTCTCTATTCTACCCTGGCCTACGAAAAAGTAATAGGGTATATGCATGTGACTTCAAAAAAGCTAAAAAATTAGCTTTTACGTATTCTGTAGTGATATAGAAATATATCTGTATATTTATTTTTGTATTTTATGATGTTTTTAGTGTAAAATTTAATAATTGAAAAGTAGATATTTTAAGTCTCAACAGCAAAATCTCTAAAAGCAACGCTATTGGCACGTGAAGCGTGACGTCATACTTGAACATTTTTGTATGGGCATGAAGTTTTGACTTTGATTGAGTTTACATATGGAACTCGATGATCCGTGACGTCATAAAATGCAAGGGCTAACATGGCAGCGTTTTTATCACCCGAAACTAAGTGTAAGTTTACTTTTAGTTTTTTACCTCAATAGCTTATTTTTTTTTTGGGTGTTATATTTTTTTTCGTTTATGTATTAACCTTAATAATCGACTTAAAAAATGCATGCATGCATATACCCTATTGTCCTAGACAACAATCCCCGGGCCTTCTGAGCTCCTCAAATTTGGCCCTCGACTTTTTCCTAGCCAGCTTGGGGGAAGGGGGTTTTCCTAAACTCACACAGTACAGCAGATACAGTATCTTTTATACTGTCTGCGCAGTACTGGGTAGGTAAGGGGGCGTCCATAAATTACGTGAGGTGTTTTTTTTAATTTTCTTTCCCTTTGGTGAGAACTCGTGAGATTTTATTCAACCCCCTCCACCATCCCCCAATCTCATGTGAGATTTTTCAAAATATGGGTTTCTTGCGTAAACGCGTTACGTAAAAAATTGCTTCGTGCATTTATTTACGACTAGTTAAGACTAGTATAATGAATGATCTTATTCGTATCACGATTACGCTTAAGATTAAATCTTAAGCATGTACATTCTGGATTAAATGGAACAAATACTTTTTTTTTTTTGTTTCAATCAGAACAAAAATTGCGTGATATTTGCCGAAACCCCCGTCTCTCCAACGTAAGATTTTCACGACACGAGAAACGAGACTTGAGACTTGACACGAGACTTGAGACTTGACTCGATTGAATTGAACTTTTTTTATTCGATTGTTTAGAATAAAGAATATGAATAAAAAGAATAACAATTATTTATTTGCACTAGAACGTGTAAAACCGGTTTCCGGTTTTGCTGAAAACCGGAAAACCGGTCAAAATTTACCACTTTTTCAAAACCGGCGTTGAGAGACATAACCGGAGTTAACTCCGTTTTTCCCGTTAATGAATTACATTTTGATTTAAATCCACTTTTTTCAAACGCATTCAAGAAATATGTTATTTTGAGTCATCAAATATATCCGAATGCAACCTATACCCACCTACACTCCTCCCACCGCTCGAAACATACTGCGAGCCCATTTTGCAAAATTCAGCGTGTCTTTAGATGAGGATATCGTGTCAGTAACAACCGATGGTGCGAGTGTGATCGTGAATATGGGAAGTTACGTAAAAGGCACCAGGTTTGTCTCGCCCATGGCATCCAGCTGGCGGTGATCGATACCCTGTATAAAACAGAAAGAGAACCCGAACCCGAACCAGAACAGTACGCAGTAGCGTCTATTCAGGAATCCTCTTCACATCCACAGGATGTCTCGGAATCAGAAAGTGATAGTGACGACAATCGAGCAGAATTAGATCTCAGTGGAAGTCTAGAAATCGAGACCCCAGCCGTTCAAGCAAATCCAGAATTGTACAGGGAGATAATCACAAAAGTTCGAAAATTGGTAAAATCTACAAGGAAACCTCCCCTAAAAGCTGATGCATTGCGGGACTATGTCTTAAAGGAACACGGAAAAAACATAAAATTGTAACTAGATGGTCGCACGCGATGGTCAAGCATGTCTGACATGAACGGACAATTTTTGAAGCTAAAAAATTCAGTTTTAAAAGTCCTGATAGATGGGAAATCCGAGATATCTTTTTCCGAAGACGAACTTCGAACTCTGTCTGAAATTCACAACAGCTTGAATGTTATTAATCTCGCTGTTCTGTCCTTGTGCCAACGCCACTCTTCACACAGCTGATACGAAATTAAAATTCATGATCAAGCAACTTGATGAACAAAACAGTGCTTTGGGCTCAAAACCAGCGATGAACTTGCGAAGTCGTATCAAGAAAAGGCAAAGTCAAAGTCAAAGTCAAATCGTTTATTTCTTTAGACTTACAAAATAAGTACTTAGACAAGTCAAATCCAGCGTCTCCCGTTAGCAGGTGTCTGGCGCTATATACACGATTGGGAAGACTTCTCCACCCAAGATGACGATGATACTTTTCCCAAACCCAATGGTGATGAAATTTCTGACACTATTACAACCTTGATGCAGCAGCTAAAATATAAGCCCAAGGACTCTGATCCATCCATCTCCGGTAGTCGTCTCCGAGCGGTCAGTGCCATCGTCACCATCTGACGCTGAAGTTTTTGCTGAGGAGCTAACTCGTCAAGAGCAGCGTGATAAAGCATTAAATAAATGCAGGAAAACTCGCAAGAATCGGTCTGATTTCGACCTTGCAGGGTTTGTAAAGGTAGAGCAAGCCATGTATGAAAGCGGAGGGCAGCGCGGTGTGCATCTCACAGAAGCCTACAACTATTTGATGTGTGTACTACCAACAAGTGTTAAGAGGCCTTTTCGAGTGCTGGATACTTCTGTAACAAAATAAGTAGTACCCTGTCTGACGAAATGTTAGATGCACTACTATTCCTAAAAATACATTATCAAGAATAGAGGTCTCTTGGAAAAAAAATATTATTTTTATTTAAATATGTATAGTGTACATACACTGTTGATTTGATCTCGTTTTATAGCCAAATATGAATCCTATAATAATGTTATGAATAGGTTGATGATGACTGTATTTTGTGTGTTTAAATTTTGTGGTTGTGTTTAGTATTTAAAGATGACTATGTTTTGTATGTTTAAAGATGATTATTTTTGATTCTTACTTGTTGTTGATTTGATCTCAGTTAGTTAAAGTTTATATTATTTTAAGTTCATGTTAACTAAATAATTAATATGGTCTACTTAGTAGGCATAAATAGTTGATTAAAAACAGGTATATCATACTATTTGTTTTATTTGTATGTTATGTGGTATCTAAGAATATTGTTTTCTTCTTCAAAATCTACTATATCAAAAAATATAAAAATGTTTACAAAACCGGGGCTAACACCGGTTTCCGGTTTTGGGCCCTCAAAACCGAAATTCAAAACCGGTTTTAAAAACCTTCCGGTTTTGCACGCCCTTGCAACAACAGGAACAGACCCTTTTACACTTTTGAACAAAATAATTCCTACTTAAAAAATAAAGTCCGGCGGCACAAACTGGTCTCTGCCTCAGCATGGGTTGGTTGCTAGCAAGCTAGCAGCCAACGCTGGTCTTCCGTCATACGTCGTCTTTAGGATAATACATAAACGAAAAAAAATATAACAGCCAAAAAAACTTAAATTATTGAGGTAAAAAAAAAAAGTAAAACTGCACTCAGTTTCGGGTGATAAAAACGCTGCCATTTAGTCCTCGCATTTTGTGACGTCACGGATCATCGAGTCCCCTATGTCAACTTAAAGTCAAAACTTCATGCGTATACAAAAATGTTCAAGTATGACGTCACGGTTCAGGTGCCAGTAGCGTTTAGACATTTAGCTGTTGAGACTTAAAATATCTACTTTTCAATGATTAAATTTCACAATAAAAACATCATAAAATACAAAAATAAATTTACAGATATATTTCTATATCAATACCTACGTAAAAAAATATTAGCTTTTTTGAAGTCACATGCATAATACCATATTACTTCTTCGTAGGGTAGAATAGAGAAAAAAGACATCGGATCGTCATAGGTACATTGTGTAAATTATTGACGTAGATGGAATTAGTTTCATACATTTTATACATTCGATGACAAAGTGACGTAACTTTTTCTACTCTAGACAAAAAACTGAAGTGAATTAGAGTCAATTGCTTATTATTTCTTATTAGATAGTAATTACTATTTATCAAGCTGTTTTTATAGTAAAAATTTTACTTGCCTAAGTGCTTATTTTATAAGTCTAAACAAATAAACGATTTGACTCTGACTCTGAGGCTGATACGCTGAGCTGTAGCTAGCGTACAGACACTGACTCTGAGTCTGATACGCTGAGCTGTAGCTAGCGTACAGACACTGTCTCTGAGTCTGATACGCTGAGCTGTAGCTAGCGTACAGACACTGACTCTGAGTCTGATACGCTGAGCTGCAGCTAGCGTACAGACACTGACTCTGAGTCTGATACGCTGAGCTGCAGCTAGCGTACAGACACTGACTCTGAGTCTGATACGCTGAGCTGCAGCTAGCGTACAGACACTGACTCTGAGTCTGATACGCTGACCTGAAGCTAGCGTACAGACACTGACTCTGAGTCTGATACGCTGAGCTGTAGCTAGCGTACAGACAGACACGTACGTACCTTGGAGGTTGGGGGGGCAGTAGAAGGGGGGCTCGTACCGCTCGTACTCGTCGCAGGGGGACATGCTGCCGTAGCTGGACATCGGATCTACAACAACGGAATAACTTCACTTAACAATGCGATAGTTTGGATGGATGTTTGTTACATCTTCACGACGACAGAACTATTGAAGGGATCGAGCTAAAATTTTGTATAGATTCAGGTAATAAATTAAGGCGCATACCTGAGCCAATATGACAGCCAGCGCCACCCATTTTATTATATTATTACGTTTAAAATAGGAAATTTAAAAAATCATTTGCACAGTTTGTGGTATCTATTATAACTATTATAAGCTATTTTTTAATACTTCTGCAATAGTTTCATCTCATATACCTAGGTAGTTTAGAAAGAGATGCGAAAATATGTAGAGTTTAGTGGCCAAAAAGCGCAACTTCGTATCTCTCCCTAAGCTTTAGAAAAGAAAACGCCTTAATAAATACATAGCTTATAATAGGTATTACAATAGGGTATATGCATGTGATATCAAAATGGCTTAAAAAATATATACGTATTCTCTATTGATATAGAAACATATCTACATATTTATTTTAGAATTTTGAGATGTTTATATCGTAGAATTTTACCATTGAAAAATTGAAATTTTAAATCTCAATCGCAAAATTTCAAAACGCTGCGCCATTCACTAGAGCGGACGTGACATCGCTGTTTACATTTCTTCTTTTTTTATTCTGCTTGCTGCACCATGATTTGACACTATTCTGCCCACTTCACATTTCGTATTGTAGGTTATTTTCAGATTTTTCGGAAAACCTCTTTTCTGAGATGATCACTACCGAGGTCGTCACAAAAGGTTTTAATCAAGTGTGAACGTCGACGTCAAATAAACATGGCGCTAATATGGTAGCGTTTTTATCACCCGAAAATGATTGTAGTTTTGATTTGTTTTTTTCACCTTATTATTGCGAAATTCAGTGAGCGTCTTATCATTTTACGGTTAAATAATGACCCTAAGAATCGATTAAAACAATAAAAAAAATCGATGCATATAACCTATTTCTACGATCAATTTTTAAAATTTCCTGTTTTATATTACGTTATTCTACTAATATTATGAACGCGAAAGTTTGTAAACATGTATTAAGTTTGTTGCTCTCTCACGCAAAAACTACTGAACGGACTGGGCTTAAATTTTACATAAACAAGTACAGGTGTAGTTCTAGGACTGGAATAACACACAGGCTACTTTTTATCTAGGAGTGTTAGTACAGGAGTTCCACAGGGCAGTGTGCTGGGACCCTTACTATTTATAATGTACATCAACGAACTACCTAAAGTTGCTAATCATCAGACTGTTATGTTTGCGGATGATAGCACAATACTGTTTACTGGTAAATCTAAATCTATTGTTGAAAATGATATAAATTATACCCTGACAAATATAATTAAATGGCTAAATTCAATAAATCTAAAAATAAATTTGACTAAAACGAATGTGATGATTTTTAGAAATCGAGCTATTAGAATAAGTGACATTGACATTAATTATTTAGGAACTAAACTAAACCATATTGACTGTACAAAATTCTTAGGATTAAATATTGACTGTAACTTTAGTTGGAATTCTCAGGTAGAAAACCTGAACACAAAACTATCTCAACAATCGTATGCGCTCTACATGCTATCTAAAGTTACAAATATTCCCACCGTTATTACGGCCTATCACGGATATGCTGCATCCATCTTAAGATATGGGGTTCTATTCTGGGGCAATTCAACTGGCAAAGAATCTGTATTTAAAGCACAAAAGAAATGCGTTCGCTCAATATCCGGCATCAAACAAACTGAGAGTTGTAAACCGTTCTTTACTCAGTTGAAAATCCTAACTTTACCATCCGTATACATCTTTGAGACTGCAGTGTTTGTAAAATGTAATTTGAACCTGTTTGACACGCTCAAATGTAAACGCCTTAATAGCAAAATTCGTTGTCCTGTAAATAAGTCGGCACTTTTAAATAAGAGTATATTCTGTATGGCACCTCGTATCTATAATCACCTACCGACAAGAATTAAAGAAATCAATACTATTCATATTTTTAAACATAAATTAAAACAATTATTAATTGATAAGGCTTATTATAGTGTTAATGAATATTTTATGGATAAATTCTAGAATAAGATAATTCTTTTACATATTATTAATAACTAATTTAGATATTGACATTGTATTAATTTGAACACTGTATTTATTAGAACATTGTATAACATACATTTACTGTGACATTGCATGCTTTAAAGCTGATCATGGTTGTGCTCATTCTATTTTAATCTTACATCTCTGTTACCCATGTTTCGCAAAATAAATGAATTTGATTTGATTTGATTTGATATCTCTTATATCAGTTCTCGTGGGATAGGCGTGCGAAGCCGCGGGGCGCAGCTAGTAATAAGACAAAATCCACTTTGACTTCGGGCATCCGCTCTAACCACAGGTTCTTTTAATTTGAATACGATGGGTTGGGGGATGATGCAGATTAGAACCCCCGAACCAATGAGGTTTTATCATTAAAAATAAATAAATAAATTGCACCAAACAGCCCATTTTGTTTGATTATCTTAAAAATTAAACCACTCTTGGTACAAATGATTACACTTTTGCTGCATATTCTGTTGCTACCTACCAAAATGTAATTCCCGGATGTTCGAAATTCAAATTAAAACTATTTTGACTAGGGCTGTGCCACATTCCGTCGGTAATCTAAACATCGTAATAAAGTTATCTAAAACAAAATGTGTGTCCCACGTGTTCAATGACCAGATTGTCTCTACGGATTTATACATATGGAGGAGTTTTGTTACCAACCTGATTGTAGATGAGAATATGATTAATATCTCTGATTTATTATTATTATTAATAATAACTGACTTCTAAAAAATTACGAGGTTCTATGTTCGGATGGATGAATGTTATGTTTTTTTATATCTGCTATCATAAAAAAAACACAAAAAAGAAATATATTAAGAATATGGTAGAGTACTTCCTACTAATATTAGAAACGCGAAAGTTTGTATGGAATATGGATGTTTGTTACTCACGCAAAAACTACTGAACGGATCAGGCTGAAATTTTGCATACAGGTAATTCTAATTATGAAATCAAACATAGGTTTTGCCTATGTTTGATTTCAGAATTAGATATATTATCTCTAAATCAGTTCCCGTGGGATAGAATTGATAGAAATCACCTTTAAACATTTTTATACATGGGTGTGAAGCTGCGGGCCGAAACTGGAAGACACTAGAAGTAGTACATAAGGTACAAATGAACTATGAGGCAGCAAAAGTTAAAAACTGTGGAACTGCCGCATCGGCCGCCTCTCTGGCACAACATTTATAAATTACAATATATCTTCATAATATACAGGGTGTGGCAAATTTTTGGCCCCTTAAGGGTAGCTACCGTTTCTTTTGTAGTTAGAAGGTTTTGTTCTAAGGAACTTTCTGTTTTATTTTGAAGAAAAGAATATTGCCATTTTTAGTTTTTTGAAAAAATGTACGGTTCGCCCAAAAAATGACATTTGTCAAAAAAAACAAGTTGGTCTTAATCGACTCTATTTCCAACCAGGAACACTTTTCCCAAAGGAACATACCAAATCAAATCGTAAGTTTTGGCAATAATTAAAAAAAACAATTCCCATACATTTTCTATGAAAAAACGAGTAAGTGAAAACAACAATGTCACTCATTCAATGGTTCTTAATTTAAACTCGTATGTAACTACTTTTTTAAAATGGTAGGCTAATTTTGAAGGCATCTCAGGAATTAAATTTTTACTTACTTTTTAATTTTTAATAAAAATCAAGTTATTTACGTACCAAACTTTTCTTTACATTAAACTCAATTAAAAATGACCATTGTCTAAAAATAGTTAGGTAGGTATGTTTCTTATTTTGGTGTGAAGACATTTTTACCCATATCGTCGTTAGAGCGAACATGGCTAGGGGGCCTTCAAAATTAGCCTACTTGATTTTTAATAAAAATAAAAAATAAGTAAAAAATTTAATTCCTGAGATGCCTTCAAAATTTGCTTACCAACTTAAAAAAGTAGTTACAAACGAGTTTAAATTAAGAACCATTGAATGAGTGACATTGTTGTTTTCACTTACTCGTTTTTTCATACAAAATGTATGGGAATTGTTTTTTTTAATAATTGCTAAAACTTACGATTTGATTTGGTATGCTCCTTTGGGAAAAGTGTTCCTGGTTAGAAATAGAGTCGATTAAGACCAACTTGTTTTTTTTGACAAATGTCATTTTTTGGGCGAACCGTACTTTTTTTCAAAAAACTAAAAATGGCAATATTTTTTTCTTCAAAATAAAACAGAAAGTTCCTCAGAACAAAACCTTCTAACTACAAAAGAAACGGTAGCTACCCTTAAGGGGCCAAAAATTTGCCACACCCTGTATATTTTGATCGTTATTGTGCAGAGAATGATCCCAAGTTGTCCTTTAGAGCTCTTTCTTATCCATGGGGTCAGTATTTGTCAAACAGCACATTTATATATTTATAAATAATCAATGGGTTCCTTTTTATGACCAAAAATAAATAATTGTTTATTTATTAAACTTTATATCAGGGTAGAATTTAGGCTTTTTTAGTGAATGAAGTCGGTTTAAAATTAGCTTAACAATAAAATTTATTTATTAACTAGTTTTCACACGCGATTTTCCAGGATCTTCAAACAAGCCAAAACTTTTATATCTCTTTCTTTAACTCCTTACGTTTCATTAGATGTAACATACAGGCTATTACCGAGAAACTAAAGATTTAAATCGTCCGATCGATCGTTAGGTCGGCATTTTGTTAATACATACATACATACAAACAACATCACACCCTAAACGCATATACCGTCTCCGTTCCGTCGCGGGTAAAAATACAATGCCACAGTTTTTGGGCGTTAGGACGTAACTAACAATTTAAATCATTGCAAGAGATTAGGATAGAGATAGAAAAACATGCGCAAATTTTCTAGACTTAAAAATTAGTTAATTAGGTCAAACCTGTTTTGTAGAAGGTTTAAAAGTGTTTGTATAACTTTTGTCAATATGTATCTTCATTTACACAAAACGAAAAATATTACAAAGTTTTGTAAATATTCATGCACCCCGTCAGGCCTATTAGCAAAACATTTAAATATAGGACGGACTTAATTACTATTTATTTTGTATTTTACACCTACTGTTTTATTAAGACATAATATTTCATATAAAATGTGCATAATTAATAAATCTGTAGACCGAATCCTTACAGACGAAACGCGACGCTGCGCTTACCTGAATAATATCGATGATTAATTTTTACAGCACATCACTATTATTCACAAAACATGGCGGTAATTTTAAGAAAAACTTTGTCGCACTTTCCACTTTTACAACAATTAAAAATTACGAATCAATCACTCATTCATTGCACAATATTATCAAATAATGTTTTCACACTAATTATTTTAAATATTGCGACATTAAATAATTTTTCAAAACATTAAGACAACAATTGACTGCAATTTTCTCGCGCGATTTGACTTTTAACGTGCGTCCCCTGTTCCCGCCTTTTTGAACTAATAAGTTTCTATTGAAGGAGGCGGAATGGTGGGCGTCAGTGGGAGGGACCGGGATGAGTCGGGATCATAAAGAAACAGCTGAGCAAGTGCTCAGCTGCAAGTGAATTTCAACTGTAAGTCCTTTATTATAGAGTTGAATATTGATAAATGAAAATACTTTTGAATGATGCTAGCAGTTTTCCATCTCTGTGTAAAGAAGATAAGGTCAAAAATAGATTGTGTATGGATAACCTTAAATGGTAGGTGTAGAGAAGTGAAAATTAATAAGATTTAAAAAGTTTTCGACTGTATTATTTGGTTGGATAGAGTGCTTTATAGAAAAACTCTGTTATGTAGTTATTCCCGAATTTAGATTTAATGACGTCACGGTTCCGACGACCTGATAAAATTAAAAATAGATAAAAAGGTAGGCACAAAATAAAAAACAAAAATCCAGATAAACATGGTTTATTTATTCTATAAATAGATTTATTGACAACAAACTAAACAATGCAGAACCAGGTATTAGTATTACGAAGTTCTTTTATGGTTTATGATTAAACAAATAAAATAAATTTTGGTGACGTAGGTTTTTACCAATTCAATACACGCAGCTGTGTTTACTTAATTTAGGTGTCGGGTTAGCTATTAATTTAATATAAAGTGTTTTATTACCATTGAATGACTACCTTTTAGTATAAGCACCAAGGTACTAACTTATTACTAGACAAGTGACAAGCATGGCATTTGCTTTTCATTTATATCACCAAAACGATGTCCTATGTCTTGGCCGGATGTCGCCCAGTTCCGCACCGATAATATAGTAGGTACCTATGTAAGAACATGAATTAGTTGTGTTAAGTTTACTTATATTTACAAATATGACAAATCTACTCTTAGTCGCATAATATTTCAATCTCAACTCCAATAAATAAATAAAAAAAATGCAAAATTCACACGATAGACCAGAAAGACTAATGTATATTTTTAGTATTCGCGAATACTAAAAATATACATTAGTCTTTCTGGTCTATCTTTCTGGACATTGAAAAAATTCATTTTAGGTTCAAGCTTCAAGGCAAAACAAATCATTTCAGCTTGTACTTACTTCCCCGTCAGAGCACTAAATGGCTAACAGCTATCTGTCTGCGTTGAAATATCATGTATCTCTTTCTACAAATTACTACCCTTTTTGCAAACTGAGAGAAACTTCAGACGACTTCATATGATTTTTTAAGCCCTGCACAAATGATAAACAAACCCGTACTTAACCTCAAATTAACTTTCTTGTTCACGATTTTTAAACATAATGGATGCTGATTTGAGATCCTTTCTTCAATAAATATTGCCCAATTATATTTCTTTATCTCGACTCCAAGCATGTGAATCTTAATTAATGTTATTGGAATCTGTTGACAAAGCTAACCTAGTGTCGATTTTTTTCGTATTTCCTTCTTAGGTACCTACTAGAAAGAACTTTCCTAGAAACTTTTTGTCACAATGCGTATAGATATAGTATATATATATTTTTTATCAAAATATTTTTTTTTCCTCTAAAAAAATATACAATCATGTTCCCGATTAGACAAAAGACTATCGAATCGTTCGAATTTCGAATCGAATTTCACAAAACTATAGTCATATTTTCGGCTCTTTTATTTGCTCAGTTGTCTCTCATTTTGATCAAATAGACACAGTTTCGGTATAAAATGTAGCCAACTCATCCGAGCACCCATTGCTGTCTGATCTAGCAACATGAGTCCTCTATCTGTTTTCGCATTTGTTATAGCTGCTTTTGTGAGTACCTAACTTAGTTTGCAAGTTTTGTAGACCCTAAAATGACCTCGACCTTTTATTGGTCCACTGCTGGACGCAATCCTCCCCCTAATAAGCACGCCCACGCCAGGCATGGCGGGCTGTGGATTGCATTTCGGTGGTAGAATAGGATCATCTAATATTTTTTTTACGTGTTCTCTATTGATATAGAAATATATCTGTATATTTATTTTTGTATTTTATGATGTTTTTATTGTGAATCATTGAGAAGTAAATATTTTAAATTTCGGCCGCAAAATGTCTAAACGCAACGCTATTGGCACGTGAAGCGTGACGTCATACTTGAACATTTTTGTATGGGCATGAAGTTTTGACTTTGAGTTGACATAGGGGACTCGATGATCCGTGACGTCACAAAATGCAAAGGCTAACATGGCAGCGTTTTTATCACCCGAAACTGATTGTAGTTTATTTTTTTGTTTTTTACCGCGTTTTTTGATTTAAAAAATTTTGGCTGTTATATTTGTTTTCGTTTATGTATTAACCTAAATGATCGATTAACTGCCGCGGTAAAGCTATTGCAATGCCATCTAGAGGCGAGTTGCTGAACTAAAGAGACAAACGTCAAGGTTTTTTCGTTACGGATTTTCTGGATTCGGTCCCCGCGCTCAAGGCCCGCGATAGAAGCTATGCAATAGCTTAAAAAACCATGCATGTAGGTACCATATTGTAATAGTTTGTTGACTCATTTTACCACCCAGAGATCATTCTCTACACTACCTATACTACAAAATAGCAAAAGAGTAGTATATAACAATAAGAAATCGACGAACACATAAAAGGGACTTTTATGTGTTCGTCGATTGCTCATTGTTATATACTTGTACATACAGCAAAACCTAAAAACTTCTTTTTCATGGTCGTTTAGAAACAAGCTAGGCATCGATGATGATAATTTAGTTTAGTTTTAATTAATTGAATAAGTACCTAAGTTATACACATACTAAGTAAATATTAGGTATATAGGTACTTCAATAAGTAAATATTTTTTCAGTTGGCAGCCAACACAATCGCGACGCCAGTCCGTGAGTTTTACATTATATTGAACATTAATCTATGAATAATAGTTATTTTTGTTTTAAAAAACTATAACCGACTTAAATTTTTATAGTTTTTTCATGAATTTTCATGGATCCCGTAGTCAGAACTGAATAAAATTAAAATGGGATCACAAGGGAAGCACCAGCTTTCATATAAAAAAAAGAATCATGAAGATCGGACCAACCAGTCAAAAGTTTGGAGGTAACACACATAAAAAAGCAGTCAAATTGATAACCTCCTCCTTTTTTGAAGTCGGTTAATAAATGAATTGAATGGAATGGTGTGTCCTTATCTACCTCTGTACGCATTTATTTTATTTTTAGCGCAAATTGGGTTCCCTGGCTTGAAAAACCTAGCACCTGGTGGTGGTAAGTTAGCCTTATAAAATAACAGGTTTGATGTCAGAATCGAACCCGCGACCTTTGCTTCTCAGACATATCACGGATCACTACGCCAAAGGGCGTTTTAAAAAAAACAAAATACGTTTTCAGAAGGAAAGCAATAGTTTTTTCTTGTGCCTTTGTTCATATCTAGCCTATAGGTAGAGTCTGTTCAAAAAGAGAAGAGTCGTGTCGTTACGGTGAACTAACACTTTAAGTCGTACTGCAATGACAGAGCAGTGTTGTCAACGCAACAAAAGTTGACAATTGACACACGAGCACTCTCCATTCTCATGACACGCTGCTCGGATGGATGTTTGTTACTTCTTCACGCTAAATTTATATAACGGATTGATAGCCTCTAAAGATTTACTTTAAATTTCTATTCTAAACAACAAAGTTTTATTTCACAAACTTCTAATGCTTACTGAAAAAAACGTATTTCCTGAAACAAGTTTTACGAAATTTCCTTACACTATTCTTCCTAGGGCCGACTACCCGCGAGTGAGCGGCGAAAGTACCGAATGCCAACCGAGCGATCAGACGCTCTCTCTCTCTCTTTTCACTTTGCCTCTTTTTCTAACATTACGCTGGATGAAACAACAAGCTTTTCAATCACGCTCGCGTTGACTATAGTAGGACCGGGAAGACCCTTATGTTTTTAATTCCCGGAGATTTTTTTATCCCGTAAATAGTAAAAAGCTAAAAAGTCGTTAAAAACCATTGATTTATTAAAAACGAAGATGAGGCACTGGTTGCTCGATAGTGGCAACCTCAAATTGTGTAAAATTGTGTTTTCCCTCATCAGTCACAGTCTGACCGGCGGCGGCACGGGCGGTCGTGATTCGCGTGAAATATTGTTGTCTCAGTCTCACTTCGGTCCTAGATACGTCTTTCCGTCTTTGTTCTTCTTTGTATTGCACAGGACTGGAAATATAACTGTGAGCGTATGTGTTAGCGTGTAGTTGTAACACATGCCAATTTTTGGGTAAGCGCGCTGGGAGAACGTAACCTATCTTCCCTTTTTAAATCAATGTTAAAAACAAAGGGATTCGGAGTAATAAAATTATTCAACCTGTTATCTTTTGATTGATCCAGAGGGCGGGGCAGAGGCTCTGGCAGCCGCTGAGGGGGGTGGTGCAGAAGGTGGAGAAGGTATTTTTTTATTATACTTCTTTCTTTTACTTTAAGAACGTCGCGCGCTCAACATGGCTGGAAGGGGGGCTTAGGTAACGGTAAATGCCTAACGTGCTTTTTTTTCGAATGGGCTCTAATAATGATGACAGCGTTACCGGACTTTTGGCGGGCGCAGAGGGCGCCATTTGCCTAAAATGCTTGGATATTTTTTTATAATTATATTTAGAACGATTTTTTTTTAATTACAGAGAACGCCGTTGCGCTCGCAGCTGCGTCTTCTGGAGAACACGGTAAGAACTATTATAAACTACTAAAAAAAAAATTATACTAAAACCGGCCAAGCGTGAGTCGACTCGCACACGGAGGGCAACTCAATTACAATCAAATAAATGAATAAATAATGCAAAATAATTCACTCACAAAGCATCATCTAGCCCCAAGCTAAGCAGAGCTGGTGTTATGGGTACTGATAACTGATAAACCTCAACCTCAACAGCCTATATTGCTGTATTTTTTAATATGATTTGACCTTTTCCAAGTGTACATTTATTGTATTTATGGAAATAAAAAGTATTTTGAAATTTTGAATTTTTGGTCCACCGCTGGACGCAGGCCTCCCCCTCATAAACGCCTTATTCGCGTCTATTAAAGGGGGGGGGGGGGTGTCTATAATAAAATAATAAACATTTAGCCTGTTAGTTATATATATTATATTTCGAGTTGGAGCAAAATCCGACCCAAGCTTTTTTATCCTCTAGCTAGATAATCAGATATTTTATAGTAAGCCTTTCTTGCACAGCAAGGTTTTGACAGTTTGTTTGAATTTATTTACTCATAAGTTTTGCAGTTCAGTAGGGGTTTTGTTGTAGAAGCGTATAAATTGGCCCTTTAAAAGATACATTAGTTTTATAAAGCCTAGTTGTAAACAATACAAATAAATTAGAACTGTCCACTGTTGTCCACCAGGTGCAAAGGGTGACTCGGGGGGGGCTGCGGACTGCGCGGATGGTAGTGGAGGCCTACCCGGAGGCCTTCCAGGAGGCCTTCCCGGAGGCCTGCCAGGATTCCCCGGCTTCCCAGACATTTTCGGAAAGGGTGGCAAATGTGGTATGTTAGACACTACTTTACCTCTATTGTTATGTTACTCTATGCAAAAAAATTAATGGATTTATAGTACATTGTTACTCTAGGGTTGAAAGTAACTTATTTAGTCCCATCCCGAGACTGGGTTTGGCGCGCGAGCAGCGTAGCGACTTAGCGAGGTCGCTAATAGTTCAGAGGACTAAATAAGTTACTTTTACCCAAAGTAAACACTGTGCTTTTCATCACGAAAATAAGGAAAGTAAACCAGTCGGAAGAATAAACAATGTAAAGATAGCTCAACTGATCTCTATAAATGCCAGTCGGAAGCGTAAATAATCTACAGGGTACGATTGAAACATATAAATCACAATTCAACCTTTATTATCGTTTTAAGTTAAAGCGTTACATGCAGTTAACTTTTCGTCTCCAGGATGAAAATATTACTTTCATTTCAACCCGCTTCTCAGGTAACTTCCGACCTACTTTCCAAGTATAAGTGTTGATGTGCACTTTTTTGTCATGGGTAATAAATAGTAAACACGCATCAGGGTCACGTGATGCTGATCTAACATGTTAGATCATCCTCACGTGACCGTGGTGACGTAACAAGCTTGCATTACTGTAATTTTAAATTGGTACCACATTGTAAGCCAGCAGCCTACTTAGATGAGCTTTCAAAAGTTCAAAAGTTACAGCTTCCTGTGTGAATAGGTAGTTCACTAAGTTGAAAGAAGATGTCGCTAGTTCCGGGAGCAACACAGACCCAAGCGTCAGTTGAGATGACCTTACATAGTAGTAGAGAAGTGTCACCGCAGGCTAACAGATGGCGCCGTTCAAAGTATTTATTATCGCAAAGAACAAAATTGCCACTTGTGGTGCCTTTGTACATCGGAAGAGCGAGCGTGTAGTTTTCACTTCTGCCGGCACTCCCGGAGAGCAGCCCGTTGTTTTTTCAGTCAGAATCAAATCAAATCAAATCAAATCGTTTATTTGCAAGAATACAAAATTATACAATGTCAGATCTTATAACTAATTTGAGTAAATGTATTCAGCCTGCATGCAGGCGTGCAAATGTTATGCGAGTCATATTGTTATAAGTAATGTTATATTAAATTAAATTATATTAGTCACAGTTCAAATTTCTAGATATCCGTTGACAGTATAAAAACATTTTTCAAGAAGCCATCCTCTTAACTTATTCCTAAATACATTTCCATTTAATTCTTTTAATTCTTCCAGTAATTTATTAAAAATTGTTATGCACATGTTATAAGCATTTCTTTTATAAATATCTTTATGGCATTGGTGTTTATAGAGTAGATTTTGAAACTTCGGCCTTTTTTGCCGGGTCATTACATCGCTACGTTTTTGAAAATGTTTTGGATAAGATTTTACAAACAAGCAAACTTCTCTTATATACATACATGCGAGAGGAAGGATCCTACAGTTCTTGAAGAGAGGCTTGCAACTATCAAGGAACCAAGAACCAGATAAATAGTTTGAAATAAGTAAATAGTTATTGATGAGACCACAAATAAAACGGCGCTTTGAAATTCACAAAGTCACTTTATTGGAAAGTCAAAGACACCTTACCGTCTTATAACCAAGCAGTCTCTACGCAAAGAGAATACAATAACTTTCTCCACGAACCAAAAATCACCTCAAACTATGGTTTATCCATTTTGAATGAAGCATGTTAGTAAACAAAGTACGACACAAACAAATAACATAATCTCACTTGATTGGCGTCGATTTTCAGATATAATTGTAAGCAATTTTTATTAAAGGAAGGATCTAAAATCGACAAATAATGTGAATGACGTATAAAAGGACGCGCCAATATAGTAAACTGTAGGTTAAGTATGGACGGTTTATTTACGTTTATGCTCCATTCAAAATGGATACGATATAGTGGTTAGAACCCGTGCGTTCTCGTTAGCGCGATCTCGTCCTGGGTCAATTTTAGCAGCGCCATCTAGTTATAAACAACGGTACTTAATAGAATAACAGTTGATGTTTCACAAAAATCGCCTAAACAGTTATTATGTTTTTTTTACAGATATAACGAAGATAGTCACCGATTGTGGCAGCACGCTGAACGTCAGCCAGTACATGCCGGCCGTCATAAGCATCTGGACGAAGATGCTCAAGGTAGGTCAATGTTAATTTGAACCGATTTCAAAAAAGGGGGAGGTTCTCAATTCGACTGTATTTTTGGAACGAAGTTCCTTATGAAAGGAAAGTCAGACGTGTAAATCAGCTGATACAAATTTATTTTATGTTTTTAGTGGATATTTGAGCGATTTAGCTAATTCAAAGTGTTTTAAACAAGTAATGTGTACCAATTACTTATAATCAAGTGAAATATTCAGCAAAATCCCGTCAAGAAACTGTGTACATTGCTACAAAGTTTGCAACGGTCAACCGCCAAAAAATATTCGCTTCTGCCTCAAAGAACACGACCAGGGCTCAAGAGTTGACAATAATTAACATTTTGGGGATGGACCTTCTCACTCACTGATTCATCAACTGTTGGGCTCGCGCATGATCGAATCCGTGCGAATCCGAATCGAGCGGCAGTCGACGATTGTTTGGAAACTCAATCCACAGTTTGGACAAAGATACTTCCAGAGTCAGCATTTAAACCTGGGGAGTATTGTTATCTAATTATCCCATTGACTAACCTACACACATACCCATCTGTACCTACCTACCAACAACAGATACACAGGTACACTGCTCACTCTGTGAGTCTCTTCACAAATCACACACAGGCTTGTTCTATCTCTCTTGGCTTGACAAAAAGGTGGAAGTTAAGTTGTAGACGAACCATTTAGTCTCAGACAATCATTACACCTACAAGACACTCAACAATATACTATAGAAATAACCTCCCAATGTTATGTAGGTACTTTGTATCTATTGCAGTTTAATATAATTACTTTTTAGGCTTCTACAAATATCTGACTTAACTATTTGCCTACAAAATTATAACCTAGATTATTTGCTCTCAATATTATCAAAGTTACCTCAGTGAATGTTCTCCGAACAAGTTACAAGTAAACTTTAAATATCTATTGAACTATAAATGTTCTAGCAATCCCTTGGTCCTAACTATTTTTACTATTTTTATTATTCTACCTTACTCCCCCTACTCATATTTCAACTGGGTTCTTTCACCATTGGTCACTGGGCTCTTTTAGACCCATCACACCTCAACTTGGTTTCTCACCATCAGAGGGTGACCTTGGAAGAAACAGTCTTTCATCACCTGCTTATCAATTTAAACTTAATTTTCCATTCACTTCTTATTTCTTAATTTTATTCTTATACTATAATTCTTATACTAGCTCACTTTATACTGCTATTTTTCAGGGACACAATATGATGACCAGAAGGGCATGTGACCTGGAGGCTAAGCTGAAGCTCGCTACAGCTCAGTTAAAGGAAGTCAAAGAGGACCGAGACAGGCTGCTTCAAGAGCAGGAGGATAGCGAAGCTGAGTTCCTGGCTAACCTAGGCAGGATCCAATCACTGAAGGGACAACTCGCTGAACTCCATGCTCACCATGAAGATGCACTGTCAGAAGTGGACCGCTTGAATGCATGCCTTCGTTCCGTGGACAATTGCCATGAATCTTATGAACTGGTGTTGCAGCATAATAAAGACTTACAGCAAGAGCTTTCAGAGTGCAGAATAAAACTTGATAGGCTAGAGGCTAAGCCGTTGACTCCAGCGACAAGTGTTTGTAGTTTAGATCTACGAACAGAGCTTCGAACAGAGCTTATGACTACAAATCTTAACATGTTGAATGTAGATCTCAGTACACCATGTCGCCATGGTCATAGCCAAACACCCGTCATGAAAGGGACTAATAAAATTAAAAAATATGTTAAACTGAGTAACTTCATTAAAAAATCAGAACAAAAAATTAAGCGACAAAAACAACTTCTCAATAATGCAAAATTGAGCAAGGAAAAGTCTAAATCTAACTTACAAGAAGAATTGGACTCTTGTTATACTTTATTAGGACGGAACTCTAAGGATTTAAACTATTTGGCGGAGGAAATAGTTAAATTAGAAAGGGCACTTCATGATGTAACCTGTAAATATAAACAAGCCCAAAAGGATGCCAATGACCACTGCCAGAAAATGCTGGAAAGCGCATATGTTGAAGTACGGCATAGCTACACTCAAACTGATCTCAAGAAAACTACTACACATAGTAACACTTTAACTGGAGATGGTTCTGTGGAGGTAGTGTCCCAGTCACCGCTGGTGTTACCATCTGCAGTGAAAACTATAATGTACTCCGATGAAATTGGCATAAACATGGGTCAGTTCTTAAGTATGAGTATGAAACATCCTGTAATAAATAATTGTTTTCCAAATTCAAACCTGCATACTATTATGAAAAAAATTAATAATTAAACTTTTAGTAATTCAAACTTAATAATATGCCTGGGTAATAGGGGTAATGTGAACAAATCGGACTTGATTAAGTATGTGGGCAAACTGTGCACACTAGACTTAAAACAAATTGTGATGTTCACATTCCCCTATAGCGACAGCTTGCCACAATCAGAAAACAACCTTAGATATAAGCTTAATATGATGTTGCACACTATCTCGTGCAACAACAATATACATGTGATTGACATTAACAGTATTGTTAGTAAAAAATACTATTTGACTCAAGGTAATTACTACCTTTCCAATTTTTATAAAAGACAGATAGCAATTTCGCTATCTTTTTATTTTAATATAACAGCCAAAAACTTGGCTATAAAAAATGCTTCTTTTGAGCATTGCAATGATTTAAAAAACAAGACCTTGGAAGTTGTTCCAAGCCATTTAAATTAGAAATAAAGACAATAGAGGAAGTCTCTAGCCCTAAACAGTCAAATATTATTATTTACAATAAAAAACCTAGAAAACCAGATTGTAAAATCAAGGCAAAGTTTACTAACCTGGTGCACCAAAATATTCAAGGATTGAGATGTAAATTACTAGAATTAGAATTGTACATGAACTCATTTGATATTGACATCATCTGCTTAACAGAACACTGGCTGAAAAGCTATGAGCTCATGTTTAACTTCAGTAACCACCAGGTTGGTAGTTCTTTTTGCAGATCACATGCAATTCGTGGAGGCTCTCTAATATTACTAAATAAACTCATAAAGTTCAAAGAACGTAAAGACATAATAAACTTATCCGTTGAAAGCCACATCGAAGTAGCATGTGTTGAGCTGGAGCAAAGTATTGTAGTAAGCGTATACAGCCCACCATCCGCCTCCTTTGAAATATTTGAAAGAATCATGGATGATATCTTGTATAAAATATCAAAATCACATAAAAATGTCTTGGTATGTGGAGACTTTAATATTGATCTTTTAGAAGTCTACTCCCTCAGTAGTAGATTAACTAATTTATTTAATTGTTATAATTTAAGGCCAATATTTATGGAACCAACTAGAATAACTGAAACCTCAGCAAAATGTATAGATAATATATTTGTTTGTCAAAATGAAAAAGTATTAAGTAAAAAAATTATAAGCAATTTAAAATCAGACCACTTGGGTCAACTAATTAAACTAGAAATACAAGTTAAAAACTATAATTGTAAACAAAAAATTAAATATACACCTGTGACCACAAGTCGATTTGAACGGTTGAAATTGGATTGGGATTCTAAACCATCACCTGATTACTCACTTAACAACCCAAATGAGTCGTATTGTAGTTTTTTTAATAAATTCACCAATGCGTTCAATTCAATATTCACACCCAAATCGAGGATGGTCTCAGAAAAACTTAACTTTAGTGAGTGGGCAACAGTGGGTATACATAAAAGTAGAGTAACTTTGTATGAACTATATAGTGAAAAACAATATAATTTTAACAAGGACTTCAAAGAAAAAGTAAAAAATTACTCAAAAATGTTTAGAAAAGTTTGTCAAATAGCAAAATCAAATTATATTAGCTCCAAAATTAAAAACAGTGAAAATGTAATAAAATCAACATGGAAAATAATAAATAGTGAGACTGGAAAGGTCAGTACCTACGATAATGATTACAATTTAAAGATTAACAGTTGCACAATCAAAAATGACATTGAAGTAGCCCAAGCTTTTGAAAACTTTTTTACTGACATTCCAATCTCTACCACAAAGTCCCTAAATTCTTCTCAAGCAATTGCCGAGTCTTTACTGATAGAAAATGTACCTAAATGCGAAAATAAATTTAATTTCAACCACGTTAATGAAAAAGATATTATAAAAGTCTTTAAACTTTTAAATATAAAGAAAACTGCAGATCTCTGGGGCATTTCCGTTAGAATTATTAAACCTTTGATTGATACCATTGCACCAGATCTAGCTTTTATATTTAATGAGTCTATTGATTGTGGTGTATTTCCTGATCTAATGAAATGTAGCAAAATAATCCCACTGTTTAAATCAGGTAGTAGGTCTGACCCCACTAACTTTAGACCAATATCAGTACTGCCAACATTCAGCAAAGTTTTTGAAAAACTTATTTTACATCAATTGCTCAGTTATTTCAATTGCAATGACCTGCTTCATAGTAAGCAATTCGGGTTTACTCGCGGCAGGTCAACTACTGATGCCGGTATAGAGTTAGTATCGCATATTTTTGATGCTTGGGAGAAGTCGCAAGATGCCTTAGGCATTTTTTGCGACTTGTCGAAAGCATTCGATTGCGTACACCATGAAACATTAATCAGGAAACTACATCACTATGGAATAAGGAACACCTCCTTGGATCTTCTCACATCTTATTTGAGTGATAGGATACAAAGAGTTGACATAAATGGGAAACGGTCTTCGGGGTCTGTAGTTACAATGGGTGTACCGCAGGGATCTATCCTCGGTCCTTTCCTATTTTTAGTTTATATTAACGACCTGCCTCATCTTGTCAAGAATAGTCACGAGATTGTATTGTTTGCTGATGATACTTCATTAATTTTTAAAATGAAACGACAAAACACTAATTTCGACGATGTAAACAATGCAATCTCAAAGGTAGTTCATTGGTTTAGTGTCAACAATCTTTTGCTTAACGGAACCAAAACGAAATGTATTAGATTTACTCTACCTAATGTAAAACAAGTTAAGGCTGATGTAAACGTAAATGGAGAAACGTTAGAAATTATAGAAAGTACCGTATTCTTAGGAATCACCTTAGATAATAAACTTCAATGGGGCCCACACATAGATAAGCTATCGAAGAGACTTAGTTCTGCAGCATATGCAGTCAAAAAAATCCGTGATCTCACAGACGTGGACACATCTAGACTAGTTTATTTCAGCTACTTCCATAGTATTATGTCTTATGGTATACTGCTTTGGGGGAACGCTGCAGATATTAACACCATATTTGTGCTGCAGAAGCGGGCTGTTCGTGCCATCTATAAAATGGGTCCCAGAGAATCCCTGCGTGATAAATTCAAAGAAATAAATATAATGACAGTACCAAGTCAATATATTTATGAAAACTTGTTGTATACCTACTCATAAAAATATCAATAGTTTCCTAAAAAATTGCGATATACATAATGTAAATACTAGAAATAAACATAAACTCGCTGTACCCACAACTAGGCTGCATAAAATTAATGTATCTTTTAAAGGGCAATGTATACGCTTCTACAACAAAACCCCTACTGAGCTGCAAAAATTATCAGTAAATAAATTCAAACAGATTGTCAAAACTTTATTATGCAAAAAGGCTTACTATAAAATATCAGATTATCTAGAGGATAAAAAAGCTTGGGACGGATTTTGCTCCAACTCGAAAAATAACAACTAACAGGCTAAAGGTTTCTTCGTCGTTTCTTTACTTTAGTCTACATACCGAAGCGATCGAAATCAAAAATACCACTTTATTTCCGTGTCAGTGTATTTTTTACTATGATTTGACCTTTTCTAAGTGTACATTTATTGTATTTATGGAAATAAAGCATTTTTGAGTTTGAGTTTATCGCGCGTTGTGAAAGGGGGCTAGACGGAAAAAATTCTTACGAAAAGTTGTCACGACACTTTTTGCTATAGTAAGCTATTGTAAGCTGTGCGGCGTCGCATGTTTCTATGTCTGTCTCTCTCTCTCTTATAGAAAGCAAGCCAGATATTTTCATTTCTATTTTGCATTGAACAGTGTGGTGTCGCGGCGATTATTTTTGTTGAGTGCATACAGGTTTTTTATAAATAATAAATAATAAAAAATAATAATAATAATGAATCCTGATAATCGAAAGGAACTTCGTTCCATCCGGGTGTCCCTTGACACCTCTCAAGTTTTTTTTAAATGTTTGTTACCTTAGATGTTTTGACTGGGTGGTCCGATATTCATGATTTTATATGAAAGCTGGTACTTCCCGTGTGGTCTCATTTTAATTTTGTTCAGTTCTGTCTGACAGTGGGATTCATGAAAATCCATGAAAAACCTATAAAAATTGAAGTCGGTTAATAGTTTTTTAAAACAAAATTAATTAGTTTGTTACCGCAGAACTTTAGACTGGGTTATCCAATTTTTATGATATAAATAACTTTATTTTTTTATGCCTATAATAAATTATAAATAATATAATATTAATACATAATTATACTATATTTTTTTTGTCGTTTAGTTAGAATAACAGAAGATATTGAACACTTTTCACAAGAAATTAAAAAGTGTGACACTTTATACTTATCCGTGACCTCACTCGATACTTTATAGACAAAGATAAAGATAAAATTTGTTTATTTTACCCAATACAATAGGTAGGTACATAAAAATAACAATACAGTAGGTACATACAATAATTAACAAGATATATATATAACTAATCACTAGGTATTTAAATCTAACAATACATTGGGTAAAAAGGGACCTTAGCTCTGCGTTTTGCAGTTTATGGCAAATGCCCAATACTGCGCTGGTTTTCAGTTAGGCGCATACACGAGTGAAAGTGGCGCCCTCACCAATTTTATCTTATTATTGCGTTAAATACAGGAAGTTAAAAATCCATCCTACAGTTTATGGTAGGTAGTTTGTATGGATGGATGGATGGATGGATGGATGGATGTGTGTTACTTCTTCACGCCAAAACCACTGGATGGATTTGGCTGAAGTTGCATACAGGTAATTCTAATCCTGGAATCAAACATAGGCTACTTTTTATGGGATCAGTTCCCGTGGGATGAAAATCACCTTTTAACGTTTCCATAGGAACAACGCGAGCGAAGCCGCGGGGCGCAGCTAGTCGATTATAAATCGATTTTAAACAGATTGCCGAGATGAGGTGCTTCCTACAATATAACAATTTTTAAGTCAAAAAACATATTGTTATATTGTTTCCAGGCAGTCACAGATGTATGCGCATCCGTCGGCGTTGCAAATTGCGGAAACATTTTCGCCGGTATACCCGGATTCCCTGGAGGCCTACCCGGAGCTGGAGGCCTACCCGGAGCTGGAGGCCTGGCCGGAGCTGGAGGCCTACCCGGAGCTGGAGGCCTACCCGGAGCTGGAGGCCTGGCCGGAGCTGGAGGCCTACCCGGAGCTGGAGGCCTGGCCGGAGCTGGAGCGCTGGCAGGAGGAGGTATTCCTGGACCAGGTATGTAGCTGTCTAGATTTGGATTAGTATTGGTATCCCGTACCCTGGAATATTTTGTAGGTTAGTTGTACTACTATATATACTATACTATACAGAAAAAAATATACCTCATAAATTTTCAGAGTTAGAATCAGAGTCAAATCGTTTATTTCTTTAGACTTACAAAATGAGTACTTAGACAATTTACGAATAGGGAGCTCAGTTGCTTCAGATGGAAGCTTATTATAGAATCTTACGCAATTGCCCACAAATGATTTCCCTACCTTTCGTACCTACTCTATATGATAGGATGTGTAATTTGTTCTTGTTTCTTGTATTTTTATTGTGAACATCACACCTTTTCATAAAGTTATCTCTGTTTCTGTTTTAAGGCACTACTCACTTTACCAAGAATGTTTGAATGTCAAAATGTTTTTCTCCAAAAGGAGTTGATGTTTCAAAAGAAACTTCATCTGTATCTCCTCTGATTATGGGTGCTCCTGTACTGTAACAGTTAAAAATACACTGTACACCCTGTAGTGTTTTCTTTTGTACGGAATAGGTGTACTAAACCGAAAGGGCCTCTGGCCCAGGCATTCTGGCCTCCAATCAACTAACCAACCGATCAACTTATGAAAAACTATTTTATGAATTTCAAATATTTTCAATTCTGTCAGCATTTTTTTTCCTTTTTGCGTTCTTATACACGCCCTCAAGCATTATTTAACCTTTAATCATTTCCATAAGAACAACGCGTGCGAAGCCGCGGGGCGCAGCTAGTTTATAATATTAGTATGATGTTGATTAGGTAACAAAATTACACAGAATTATAAACTTAAATCTAACGCGACACGCCTTAGGGACAAATGCTAATAATCTTCTCTTCTTTTTTCGACATTTTATAAAAAATGTACCTACCTAGGTACAATTTTTATAAAATGTCGAAAAAAGAATAATTTACAATAAAACAACTAAATTCTCCAAGAAATCTTGTAAAGATTGACTTCAGGTATATTACTTTTGTTCCGTAAATCTTGAAGTCCGCATCAATGGACGTCCTTATGTGTGCTGGTGATCGGATAGTCCGATTTTGATGATTCTTTCGTTCTTCCAGCAGCAGGAGTGGCCGCTGTGGCGGGGAAGGCCGCCGCTACGGGGGCCGCGACGGCCGCCCTCAGCTCTTTTGGATAATATGATTTATTTGACATTAATGCTTCTGTACCGAATGTGAATAGTTTAACAATGAAACTCAGACCAACAAAATGGATCTTTTTGTGTGTTCTGAGCAATGAAAGTGATTAAAATATTTTCGTATGAAAAAGTGTTTATTTTATTATTCTTTATCTATATTCATATTCATATAATTTATCGTGATTTCATGCATATGTGTGTGTAGTCAAAGTCAAAGTCAAAGTCAAATCGTTTATTTCTTTAGACTTACAAAATAAGTACTTAGACAAGTCAAATTTTTGCTATACAGGGTGTGGCAAATTTTTGGCCCCTTAAGGGTAGCTACCGTTTCTTTTGTAGTTAGAAGGTTTTGTTCTAAGGAACTTTCTGTTTTATTTTGAAGAAAAAAATATTGCCATTTTTAGTTTTTTGAAAAAATGTACAGTTCGCCCAAAAAATGACATTTGTCAAAAAAAACAAGTTGGTCTTAATCGACTCTATTTCCAACCAGGAACACTTTTCCCAAAGGAACATACCAAATCAAATCGTAAGTCTTGGCAATAATTAAAAAAAACGATTCCCATACATTTTCTATGAAAAAACGAGTAAGTGAAAACAACAATGTCACTCATTCAATGGTTCTTAATTTAAACTCGTATGTAACTACTTTTTAAAAATGGTAGGCTAATTTTGAAGGCATCTCAGGAATTAAATTTTTTAATTACTAATTTTGAAGGCCTAGCCATGTTCGCTCTAACGACGATATAGGTAAAAATGTCTTCACACCAAAATAAGAAACATACCTACCTAACAATTTAAAGACAACGGTCATTTTTAATTGAGTTTAATTTAAAAAAAAGTTTGGTAAGGAAATAACTTGATTTTTAATAAAAATTAAAAAGTAAGTAAAATTTTAATCTTATTTTTTTTAATCTTTAAATATGGCTAGGGGGCCTTCAAAATTAGCCTACTTGATTTTTAATAAAAATTAAAAAGTAAGTAAAAATTTAATTCCTGAGATGCCTTCAAAATTAGCCTACCATTTTAAAAAGTAGTTACATACGAGTTTAAATTAAGAACCATTGAATGAGTGACATTGTTGTTTTCACTTACTCGTTTTTTCATAGAAAAAGTATGGGATTCGTTTTTTTTAATTATTGCCAAAACTTACGATTTGATTTGGTATGTTCCTTTGGGAAAAGTGTTCCTGGTTGGAAATAGAGTCGATTAAGAATAACTTGTTTTTTTTGACAAATGTCATTTTCTGGGCAAACCGTACATTTTTTCAAAAAACTAAAAATGGCAATATTTTTTTCTTCAAAATAAAACAGAAAGTTCATTAGAACAAAACCTTCTAACTACAAAAGAAACGGTAGCTACCCTTAAGGGGCCAAAAATTTGCCACACCCTGTATAAACAGCTTGATAAATAGTGTGTCTACCATGAGTTGCCGCGAGCGAGATCGAGAATTTTACTTATATCTATGGTTTATGTAGGTTTATATGTTTGTGCAGTGTGTCTACCATGAGTTGTCGTGAGATCGCCTGACATTACTACAAAGTAACGTAAATACGCCTACGCGAGTCATACTGCGAATTTCAGTTCCCAACTATCCGCTAGAGGCGATTTACAAGTTTTGTAAATCGCCTCTAGCGGATAGTATGTAGACACACTGAAGAGGTGTTTGAGACCAAAAAACTTACAAAAACCATAGATAAGTAGGTACAATTCTTAAACATCAATGCAAAAACTGTTAAAATTTGACAGCTGAACGCCGAATTAACACGAGCGGTGTTTTGTTACAGTTTTTCTGGTGAATTAGTAAATGAACAAGGCATGCGGTGTGTAGGGCGAGCGTACTACACCCCTGGGAGACGGCGTGTGTTAGGGGTCGAGAAGTTTTTGTTCTTGTTAGAGGTATTATCAAAATAACTAAAGCTTTTTTTTATTTGTAGTAAGTAACCAGATATTTTATAACTTATCTGGTATTGATATGGATCAGTTGAGCTACCTGTAGATTGTGTGCAGTGTGTTTAATAAAAAAATACGTACTAAGCTCACTGCAGACTACGCTCTGCCTCGGAAATATTGACGGTTTCCATTCCGATGACGTCACACGCCACGGCAGCGGTCATTAAGTAAGCTTCGCTAGTAATTTGGTCATAACTTCGTTAATTTATGTCCTAGAATAAAAAACATTGGACTGTACAGGGTTTCTTAGCTTTATAAGTCTGTTACGGGTCCTCTTCTGTTATTTGATTGTTATTTTCTTTTCAATAAAGATCATTTTAAAACCAACTTTTCAAATGAAGTATGAAAAGTTTTATTAAGACATTGACTTCACTCCATCCATCAGTTAGATACCGACTTAGATAATTACCTCTATCAAACAATCTTCCCGCGGGTGTCTAGACAGGCGACTAAGGGATATGCACCGGGTGCGGACAGCAGCGCCCCTGCAGAACAATTCTACCACCGAACTGCTATCCCAACACGCATGCCCAGTATGGGGTTTATGTACCCCCCATGAGATGAAAGCCAAATAATAAAACCTGCGTCCAGTAGTGGACAGTAGAAATACAGGGTGTCACGGAAAGGGTATAAAGCCGAGGGTTATTTTGAACCTCGAGGAGATCAACTTGTGTTATATATATAGTATATATATAACACAAGATACATGGTTTTTTTTTGTTCTTATGCGTATTTTTTTACATGCACTCTACGAAGAAATTATTGAATTTTGCTATTAGCTCCATGGAAGTAATAACCTATCACAATTACTTCTTCGTAGCATGCACAATTGCTTTTATGTATCACGTATGTACAGCTTAAATTAGTACCTTGGTGACCGGTTTTATTTCTATTCGCCAATAGATGGAAGAGTCGTATTTTTCAGTTTAATTCTTAAACTGATTAGGATAAATTTGAATATTGAAGATACGAATAAAATAGTACCACTATTCGCCAATAGATGTCAGAATCAACTGATTACGATAAATCTAATTATTGAAAACATAATTAAACCAATAAAACGACCTTTTCTGAAAATGAATCCTAGCTAGATCGATTTATCGCCCCCGAAACCCCCATATACTAAATTTCCTGAAAATCGTTGAAGCCGTTTCCTAGATCCGGATTATATAAATATATATACAAGAATTGTATAATATCGTTTATAGGTATAAGATAAGATAAGATTTATACTACCTACTAGCAGCGCCTCGCGGTTTCACCCGCGTAGTTCCTGTTCCCGTGGGAATTCTGGGATATAATCAGACAGACCGCGTTTATAATCAGAGCAAGCACTTCTTTCAATACCTTGGTAAGTGCAGACATTGATAAAGATCTTTTTGCAACCTCTGCTATCGTTCTCAAGCTATTGTTTTGTGACAAATTCTTTTCGATAACCTCAACTTAAACTTAGTTTTAATGTAGGTAACTTTACTCTACTTTTATGTATCTAGTGTGTGCAATGTGTGTCTCAATTTAACTTTCTTTTGTGTATTCCTTTTTTTAGTCGTCCATCACCACTGAATTAATAAAACTAGAATTGTACTACCAGTGGAAACTTCGTAAATAGCCTTCAGGTACATGTTACTTTCATGCGGATGGGGAGGTTGGTGCTGCAGTATGGATCCCCTTTACCAGTATAAGCCTTAGCTTCAAGTGTCCTTCCACATCATCAGTTTTCACTGGAGAGGCTGTGGCCATCTTTGAGGCCATTCTTTTTGTAAAATCACACAACCTTAACAATTCAATAATCTTTACTGATTCCAGAAGTTGCCTTCAGTCAATTCTATCTAATCCCTTTAGACACATATCTCGCTTCCCTATAATCATGCAAATTAAAAATTCCCTTTATGATTGTCATCAAAACGGCATCAATATTATACTGGCTTGGATTCCTGGTCATTCTGGGATTCCAGGCAATGAGTCAGCTGACAATCATGCAAAGTCTGCTATTCAAATAGGTTCCCTTGAACATTTCAAAACCTTCTCACATGACATCTCACATTGACTTGTCTAAGTACTTTGACTTGTCTAAGTACTTATTTTGTAAGTCTAAAGAAATAAACGATTTGACTTTGACTTTGACTTTGACCTTTGTCTTCTTCCTAAAAGGCTACTTGAGAAATCCTGGACTGATAATTGGAACTCTTCAAAACAAATCAAAGGCAAACATTATGCTGATATTCAGCCAGAGATACCTTCAGTACCCTGGTTTTTTAAATTTCAAAAAGCAAATAAATTTACTACTTCTACTTTATGCAGGTTAAGGCTAGGTCACTGCTGTTCTCCAGTTTTTTTGGCTAAACTTAGGATAAGAGATCACTCTATGTGTGAGTGCGGTTTGGAAGAAGGAACCATTGACCACATATTTTTCAATTGCCCTAAATTACACTTTTCCCTATAAGACATACTCCCCCCTAATATTCCTCGTCCTACTTCCCTCAAATGTTTACTATCCTTTATTTTTTCCCCTCCTATAAACTTTCTCCTATGTAAATTTGTAAATTCAAATAAGATTAAGCTGTAAATATTATTCCTAATTTGTAAATGTATCTGTTTAACCCTTTGTGTTTGTGCAAACATCTACTAACATTGTGTTGTTTTTTTTTTGTTTTAGTTACTTCAATGGTACTATTCAAAAAGATGTATTGTTTGGTTTTTTGTTTAGTAATTATATTTTTATGTTTTTTTTTTCTCTACTAAAGTTTATGACTCTTTTGACATGGACACTGGCAGAGTTGTGACAGCAAAGACACAGCAAGCCATGAAACAAGAAGTTGAACTTTCTTTTGTGTATTCCTTTTTTTAGTAGTCCATCACCACTGAATTAATAAAACTAGAATTGTACTACCAGTGGAAACTTCGTAAATAGCCTTCAGGTACATGTTACTTTCATGTGTTTAGATTAAAATTTCATGTTTTTGTTCTAGCTGTAAGTTTGCCGAAGATTTGAAAATAAATAAATAAATAAATAAATAATAAAGCCTAGGTACCTATGTCAAATATGAAAAGTAAGCTTTTTAATGGAGAAAGATTTTTTTAAATCGGTTTAGGTTTTGGTTTCGAGGCCTATTTAAATTTAATGCAAACAAACAAACATTCAATCAAATCCTTCCTCTATATAATTATAAGTAAAGAAATATAGATCATATCTACTATTTAGTAGATAGTTATACATAGATCAAAAATTACAATAACATAATTTACTTACAGGATTACCTAGTATATTTTTATTTCGCAAACATTGCACCAATGAAAATGCCGTTAAAACTAAATCAAATAAGTACTACTTATGTAGGTATAAGTATAATAATAATGTCTAAATCATTGCACACAATTGAATTATATCCATTTGTTTCCACAGCACACGTGTGAGAGCAGTTGCCTGTAACTCAATACCCCAGACCGACACTATCACATAATGACATTATTATCACAATAACAACACGCGCCACGCGCCATCTTCGTAATTACTTTGTATCTGGCAATGTTGTGACAATCCGCCATTTTGTTAATTGATTTAGGGTAAAAGTGGGCTTTTATTAGATTATTTAGAAACCACATTGTCATAATTTTAATAGTCTTTGCAATTTAGGGCATTTTGGGGTGGCGAGACGACGGCGGCGGGCGAACGTCATCGGTTGCAAGTGCGATTCCCGCCTCGGGATAAACGTTTGTCCGGTTAGTACCTACATATCTTTTTGAGGTGTTCTGGATGTTTTCTGTTTTAAAATATCTACTTAGGTACCTATGTACGTAGTGTACTAGGTAATTATACCAGTTATCTAGAAATCTAGTTTTTTAAATTAATTTCTGCTTTGCTTGGGGATAAATAATGGTAGGTATGTGAATTGCCCAGCATTTTTTTATTATTTTATCTCTTTAGATTTCTCTACTTAGGTAGGTAGGTAGGCGTAAAAAAGTAAAAATAATGTATTGTTGTCTTTTTAATTCTTAGGTAAAAAAGCTTTAATATTGTTATTTATTATTATTACAACTGGACTAAACTAAATTTTCACCTCGCATTTTTTGTGTATATTTTAATGTACAATATGATTACTTATACTTTTTTAAAGTCATAGCGAAATTAGCAAATCCTTTTTTGCAAACCGTATCTAAGCGTCAATAAAACGTTATCGACGGGAGGTGCTAACTTAGCTAGATCGAGTTGTAATATAAGCTAGGTATAATAAACCTACAGAAGTTGTCAAATAGCCTTTTAGGTCATCCACAACTACTTTCTTTTCTTCTTATAATGGCGTCTACGTCTGGGTTGACATCATTTTGCCAGTGTCCGTAATATTCGAGTAAAATAAAAATAAAAGCAACGGTAATAAAGATAAGATAAAGGAACTGAATTCTTCGATAAAATGTTATCTGTCTTTATTTTCGAACAACAACGTTGCTTTTATTTTTATTTTACTCGAATATTACAACTTCTTTTCTGATGGCTGTTACTTAACAAACTGTCAATCTATTATTGATATTAAACCTTTGTCGTTGTCTCATTTCCGTCATGCCCATCCGTGTCTTGCTTATCGCTTTTGTCTTGCTCATCACTTGCAGATGGTTCTACATTGCCTATCTTGTTTCTTTTCCCTTGACTATCATCATCACATATAGGATGATCATCATGGCTTTGTCCATCATCCTTTAGCTGTCCATTAGATTCATCTTCTCCTTTAATGATCTTGAATTCTTTCTCATGAGTTTTGTTTTTGGACGACTCTTTCGATACAATGGTGTGATTGGAGAATTGATCCGTGGTTTCAACTCTGGTTTGATTCCCGTCTTTGACGTAATCTGTAAATAAAAATATCAACAGTTTTAGAACTCCGATTAAAGTAGGTACATATATTATGAACTACCTCAACCTTAACCTTAAAAGCCTGTACCTATTGGTCCACTGCTAGACGAAGGCCTGATAAGCGCCTTATTGGCGCTTATCTCATGGGGGGGTATTGCCTATAATCCCCACGCTGGGCGTTGCCAATAAGGCCAATTAGGCGTTTATCACGGGGCTTGCGTCCAGCAGTGGACCAATACAGGCTGTTGAGGTTGAGGATGCTGTCTTAAAAATTAATTGTCTTCTTCTTTTTTAATGGCACCATGGTACTATGACAAAACCCCATGACTCTCACCTTTAGTCTTCTTCCAACTGCTTCCACTGTCCTCCTTGGTGCCCTCGTGGGTGTCCAGGGTCGTCGTCTCTCTGGTGGCGTTGCCCCCCTTGCCCCTCCCCGTCTTAGTGAGGACATCCCCTTCCCCCCCTTTATCGATGTTGTTGAACATGTCTCCTACGTTTGCATCTGTAAAAACATTTCATTTTTAGGGTTCTGTACGGTAAAAATGGTAAAACGGGATCATATTACTAAGACTCCGCTATCCGTCTATCCGTCTGTCCGTCTGACACTAAGCTGTATTTCATGAACCGTGATAGAGTCCGCGCCACCACTCAAGTCCTTTAGATGCGGCGCTGCTATCGCAAAACTATAGTAAATAAAACATATATTTCCTATTTATTTACAACAAATTATGCTCTTCTGGTCTGAGAGGTCTTATTCCGGACATTTCGCAGTCAGTCAAAATCGGTCACAGATCTATTATTCACTAACGTGAATGATGTAGTTGCACCCCTTTTGCCGTAAGACTTGAGTCGTGGCGCGGACTCTAGTTAGACAATTGATATTATCACAGATGATGTGGGTACTTTTGTTACCGCTATAGCAACAAATACCAAACGACAGAATAAAATGAATATTTAGGGAGGCTCCCATACAACAGACACGATTTTATTGCCGCATTTATAGAGGATATAGGTACGGAACCTTTTTAGCACGAGTTCGACTCGCTCTTGACCGGTTTAATTGTGATATTATTTGCTGGCCACGACTTACTAGCGAATAGGTCCATGTGCTTGGTGAAGTCTCCATTGAGGTCGATGGCGGTGTGCTGGCGGTCCTCGTGGTGGTCTCTCGAAGAGTTGCTGCGGCTGTACTCACTGCCGGAGGAGGAGAGGTGGGTGCCGTTGGTAGACTTGTCTGCGGAGGATGGAGCTACTCAAAAATCTATCTACGAGCTTATGGCGCTTACACGAGTGATAGTGGCGTGTCGCTACCTACATATTTTATCGTATTACTAACTGCGCCCCGCGGCTTCGCACGCGTTGTTCCGAAGAAACGTTAAAAGGTGATTTTTATCCCATGGGAACTGATTTATGGGATCAAATGATTCCAGGATTAGAATTACCTGTATGCAAAATTTCAGCCAGATCTGTCCAGTATTTTTGGCGTGAAGCATCCATCCATCCATACAAACTTTCGCATTTGTAATATTAGTGTGATTACAGGAAATTTTAAAAATCTATCGTACAGTTTGTGGTATCCATTTGTCGAAGTTTACACTATATTTTTTAATACAAAATAAAATTATTACAGTACAGAGGCATTAATCTCTGTACTGTAATAGTTTTATTTTGTAAAGCTTAGAGAAAGATACGAAGTTGCGCTTTTTGGTCACCAAACTCTATTTTCGCATCTCTGCCTAAACTATTTAGGTATTCAAATTTTTTAATATTACTATAAAAACCACAAACTAACTGATGGAATTTTAAAATGTTCTGTCTTAAACGTAATATAATAAAATAGGTGACGCTGCTGTCTTATTGGCTCGGGCATACTATATAAAGTCTATGGGCTCGGGTGTGCGCCAGTATAAAGTTGAAACAACACCTCGTAACTGTAGGTAAGGTATTATTAAACTACATATTATGTACCTCTACAGCCAGCGGGGCAATAGAGCCAGCTATTGTATGTAGATTGTCGGCAATAGTTTGCAGTTAGGTGTTCAATCACACTAATATTATAAATGCGAAAGTTTGTATTGGATGGATGTTTGTTACCACTTCACGCCAAAACTACTGAACGGATCTGGCTGAAATTTTGCATACAGGTAATTCCGTAAATCTGTTCCAGTTGGATAAAAATCACCATTAAACGTTTCCATAGGAACAACGCGTGCAAAGCCGCGGGGCGCAGCTGTTATAAATACTACTTAGTTCTAATTTGTTTACGTTATCAGATTGTAATATTATTTGTCAAATAAAGCTACTACGAGTATGTTTGGTTCTTAAACTATTAATTTGAATTACGAGATAAGTACCAAAATAGTGGTATTTTTAAGTTATATTAGCTGCTGTTTTCAAATATTTTCGTAGAGTTGTATTTGGATGTATTGCGTTTTGGACGAACTGCTAACAAATCGTCTACATATTTGACGTTATGAGACGTGGTCATGACGTCACCTTTTAGTTACGAGTATAGGATTCGGTCACGATAACGTTTCGATCTTTCAATTCTACCCACTTCTTTGAGAGATTCCAGATGATAAATGTCTGTATGTTATGTATGTACAAATTTATGTGTGTACGTTTGTTGATCTTCACGCAAAAACTACTGGACGGATCGGGCTGAAATTTTGCATACAAATAATTAGGTATTAGTTTTAGGCCTGGAATAACACATGGGCTACTTTTTATCCCTGTTTTATCCCAATCACAAAAAGATAATGCTGGACAATCCACACAACAATCATCACAATCATCTAGCCCTAAGCAGAGCTTGTTTTATGAGTGCTAGATAATGATAATACATTTATGATTGCGTACGTGTGTGTTCTGTTGTGTCGTGTAGTGTTGTGTTAAATGTATTTCTGTGTGCGTAGTTTCTCGAAAATGGCAACCTCATATTGTGTAGAATTGTGTTCTCCCACCTCAGTCACCGTCGGACCGGCGGCAAGGGCGTTCGTGATTCGCGTGAAATATTGTTGTCTCGGTCTCTTCTCTTCACTTCGGTCTTAGATACGTCTTTCCGTCTTTGTTGTTCTTTGTATTTATTTATTTTTTTATTTATTTATTGAGATAAGTTTACAAAGCAGATAACAATCATTTTACATCTGAAATATGGAAATTACAAGTTATTATCTATCTTGTATTGCACAGGACTGGAAATATAACTGTGAGCGTATGTGTTTCCGTGTAGTTGTAACACATGCCAATTTTTGAGTAAGCGCTGGGAGAACGTAACCTATCTTCCCTTTTTAAATAATCAATGATGATGATGAGCCATCACATCACTCACCCATGGTCCGTTCCCTGGTGGTCCCCCTCTCGGAGTCCACACTGCTCCGGTCCTCCACATTACTGGTGTCGTTGTAGAGCTGGACGCCGGACCAGCCCAGTTTGACCCCGCTGTCTTCCGTCTGATCAACAGACTCCTCAGAATGGTGGGTTCTGGTTGATTCGGATTCAGACTCTTTGATGTGGTCGGGGTCTTTGTCTGAAAATCACACTTCTACCTTTATAATATTATCTTTATACATATAAAAATCAGTGCGTCCTACCCGTCACGACCTACGGAGCTGAGACGTGGACACTCACGATAGGGTTGGTCCACCAGTTCAAGGTCGCTCAGCGAGCTATGGAAAGAGCTATGCTCGGAGTCTCTCTGAAGGAGAAGATTCGTAACGAATACATCCGATAGAGAACCAAAGTTATCGACATAGCTCAAAGAATTAGCAAGCTGAAGTGGCAGTGGGCCGGCCATATCTCGCGAAGAACCGACCACCGATAGGGTAAACGAGTTCTTGAGTGGAGACCGCGACTCGGCAAATGTAGTATAGGGCGCCCTCCGGTCAGGTGGGATGACGATCTGCGAAAGACTGCAGGCAGATGCTGGATACGTCAAGCTGAAGACAGGGCGCTACGGTGCTCATCAGAGTAGGCCTATGTCCATCAGTGGACTAATATAGGCTGATGATGATGATGATGATGACATATATAAAAATGGATTGCTGTTCGTTAGTCTCGTTAAAACTCGAGAACGGCTGAACGGATTTATCTTATCTTGGTCTTGAAATGTTCGTGGAGGTCTAGGGATGGTTTAAAAGGTGAAAATCGACGCGTTCGAATCGGCAGGGCGCAGCTAGTTATCTATATACATATATATGTTTATTAAATTCGCTTTCTCATTCTTTCCAATCATCATTATTATATTACACCCGTGGAGTGGGCACTGGTGACTTGTAATGCGGGTTTTATAAACCTACCTCAAGCACCAGCCTCTCACAAATCAGGTCAATGATGTTATTTCATAAGGCCTTTTGTGAATGTAAATAAATGGTTAATTTTTTTTTTTTATTATCTATATCTATGCTAATATTATAAAGACGCAAGATTTGATTATTTATTTGTATACTACTACGAATAGGCTCCGTAACTACTGGGCCGTTTTAAAAAAGTCTTTCATTATTAAAAAGCTTTCTTTTCAGAAAGTGACATAGGCTATATTTTATCCCAGAATTCCCACGGGAACTACGCGGATGAAAACGCGAGGCGCTGCTATATTCTAAGGTGGAAAGATTTGTGTGTTTGCAACGAATAAACTCAAAAACAACTTGACCATAGATGGCCGTATTCTCAGTGGTCGCGTTTATAAACTTAATTATGTACGTTAGAAATTAACATTCACATAAAGCATAGGTATAGGCATGGGCTCTCATTCCATACAAAAGTTATTGGAGCTTACGACATCTTTTGTAATTTTCTTCAAGTGAATTTTTAAATATAAATTAACATAATTAATTTTGTTTTAAAAAACTATAAACCTACTTAAATTTTTACAGTTTTTTTTTCATGAATTTTCATGGATCCCATTGTCAGAACTGAACAAAATTAAAATGGGACCACACGGGAAGCACCAGCCTTCATATTAAAAAGATTCAAGCAAATCGGACCACCCAGTCAAAAGTTCTGAAAAACAAACATAAAAAAACAGACGAGTTGAGAACCTCCTCCTTTTTTTTGAAGTCGGTTAAAATTAACATATAATTTAATTCATACATTTTAAAATTTCATTACCTACTATCGAACTTAGACATTTTAATACTACTTTCTGATAAAACTGATGGATGATAAAGATAAAAAGATAAAGATAAAGATACATTTATTTGGCCAAAACAGGTGACTACATAAGTACAATAGATATAATGAAGGTACATAGATAGGTGCATACAGATGTAAAATTGGCGACTGTGCTGCCTCTGTCGGCCAAAAAGGGTCAAACTCAGCTCTGTGCAAAACCACTCGTGTGCGCGGATCAGCGCTGGTTTTCAGTTTGATCCTGAATTAGTGATATCACGAACACGAAAGAGAGAGCATTTCAAAACAAAATAGATCAGTCCAAAGATAATAATAAGTAATGAGACCCACCATCTCTCCTGGTGGCATTCTCCCTCTCCTCCCGTCGGTCCGTCCTCTGTGAGTGCCGCTCCTTGTGCCGCTGCAGCTGCAGGCCTGCGCTGGTCATCTTCATGTCGTACGAGGACCCGTTCTGTCCCGGAGCCGGCCCCAGGGGGACGCTGAGCCCGCCTAGTTGGAAGTCTGCACAGATGAAGTACAGTTACATACAGTTCTTATTGCATAGGCAACTAGAAGGTATTCCCAAGGAGTTCGTATGCCAAAAGTAAACTGTCGTTTATTTAGTTATTACCTAAGCTATTGCATAGATTCTATCGCAGGCCTTGAGCGTGGAGATCGAATCCAGAAATTCCGTAACGAAAATAACCTAACACCCCCCACTCCGACCGGCACAGCGGTGATACTTTTTAGTTTTGGCATTCTATCGATGAATTTCAAAATATCACGCTTGTCTTTTTAGTTCAGCAACTCGCCTCTAGGTGGCATTGGGATAAAAATGCTATGCAATAGCTTTACCGCGGCAGTCCCCGAGTGCCACACGTCTTTTTTTTTTTAAATAGTAACAAATTTAGATATGGCCAGGGCCAACACCCACTCCGGGTCGTTCTTGGTGCAAAGGATTGCCGTGCTATTCGGCGAGGTAACGCTGCAAGCATTATGGGCACCTTTGCACCGGGAATGCTCAGGGGCGGGCTATTTAATGACTAATTGTTTGTGTATGTATGATTGACTATATTTCAATTTATATAGACTATTTGATTGTTATTTTCTTTTTCAATAGAGAATCCGATTTAAATTTAAATGATTTCATCGCAAGTTATTTATCTAATAATGTACTATTTCATATATTGTAATCGTTAAGAATTCATTTACACTACTTTACTACACAAACTCAATAACTTGTACTATTACTACACAACCACAATAATTCTCTGCGGGTTGTTGTACATTTGCCACAAAGTTAATTCGTCATATTTTTGTAAACTCCATACAGTGAAATTTAATTCGTCACATGCATAAAATATATGTGTAAATTCGTCATAGGTAAGTAAAGTTCATCATAAAGTAGGGTCAGCCAGTAAAGAATGGTGTTGGCGCTCGTAATGAATCAAAGGTTTTACCTATTCCCAAAATTAATTATGAATTAACAGGTTAGATTACCTATAAGATAACCGAGAAAAAAAAATAGAAAATTAACTAACAGAAAATAAAAATATAGGCTGAATATAACGATTGGAAATTGAAGAATATCAGATTTGATATACCCTAAATTTGAGAACATGTCATATCATATCATCATAATATTATGACAAAGAATTGCAAACAAATTATGAGCGAATCAGCCATTTGTGAACTGTGATTTTCTTGTAAAAGTAAGGTTCCTTGAAATCATTATTATAAAAAAATATTTCATTATTAATTTGAATTTTATTTAAATATAAGATTAAATGCAAAAATGTGATGATTATTCTTTGATTAAATTTTAATTTAATTCAATCGGGATATGTAAAAAATGTAAGGTTTAAAAAAAATGATTATTACCTTGTATTGTTTTATTTTTTATTTTTTTTTATAATTATTTTTATGTATTGTAAGGTAACATTTTCAAAATCTTGATCATTAAAAAGTAATATCGTTTTAAATGGAATTTTATTTAACCGTAGTTATGAGTGTGAAAACATTTGCTTTGTTCTATTCTACTTATTGTTTGATTTTTCTGCTGTCTCTATGGAAAAATCTATGTGACGAACTAACAACAACCAAAAATAATAAAACAGAAGTGTGGCGAACTTACTCATACTTTTTTTCGTGACGAATTTAGTTTGTGGCAAATGTACAACAACCCTTCTCTGCTAGGTACACTATATAAGTACACGTTGTCTGTTTGTACTCGTTCTGCTTGCTCTCTATCAGGTTTTGGCTGAAAATCAGAGTATTTGCTTTTAAGCAAAAAATTTCGCTGAGCCATGGCCTATTTCAGTTTCAGTTCAGTTAGTTGAGGGAGTTAGTAGAAGAGAAGCGTCGTGGGAATTGAGGACGCGCGTGTGACAATTGATAAGTTTTAGGTAGGTACCTACGTTGACAACACTGCTCTGTCAATCTGTCATTGCAGTACGACTTAAAGTGTTAGTTCACCGTAACGCCATGACTCTTCTCTTTTTAAACAGGCTTTAAGTAGGTAGGTAGGTACTTACTTGGCGCACATTTCACTGCAAGTGCCTGAAAAGAAATGCAAAAGTTTTAAGATCTCTGGGACCTACTGAAAAAAGTTACGAAGGAACAAAGTTTAGGTTGGTATAATATTAAACCTACGTCTTAGACAAAGACTCAAGGGGTAGGTTGACGTAGGTATACATTATTCAAACTCGTGGAAATTTCGTAAACAAATACCTACCTACGTCACAGAATTCTACTCGGTACTTATTTGCTTGGCGTCGTCGTCGCGTTGTCAGATTTCGTGTGGACAATATTTATTGAAGGAAGGATCTCAAACCAACGAGTAATGTTAATTTTGTATGAAAAGACGCGGTCACAGAGAGTATGGGCTGTTTGTTTACAAACATTCCACATAGATTCTGAGTAGTTTAGAGAACTAGCTGTATCTCACCGAACATAATACTAGAAGCACCCGCATAGCTCTTGCAAAATATGAGAGTTAACTACTGTCTTGAAAATTCGGAACAGTTTAGGTAAATGTTAAATTATTAATAAATTCATCAAACAAATGAAAGCAAGCTGAATAAATACGTTACAAGGACAGAGCTAAATATTGAATTTGCCAAAAATACAAAGGCTTATTTAAATATCAAACTAAAACGAGGAATATTTTATAACTTATGCATGCGAACAAAATATACCAACATGACGACCTGGAAGGTCCGCCTGCGACGCAGGAGGTTGCGGGTTTGATTCCCGCCTCGGGACAATAAATGTGTGTAAGATCTGCAGACATTTGTTCAGCGCGTTCTGGATGTTTTCTATGTATAATAAAGAAATATCTATCTATGTAGTGTATTGTATTAAGTATATCTAGTACCCATATCACAAGCTCTGCTTAGCTTGGGGCTAGGTAATGCTGTGTGAATGGTCCACAATTATATATTTTATCTTTTCTTATCTCAAACCTTTATACGAGCAATTCTTTTATATACATATCGTCGATGGAAATTTCAATTGGCGTAAAGGACAAAATGGCGATATTGAGTTATATATATTGCCGTAATCAGCTCGTCGAGATCTATCGAATGGTATACTTAAAGTTTCTAAATTCCAATGTTTATGACCTTTACGTCCACGCATTTTAAGGCATATTTTGGTGAGAGAAAATATAATTTGTGGTGTAAAGTTCTGTCAAGTTTTGCATTTTTTGTAATATGGGTGTACAGAACATCACAACGAAAAAGGATGGTCGTATAAAACAATTTTTTTTTGTGATGGCCTATACGACACAAATAACTAATTAGAAATGAAACAAGCTTTAGCGTATGTACGGTTGAGTTTTTGGCATGTACTTTACGACCTCATGCTTAATAAAATGCACTCTGTTTTAAAGGTTGTAAAGGACATGAATTTTGCCATCATGACCTTTACGACCTGAGTTTTTACAATACAATGTACCTATTGATGGTTGTATCGGACATGTTCATTCAATCTTGTTTTACAAACTACTTTCTCACTGGATTAAACCTGCATGAAAATATGTTATGTTTGGGGAGAATCTGACGGGAAACGTGGTGGAAATGACATTGCTACTTGCGTGTACAAGTATCTACAAGAAATCGATAAACGAGGCTTTAAAAACGTTTTATTGTACTGCGACTCTTGTACCGGACAAAACAAAAACAAAATTGTACTTGCAGCTCTGTATAATTTTTTGCAAACATCGACAAACGTACAAAATGTGCAGATCAATTATTTGTTGCCTGGCCATACGTACATGCCAGTAGACTCGATGCATTCTGTAATCGAACGCGAAGTACGTAATCTACTCGTTTGGGGGCCCAGTCAGTGGCCAACATTCATTGAATCAGCCAGAAAAAAGCCCAGGCCTTATAATGTTAACATTTTGGAATACTCCGACTTTATCAGCTGGGATCAACTCGTTTTGAAATTGTTTACAACGGAAACCAATAAACAGATTCAGTTTCGAAAACTGCGTGTGATCACATTGAAAAAGAAAAATCCTAAAGTCTTAGAAATAAAGTGTTCAATGAAAGAAGAAACAGAAGTTACACTTGTCAATTTAGCAGCTGAAAAACCAAAGAAGGGCAAGCAAGGAAAAAGCCTTCGAAAAAAGGGCTTGAAAAATCCGGAACAATGTGATACACTGACATACGACCTAAAACCTGCATACCAAGACCGATTGCCCATATCTATAGCCAAATATAAAGACCTAAAAAAGCTTTGTGACAATAATACGATTCCAAAGCGCTTCCACAAAGAATATCTAGAATTACCATCCCTCCATAATGTTGCTGATGAACTATTAGAAACCGACGAAGACGACGTCAAGGACGATTAACAACAACTCAAACAAACATCGTTAAGAATTGCAGTACAGGGGTTTATTTTATAACTAGCTGCGCCCGCGGCTTCGCACGCGTTGTTCCTATGGAAACGTTTAAGAGGTGATTTCTATCCCACGGGAACTGATTTATGGGATAAGTAGCCTATGTTTGATTTCAGGAGTAGAGTTACCTGTATGCAAAATTTCAGCCCAATCCGTTAAGTAGTTTTGGCGTGAAGAGAGGAAAAACATCCATCCATCTATCCATACATCCAAACTTTCCATTTATATTATTAGTGTGATAGTGTGATATTAGTGTGATAATAGTTGCTACTGTGTTTGATAAAAGATTTTCGTTTAGCATTGTTATTTTGCAGTTTATTTTATATAATTTAATTAACGTTATCCTATAAGTCTGATTCAAATAATATACATATTCACTCAAGAGAAACAAAGGCTGCTTTAGGTTTGTTAAAGAGTGTAAATTAATAAAAGTTAAGGCAGGTACATTATACTAACTAATGGTTGTAAGTGTGTTGTGTATGATTCGACGAAGGAATGTTGTTACGGTCAGAGTAGTGTACACAATATAATTTAATTCTAATAAAAGTGCAAGTAAAACGAAGTCTGATTAAAACAATTATTATATAAGTATAATCTCAAATTGATAACAATAGAAGTCTGGATTAGAGTTGTTATTACTAAAAGTAAAGGTAAATTTATTATATAATAAAAAATGGTTGTTATGTTACTGTGTAAGATTAAAACGAAGAACAGTTATAATAACGTACAAAGTAGTATGTAAGTATAATTTAATGCTAATGAAAGTCCAAATAAAACCAGAAGTCTGATTAAAACAATTATAATTAAGAATAATCTTAAAACGATTAAAGAGCTGTCTGGATTTTATGTTTGTTATAGAGTTTATATTGTTTAAAGTTAGAGTAAGTACATTTATTCTATATTAATTACTTGTTACTGTGTATGATTCAATTGTAGGAACACTTGTAATTAAATTCTAGTAAAAGTGCCAGAAAAACCAGAAGTCTGATTAAAATAATTATAACTAGATATTATTTAAACCAAAGTAAAATGAAAACTCTGGTGAAATGTTCCTTGAAGAATTTAGTAAGATAAATAGTTAAGGTTCAATTGTTATGTCTGACAGAATTTAAACAAATTTTCTAGTTTTTTATTCCTTAATTCATCGAATAGGTTAAAAATCTTAGGAACATGCAGTTTTCCTACGATTTCAAATACAAAACATACAGGGAATTTTTGTTATATTCATATAACTTAAATTGAAATTATTGAAAAAACTTCATTTACCCGAGCTTTCAATTAAATTAGTTTAATTATGTTTGCATTACAATAATAACTAATGTAAATGCAGTGTTGTCTTCCCTGAAAAGTGTTTTTTCAAACAAATGCCCTTTATTTTGTTTAAATACCTTCTTTAGTGCAAAAATATTGTTGTAAAAATTTCGCAAAAATTACCAATAAAAGAGATTTATATCAGATGTTATTTTATTTACTTTAACGTGGGAAATATCTTAATTTTATTGAAATACAAAGGTTTGAAACCAAAATTTTGTCCTTTACAGCTAGTTTTTACGAGTAAATTATAGACTTAAGACACAAATTCAGGTATATTATTTAATAGAATGTCTGATACGACCAAAATTTTCATTTCGTTAAAAAAAAATAGACGGCGTATGTCTAAAAACTAACAAAATTGCTACGTCGTAAAGGACAAAAACTTTTTAAATATAGTATGTAGAGTAATTTTAATAATATCAGCGAATAGAGCTTGTCCAATAAAATATAGTCCCTTTAGAAATGTTTTTTGTAAGTACAATATCTAAAAAGTTAAAAAATATTTTATAAAAAAAAAAGTGTTTTTTGGCTCTCCTGAAAAGTTGGGTTTTGTCCTTTACGCCAATTGAAATTTCCATCGACGATATACGTATACTGAATCTCGGTAACGGCTACAATGATTTTCATGAAATTTAGCATACATGGGGTTTCGGGGGCGATAAATCAATCTAGCTAGGATTCATATTTAGAAAATGTCGTTTTAATCATGTTTTCAATAAACTTTTATCTACTTTATCGTAATCCATTGACCCTTACTGACATCTATTGGCGAATAGTAATACTATTTTATTCCTGTTTTCAATAATCAACTTTATTGTCCTCGAATTAAAGACTAGTGTGAAAAATACGACTCATCCTGACATCTATTGGCGAATAACATTACTATAATTTCAAAAAAAAAAGTGTCATCTTACTAACTTACTTAGGTACTTATTACTACGCAATAAAAAAACGCACGCACGCACTTCGCATCTGTTTTCATGACTTCATTTATTAAGCCTATAAGAATAAATACATCTTATAGAAATTCTATGTAGGTATGACTCTGTCCACATTCCGCGACTCTGACCGTAAAAAGAAACCTACCAAGGAACCTACAAAGCAAAGAAAATACCTAAATACTCCACGGAGACCTACCGACTACCGACCTACCTACGAGAAATCCGAAATTCTTACTTAAGGAAACAGACCCTACTAGGTAGGTACTGCTTATTCAATAAGTAGGTATGCTTTTCATGTTGTGTAGTCCAATAAATTTTGCATCAAATAAATTTACCACCACCGGTAAATTTATTTAATGCAAAATTTATTGTCAGATGACTGTGTTCCGATCATATAGAAGACAAGGAAGAAGACGACGAGTACGACGACACCTTGCTTTACTGACACTGGCAGAGTCTACTCGACTACGTCGCATTACCGCGTATCGTCGTCGTCGCTCGTAGCGAAAAGCATTAGCAGTAAGAAGTTAAAGTTGAAGAAGAAGAAGCATTAAGACGCTAAAGCCATCTCCTAAGAAGTTGAAGTTGAAATCTAAATCAATCAATACTGACCACAACAAACTAAAACATTGTTTTTCGCGTTGTATTCCTCAAAAATGGCATCTCCTACCGCTGAAAGGTCACCCTGCATATTCTGTAATATCATCAACAAGGTTGATAGCGCGGAGATAATGCACGAAGACGAAGATATGATCATATTTCGGGATATAAAGCCAGCCAGTCGTCACCACACATTAACCATCCCCAAAAGACATATAGAAGACGCGAAAGCCTTAGTTCCTGAAGATAAAGAACTTGGTAAGCTTAATATCTCGTAAGAGTTTCATTTACATAAATAGATACTCACCTACACGAACTGGTAAATTATACTGGTGGCAATTCTTTCTCAGCTACTACCTAAGCTTGAATCCTGTTTGTGTGGGACAAATTATTCCCAAAGGTGTCTAGAAAGGTAACAAATATCCACCGGGGAGTGTGCAGCAGCACCTCTTGCAGAACAATTCTACCACTGCACTGCGATCCCCAACTTAAATGCTCAAAGTGGGAATTATGACCTCTACCCCGAATTAGATAAAAGCCAGGCGCTTATCAAGAGGGCATCTGTGTCAGGCTGTGGATAAATAGGTTGTTGAGGTTGAGATAGCTACTCAATCCCTGGTTGCTAAACACCTGTTCCATTAGTTTAATCAGTTCAATTAATTACACCAAAAACTTCCCGTTATTTCAACTTTGATATTTTTGGTTTGTTTACTAAGATTCGACATGCTCGATGGATACGGTATAGAGGTATTGTAAAAAAACAAATGGGTAATTGATGATTACTTCATGGTTTATTTTCTAAGTCTTGCAACTTATAATAATTTAAAATCTATAGACACTTTACCAACCTGCTTAACCCACAAAACTATTGCATAATACAAAATATTTTTAATTTACTGAAATTTATGGAACACTAATTTGGTTTTTCGATCTTGACAAGCTCACCAAGTCTTGGTCAACTGAGCTCGGAGTGGCAACATCTCTGGTGGGACTCTGCCGTTGTTGTTTGACGCTTTCAGTGTTAAGATCGAGTGGTGTGGTGTCCTGATGATGTCTCGTGGAGAGACGAAACTAGTTGACGACTTACTTTGATAAATGTTCTTTCATTTTGTATAAATATATAATTTTGTATAATTTGTTAGAGTTAGTTTTTCGCAAAAGGGTTTTTCTCGGCATTGTTACTAAATATTTTCATTCTTTTATTTACAATGGATTTCCGCAAAGTATCGCCTGAATCTATTATGTATCTGTGTGAATTGTCCAACATTATTTATTTATCTTTGGGATCGCCTTTCCTTCAAAATGGTATACAACCTCTCTAACCATTGAACCCTCATTTCTCCATATCCAGTAGCCAAAATGCTGGTGGTAACCAAGGAGCTCCTCTCCTCCAAAGGCCTCTCCACCGAGGATGCCCGCTTCGGCTACCACTGGCCTCCGTGCCGCAGCGTGAAGCACCTGCACCTGCACTGCATCGCTCCGGAGTCGGAGATGGGGTTGCTGTCCAGGGTTGTCTTCTGGAAGGACAGCTACTGGTTTGTTTCGGTGAGACCTCGACTAACCCTTTTGTAACTAGTGTCTTAAAAGCTATTGTCCTATTTGACGGCCTCTGTGGTACGGTGGGCGAAGGCGTAGTGTCTCGTGATCCGAGAGCTGGTGAGTATCTGTCGCAGCGCATCAGCATTGCCATACAGCGCAGCGGGGGAATGCAGCCAGCGTAGCGGGGACGTGACGACTGGTATTGATATGGATCTGTTGAGATACCTGTAGATTGTATGCAGTTATTTCAATGAAGACCCGTAAGGTTTTTAGCTGAGATTGCAGATTTATATAGTTAAGAAATCCTTAACATACAGTGCAATTTTTTTTATTCTAAGACAAAAATTTACGAAGTTATGACCAAATTACTAGCGAAGCTTACTAAGTGGCCGCTGCCGTGGCGTGTGACGTCATTGGAATGGAAGCCGTCAATTTTTCCTAGCACAAGCACTGCGCGTACCTACATTGATTTTACCGGCAGGATGTGCTTATGTTTATAACTTAATATCCTCGTAAGTGATGGTCCGATTTAGATAATTCAAAAAGATATATCATTCTTATGTCATAAAGAATAACGTGGATAGGTACTTGTTCTATTGAATTTACTGGTTCTCATTGCTTTAATGATAATAATTGAGCCATGTTTATCGTCTTTAAGTATTTGTTTTAAAATAGTTGTATTTCTTTTCAGCCGGAATATGTACAGAGCACGCTGTGATATGCCTCATGTTTGGAAGCCTAAAGAGTCTCGCCGTCGACAACTTGCAGCGAGATGACTAATATACAGGGAGGGGCAAATTTTTGGCCCCTTAAGGGTAGCTACCGTTTCTTTTGTAGTTAGAAGGTTCTGTTCTTCCTTACCTTCTGTTTTATTTTGAAGAAAAAAATATTGCCTTCGAAATTATTCCTAAGAACAAAACCTTCTAACTACAAAAGAAACAAGGCCAAAAATTTGTCACACCCTGTATATACCCTACTAATATTATAAACGCTAAAGTTTGTAAACATGTATGCCTTTTATTCATAAATAGTCTGCTAACTGAGCACACTGCTAAATCTCGCTCCGTCTTCTTCTATAGACATAAGTCAGACTGAGAAATAACACTACTTATTTTATGTTAGCAGACCATTATGAATAAGGGGGTATGTGTGTAAATATGTATGTATGTTTGTTGCTATTTCACGCAAAACTGAACGGATCGGGCTGAAATTTTTCATACAGGTAGTTCTAGGTCTGGAATAACACATAGGCTACTTTTTATCCCATAAATCAGTTCCCGTGGGATAGGCGTGCGAAGCCGCGGGACGCAGCTAGTACTTAATATATGTATAAAAGAAAGTCATGTTAGTTTCTCTATTTATAACTCAAGAACGGCTGAACCGATTTGGCTGAAAATTAGTGGGTAGCTTAGATTCACGAGACGGATATAGAATACTTTTTATCCCGTTCCCGGCTAAACGAATGTTGATGAAATTTCAGGCGGTCAGGGGTAAATAGTATTTAGTAGTAGTTCGGTTGGGGATCGAGAGGTTTTTTTGGCAGAATTTATTTTGCGATATCTGATTGTTTTAGTACTTCAAACTCAATTGCTCTGATAGAAAATTTCATCATTATAAGAAACAGATCACACAGGATATAGGCATCAAAAAAAGTAGAATGTAAAATTTGTGTAAAATGCCCATTTTTTTAACCCTTACAATTATAAATCATTCATAATAGAGTTATCTATCCATCTAGATATGAAGATACCATGCACACAAAACAGGAAAATGCTACAGAAAAAAAAGGAAATATAAAGGGTAGCCTTATGGCTGAGAGCGATCTTTTCCAGGCAACCTTGGTATGGACCGGATAGAAGGTGGCATTGTAAATCTATTTAAGGTAGTTAAATACCTCAATAGGCATACTTAAATATTTTTTAGGCATTAATAAATAATGCTGGATAAAGTATGAAACGTTGGTGTTCTTCCAACACAAATAAGGTTCGTAGTTAACCCGCTTACATCCGTTGTGAATTCGTCGAACTACGAAAGTTTTTGACAATTCACACAGCGTCATCTAGTCCCAACCAAAGCAGAGTTTATGTTATGGACTATATTAGATACCCTAATAAGTATAATGCAATAAGTAACAATAAAACCCCATTTAAATAAGTAGATAATTTTATAACACATTGAAAACACTCAGAACAATGTGATCTGTAGATCGTTTGTTAAACATTTGTCCGGAGGCCGGATCGAACCCGCAATATCCTTCAGGCGGACCTTCGTTGTTCGTCGTAGTTAGTCACTCTAGGTTGAATTCACTTATTTATGTCTAAGGATTGTTTATTATTTGAATAAAGTTTAATTCGTGTATCAAAATGCTTATTATTTAATACCTCTACGGCCTGCCAGCGCCGGCCGCGGCAGGGCAGTGAAGGCGTTAAGACGTGCAATAACGTCGCTGCGATAAGGATTTCGAGCGGGATGACAAGATATGGTTTTCTCGAGAGTGAGGAGTACAGAGCAGGGACGTGCGCCGAATTTTCTATGCTATAAAACTGTTTTTACCTTAACAAAAGTTAATGAAACAACCAATCGACAAATTCAAAGGCATTCTTAACTACTAAAGAAATATTTGTAGGTTTCTTAGCAAAACAAAAAAAAGACGTGTAGCACTCGGGGACTGCCGCGGTAAAGCTATTGCATAGCATAAGTCATTAAAAGTTTTGCTATTCATCGATAGATGGTAAAACTAAAAAGTATCACCGCTGTGCCGGTCGGAGTGGGGGGTGTTAGGTTATTTTCGTTACGGAATTTCTGGATTCGGTCTCCACGCTCAAGGCCCGCGATAGAAGCTATGCAATAGCTTAAAACCAAAAAATTGCAGCAGGAAATTACTAATATAAGTACCTACAGTTTACAGGCACCTTTAGGGCTCCCATACAACAGACATGAAAAGGACGAGGGTCTCAAATCGACTGTTTTTTTAATGTTTGTTACCTCAGAATTTTTGACTGGGTGGTCCGATTTAGATGATTCTTTTTTTATTTGAAAGCTAAGCTAGTGCTTCCCGTGTGGCACCGTGTGGTCCCATTTAAATTTAGTCTAATTCTGACAATGGCATCCATGAGAAAACCATAAAATTGAAGTCGGTTTATTTTATAGTTTTTAAGCTATTGCATAGCTTCTATCGCGGGCCTTGAGCGCGGGGACCGAATCCAGAAATTCCGTAACGAAAAAACCTCACGCTCCCCACTCCGACCGGAACAGCGGTGATACTTTTTAGTATTGCCATCTATCGATGAATAGTAGAACTTTTAATGACTATTTGAAATATGATGTTTGTCTCTTTAGTTCAGCAACTCGCCTCTAGATGGCATTGCAATAGCTTTACCGCGGCAGTCCCCGAGTGCCACACGTCTTTTTTTAATCAAGCCCAAATTATATTGTAGAAGCATTTCACGTAGTTAATGTAGGTAGGTTCTTTATGTTCTCTTTGTATTTTTCATGTTACAATTTCAAAACGCCATGCCATAATCCATAGTGGCGGCGGCGGCGGCGTTTACAAAAATGTATCGTCAATATTATGTACATCAACCAATAGGTTATATGCATGTGATTTCAAAATGGCTAAAAAAATATATAATTATTCTCTATTGATATAGAAACATATCTACATATTTATTTTTGCATTTTGAGATGTTGTTATTGTAGAATTTAACCATTGAAAAATTGATATTTTAAATCTCAATCGCAAAATTTCAAAACGCTACGCCATTGACTAGAGCGGACGTGACATCACTGTACTTATTTCTTCTTTTTTTATTCTGCAACAACAACTTCTTCTTTCCGGTCCTTGTGGGGGCACGGAGGGGGGCCTCGAGGCTTGGCCTCTTTACCCCGGCTTCAACTCGATGGGTGACGACCCCTCGGTCCTTGGGTTGAGGCAAAAAAACGCTCTTTTTGCCTATATCATTATTACTTTTTTTTTTTGGCTGCATTATATATATATTTTTTTTGGTTTCAATTGTTTTTTTTGTTTTTATTCTGCTTGCTGCACCTTGATTTGACACTATTCTGCCCACTTGACATTTCGTATTGTCGATTATTTTCAATTTTTTCGGAAAACCTCTTTCCTGAGATGATCACTACCGAGGTCGTCACCAAAGGTTTTAATCAAGTGTGTACGTCGACGTCACATAAACATGGCGCCAATATGGCAGCGTTTTTATCACCCGAAAATGATTGTAGTTTTGATTTGTTTTTTTAACTTGTTAATGCGAAATTCAGTGAGCGTCTTATCATTCCTCGGTTAAATAATGACCTAAAGAATCGATTAAAACAATAAAAAAAATCGATGCATATACCCTATTGTTGAAAACATAGTTAGGTTGGAGGTAGAAGTGGTTGACACCTAGATGGGAACCAGAAACGCTTCGTTAGCGCGATCTAGAGCTCGGTTTAGATTAGCAGAGACATCTAGTTAACACTTGGATTAGAAGAGTTTACCAGAGAGTAAAAATATGTATTAAGGCTGGCCGCGCGAAATTTAAAACTTTCGAAGAGAAGTTAGAATATAAAAGAAAAAAAACGCGGAAACGCCTCGGACAAGCCGAATCGCGGCGATAAAAAAGCGGCAGTGTGCGTCAATGTATGCGTTTTAGTACAAAATGCAAGCAAATATCGCAGAATCGCGCGACACAGGTCGTGCTCAAAAATTAGCGCCGATGTAAGTAGGGCTTTATATTCTATTCTTTCGTCTTTGTTCAATTTGACAGAATTGTTTCAAACCATCACGCAGCAGAGCCGAAAATAAAAAAAAGAAGAAGAAGATATGTTTTGTTTTTGCTTTAAATTTTGGTCAACAGCAAAGTATTTCTTTGAACAGCAACGCTCAGCCGCATAACCATCCAAATTCTGGATCGCTCTCGCTCTCTTGTTATCTAAAATGTCTGATTCAGAGCTGGACCCCTCAGAACTAGGCACGAAAACGTATTGGAAGGATGCCTACGTGAAGGAAATAGCTAACTTCGAGGAGAGTGGAGACACGGGCGACGTTTGGTTCGGAGAAGACAGCGCTGATCGCGTGGTGGAGTGGATCTGCACGTGTGGGGCGGACAGGAACGCACCGGTGATAGACCTCGGTGAGTTTATTTACCTATTTAGAAAATCTAACCTCATCCTTAACACCTTCATGGCCCAAGACGCAGGTGCCAGTCTCTATCTGCGTGCAGCTGCGGCGCGCCCCTGCGGGTCGCACCGCAGAGCTGGGCAGTGAATGCGTTATAGATTATAGACTAACACCTTCATGGCCCAAGACGCAGGTGCCAGTCTCTATCTGCGTGGAGCTGCGGTGCGCCCCTGCGGGTCGCACCGCAGAGCTGGGCAGTGAATGCGTTATAGACTAACACCTTTATGGCCCAAGACGCAGGTGCCAGTCTCTATCTGCGTGGAGCTGGGCAGTGAATGCGTTAATCCTCAATCAACAGCCTATCCACTGCTTGACTCAAGCCTATCTCTAATATATTTATCGCAACATGTACATAGAATGTTATAAATAAAAATATAAAATAAGCCCTTATTTCTGGTTTACAAATTAATTTGCATCCGTATCCTTAACTCTATTTCTTCTTTTTTCCTCCAGTTTGTCCTTCAACATAGGCCTTCTCTAAGGTCTTCCATTGTTCCCTGTACCCTGCACTAACTGAACAGCAGCTAAACAAAATAAAGTGTATCAAACATGCACTCGGAACGGGCACAGCAATATTTAGCTAGACTTATAATGACTACTAATCTAATGTCTCATTCTAATTATAATTTTAAGCACAAACAATAAAAAATTATCTCTGGGATACCCATAACCCCCACGCTGGGCATGCTGGTTAAGAATCGCAGTCTGGTGGTAGAATGGCGCTGCTGCCCACCCTCCCATAGATATTTATTGTAGTTTTATCTATCTAATCCTTCGGTCTCCATATTCCAGGCTGTGGGAACGGCTACACGCTGACAGAGCTGGCCCGTGCAGGGTTCACAGACCTTATGGGGGTGGACTACTGCCAGGAGGCCATCACGCTGGCCGAGAGAGTCGCCAGGGAGCAAGGAGTACCAAGTGTCAAGTACCAGGTTAGTGTATTTATTTATTTGAAACACCAACAGTAAATACACAGTACCTGGGTGACGGAGTTTCGCTCGGTTTTTTTTTTGTAAATAGTAATAATATTTGTAAATATTTTTTTCTTCTAAATAAAACAGAAGGTTCCTCCGAACAAAACATTCTAACTAAAAAAGAAACGGTAGCTACCCTGAAGGGGCCAAAAACTTGCCCCACCCTGTATATATATATATGTTTATATACTCCCACATTATTTATTATAAATATTATAATTATTATACAAGAATTGATCGTTTAAAGTTTTAAGATAAAAACAAATAAAAATTCATTTTAGTTTCAAATACTATTTATTGTTGTCGTCAGGTGTTCGACATAACCTCCGACGCTGCGTCGTCGCTCGGCAAGTTCTCTGTGGTGCACGACAAGGGGACATACGACGCCATCAGCCTGTCCCCCTCGGACGCCAGGGGGCAGAGGGAGAGGTACATCCAGCTGGCAGCGGACTTGTTAGATACTAATGGTGAGACCATTGTTCTTAGATTTTTTAACCGACTACAAAAAAGGAGGAGGTTTTCAATTCAACTGTATTTTTTTTGTATGTTTGTTGTCTCAGAACTTTTGATTCGGTTCGATTTTCATGATTTTTATATGACAGATGGTGCTTCCAGTGTGCTCCCATTTTAATTTTGTTCAGTTCTGACAATGGGATACATGGAAATTTATGATAAAACGAAAAGAATTGAAGTCGGTTTATAGTTTATTAAAACAGAAGCTTCCATCTGAAGCAACTGAGCTCCCTATTCGTAAATTTAAACTGTACATAAAACGAAATCTTATCAAGAAAGCCTATTACTCCGTAGATGACTACGTCAATGATGTTAATGCTTAGCCGGATGTCGCCCAGTTCCGCACAGACAATAGTATGTAAGTCTAGACTTAGTTATGCTAAGATTGTATTAGTTAATAAGCGATAAACTTGCTAGTGGTTTCTTTTTCACTTCTTCCGCTAGTGGACAAAAAATTTAAGTGAATTAGAGTCAATTGCACCTTATTTCTTATTTGATAGTAATTACTATATATCCAACTGTTTATATAGTAGAAAATTGACTCTGCCTGTAATGCCCCTAATCGCCACGGGTTGGGGAACGCAGTTCGATGTATAAAATTCTACAGGGGGCGCTGCTGCCTGCCCTCCGGTGGATATTATTTAGTCACCTCTTACAACCGCGGAATGAGGTGGGGTGGTGCAAATTCTAAGCCAGCACTACACGTCTCAAATAGACGGTCCAACTGCACACCTGTCGACTGCATAATGTGACCTTGCATCATTAGTGTGATACTTAAGGCGCATACCCGAGCCAATATGACAGCGATACCTATTTTATCATATTTTAACGTTTATCATAGGAATTTTTAAAAATCTCTCTAAAATAGTTTGTGGTATCTATTATAAGCTTTTTTTAATACCTCTTTTATAATTTTATCTCATGTAGTAGGAGGAGATGCAAAAATAGAGTTTGGTGGCCAAAAAGCGCAACTTCGTATTCGTATCGCCTTAGCTTTACAAAATGAAATTATTACAGAGGCATTAATATATAACTTATAATAGATACCACAAACTGAACGTAGGATTTTTAAAACATGCTGCGTTTAACGTAATAATAAGATAAAATAGTTGGGGGCGCGACTTTCGCTGGTGTATGGGCCTTAATGTGAAACTCTCTTCGTTCCAGGAGTCTTCATCATCACATCCTGCAACTGGACCGAGGAGGAGCTAGTGAAGCAGTTCTCCAGCCGGCTGCGGCTGCGCTGCGTGATCCCCACCCCCCAGTTCCGGTTCGGGGGGAAAGTGGGGAGTGTCGTGTCTTCTGTGGTGTTTGTGGGACTATAGCGGCTGTAACATGTTGTTTGTTAACATTACCGTGCATGCTTTTTTGTCAAATATTTATTTGCGTCAAACATGGTATACAGGTGTTATAGTTACAAATAATATGCTCATGTCTCGCTATGTCTAGCATGCAATAATATATTAAACAACAAAAATAAGATTAAAAAATTTCAATACAATTATAATTTAGTATTAAAAAAATCGTTTACGTCGTCGTAAAAACCTCTTTGCTTCAACCATTTTAACAATCTGATTTTAAATAAATGGTTGTTCATTATTTTCTTTCCTTTTTATTTTTTTTCCTTTCCTTTGGTATCTTATTATATACATATTTTTATACACATTGACAAGCATTTAGTGTACTTGGCTGAATGTGGAGTTTCTTTCAAAATTAATCTATAAGGGTCTCTACATAGTCTAGGGTTTCTATCACAAGCTTTCTGGAATAAATGTCCGTGATTTCTTACAAAATTTGCTACTTCATAAATATAGAGCAATGGCAGAGGTAACAAACCAAGCTCCTTAAACAAGGGTTTGCATGACTCATCAGGCGGGATTCCACAAAGTAAAGACTACGAATAGAGTGGTTCACAAATAGGGTATATGCATGGTTTTTGTTATTATTTTTTTCGATTACTTAGGTTAATACATAAACGAAAAAAATAATTATTGAGGTAAATAAAAGTAAAACACTCGGTTTCGGGTGATAAAAACGCTGCCATGTTAGCCCTTGCATTTTGTGACGTCACGGTTCAACGGTTCCCCTATGTCAACTCAAAGTTAAAACTTCATGCCCATACAAAAATGTTCAAGTAAGTATGACGTCACGGTTCAGGTGCCAATAGCGTTTAGACATTTTGCTGTTGAGACTTAAAATATCTACTTTTCAATGATTTTATTTTCACAATAAAAACATAAAATACAAAAATAAATATACAGATATATTTCGTTATCAATAGTGAATATGTTAAAAATAATATTAGCTTTTTTGAAGTCACATGCATATACCCTATTGGAACCTATTACTCGCATGCCCAGCGTGGGGATTATGTACCCTTATGATTTAAAGTGCGTCCAGCGGTAGACTATACATTAGCCAAACTAGTAGTGAAATGTTTGTAAACAAACCACGACACAAAAACGTGTAATAATTTTGTAAGCTATCTGTTTGAAAGATCACAAATCGACAAATGAAATTAATTCCGTATAAAAAACGCGGCAGCAGAGTGAATTGCAGGTTATGTATGTTATAAGGTTTGTTTACAAACATTCTACATCGCGTTAGGCTAGCGGCTAGTGTATAGCATAAACTGTAGATTGAAATTAATTTACTGACTGCAATAGAGTGAAACAGATGAGCTAAGTACTTTCAGACCAAATAGTGTTAACAGATTTTTATATTTAAATTAAATAAAAATGTTATATTGTTACTCATGTATTTGTATTTTGTTTCAATTACCTCCTCACCTCACCCCAACATCCTATATTGGTCCACTGCTGGACGCAGGCCTCTCCTGAAGAGCGCCTTTACTGGCGTAACTCATGGCATGAGAAAAATGTATGTTAAATAATGCTGGACAATTCACACAGCATTATCTAGCCCCAAGCTAAGCAGAGCTTGTGTTATGGGGACAAGATAACTGATATACATAATACAATACACTACATACCTAGATAGACATTTTTTATTATACATAGAAAACATCCAGAACGCCCTGAACAATTATCTGCAGATAGATGTTAGAACAAGAGTGAAATTGAAATGAAATGAAATTTATTCAACTTTACAAACTTACTTACATCTATAACTAAAACTAGGTAAGTAAAGCAGTAGTGTGTGTACGGAATTGCCCATCTGGGCACAGCAGTGAACATTCGCAATTCGTGCAACTGTGTTTGTCCTGTCTGTGTCCCGATCGGGGAGGAAAGGTGACGGAAGAATGGGGCCGGGGCCATGACATGTAGGTATGGGATGGAGGGGACGCCAGTGGGGCGCGATAGGTTTAAATGTTTCTGTGGTTCAGCCACGGGCGAAGCTATTAGTTATTTATTACCTTTAGTAAGGAATAATAACAAAAAGGTGTGATGTTACATTATATTTATTAAATTGACTTAAATAAATAAATAAAAAGGTGCGCTTCAACAAAACTACCGACAGTCACTTAAAAAATGCAGTTTACGTATAACTTTGTGGATAAAAAATGTTATTAGCTAAAGTGACAGCGGTTTACAAATGTGTCATGACATGAACACAACAGTTAGTTTACCTACCGATGCTGTTATCGGCGTCATTCATAATTTATTCAGTAACAATTATAACAGTTTTTTAACATGTACCACAATGGGAAGGTACCAACTAAATTGACGAAAATTTACATACAAAGAATATTTGCAATTTATAAATTAAGTTTTTTTTACACAATATCCGCCACTGACTAATTTCAATAATTGTAAATATATTGAAATGAGTTTTTTTCTCTAAATAAAATTTAAGAAAGAGAATAGAAGAGAAGAAATAATCTCGTAAACACTTATAATGTGCTTTTTCTGGATACCAACTAAGTAATATAAGAGGAACTTAGTAAAAACCACAGACATATAAAGGTAAGCGCCGCGCGCAGCTCGAATGTCTGTGGTAGAAACATAAATTGGTAGGTATAACTACTGCCTTGTTACTGATGACATAACAATTAAAATTGCTACTCCTAGAGAGAGCTCAAAATCGTTGCCGATTCTTATGTCTACTTATCGACATTACAAAAGGTAGGAAACATTATATGACATTTATATTACCTTAAAAATGCATAAAATTACGATTAGCCTTTTGTTATATAAATTTACAACTAAAATTTAACTATTAGGCCTTCGCCCGCATTTAGAAGCTACTTAATCAAAGCATAGATAATACACAAGTTGTTATCAAACAGATAAGTTAATGTTGTAAAATAGGATTGATAATAATAGATAAGGTTTATAAAATTACATGATAAGATGTTTTATATACCATTATTTAGTATAATTGACAACTATACGAACTAAAACAATGTTTACCAACTAATTTAATTGTGTATATTTGTATGTAGCGTCCGATAACAATTTCGAACTTAGAATAATAAATTAATAATAAGAATATACCAATAAACACACCAAAAAAGACTTAGAACCATCTTCCTAACATACAATACAAGCCCAGCACCTTCCACCACCTATTCCAATTATTTATTTATCCTTAACTATATACAATTTAAAATGCCAACAATAAATAAAAAAAAACATGAAACTTAATATACAAGAACCCTGAGTTTTAGAATTTTAAAGGAATGTTACACAGTCTGACCTTTTGAAGAAAAACAAATAAATCTTTAAACACTTTGGACACAAGTTTACATCAAGGTTTCGATTTAAAATGGGAATCAATATAACGAAAGTTAATACCTACTAGACAGATTGGACATTTGACCTTTAAGCATTATGTACATGGTCTAACCGCAAATGCTCCAAACGTATGTATGTACGTCATAAATTAATTATAGAATTTTTCATATGAATGGAGTAGGTTTTAATAAAAGTTAAGTTGTACACTCATAAATTCAATGTACGTCATAGAATATTTGATTATATCTTCCTTTTCAACAATTTAGGTATTTCAATGAAAGTTAAGTTGACGAAGTATCACAAATATGTGATACATGAATGTTTTTAATTGTTTTTCGACACGACAGATGCCGAATGCGGTTTATTTGACTAACGCACCCATATAACACCTGACTGCCGAATTATTAAACGAAAGAAAAACACTAGAAACTTACACTAGGCTCAGCCTAGGCCGATGTAAACAAAGTCTAAGCAAGCAGTTGCTATTTTGTAACCAAAATGGAACAATCATTACAATGCAACGTACAGTACAATCAACTAGGCACTAAAAGCGATTTACTGTCAGTAGGTATCCTACAAAGTTACATTTATATCATAGAAAACACCATAATTTCTAGGTTTAGATATTAAAGCAATAGGGTTGCCACCTTTTAAACGATTTTGAGAAATAATTAGATGGCCATCTGAGGTGTCAAATTTCATAAATGTCTGTGCAGGTAATTTCATTAGCCCTATAAATAAATACTTAGATGTCATAGTTTATTATAAAACTATAAAAATATATGAACCTTGTTTAAAAAGTGGCAATACTAGAGCATCATAACAGAGATAAAATATGATTTAGCCTAATTCACAGATAGATAACAATTTTAACAACAATCAGATTAAAACCTGTCAACACTTCCACTGAGTTTCAAACACATTAGACTACGTTTTTTCCGAAATGACGCGTGTATCAGAAGCGACATCGACAATGTGTCATTCACAGACAATGTTGACACTAGAAACAGCAGATCCTACAGTGGTTCTTACACAAAATTACTGTTCTCCAGTAACTGACCAGAATTGACGCACCAACAGTTAATTATCACTCATGCATTGATACTCTCTAATAAAAACACTGTCTGACGGTTGACACATTCATAAGCCTTGACGCACCTAGCAGACTTATTCCCTGACACATAGATACTCATTATATTACAAAATTCAGTTTCATAATCTTAGTATCCAATTCACAGTACAAGTAATACATTACAATATTTAGAAAGAACATGAATGCCAAATACGCACCCACTATCAAGTCTATGCCCACAGTGGTTTCTGAAACCACCAGGATTATGGGCTACATGCGCTCACACTGCCCATCAGCTCCCATGTTCTTGAAGACGAGGAAACCAAGTAGAACTGCTGCTCCTGTCATGATCAGGGTCATCAGCTGGAAGATTTTGATCTTATTCACCTGGTTGTGGAGAGTCTCATAGTTGCTCTGTAGATTGTTTAATGCATTTGTGATGTTATCGGGTTTCTCAGTTACTTTCTCGAGGATACCATTCTTCGTGGCTTCTTTTTCAGGGAATTGACATTTGAGTCGGTATTCGTCTACCTTACTGCTGGTGGAGTTCTGCCAGACATCAGCTAGTTCTTTCGGGGTTAAGTCTGTTTTGGGGATCTGTACAGACATGACTAGGAACCTGTCTTTTGTTACGGTTCTCAGCTGGAAGCCTGCCTGGACCACGATGAGGATGACCTGTGTGGCTCCGGCAGCCAGTGTTCCTGAGCTGGGACGTACACGGAACTTCTCCGGTGAAGTAGTTCTGATCTTGAAGGATACTACACTGTCATCCATGTTGGTAATGGTAAACTGACCAGAAATTTCATCATTTTCGGATTTGAATATGATCATGTCGTTCGGGTTGAGTCTCAGCATCTCACCAGGAGAGTGCTGGTTGTCTCCTTGCTCAGCAAACGTGACTTTCTTCGGAGTGGTCTCTGCAGCTGCTTGGTTCTCTGGTATAAACTCAAATGTGTACTCATCCTTACCTCCCCAGCACTTCAACGCCTGTTCTGGAGATACAATGTCTTTCAAGGTGTCTTTGTTTGCGAATTTCATTCTCTCTATCGCCTTCGCTGGCAACAGGGACTTGACGACCTTGAATGCAGCATTCAAGACCCATGGCATGTTGAAAATGACTATGTAGTTTAAGAAATTCGGATAGTACTGCTTGAAGAGCGTGATTAGGTACTTGATTAGTTCCATATCCATATTGCTGAGTCCAGCTCCGTCCATATCGAAGAACATGGTGATTTTGTTGCCATTTTCCTCTCTTTCTAGACGATCGAACCAGTAAATCATGATTTTTTTGAGCTCATTATAGTCCTTTTGGCCTTTGACGTGCATTTTGGACTTCAGCACGAGGAGCAGACACCCGTCGAGGTCCCGACCTCTAGGGAAGAACATACCTTCTTTCACGTAGTCCATTCGTAGAGTACTCTCGTTGATTTCGCTAGCGTTAATGCTTTTACGCCACGTGAGGATGTCCCACAGCATGTCGGCCGCGGCCTTTGCATCTTTCTCGCAGTGTATCAGCAGCCTTTTCAAGTATTTTTCGTCCTTAGACCGCTCAAGGTCCAAAGGGTGAAACAGTTCCGTGGGATTGGAAGTTGCCTCTTTTAGGAGAGCTTCGAAAGTAGCACGCACGTCGGCAGGGGACGCCATTATTTACACGGAACATGTAACTTGTGAATGCAATGAAAAACTCGCGTGCGGAGCGAGATTAGAAGAGAAAATTACAATTTTCCAATTCCAATTCGACGGAAGCAAAGATGATTCAAAAACTGACTGACAGTTTTGTAGAATCATTGCCATGCCAATGTCACATCAATGACGTTTTACTACAAACACATTGTATTTTTATTTAATCGCACGAATTGTAGTTTAAGCCCTACTCACACCGGCGCTAATTTCTAAGCGAGACCTGTGTCGCGCGAGTTTGTGATATTTGTACTAAAACGCATACAACGTACGTTGACGCACACTGCCGCTATTTTGTCGCCGGCGCCGCGGCGGCGGGGCGGCCTTCGTCAATCGCGCAGCCGGTAAGGCAGGGAGGGCGTGGCGGCGGCGAATAATAAGCAGCTGTGTCTAAGGAATCGCGCTAGAAAATGCCCGAAATCGTGCTTCACAAGACGCGCTTATAAATTAGCGTCTGTGTGCTGAGGGCTTTATACGTTCTGCTTCTTAGATTAAGAAGGCTAACATCTATGTTCTGCGTAGATCGGAATGTATTTATGACAGATCAGTATTGCTTGCTAAGGCAAAATCCTCCGATCTTAGGGACATTCCTTTGTTATATTGTGTTTATTTTGCATTTATTCACCATAAAGGGTCTTGCCACGTCAGTCGGCGAGTCCCTTAGTTATTATTTATTTATTAAGGTTCACCAACATTATCTATAACATCTGATGAACAGGTCGCTGCAATCGTACAATGTCTCGCTATCAGCGACGACGCAATGCAGTATGTTAATATGGATCAGATGAGCTAGCTAGCTACATGCAGAGTGCAGATTGTCTGCAGTGTCCTCAGTCGTTGTAATTATAATACTTGTTCTAATTTTTTTGTTTTCATTATGTATGTAAGTGCGTAAGTATATCGTTTTTCTATTTTGTAATCTTAATTTTCTTCGTGTACCTACCCTTTGAGGATTCTTATATTTTCGGGGATAATAGCTACTTGCAGTCTTGTAACACTGATAGACGTGACATTGACAGATATAGATAACCGCATGACGTACAGTAAGTAGGTCGAAAACAAAAAAAATTGCTTAAACTGCTTTTCGCGTGTACGGCTATGTCCAACACAAATAATTTATACAATTTACTAGTTTATTCGATCAATTACCATCATGTGACTGAGTGCACGGCCTAAAATAATCTTACTGGACCCAGCTCGCGAACAAAACACAACAAATAAATTTAGAGGTGCTAAAATAATCAATAAAACTAGAACAACCACGAACTTGTTTTGTAAATTAACAGTGCCAGTGTAAGAACGTACAAAATAATTAGTAATTTAGAGAAAACCCAGTACCTGAGTGTTATTTTATATACATTTTATTTGATATATTATTTAAAGTGGGATCTGATGAGCTGTACTCGATTCTGGTAAGTACCTACAAGTAATTTTAATGAATATGAATGTCTATTGATTACTTTGTTGATTATTTAAAGGAAATCGTGTTTGTTATGAAATTAAGTTGTTTGTTTGCCGCCTGTTGTACTTCGCATAATTCGTGTTATTTACCTGTTTCTTTAACCAATACACTTTTTAAATTTTTGCCCTAAATAAATAAATAATGCTGAACGATCCACACAGCATCATCTAGCCCCAAGCTAAGCAGAGCTTGTGTATTTGGTCTACTAGACAATTATACAACACATAACATAGATAGATATTTTATATGTATAGAAAATAAAATACCCAGAACACCTGAAACATACATTTGTAAATATTCAAACATTTGTCCTAAAGGAGGAATCAAACCAAAATCATCTTTAAAGTATGTTTCTAATTTTAATTCTGAGTAGGGGAACTAAGATCTGCACGGACATCTTGCATAGCAGTGTATTGTACATTATCCCCTTGTCTAAGCAGGCCCTAACCAGCCCAGCTCCTAAGTACATATTATTATCACTCTGTTACATTCTTATTTGATTTGTACGAGGCACAGTACCTACACTGAAAAATAATGTAAATAATAATATTGCAATGCAAATGCTCATTTAAATAAGAGTCTATTCAACCTTGAAGCAGAGAATATATTATATAAGAATATATATTATTGAATATAAGTTGTGTATACCTTGAGGTCAATACAACACTTTGGAGAGATAGTGTTACAGACCAGCTCAACAATGGGGACATCCTACTTAAATGATAATAATTCTGTGAAGAGTGTGTCATTTATGCATTGTTGGTTCATTGTTTATATTTTTAAATAACTAGTTTCTGTCTATGGCAGAAACGCAAATGTTGTTAAAAGGGAAACATATAAGTAAGTATTATTTTTATGGCATAAGAATTATATAATGGGTAATCCCCACAAATGCTTAAAATACTTATTAGGTTTCTATTTCCTTGAGCCTTTTCCTTTGCTATCGTCCAGGGAACTAACTTCCTCTTATCAAATTATAATTATTTTTAATTAAATACGTAGCGTTTTGAGGGGAAAACAAAAGCCTACGTACTGTCATCTATTACATTCCGCGGCTTATGGTTAAGTAGTGAAGCCTATGGACGTACTGAAGTAGCATTTCGATGTAAGCAGACGGGACGAGGGATGCTCGTGAGTTACTGAGGCGGTGATGTATGTAACTCTAAAATACTCGTATAATATTAATTAAATAGGTAAATTAAGCAAGCAATGTGAAATTAGATGACAGAGAGTGCTATTACGCCGCCTAAGAGAGAATAAGAGATGGATTTCTCACGAGTGAGAAGTACAGAGCATCGTGCACTGTGTTTTCTATGCCAAAACTGTATTTACCTAATTATAAGTCAATGAAACAAGCAATCGAACAATTAAAAGACAACTAAAGAAATATGTACTTCTAAGTTTCAAAAACAAAATCTAAGAAAATAATTAATTTTTAACCGACTTCAAAAAAAGGAGGTTCTCAAATCGTCTGTATTTTTTTTATGTTTGTTACCTCAGAACTTTTGACTGGATGCTCCGATTTGCATGATTATTTTTTTATATGAAAGCTGGTGCTTCCCATGTGGTCCCATTTTAAACTATAAACCGACTTCAATGTTTTTAGTTTTTTCATGAATTTTCATAGATCCCACTGTCAGAACTGAACAAAATTAAAATGGGACCACACGGGAAGCACCAGCTTTCATATAAAAAAAGAATCATGCAAATCGGACCACCCAGTCAAAAGTTCTGAGGTAACAAACATAAAAAAACAGACTAATTGAGAACCTCCTCCTTTTTTTGAAGACGGTTAAAATGTAGATAAAAGAATCTCGAATTCCTGAGTTACTTAATACCAATTTTGAGGAATTTGCTATAATCCGGGGAGTTTGTGATACCTATCATACAGAATATGCTTTTATTTTGCCTCTCGTCAACCTCAACAGCCTGTATTGTTCCACTGCTGGACGCAGGCCTCCCCCTGATATGCAGGTGGCACTGCCCGCGCCCGGTAGATATCTCCTAGTCTCCTCTTAGACACCCGCGGGATGAGTTGCGATGGTGCATATTCTATGCCCACACAGCAAACGGCATAGTTAAATATAATTAAAGCGTATCTTGATTAGGTTTTTAATTAGGAATGCCTTATTGAGCAGTTTCATTCACAAACCAGATAAGATAACGAGCAATGCTGATAACAAATATTGTTATCTGAAAAATTATTTTTTAATTTACTTAGTAGGTAGGAATGAAAATATTTAGTAACAATACCGCGAAAAAACCTTCTGCGATAAAATCTAACAAATTATACAAAATTATACATTTATACAAAATGAAAGAACCTTTATCAAAGTAATATCAGTAGTGAATATAAGGGGCGGTTTTGCGAGCGATGCCTCACTTGGCGCGCGGAGCTCGGAGTGGCAACATCTCTGGTGGGACTCTGCCGTTGTTCCAAAATATATACAATATAATATAATAGTTATACAAAAATTCAGAGAAATCATGATTTTTGAACCCTGTCTGTGTATCAGCGTTAGTTAGGCTTAACAAGGACGCCATCTTCACTTTCCGCCGCTTTGTAAATGCCGCAATGACGAAAGGTTAAGTAAAATTAATCAAATTAATTTTACTTTACTTTAAAGAAAGTACCTATGTATATTTGACAGATTAATTGCATTGGGTTTCCTTCCTAGGCACGATCAACGCCTTCTTCACGATACTGGGCGCCGCCGGGTGCGAAAACCAATCATCTTGGTAACAAAGAACAAAATAAAAACTTTCGTTTTATTTCATACTAGTAGCACCACGCGGTTTCACCCGCGTAGTTCCCGTTCCCGTGGGAATTCCGGGATAAAATATAGCCTATGTCACTCCCTGAAAAGTAAGCTTTTTGACGATGAAAGATTTTTCTTAATCGGTCCAGTAGTTTCGGAGCCTATTCAATACATACAAACAATCAAATGTTTCCTCTATAATATTACTAGCAGCGCCTCGCGGTTTCACCTGCGTAGCTCCCGTTTATATAATAGGGATGATGTCCATTTTCCCTACGCTGGGCATGCAGGTTGGGGATCGCATAGAATTTCTCTGTAAGACACGCAGCTGCCCGCTCCCGGTGGATATCCCTAAGTCGCCTTTTACGCCAACCACGCGACGAATTGAGGTGGTGCAAATTCTAAGCCAGCTTATATTATAGATGCGAAAGTTTGGTTAGATAGATGGATGGATGGATGTTTGCTACTACTTTACGCCAAAACTGCTGAACAAATCGGGCTGAAATTTGTGTACATACACGTACAATTTACATTCCGGCCCTGTTATTAAATACCGAATGAGGTACTTACTGATTTATCGATTTAACGGCCATAATGAAACGGCTTCGTTCAGGAGGTCTACTACTGTAATACGCCGAAGTACGAATATTCGAGCTTCGTTTTGATCAGTTGGTACTAGAAAATAATCATACTGTAATGGTCGGTTCGGATTCGTATGATGTGCTAGCTGCGCCCCGCGGCTTCGCACGCGTTGTTCCTATGGAAACGTTAAAAGGTGATTTTCATCCCACGTGAACTGATTTATGGGATAAAAATTTCAGCAAGATCCGTCCAATAGTTTATGCGTGAAAGAGCAACAAATATACCTACATACAGACATGTTTACAAACTTTCGCGTTTATAATATTAGCAGGATTCATGTATTTTGTATTATAAGCTGTGTGGTTCTGGCTTATAATTTGCACCACCCCAACTCCTTCCGCGGATGTCGTGCGAAGCGACTAAGGAATATCAACCGGGGCGAGCAGCAGCGCCCCCTACAGAACAATTCTACCATGGAACTGCGATGTGATTATGAGCATTACCCTCCATGAGATGAACGCCAATAAGGCCATTATCAGGGAGGCCTACGTCCAGCAGTGGACCAATACAGGCTGTTGAGGTTAAGGTTTTTTTATAGTAAGATTTATAAACAAAAGTCATAAAACCGGCCGCACGAAAGAACGAGAGTTGCTCGTTCTCAAAACACGTTTCCGATTAGCTGACGTAAAGATCTAGAGTAGTCCTCCAGGCTTGAACTAAAATAGTTTCGGTAGTATGTATGTTACCTACAGTTTGATTATAATTTTAGATTAAACCTAACGTTTTAGTAGACCAAAGAATAACAAGGTTTTAATCAAAGAAAAGTATTGCCAACTGGAAAGAGAATCGTGAGTAATGATATTTTTTAAATAGTATGTGTTTATTGCACCATCAAAACTTCCTACTATAATATAATAAACGCTGAAGTTTGTAAACTTGTACATTATGTTATGTATGTATGTTTGTTGCTCTTTCGCGCCAAAACTACTGAACGGATCGGGCTGAAATTCTATTCGGGGCCTAAAAGTTATAATTAACTAATTACTTATGAAAATTAAAATCAATAGATGTATAATATTAAACATTAAAAATCAAACAGTATATTGTATATACATTATAGAGAATCTGAATTTCGGAAACGGCTCCAAAGGTTTTCATGAAATTTAGTATAATTACTTGCGTGATTTGGGGGCGACAAATGGATCTAGCTAGGATTCATTTTTAGAAAATTTCGTTTTATTCATGTTTTCGATAAACTTTCATCAACTTTATCGTAAGTAATTAATTGACTCTTCCTGACATCTATGTATTGGCGAATAACAATACAATAATTTCTAAATAGCAAAATTTACCAAAAAACGACATCTAGGTACTAGGATTAGGTACATCCACAGATCACAGAAACTAAGCTATAGCTCTGTGGGTACATCCTATTAATGAAGTGCGTAATTCAATTTAACGGTATACACCTTCAGACTCAAGCTTCGGAGACTTTTACTTGCGACTCAGCTCAACTCATAATTACATAAACTTGAACTCACCGATCATTTATACACGCTTGGCATTGAACTGCAGGGCTCCTGTAGCTAAAATTCCCATGAATGGATAGATGGTTCTCCTTCATTGTGGTTCGCGGCGTTGCACAACAAACGGCATTTGTTTCACTGCACATGCACAAGTCGAACATAGAGTGAGGTGAGACCGACCCAACGGTACTCCGCGCGTGCACTTTCGGGCCTTACGCGAACCAACCAGTAAGGCTATGCAAACTACAAACATTAAGTACCAAATATCTAATTCGAAGAAGGTAGAAAGGTAAAAGAACAGAACTTTGTCGAGCAAGTCGAGTCACTAAGTACTAAGTAGTCTTAATTTTTTACCTTATTTTATTTGTAGTGTTGTGTAGTGTTTAATAAATCATTTTCTTTCTTCTTTCTTTCTTTCTAATTTATTAACCCAGTAGCTCCAAAAATTACATATGAATGTAAGTTATCTTATGTTACACACGAGTTGTTTTTATCTGTGTATGGTTTGAGTATTGTTGATTACATACATTTATTTATCTAATACTTATAAATGTTTGTATTATTATCATTTATTATCTATTGAAGCTTACTGCTTTTCGTAATATCTCGGCATTCCTCAAGGCCGGTTGATCTCTAGCGAGGCGTATTGTCTGTAATCCCCACGCTGGACATGCGGGTTGGGAATAAACCTACGTGAAAATAACACGAATTATCAAATCATCATCAATCATCAATACCAAGCAATATTATAAATGCGAAAGTTTGGATGGATGGATGTTTGTTACCTCTTCACGCCAAAACTACTGAATGGATCGGGCAGAAATTTTGCATAAAGCTAATTCTAATCTTGGAATCAAATATAGGCTACTTTTTATCCCATAAATCTGTTCCCGCGGGATAGAAATCACCTTTAAACGTTTCCATAAGAACAACTCAGCTCAGCTAGTCTATACTCGTAATATAATATACTAATTGTTCAGAATTGGCTATACGAGCTATCTTTGACATAATATGCTAGATACGTATACGTACGACTTTGACAGCTGACATTGCGTACCGTTATAGACCGTTTGGGTTTTCCCCCCGCGTATGTTTGAATTTAATAATTTTGGCATTCGAATTTTGGATCTCGAACAGAGCACTTACATATTTTCGCGCACATATTTTATTTTAAAGGAATATCTCTATCTCGTCTCTTTTCCTATTAATTGTACAACTATTTGGATTGGGAGTGATTGATGGTGCTGGTGATCAAGGCTACGGGACTTCACACTGTGTCACACCCTGGAAAACTGGCCAACACTTAGGTACTGATCAGGGAGTATACAACTTGTTAGGTAGTTTGTTAGTGCATAAGTGGACCTAGGTGCCGGATACAGAACCCACTCGTCGCATCGCATCGGACAGAAGGTTAGTGAAATCCTATTTTGCCCGAACTCACTCATCTCGTCATCACACTCATCTAGATTCATGTACTGCTTTGTTAATTTGTCGTTAACCACCCTAAGATTAATACATAAAATAAATACATAACTTCTTCATAATGAATTCGTCAAACTACGAAAGTTTCTATAGTAAAACATAACTTCTTCGTCTAATACGGACTGTATTAGACGAAGAAGTTATGTTTTACTATAGAAACTTTCGTAGTTTGACGACTCTCTCGTAAATTCTTATTTTTGTAAAGCTGAGTAATCGTACACTAATATCAAAAGAAAAGATTTGACTGTTTGTTTATATTGAATAGACTCCGAAACTACTGGACCGATTTATATAATTATTTGACCATTAAAACGCATACTATTCAGGAGTGACATAGGCTATATTTTATCCCGGAATTCCCACGGGAACGAGAACTACGCGGGTGAAACCGCAAGGCGCTGCTAGTATATTAAATTAGTAGGATTATACGTACATCTTTGGATGCATGCATCTCGGTCTGTGTAAGAAATCCGATCGAATTGTTTTTTGTATGCGAGAGATTTATTTGATGTTATGTTATGTTACCTACTCTGCGATCGGATGAGACAAATCTCAAATTCTCGGCAGAAACTGTGTCCTGCGATGGCGAAATCAGATAATTTAATTCACATATAAACTTAGTTCACATTGGGGAATGTGAACCCAGCGTGGGGAATGAAATTATCCAATTTTGATGATTCACTTTTTATTTGAAAGCTCGTGCTTCCTGTGTGGTCGTGTGGGTGGTAATCATCTAACGAGTAATAATAGGCTTTCTTGATAAGGTTTCGTTCTATGTACAGTTTAAATTTACGAATATGTCCGTGTATGCCCTTATATACACTGCAGGCGATGGCAGTCGCTAACTGCAGTCGATTTGACGGAGTTTGACGGCAGTAGAGCCCTGCAGTCGGCAGCTTCTCAACGTCAACAGCCTGTATTGGTCCACTGCTGGGCACAGACCTCCCCCTGAAAAGCGCCTTATTGCCTGTTATCACATGGAGGGTATGCCCCCCCGTATGCCCACGCTGGGCATGCGGGGAAAATTTGAAGCCTCACAGCAAAAGGTATCACATCACACTAATATTAAAAATCATTCGTGAATCAGCAACGGATGTCGCCTTCATTGGTGACTTCATGCGTAAATTTCGTGAATTTCTTTAATATCTGCTGTTAGGTATACGTTTTTATCGCAGAGACGATAACTTATCTTCAGATCTAGAATGTGTTACATCACACTAATATTATAAGTGCGAAAGTTTGTATGGATGTAGGGATGGATGGATGGATGGATGTTATCTCTTCACGCCAAAACTACTAAACAGATCGTGCTGAAATTTTCGTACAGGTAATTCTTATCCTGGAATCAAACGTAGGCTACTTTTATCGCATAAATCAGTTCCCGTGGGATATAAATCACCTTTAAACGTTTCCATAGGAACAATGCGTATGAAGCCGCGGGGGGCAGCTAGTATTGCATAATGACGACCAACTTTTAATCAAACATACGTATTTATAAATGCGAAAGTACAGTCTGTCTGTTCTGTATCTTATTTTCTGATATCTGTGGTTTTGTATGTTACCTTTTAAACGACCTCTGTGGCACAGCGGGCTAAGGCCCGCTTGCGACGCAGAAGTTTGCGATTCCCGCCTCGAGACAATTTTTTGTACGATCTGCAGATATTTGTTCAGGGTTTTCTGTATGTTCTCTATGTATAATAAATAAATATGTATGTATGTAGTGTATTGTATTATGTATTTCAGTTATCTAGTAGTTATCTATTTATTTATTATCACACTTTTTTTTATGTTTGTTACCTCAGAAATTTTGACTGGGTGGTCCGATTTGCATGATTCTTTTTTATATGAAAGCTGGTGCTTTCGGTGTGGTCCCATTTTAATTTTGTTCAGTTCTGTCAATGGGATCCATGAAAATTCATGAAAAAACTATAAAAATTGAAGACGGATTATAGGTTTTTAAAATTAATTATCTTGTGGTTAAAACATCGAGTTGGTTAAAATGACAAAGTAACGAGCCGCGGCCGCGGCCAGTAGCTAGTGTTCAAAGATATTAAAACAAGCATACACCTCTACAATAACTAACAGCTACGTCCATAACTTACGTATTTTCAATATGACATCATATCCTTCCTTTTTCCTTAAATTATCGGATTTTTATCAGCTGAAAATGTATGGGGAATAAGGAAATGGTCGTATTAAAATGTAGCCGTGCAGGAAAATAAGTAGCAAAGAGGGCAAACACAATTCGACTAAAAACATTTCAACTAATAATAGTTAGATAAAAGCGATTCGACCTTGGGTTGTCCTACGACACCCACGGGCTGAGATAGGGTGGTGCAAATTCTAAGCACCAGACAACTTTTGAGTCTGGTGTCCTCAGGAGACCTTACCCAAACACACATCCAACTCACACACAAACACATCACACCCTCACAGATACACACAAATAACCTACATTTCAACGAAGTGCTGCCTTATTAATACTTACTCACAAGTAAAACTAACTACTAGTTTTAAATAAAAACTTAATTAATTTTAGTTAAGTACTATTTTTCTTATTTTTTTCTTTATGTAATTGTTGTTTTCATATTAGTTTTACACTTAGCATAATGTTGTTAAACGAACTATTATTGTATGTATTTGCTGCACCTTTGAATGAATGAATGAATGAATGAAACCTTTATTGTACATATAAAATAAAATAACTTACATCTAAATAATACAAATGAAAAAAAACAAAACGTACAATAGGCGGCCTTATTGCTTAAAGCAATTTCTTTGCCGCGGAGTGGTAGCCTGGTGACCTGTAACACAGGTTTTTCACAAACCTAACGCAGGCACCAGTCTCACACAATGTTGCTCTTAGATATAGCTATACTATACTATAGTTGTAGTCATTTAAGCACATTGTGTGATGAGAACAATAAATGAGTTATTATTATTATTATTATTATTATAACTTAAGTCACCTACCTAATTTATTTCGTTTTAGTTATACGTTATTAGATGTAAGTAAGTTAGTAAAGTTGAATAAATTTTAAATTTCAATTTATCCCGATGAAATCGAACCCGCAACTTCCGTCGCAGCCGATACGCCACTAAGGTCTTCAACCTTCAAAAGTCATTGTATGTAATTGCAGTTATTACAATTACATTTTAACATGTCCTCTAGCATTAGATGATTAATTGATTACCCACTAGTTACCCACAATGGGTGGCTGTAATCATCTCTAATCAATGTACACCCACCGGTCCAATTGTCCGGGTGATGGTACTGATGATGACTTCCTGTGTCGGAAAGGCACGAGTTGCCTGGGTGATCTACAGAATACGGTTAATAAGCATGTGACTTCAAAAAATCTAATCTTTTTACGTTTTCTCTACTAGCTGCTAAACGTTCCTATGGAAACGTTTAAAGGTGATTTATATCCCACGGGAACAGATTTATGGGATAAAAAGTAGTCTTTCTTTGATTCCAGGATTAGGATTACCTGAGATTGCTGAAATTTTCCATATGTATGCAAAATTTCAGCCCGATCCGTTTGGTAGTTTTGGCGTGAAAAGGTAACAAACATCCATCCATGCATACTTTCGTATTTACAATATTAGTGTGATTGATATAGAAATATATCTGTATATATTTATTTTTGTAAAATACAACTGTGAAATTTTAATTTAAACATTGAATAGTAGATATTTTAAATCTCAACCCCAAAAATTCTAAACGCAACGCTATTGGCAGCTGAACCGTGACGTCACACGTGTACTTTTTTGTATGGTCATGAAGCTTTGACATTGAGTTGACAAAGGTGATTCCATGAAACGTGACGTCACAAAATACAAGGGCTAACATGCCAGCGTTTACACCCGAAACTGAGTGTAGTTTTACTTTTTGTTTTGCCTATAATCCCCACGCTGGGCAAGTGAGTTAAGAATCGCAGTTTGCGCTTGCGACGCAGAAGTTTGCGATTCCCGCCTCGAGACAATTTTTTGTACGATCTGCAGATATTTGTTCAGGGTTTTCTGTATGTTCTCTATGTATAATAAATAAATATGTATGTATGTAGTGTATTGTATTATGTATTTCAGTTATCTAGTAGTTATCTATTTATTTATTATCACACTTTTTTTTATGTTTGTTACCTCAGAAATTTTGACTGGGTGGTCCGATTTGCATGATTCTTTTTTATATGAAAGCTGGTGCTTTCGGTGTGGTCCCATTTTAATTTTGTTCAGTTCTGTCAATGGGATCCATGAAAATTCATGAAAAAACTATAAAAATTGAAGACGGATTATAGGTTTTTAAAATTAATTATCTTGTGGTTAAAACATCGAGTTGGTTAAAATGACAAAGTAACGAGCCGCGGCCGCGGCCAGTAGCTAGTGTTCAAAGATATTAAAACAAGCATGCACCTCTACAATAACTAACAGCTACGTCCATAACTAACGTATTTTCAATATGACATCATATCCTTCCTTTTTCCTTAAATTATCGGATTTTTATCAGCTGAAAATGTATGGGGAATAAGGAAATGGTCGTATTAAAATGTAGCCGTGCAGGAAAATAAGTAGCAAAGAGGGCAAACACAATTCGACTAAAAACATTTCAACTAATAATAGTTAGATAAAAGCGATTCGACCTTGGGTTGTCCTACGACACCCACGGGCTGAGATAGGGTGGTGCAAATTCTAAGCACCAGACAACTTTTAAGTCTGGTGTCCTCAGGAGACCTTACCCAAACACACATCCAACTCACACACAAACACATCACACCCTCACAGATACACACAAATAACCTACATTTCAACGAAGTGCTGCCTTATTAATACTTACTCACAAGTAAAACTAACTACTAGTTTTAAATAAAAACTTAATTAATTTTAGTTAAGTACTATTTTTCTTATTTTTTTCTTTATGTAATTGTTGTTTTCATATTAGTTTTACACTTAGCATAATGTTGTTAAACGAACTATTATTGTATGTATTTGCTGCACCTTTGCCGCGGAGTGGGAGCCTGGTGACCTGTTACACAGGTTTTTCACAAACCTAACGCAGGCACCAGTCTCACACAATGGTGCTCTTAGATATAGCTATAGTATAGTTGTAGTCATTTAAGCACATTGTGTGATGAGAACAATAAATGAGTTATTATTATTATTATAACTTAAGTCACCTACCTAATTTATTTAGTTTTAGTTATACGTTATTAGATGTAATAAGTTAGTAAAGCTGAATAAATTTTAAATTTCAATTTAACCCGATGAAATCGAACCCGCAACTTCCGTCGCAGCCGATACGCCACTGAGGTCTTCAACCTTCAAAAGTTATCGTATGTAATTGCAGTTATTACAATTACATTTTAACATGTCCTCTAGCATTAGATGATTAATTGATTACCCACTAGTTACCCACAATGGGTGGCTGTAATCATCTCTAATCAATGTACACCCACCGGTCCAATTGTCCGGGTGATGGTACTGATGATGACTTCCTGTGTCGGACAGGCACGAGTTGCCTGGGTGATCTACAGAATACGGTTAATAAGCATGTGACTTCAAAAAAGCTAATCTTTTTACGTATTCTCTACTAGCTGCTGAACGTTCCCATGGAAACGTTTAAAGGTGATTTATATCCCACGGGAACAGATTTATGGGATAAAAAGTAGTCTTTCTTTAATTCCAGGATTAGGATTACCTGAGATTGCTGAAATTTTCCATATGTATGCAAAATTTCAGCCCGATCCGTTTGGTAGTTTTGGCGTGAAAAGGTAACAAACATCCATCCATGCATACTTTCGTACAATATTAGTGTGATTGATATAGAAATATATCTGTATATATTTATTTTTGTAAAATACAACTGTGAAATTTAAACATTGAATAGTAGAAATTTTAAATCTCAACTCCAAAATTTCTAAACGCAACGCTATTGGCAGCCGAACCGTGACGTCACACTTGTCACACATTTTGGTATGGTAATGAAGTTTTGACTTTGAGTTGACAAAGGTGATTCGATGAAACGTGACGTCATAAAATACAAGGGCTAACATGGCAGCGTTTACACCCGAAAGTGTAGTGTAGTTTTCCTTTTTGTTTTGCCTATAATCCCCACGCTGCGCTGGACAAGTGAGTTAAGAATCGCAGTTCGGTGGCAGAATTGTTCTGCTCGCCCCCGGTGGATATCCCTAAGTCGCCTCCCAAGAGTTAGGGTGGTGCAAATTCTAAGCGGGCACCACACGCCCCCCCTCCCCCCTACGTCTTTCGTAATTAATAAACGCCCCCTTAGCCTGTGAGTTGTTATTTCCCGAGTTGGATCAAATTGACTAACACACCTTAAAGCCATCATAATGTTAATGCTTGCTCAAACATCGCCTCGCCTTGAGAACGAAAGCGGGTCAATAGAGAACTTGAACGCTAAGCTGTCTATAACGACCTCTGCGGCCTAGCGGAGGGATGGCTGGGTAGGGAGATCGATTCCTGAGATCTTTTATATCAAACTAGCTGCGCCCCGCGGCTTCACACGCTCTATTCAAGTAGTTATGTCCGTCCCCGGGATACCGTTTACCTCCCTGCCAAATTTCATCAAGATTCGTTCAACCGGGAACGAAATAAAAACTATCCTATGTTCGTTTTCTGGTTCTAAGCTACCTCCCGACCAATTTTCAGCCAAATCGGTTCAGCCGTTCTCGAGTTATAAGTGTTGTAACAAACACGACTTTCTTTTATATATATTATACATATATTATATTAAAAAATATTCGACTTTTTGTTCCTCCCATACAAAACGCCAATTTCATATGTAAGGACCTAATAGTATAGATTAGCTGCGCCCCGCGGCTTCGCACGCGTTGTTCCTATGGAAACGTGTAAAGGTGAATTTTATCACACGGGAACTGATTTATGGGATAAAAAGTAGCCTATGTTTCATTTCGGGATTAGAATTACCTGTTTGCAAAATTTCAGCCAGATCCGTTCAGTAGTTTTGGCGTGAAGAGATAACAAACATCCATCCATACAAACTTTCGCATTTATAATATTAGTGTGATACCTAAATCCAACTTTATTTAAAATGAAAATTACTATCAAATATTTGAAGTAACTTCAAACTGGTATTCACAATTGACACAATTGAGTTTACTGCAGACTGTTGCAAACAATCTACAGGTAGCTCAATTAAATAGTTAGTTAGATTCGTTTACTACCACCTGTTCTGTTGACAGAACTACTGGGACTTTTTTCCCATTTTTAACCGACTTCAAAAAAAGGAGGAGGTTATCAATTCGACTATTTTTTTTATGTGTGTACCTTAGAACTTTTGACTGGGTGGTCCGATTTTCATGATTATTTTTTATATGAAAGCTGGTGCTTCTCGTGTGGTCCACTTTTAATTTGGTTCAGTTCTGACAATTGGGATCCATGAAAATTTATGAAAAACCTATAAAAATTGAAGTCGGTTTCTAGTTTTTTTAAACAAAATTAATTATTATGTAAAAAAAATCTAGATTAAAAAAATGGATAAGTAAGGAGTTTGATTCGTCGGATATTTCATTCAAATAAATAGATATAAATAGAAAATTATTTATTGCACATTTAGCAAAGAATTTACAAACAAAATATTTGGCGGTGGTTAATTAATAATTGGACACTGAAACTAACATGAAAAAGTTAATCCACACATCAACCATAACAGCCTGTATCGGTCCACTGCTGGACGCACGCCTCCCCCTGATAAGCGCCTTATTGGCTGTCATCTCATGGGGGGTAGTGCCCATAATCCCCACGCTGGGCATGCGGCTTGGGATCGCAGTTTGCTGACAGAATTATTCGGCAGGAGGCGCTGCCCGTCTCCGGTAGATATCCCTTAATCGCCTCATAGGACACCCGTGGGAAGAATTGGGGTGGTGCAAATTCTATGCCCCCAGCACCACACGACGATCCATATCAATCACACAAATATTATATGCGAAAGTTGGTTATGTTGTGTAGGTAAGGTATTTAACCTATCATGGAATGGAATGTAACTTGGTTGCGAAAACTAGCTGTAGCTACTACATACTGAGCTCGATGAGCAATGTTTTAATCACATGCCTTGTGATATAATCTATGTTTTAATCATTTGGTTTGTAATTTAAGCTATCTTTTATTATGTTTATGTTTCCATCCGGTTTATTTATATATCAATTACGATCTAGCTGGATGGGTCTTTTTGAACGATTTTGAAAAATGAAGATCTCAATAATTTTTTTTTCCATAAATACAATAAATATAAAGGTTAGGGCAAATTTTTGGCCCCTTCAAGGTAGCTACCGTTTCTTTTGTAGTTAGAAGGTTTTGTTCTAAGGAACCGTCTGTTTTATTACGAAGAAAAAATATTGTATGATAATAAATTAAATATTATTAAAACACTAAAACTGACATAAACAGATATTTTTAGTGAAGAAGAAACCTTTAACCTGTTAGTTGTTACTTGTGACTTGGAGGCCTGCGTCCAGCAGTGGACCAATACAGGCTGTTGAGGTTGAGTAATTGTCTCGCAAGACTCTTAAAACTGGTTTAAAATTAAGAGGTTCGAGGTCAGTTTTCAGTATTTTCAAAAAACAATTCAAACACTTTTATAAACTGTCTTAATTATTCAACGTTTTAAGGAATTACTAATGTTAAGGCGCATACAGGAGCCAATATGACAGCGCCACCTATTTTATATTTTTACGTTTATCACAGGAGTTTTTGAAAATCCGACGTTCAGTTTGTGGTATCTATTATAAGGTATTTTTTAATACCTCTGTAATAATTTTATCTCATATAGTTTAGGAGGAGATGCAAAAATAGAGTTAATAACGTAATAATAAGATAAAATAGTTGGGGGCGCCACTTTCATTCGTGTATGGGCAAACAAAAAACCATCGAAATATTTTTACTACCTCTATCTTTACAGTTTAATAACATCGTAAAGACGTAAAAGTGAGTTTGTAAAATAATCGGATAATACCAATCTGATAAAGAATATTAGTCTGGGTCTGTCTCAACCTTAAGGGTAATGCACATAATCCCCACGCTGGGCATGCGGGTTGGGGATCGCAGTTCGTTGGTAGGATTGTTCTGCAGGGGCGCTGCTGCCCCCCCCCCCGTATTATGCCCATATTTATGTATATGAAATGTATCGTATTAAATATATCAGCTATCTAGTAGGTACTCATAACATAACACAAGCTCTGCTTAATTTGAAGCTAGATAATGCTGTGTGAATTGTCCAGCATCCTACTAATATTATAAACGCGAAAGTTTGTAAACATGTTTGTTGCTGCTTTACGCAGAAACTACTGAACGGATCGGGCTGAAATTTTGCATACAGTTAGTTCTAGACCTGGAATAACATATAGACTCTTTTTATCCCATCAATCATTTCCCGTGGGATTGGCGTGCGAAGCCGCGGGGCGCAGCTAGTAATTTATATTAAGTAATTCAATTCAATTAAATTCATTTATTCATATTATAGATTCACAGGGAACACTTAGTGTTGCCTTCTCTAATGATCGAATTAAAAATATGGCATAATTTTTACCTTACCGCGCAGGGAAGGTTATTAAGTGCCATTAAATTATTTTAGTTTTAGCGACTTCAGAATAGACACCAAAAATGTGTTCAACGTTGTGTTCATGGTTATCTAAGACAATGATGGTTGCAAGATGACCTGCTTTCCTGCCTCCAAGGCTGCGTTTGGCAAGTGTCGACATTACATTTACATCTGTAAAGATACACTAGTTAAGTAGTTACTTGCTTACGCATCTCGGTAAGTGTAAGGTTATTCTTGTGCGAAAAAGGCCTACGCACGCGTTGTTCATATAAAAACGTTAAAAGGTGATTATCATCCCACAGGAACTGATTTATGGAATAAAAAGTAGTCTATGTTTGATTCCAGGATTAGAATTACCTGTATGCAATATTTCAGCCGGATCCGTCCAGTACCTACACAGAGATCAGAAACTAAGTGGTCCAGTACTTTTGGCGTGAAGAAGTAACAAACATCCATCCATCCATCCATCCAAACTTTCGCATTTATAATATTAGTGTGATTCGAAGTTAACTGTTCGGCGGTTAAGACCAAACTGCCGTGTTCTCGTCGCTTGCTCGACTCGAGGCTCAGGCTGGATTGGCTCGGTTTTGGCGCATAGATCTTGCTCGGTGCATGTCTCTGCTTTGTACTTCTCACTCACGAGAAAACCATATCTTGTCATCTCGCTCGAAATCGTCTATTACTAAAATGAATTGTACTTTGTTCCAGATCCCTCCGTGCCGCACAAACATCACCCAATGACGCACAGATCTAGTCACATCCACGACCTGGAACAGCGCCACCTCGCGCTCGCGGCGACAACTACAGAGTAAGCCCCGCCATCTACCGGCCGGCGGCCGAACTGGGTAAGCGCTTTGTTTCAACCTCAACCTTAACAGCCTATATTTGTCCACAGCTGGACGCATGCCTTCCTCTGATAAACGGTAAAAATTTCTTTGATTTATGAACAACCACCGGAGGTCGGCCAAAGACAAACGAAGGCCCTCGTTTAGGCTCGCTTGTTCGCGTCTGACGAATAACGTCAACACTGATTTCTTTTGCGTTCGTTCGTTAGCTATTGCTTACTCAAGCTTACTTGGTCTGTAGCTGGCATTATGTAGCACATCAGTCCCTCCGCCCATGTTTACTTTGAGTCCAGATCTATCTTTTCCAGATTGCTCTCTGAAAATATACAGTATCATCTAGTGTAACACAAGCTCTGCAACCTTGGGGCTAGATGATGCTGTGTGAATTGTCAGATATATTTCTTTATACATGACATCCTCTGGCGAGTTGGGCGAAGGTACTAAGGTGTGACGCAGGAGGTTGCGGGTTCGATTCCCGCCTCGGGACAAACGTGTGTACGATCTGCAGACATTTGTTCAGGGCGTTCTGGATGTTTTCTATGTATAATAAAAAATATCTATCTATGTAGTGTATTGTATTAAGTACCTATATCAGTTATCTAGTACCCATAACACAAGATCTGCTTAGCTTGGGGCTAGATGATACTGTGTGAATTGTCCGGAATTATTTATTTATTTATTTATCTTTTGTAATGTTCTCTCCACAGCAAAGTGCGCCACCTGTCGGTGACCGCTTCGCTCCACAGCATCCCCTCCACCGCGATGCAGTGATGCCGCGGATACGCTATGGGACGCTGGTGCGCGCGGTGCTCCTGCTGTCTCTCATCTGCGTGTGGCTGCAGCTGATGATGGCGGCCTCGAGCGGCGGGGTGTATAGAGAGGGTGAGTTGTACCGTCCGTCCGTATTGGTCCACTGCTGGACGCACGCCTCCCCCAGATAAGCGTCATGGCGTTTATCTCATGAGGGGTGTTTCCCATAATATTCACGCTGGTCGTGCGGGTTGGCATCTCAGTTCGGTGGTAGAATTGTTCTGCAAGGGGCGCTGCTGCCCGCCCCTCGGTGGACCCTTAGTCTCCTCTTACGACACCCACGGGAAGAGATGGGGTGGTGCAAATTCTATGCCAGCACCACACAGTTGTACCATCGCTCTATAGCAACCGCTCCACGGCGATGCAGTGATGACGAGAGGGTGAGTTATACCGCCATCTAGCGGCCACCGGGCGAACTACTCAGTAAACCAATAGCGCCACCTATCGTCCAACGCTCGAACCACACATATAATAAACAAAACTTTATTCCACATCCAGTTTGGCTTGTGTAAAGCTGGGGAATTTTCCCATTGATGGCTTTTTAACAAAAAAATATAAATTTACTAGTCAACAATCTAAGGCCGTACACAGAAAGAAAGCTGGAAACCTATAAGCGCTTACCGGCGCTTGACAGCGCCGGTCCGTTCTACACAAAGGAAGCTGGTTGTCGCAGTTGTTTATTAATTTTAGATGGCAGCGCCCAGCGCTGACCAGCGCGTGTTGAAGCTTGTCGGCACTTGTCGGCACCGGTCAGCTTATCGGCTTATCGGCGCGCGTTCATATATTTTCCTGCTGGGTTACCACCTACCGCGCTGGTGAGCGCTTATAAGTTTCCAGCTTTCTTTCTGTATACGGACTAATTCTAAACTTATTAGCTTATTAGACACTATCCTAGACAACTATGTAATGTTAGGTCTGGTTTATAATACATTGTATGTCCTAGAAAGTAAGTAAGGTGTTAATAGAATTCAAGTCTCTAAGTTCTACATAACGTTTTCAGATGTGTCCACTAAACTAAGTGAAACCATTAACAACGTAACTGTAACCACTAACAAACCGACCCGGAAACCAGAACCGTCGACTCGTAGTGAGATATCAGGTTTTAAGAGAATTACTTGTATTATTTATGTTAAATGTGCTTATGTGTCAAAGGGGTGTTCAAATGTGTAGTTCCTACAAACGCAGAGAGAAAGAGCGGTTAAGAGTGCGTTTAACTTGCTCGTTTTATAAAACTTTAATTAAGTATCTCATAAAATTACAACCATTCAGTACGCCCTTTTTAATTCTGTATTGCACTAATGCTTGTCCGGATGTCGCCCAGTTCTACACCGACAATAGTTTGTAAGAACTGTATTAGTTGATAAGCGATAAACTTGCTAGTTGTTTCTTTTTCACTTCTTCCGCAAGTGAATAAAAAAATTGAAGTGAATTAGAGTCAATTGCACCTTATTTCTTGTTTGATAGTAATTACTGTTTATCAAGCTGTTTATATAGTAGACATTTGACTTGTCTAAGTGCTTATTATGTAAATCTGAAGAAATAAACGATTTGACTCTGACTCACTAAATAAAACATAGAACTGGAGAAGGAATAGCAAAAGCAAGCGCAAAACTTATACAATTATATATAAAAACTATTCCAGTTATATATTTTTTCATGGATGCTTTTGTCAGAACGGGACTAAATTGAAAATGAGACCACAAGGGAAGCACCAGCTTCAAATAAAAATAATTATCAAAATCCGTTCGCCCTGTCGAAAGTTCTGCGGTAACAAACACAATAATTGATTTTGTTTTAAAAAACTATAAACCGACTTAAATTATACTCGTATACTTTTTTTATGGAACCCATTGTAAGAACTGGACCAAATTAAAATGCGACCACACAGGAAGCACCAGTTTTTAATGAAAGATTTTTGATAATCGGATTACCCAGTAGAGTTCTGAGGTAACCACAGAAATCGTAATATTCTTTTACGATTTCTGTGGAAATAACAAACATTAAAAAAAAATGTACAGTCGAATTGACAACCTCCTTTTTTGAAGTCCAGCAAACCTTTTAACTTTAATGACCTTCGCGCTTCGCTCTGCGTTTGAAATAACTAAGCAACACAAAGTTATTTAGGAGCTTACATGTGAATTTTGTCCTCCAAGGTACGATAGACTGTCGTGGATAAAAAAGCGCCTTAGGCGTCCCCTAGACCTACAATAACATTGTACAATACTTTTATTGTACAATAAGATTGAAAGGCGCTCTGAATCCAAACGAGCAATTTTATTGCACAATAATACGAACTGCACAATGTTTTCGTGTTCAGTCCGAGAATAGTATTAATGCACCGTGCGAAGCAACATGTCCGAACAAGATTTAGCTGCAGCTGTAGTGTTGTTGCACACACACACACAGAGACGGCAATTCAAAAAATATTGTGCAATAAAAATTAAACTCGCTCAAACTTTCGTTCAATCATTGCGCAATCTTCAATATAAACCCTATACGGTCAATTATATTGCGCAATATAATTGATCGTCTAGGGGACGCCTTAAGTGACACACTCACTGGAACTCTCCTCTGAATAGATCCTCTACGCCTGGTGGTAGGTCCTGGGGTTGGTCCCGTGGGGTAGGTCCACTGGACTAGGCTGGGGCAGAATCGTACCATTTCCACTGTCAACGAAACATACAGTTGCTCTTTTTCAACGGCATATTTACCATGATTTGAATTTTGAGCTTTCCAATATTTCGGCACAGTTTCATGCGCCATGATTACGGAATAACTGAATGTGATGTCGGTTATTAAAACTTTAGTATTAATAACCATGATGGATTTAAAAGTTTTAATGCAGTTGTTCGTTTTAAAAAACAGGAGGTGGTTTATTTTTATTAGATTTGTGTCGTTTCTCTTGGTCGGGTTTAACGGGAGTTTTTAATTGTTGTTCGTTTTGTTATAATCACTTTACAATTCATATGTTCTGTAAATACATTATATGTGTTATGTGTACTAAAATGTTTCTTTACAAATTCCTTACTTCTTAAGCCATAGAACAGTTCAATGTCTGAGCGAGCTATCATAATACGGGTACCTTACTCAGTCATCGATCTATGCTGAGTACTTTTCTATGACATTTCTTTTGCCTACCTAGGTTTAGAATAAATAAATGAATAATGTTGGACAATTCACACAGCATTATCTAGCCCCAAGCTAAGCAGAGTTTGTTATGGGTACTAGATAACTGATATACATAATACAAAACACTACATAGATAGATATTTTTTATTATACATAGAAAACATCCAGAACACCTGAACAAAAATCTGCAGATCGTACACACATTTGTCCCGAGACGGGAATCGAACCCGCAACCTCTTGCATTGCAGGCGGACCTTCCCCCACCGCGCCACAGAGGTCGTCGAATAAGATTACTTTGTGAGCCTGTTATGACATAAGCACTGCGCAAGCATAATTCGGGAATTACGGTCTGTATAAATTAATAGATAGGTAAAAGTACCTATTCACCATAACAGTCGCTGAATCCCACTTCTGGACAAAGACCTCCCATCCCTGAATACATGCCCAAACTTACCCCCTCATTCATAATAGTCTGCTAACTTAGCACACTGCTAAATCTCGCTCTGTCTTCTTCTATTGACATAAGTCAGACTGAGAAATAAACCTACTTAGCAGCTATTTTATGTTAGCAGACTATTATGAATAAGGGGGTTATTCTTTTCAATAATTATAAATATGATAATAAATATTCTTGTTAAGTTATTTCAGTTTCCATTAGAAAAAGTTTTAAACTCATGTATAAATTAAATACTAAACGAAAGTTGATAAAGGTTTATCTACTTTCGTGCATAAATGTTTATTAGAATGAACACTAATTAATTAATTAAAATAATTGTTTGTGATAAGAAGAGTCATTGTTTTTAACGTCCTTTTCGGGGTTCCGTACTCAAACTATGCGAACGGTAACTTATTTAACGGGACTTTATTTTAAAGTCTCAGTCCTGTCTGTCTGTCTAGTGTCTACCCGTCCGTCACCGCCTGATTTTCTATTCGTCTGTAGCGTGTTAAATTTTTGACAAAATACAAGGAATTTTAAGTGATGCAGTTAAAAGTTACTATTGTTTGCTTAAATTCAAAAAAGTGCATGTAATTCGATAATTGTTATACCTTTTCAAACATCACATTGATAAATAGGTGTATTCTAGGTTTAGACCTACCTCAACCTCAAAAGCCTGTATTGGTCCACTGCTGGACGCAGGCCTCACCCTGATGAGCGATTGGCTTATCTCATTTGTTAATACCCATCACCACGGTAAGCATAAAGCCCAACCATTATGCTTAGCGTGGTGATTATGGGTAATATGGGGATCGCAGTTCAGTGGAAGAATTGTTCTGCAGGGGGCGCTGCTGCCCGCCCCCCGGTAAATAACCCTTAGTCGCATCTTATGGCACCCACGGGAAAAGTTGGGGTGGTGCAAATTCTAAGCCAGCATCACACAGCAACAGGTTTAGGCCTACATCTAAACAAAATTTTAGCCCGATGAAACAAACATCCATCTATTTATCAGTGCGATCAGTTTCATAGGGTGTAATATTTTTCAAATTTAATCACTTACTAATTTAATTAATCACGTCTTCACGCCAAAACTATATATATACAAAGTATATGTAGGTCTTAACCTAGAATAACACAGATTCGCACTTCTCTAGCATATTATTTTAATCAAACTTTTTAAACTTTCGCGATTTGTTAACTTAATTTAATAATTATTTTAATCAGTTCCCATAAAAAAGCCTTTAAACGTTTCCACAGAAATGGGCTTCTACCCGCGGCTTCACGCAAGTTATTTCTGTAGACTTTTAACTTAAAATACCACTAATTAGCCAGCTATAACTAACCACTAATACTAGATGATAACCATTGCGTACTAATAACGATTGCAGTACGGAACTCTCGCACGAGTATGACTCTTGCTTGGCCGCTTTATTTATCAAGGTTGTTAACATCAGAATCGCCCACGTTATAAAGTACATTTTTAACGTTAATGTGCTATTTTATTGATTTTACGAACTTACTTGTTATTGGTTATTTATTATATTAAAACAATACTAAAAAAGTATGTTTTTTTTGTTTCAGAATATGTAGGTATGTACTCTTTAATATTATTATTATTTTAATCATATACCTTTTCCCAACAGTGGGACTTAGGCTAACGAAAAAAAGGCTTATGTCACAAAAACATGCGTATCATTTCATTGGCCGTATACGGAAAGAAAGCTGGAAACCTATAAGCGCTTACCGGCGCTTGACAGCGCTGGTCCGTTCTACACAAAGGAAGCAGGTTGTCGCAGTTGTTTATTAATATTAGATGGCAGCGCCCAGCGCTGACCAGCGCGTGTTGAAGCTTGTCGGCACTTGTCGGCACCGTTCAGTGCTTATCGGCGCGCGTTCATATATTTTCCTGCGAGGGTTACCAGCGATGTCAAGCCCGGCGCTTGACATCGCTGGTAACCCTCGCACGAAAATTAATAAGCGCTTATAATTTTCTAGCTTTCTTTCTATATACGGACATTAGGCGAAAGACCTGCGACGCACAAGGTCGCAGTGTTTCCAACTTCTATGAGAGAAAAGTTTCACTGTTGCCAGAAAAACTAGGCAATTTGGATTATGGATGGTCCCTACCCTACCACCATCCAAAATCCAAATTATCCAATTTCTCATATGCTTTGTCCGAACTTCGCAGAGCAACAGACCTAAAACAAGTCTATCTCCTTACTACGCATACGCATATTCATGGATACACTACGGAATTATATTATGGGGAAATAGAGCTGTTCTTTTCTTAGAAAAAATGCATCCGTACCATCACTACATATATAAAACAAAGTCACTTCCCGCCGCCTGTCTGTCTGTCCTTATGTATGCGAATAAGGGGCGGGTCAGTAGTCACACTTCACACTATCACACTAATATTATAAAGGCGAAAGTTTGTATGGATGTATGGATGGATGTTTGTTACCTCTTCACGCCAAAACTACTGAACAGATCGGGCTGGCTTTTGGATACAGGTTGTTGTAATCCTGGAATCAAACATAGGCTACTTTTTATCCCATAATGATTTATTCCCGTGGGATAGAAATCACCTTTAAACGTTTCCATAAAAAAAGGCGAAACTGCGGGGTGCAGCTAGTAATTAATATAAGAGTACCAGAGACATGTTAAACCAGAGCTGCTTGCAGCTCGCGCACGTATAAAAAAAAGACGTGTGTCACTCGGGGACTGCCGCGGTAAAGCTATTGCATAGTATAAGTCATTAAAAGTTCTGCTATTCATCGATAGATGGCAAAACTAAAAAGTATCACCGCTGTGCCGGTCGGAGTCGGGTTGTTAGGTTATTTTCGTTACGGAATTTCTGGATTCGGTCTCCACGCTCAAGGCCCGCGATAGAAGCTATGCAATAGCTTAACGAGGCTATTTATTATGAATATGCTTGACGACTAAATAATTTAAAAAAAAATCAGTTACATTATTAGACGATATTGGAGCGTATTTCTTCTTTTGCCAATCAAACAAACAATTGCAAAAATACACCGCATCGAAGTTTGGGAGTGGGGGCTAGGTAAAAAGTGTCAGATTTCATACTTAGCCGTGACGTCACGCGGAACATTAACTGGCTGCATCTTCATCATTTTTTGTATAATCGACATAAGAAAACATACGTGTCTAATATCTTACGCAAAAGTTATTAAATACCTCTTAGTAAATATAACTTTTTAACTGATTCCAGACGAGCTGATGAACGCGAACGAAACGTCGTCGCAGGTGCTGGCGTTGGTCCCGCCCTCGTTGCACAAGTACCTCACCGTGGCCGGACACAACAACAGTAAGTGAAGACTATTTGTATATGTCATCATTTTCATCATTCATCAGCCTATATTACTCCACAGCCGGACAAAGTCCTCCCCGATAAGCGTCATAGCGACGTCTTCAGCTTGCCGCATCCAGCATCTGCCTACAGTCTTTCGCAGATCGTCATCACACCTGGCTGGAAGGCGTCCTAGTTTTTGCCGCGGTCTCCACTCAAGAACTCGTTTACCCTAGTTGTCGGTTCTTCGCGAGTTATGGCCGGCCCACTGCCACTTCAGCTTATTCTTTGAGCTATGACGATAACTTTGCTTCTCTGTCGGATGTATTCGTTACGAATCCTATCCTTCAGAGAGACTCCGAGCATAGCTTTCCATAGCTCACTGAGCGACTCTGAACAGGATCAGCCCTTTCTGTTTTACAGACTGATTATCAGTTTCGAGATGAATATAGCAATCAGTAGACACAAATTTATTGGAGAGGGTTATCGCCATCGAGTTCCGTAACAATAAACTTTACCGGTGAGCGAAGCGAGCCGCGTAAAATTTATGTGCCGTATCAGTTCTTTCGTTATTTGTTAGCGATGGTGGGAAAGAAAACTTCAAAATGAAGGGCTTGGCCTAAATCAAGCAGTCAATACTTATAAGCAGCGAGCAGAGCGAGCGAGCTAAAGAGTGTCTAATCAACTGTTCAAGCTATACGTTTGTTAGACCAGTGTTCACATTGGTTTTTGTAGTACCGCTGTCGAGTTAATTATAAACAAGAGACCTGCTTCGAAGGGGCCCGATAATCTAAGTCAATATTTTTCAAGAGACCTGCTTCGAAGTGGCCCGTTAATCTAAGTCAATATTTTTCAAGAGACCTGCTTCGAAGGGGCCCGATAATCTAAGTCAATATTTTTCAAGAGACCTGCTTCGAAGGGGCCCGATAATCTAAGTCAATATTTTTCAAGTAACCTGACAAACACTTCTTGTTTTTGTTATTATAGTACGTAAACCCTAGCAATATCGAAGAAATCAAAAATCCAATCACCTCCATGCCTTCTCGTAGCATCTGACAGCCCAAGTCGAGGCTCGCACCTAAGTGGAGACCCTTGTGCGTGTCGCCCCAACCTTATTTTACCCGGAAACGTTAAAAGTCCGGTAACGCTGTCATGGCCATCTTAAGTCAACAGCATTATGTACCATTCGAATAAAAAATACAATCGTAGAAATCTTTGGAACTTCCTTCGGGCTCAAGCGCCATTAACTTCACTTACACACTGAAGCAAACGGCGCTACAGTCCTAATGAAATTCGAAATATTTTCGACTCATACGTCACTTGACTTGGTGTAGTTGGTTATCACATTCCCGTACAGAGGGATGCGATCAAGTCGAGAAGAAGAGTTTTTTAGATATTATTTGATTTCTTAAACCCTATGTCTAGAAGCTCGCTTCCAACGCGTCAAGCGAGCGGAGCGTCGGTGCAAAGTTAACCCTCTCTGTGCCCGAGTGGTGGACAACCGCTTGAGAGACGCGACGGCGACTGAAGGTGGACACGCGGTTGTGTTGACTGCTATGCCGGCTGCGAAGGGTTATGATTTGAAAGATTTTTTGGGCACTCGTAGAATATAATGTTAGTTGAACTGTAATGTGGTGTCTGAGCGAAGATTCGGTTTCAGTTTCGGCCAGATTCGCAGCTAAAAAAAGTTAAACCTTAATATTTTGCAAACTGATAACTGAATCGAATGAGCTACTTAACGGTATAGTCCCGTCACTTTAGCATAAAAAAAACGGTATTGAGAAACAAAAAGCTGTTTGTGAAAAGGTTCGGTTTCGGCCTAAACTGACACCGAGGCCGAAGTTTCGGTTTCGGCTGAAATCCAGGCTCAGACGGACACTACTTAAAAGTAAAATGGTAAATTCTTGGATGGCACTTGTAAGTTTCTGATGAGTTGTGTTGTGCTAAAAATAGAAAATAAGTATATCACGTAAATTGAGTTTAAAATATGTAATGTATGTCGTGTTAGTACGAACAAACAGTACCTAAGTAATTATTGAACTATCGCCATTTCTGACAAAACAGACCTGACGACTAAAAAATTATAATATTCCCTCAGATTATCAGAAAAAAAATACACACGTGTATTTTTTCAGTACCTAAGTGACCGGTTTTTTTAGTAAATTGTGCTTATTAAAAATTATAGCACTTTTCGCCAATAGATGGCAGGAAGTGTCATAGTCAGTTTAATTCTTAAGTTGATTAGGATAAAGTTGATTATTGAAAACACGAATAAAATAGTATTACTTTTCGCCAATATATGTCAAGAAGAGTCAAGCCGTTTCCGAGATCAAGAATTGCTCGTTTAGAGGTTTGTCGATTAAACAATTATGAACGTAAAAAGTGCGACACTTTTTACTTAGCCGCGACGTCACTCCCAAACTTTGACGCGCTGTATTTTTTTTGTCGTCAGCATATTGTCGTAATGTTAGTAGATTATTGTGGGAACAGAATTCAATATTGTTAAATATTTCACTTTGTAATACAAACTAATGTGTTTTTTGTCTCTGTAATGTTAAATTTAATTTATTTTGATTGAAATATCAATGAAGAAACACTTTGAGTTGACAAATGTGATCCGTGACGTCACAGAACACAAGGGCCGACATAGGAGCTATTTTTATCACCCGAAACTGGGTGCAGTTTTACTTCATGTATTTTACCTTAATTATTTTTTTAGTGTTATTTATTTTTCGGTTATGTAGTAACCCTAAAAATCGATAGAAAAATTATAAGTGTTCGCTGCCTGTCTCACTTAGCATATAGGTATTGTATTGAACACACAAATTATGTATGTATATCTCTTGTGGGACTAACAAATCAACTGTTTATACAATTATATATTATTTATAAATTTGTATTCCAGGCAACAGTACAGACAGAGAGCTGAATCTCACGGAGATCCGTCGAGCCATCGACAAGTACAACGACGCGCAAACCATCCTCAACGAAGACCTGTTCGGACCTGTCCAGGAGGACACCGTCATCATCGCCATACAGGTCAGTTCTAGTCCACTGCTGGACATAGGCCTCCACTCACAAATACAATCCTACTGATACTAATGACTCAAGTAAACAAGATACTATAAACTAAAAACCGACTACGCCCTTCACATTAATTTTTAACAGTGAAATTTTCGACCAAATACAAGAAACAAGAACAAATTACATATCCCATCATATAGATTACGAAAGGTAGGGAAATCATTTGTGGACAATTGCGTAAGATTCTATAATAAGCTTCCATCTGAAGCAACTGAGCTCCCTATTCGTAAATTTCAACTGTATAGTATATAAAACTAAATCTTATCAAGAAAACTCCTTAAATGATTACGTTAATGATGTTAATGCTTGTCCGGATGTCGCCCAGTTCCACACCGACAATAGTATGTAAGAACATAAATTAGTTGTGTTAGACTTAGTTATGCTAAGATTGTATTAGTTGATAAGCGATAAACTTGCTAGTGGTTTCTTTTTCACTTCTTCCGCTAGTGGATAAAAAATTGAAGTGAATTAGAGTCAATTGCACTTTATTTCTTGTTTGATAGTAATAACTATTTATCAAGCTGTTTATATATTAAAAAATTGACTTGTCTAAGTGCTTATTTTGTAAGTCTAAAGAAATAAACAATTTGACTCTGACTCTGACTCTTGACCCTTACTTTGACCCTGCTACCTCGTTAGACCCCCAGTATAATCTGACTTCATATACCCTATACCTCAATCTCAACCTCGTCAACCTATATAGGTCCACTGCTGGACGCAGTCCTCCCCCTGATAAACGACTTATTGGCGTTTAACTTATGGGAGGTAATGTATACCCTATAATCACCGGGGTATTGAGACGAATCAATCGATAGAGTCTGTTCAAAAAAAAAAATCGTGGGAATTGAGGGCGCTCGTGTGCCAATGGACAACTTTTGTTACGTTGACAACACTGCTCTGTCATTGCAGTACGACTAAAAGTGTTAGTTCACCGTAACGCCACGACTCTTCTCTTTTGAGCGACCGATAATACGCGACGCATCTTCGGTCAGATGTGAACCGACCCTTAGCACGCGAAAAACGACCGCCAGCGGCGTCGTTCCGATTATGACTGCGGTAGGAAGACACAATTGATCACAATTTGAGGTTGCCACTTTCGAGACGCCAGTGCCTCATCTCCCCATGTTTACATCGATACTAATAGCTCCTAATTGATCGACAAACTATTGACAATATTACTTGCAATTTTTTTACCAACTTAAAAAAAAGGAGGTTCTCAATTGGACTGTATTTTTTTATGTTTGTTACCTCAGAACTTTTTACTGGGTGTTCCGATTTTCATGATTCTTTTTTATATGAAAGCTGTTGGTTCCCGTGTGGTCACATTCTAATTTGGTTCAGTTCTGACAATGGGATCCATGAAAATTCACAAAAAAACTGTAAAAATAAAATCGGTTTATAGTTTTTTTAAAACAAAAATAATTATTATTTTCATTAATAAATGAGAATGAGTATGATCGGGTGTAGAAAATATCCGGACATTGCGAAACAGACCCTAACATTCTGGCAGGAACTTGGGCTTGTTCATCTTCCTCCTCGCCAACACGAGCTGGTCTCCGCGCTTGCCCTCCTGGCTGACGGGCTTCTTCAGCAGGTGCGAGTCCTTGGAGATCGTGAAGTGGAACTCACCCTTTTTCTGAGAAACAACATAACTATCAGTAGGCCTAGCACGGCGATTGTTGTCTAGGATAGAATAGAGAAAAATTGCGTCAAATCCTCATCGAATGCGTAAAATGTATCAGATTCAGTCCTTCAACTTCAATAATTTACGCAATGTATGACGTATATGTATGTCATTTTCTCTATTCTATCATAGACAACAATCCCCGTGCTAGGGCGGCAGTTTATGCACGCTCCTGCGTGCATAAACTGCCGCCCTGCGGGTTCAATTCCCGCCTTGGGACAAACAAATGACAATGACAAACGTGTACGATCTGCAGATATTTGTTGAGGGCGTTCTGGATTATCTAGTACCCATAACACAAGATCTACTTAGCTTGGGGCTAGATAATGCTGTGTGAATTGTGCAGCATATTTATTTATTAGTTCTGTTCGTACAATGTCAGAACCAGGGTTTTTGTTGATGTAGGTTTTAGACACATCAGTAAATGCTGATGACGATTCAGGCGTGTCTGACTCGAAAATCGGGTTATCCGGACTTTTTTAAATGGTCCTTCCATCGAAACCGAGTCTCGATAAATTATAGAAATAGAAATAGAAACGTTTATTTGTAACTCAAACACATACAATTTAAGATAAAAGGAACTTAAAACTAATACAATTTGTTAGAGTTACAAAACGGTCCCAGTCTCAGCATGAGTTGGTTGTATTTGCGTACAACCAACGCTGGTCTTCCGACTAAGCCGTTTCGTGACGTCACGGACTAAAAAATAGACACAAACAATTATCTATGCCGTTTAGAGTTCCGTCCCCAAAGGATGCCAACGGAGCCCTATTGTAAAAGTCCCGCTGTCTCTCTGTGTTTCAGTCTGTCAGCGGGCTGTACTGAATTAATAATTGATTTTGTTTTAAAAACTATAAACAAACTTCAATTATGTAGTTTTTAAGTGGATTTTGTTTTAAAAAACTACTAACCAACTTCGTTTATATAGTTTTTTCATGGATCCCATTGTCAGAATTTGACTTAAGTAAAATGCGACTACACGGGAGGAACCAGCTTTCAAATAAAAAAAATATGAAAATCTGACCAACCAGTCAAAAGTTCTGAGGTAACAAACATAAATACAGTCACCTTGAGAACCTCCTGGCTGAAGATGGCTTAATATAAAATTACTGATTGTCTCCACTAACCTTCTTCTTCCTCTCCTCTTTTCTCATCGTCTCCTTCTCCTCTCTCCTCTCCTCCTCGCCCCTCTCCTCCTCGCCCCTCTCCCCCCGCTCCCACGGAGCGCGCTGCATCCAGATCATCTGATCCTTCTCGGGGACGTCAACTAGCAGTTTGAACTTACGGGGCACCTGAAATAAGGCTTATTTTTCATTGGCAGTGAGCAAACTCTTGGGAAATTCAATTCAATTCAATTCGTTTATTTCAGCTTCGATATACGAGTACATATTTCAACCAATATATATAAGGAAAGTACAAGCCGTATATATTATATTTAGCTAGCTAAAAAAAAATCTTATGCCGTATACAAAACTATACCGCGTCAAATTACGAGTATGGGAGTTAGTGACGTCACGGCTAACTAAAAAGCTTGACCAAACAAACAATCAAATATTTCCTCTTTATAATATTAGTATAGCCAAGCCTGTATCGTGAGGTCTTTCTTTTTCTTTCTTCCAGCTGATGTTTGTTACCGACAAGAGAATCTGCTCTGTGAGCTTGACACTTTTTACTAAGCCGTGACGTCACGCGGAATTTAACTAGCTACATCTTCGAAATTTTTTGTTTAAACGTCAAAAAATTTTTTTTTTAAATAATAATTTTGAACATTTGAAAACTTCAACTGTCTAACTATCACGGTTCATGAGATACAGCCTGGTGACAGATGACAGACGAACGGACAGCGAAGTCTTAGTAACAGCGTCCCGCTTACCACTTGCGTACGGAACCCCAAAAATGCATGTGCGCATTCAGCTGAAGCCCCCGAGGAGTGCAAGCCACCTCACCTGGTACTCGTCACTAGGGTGGAACTGCGGCAGTCTCGCGGGCGGGGGCGGCGGGGGGAACTTGCTGCTCTTGCCCACGCGGGCTATCTTCACTGTTGGGAAGTCTGGCCTCGCGTACCTGGGGGAATACACGGATGCATTCATAAAATGCTGCGTGGCTTAGAATCTACACCACCACAACTCTACCCGCGGGTAATTGTTCTGCAGGTCACCCGCGGAAGAATTGCGATCCCCAACCCGCATGCCCATCGTGGGGTTTATCGGCATCACCCCCTATAACTATTAGAAATAGGGTATATGCATGTGATTTCAAAATGGCCAAAAAAAATACGTATTCTCTATTGATATAGAAACATATCTATATATTTATTTTAGCATTTTGAGATGTTTTTATTGTAGAATTTAACCATTGAAATATTGATATTTTAAATCTCAATCGCAAAATTTCAAAACGCTACGCCATTGGCTAGAGCGGACGTGACATCGCTGTTCACATTTTTGTTCATCTTTTTTTATGTTTGACACTATTCTGCCTACTTCACATTTCGTAATGTCGGTTATTTTCTGATTTTTCGGAAAACCTCTTTCCTGAGATGATCGCTACTGAGGTCGTCACAAAAGGTTTTAATCGAGTGTGAACGTCGACGTAAAATAAACATGGCGCCAATATGGCAGCGTTTTTATCACCCGAAAATGATTGTAGTTTTGATTTGTTTTTTTTAACCTTGTTATTGCGAAATTCAGTGAGCGTCTTATCATTTTTCGGTTAAATAATGAACTAAAGAATCGATTAAAACAATAAAAAAAAATCGATGCATATACCCTATTGATGTACGTGGTTTTATTTAAGTCTATACCATAGAGGGATGATCGGAAGTAGTGTAACCTAAAACATGGCGGCGGCGGCGGCCTCTGTACCATAGAGTATCGTCGCGTTTCGTGTTACGCATAATTAGACCCATGCCTGACCACCCATATGATAAACGCCAATAAGGCGCTTATTAGGAGGAGGCCCATGTCCAGCTGTGGACTAATATAAGCTGATGATGATGATAACGACACAGCATAATAAATGAGTAGGTAGGTACTTCCTCACCAGACCAGCTCCCAGTGGTCCCGCTGTCGGGGCACAGGCTTCAGCATCTTCATCCAGCGGAGAACATCCCCCCTGGAGACCAAACAATGTACATTTATTTATTTTGATACCTTATTGAAAGAAAGAAAGAAATAATATCTTTTATTTGTAGCCAAGATAAAATACAAAATTTTATAGTAGGTAGTAGTTGGCTAATAGGGAATGCGTTTATAGGAATCAATTATTGCTACAACAGCCTTCCCCTGAGAAACGCATTATATCTGCACTGAACTGTGCAACTGGTGCAATATCCCAGCTCACCTGGTCCAGTACCAAGTGGTGCAATATCCCAGCTCACCTGGTCCAGTACCAACTGTTTCAATATCCCAACTCACCTGGTCCAGTACCAAGTGGTGCAATATCCCAGCTCACCTGGTCCAGTACCAACTGTTAGAATATCCCAGCTCACCTGGTCCAGTACCAAGAGGTGCAATATCCCAGCTCACCTGGTCCAGTACCAACTGTTTCAATATCCCAACTCACCTGGTCCAGTACCAACTGGTGCAATATCCCAGCTCACCTGGTCCAGTACCAAGTGGTGCAATATCCCAGCTCACCTGGTCCAGTACCAACTGTTTCAATATCCCAACTCACCTGGTCCAGTACCAACTGGTGCAATATCCCAGCTCACCTGGTCCAGTACCAAGTGGTGCAATATCCCAGCTCACCTGGTCCAGTACCAACTGTTTCAATATCCCAACTCACCTGGTCCAGTACCAACTGGTGCAATATCCCAGCTCACCTGGTCCAGTACCAACTGGTGCAATATCCCAGCTCACCTGGTCCAGTACCAACTGGTGCAATATCCCAGCTCACCTGGTCCAGTACCAACTGTTTCAATATCCCAACTAGGGTTTGGTCCCGGGAATTCCCGGTTCCGAAATTCCCGGGAATTCCCGAAATTTTTGGCCCATTTAAGAACCGGGAAATCCAAATTCATTTCCCGGGAAATTTCGGGAATTTCGGGAAATTTATATACTAATACCGAAACGACATAACTTAATATATTTCATTTCGTCTTATAGCATTTCAAATATATCGGGTACCTACGCGGTACTGGGCAGGGTTGACATGATTTATATCACTTGATTTCAGTCAGTAATTATTTTTCCTGCAATCAAAGAGTAAACAGCATTCACCAAAATGACTCTGAGAAGTTCGGCTAGTGTTGTCAGGATGCAGAACGATATATCAGAGCCCCTCCGAAATTTCGGTGGTCCTTGTCAAGGACGTTCTTTCATTCCTAGTCTTCAATATAGACTTGACAAGTGCAGAAAAACTTAAAAATTCAAATGAACGATACCATTCCTTTGAAATCAGTTCAAGTTCTGGGTTATGCCGATGATTTGGATCTGATAGGGCGAAATTAACTGCCATGAAACATGCTTACCACGCCTTGTAATAAGAGTCAAGAAAGGCAGGAAAAATTTAAATTAAACGTAGTCACCTTCTGTGTCCAAATTGGTGTTACCAATTATAGTTATACAAGCTTCTCATTTTCATTTCATTTTTTATAACTATTGGTATAGTTCGACCGAAACCGCTGTACCGCTCCTTAGGAAAGAGCGGCGAGGTGCGGACCGGGGAAAAAAGAGCAAGAGTACACATGAGATCGATATTGTCGGATAGCTCTTAGGATATCGGTAGGTAAACGAAAATATGTTTATATTATGTAACGATTATATTTTTCTATAACTAAATTTTCTACAGATATTCTGACATAGATTCTACTTCAATTTCATCTTCCGTTTCGCCATTGGAAGTTGAATTGGAGTCGGTCTGCAAATTTATTATTAATGGATCGATAATAATATTAAATCTACTATCGCGATCACTTTTACATTCAAAGCTTTCTTTGATGGTCTTGGCATCACGAGATAGCGCTCCCCCATCTTTTCATATTTATCTCGTGTGCATCCGACATACAGTACGGTACAAAAGCTACCTATCGCCGCCGTGAGCGTTGACAGCATACTCATGGATCTCAGCGACCGACGAGGGCCTATATTCCCCCCCCCCCCCCCGTCTCACCTCAGGAGTGGTACAGCGGTTTCGGTCAAACTAGAACAGCGTTTATCTTCTTGGCTCACGGTAGCCTATACAAACAAGGTGGACGTGGAAATCAATAGAACAATTCAAGCCGCTAATAGATTCTTCTTCAACCTTTTCAAATATTTACGCTTTAGGTTGTAAATGAATAGTTTAGATCTTCTAGATCAACATCTAGAAGATCTAAACTATTCATTTACAAAATGCTACAACGTCCAGTTCTTACGTAAGCCTCGAAAATGACTTATGGGTTCTAACGAAGAAAACCGAAAGACTCGTGTTTGAAAGAAAAATACAAAGACGAATCTTCGACGCTGTACCTGATGGCCGACGACCCCCTGGAAGACTGATACCCAGGTGGGTCGATGGAGTCCAACAAGACCTAAAGGCAATTGCAGTGTCCGGCTGGCAGTGAAAAAAGCCAAGAATAGGAGAGAATGGCAAATTTTACCAGATCTAAGCCCACCCGCGGCTGTAGAGTCAGGGTGGTAAAGTTGAATGGAAACAGTCCAAAATGTATAAGAGAGTGCCCAAATCAAGCTTCCGTGTGCATGCATAATGTACCTCCATTTTGAAGAAAAAAACTTACGTACTTTAAGTGATTGAACCTTAAATTGAATCAACCTTTCGTAATAAATCTTTGAACTGGATAGACCAAAGCGGGTTTTGATTGTAATAAAAATAACAATTTAAAACCGATTAATTTGATTTAAAATAGCTTTTTTGTAATAATTAATTATTATATTCGGCGATTTTTCACACAAAGATACTTTCTGTTTATCAAGATCAAGTCCAGCCTCATGGAGTTTTGCTGCCTTGAGCTTGAGAGTGTTGTTGTAGGTAGTGCAGTAAATGAAGGTGCTGGATTCAGTCACGACTCTTTAGAACGAAAAGTTTTAAAGCTTGTTGTCGAACGAGGGAAGAAAACACATCGACCACATTGAATTAAGAATTTGATATTCATTTTAACAGATGTATAGAAATACAGCTCTAATATACCTTATATCGCATACCTATGCAATATAAGGTATGTTATATCAGGTGATATAAGCGACATGGCTTAAGAGGAAGTTAAATTATCTAATTTCAATAAAAATACAAAATTAATATATTTCCCGGGAATTCCCGGTTCCGACTTCAACATTTCCCGGGATTCTCGGTTCCTCGAAAAACCGGGAATTTGCAATCCCTAAATTCCCAACTCACCTGGTCCAGTACCAAGTGGTGCAATATCCCAGCTCACCTGGTCCAGTACCAACTGTTTCAATATCCCAACTCACCTGGTCCAGTACCAACTGGTGCAATATCCCAGCTCACCTGGTCCAGTACCAAGTGGTGCAATATCCCAGCTCACCTGGTCCAGTACCAACTGTTTCAATATCCCAACTCACCTGGTCCAGTACCAACTGGTGCAATATCCCAGCTCACCTGGTCCAGTACCAACTGTTTCAATATCCCAACTCACCTGGTCCAGTACCAACTGGTGCAATATCCCAGCTCACCTGGTCCAGTACCAAGTGGTGCAATATCCCAGCTCACCTGGTCCAGTACCAACTGTTTCAATATCCCAACTCACCTGGTCCAGTACCAACTGGTGCAATATCCCAGCTCACCTGGTCCAGTACCAACTGGTGCAATATCCCAGCTCACCTGGTCCAGTTCTGCCTGGTGGGCCCGGTGCGCGCGTGGTACCACGTGCAGTGCACGAGCGGGCGCCGCGGCGGCAGCCCCACGCTGCGCGAGAACTGAATCCAATCCATGCCGTACAGGGCGCGCACGCGGTGGGCTATGTGCTGAGAAATATAATGGTGTCAATTCTGATATCGCTAAAACTAAACAAAACTAATTTGATACAGACTTAATTCATAAGGGTGCCATAATAATTTAAAACCCTGTATAAAAATTGATAAAAGATTAAAAAAAGAACTAATTTGATAATACTAAGAATGTCTCCGTCCCTGTCTTAGAGATCAAAATAATAAGGATGGCATCATTTTTAGTCCTGTCAGATTAGTTTAGTCTAAATATTATATAAGGATGAAAATATTTAGTAACGATTCCGCGAATACAATTTTTTTTTCGCGTTGTTATTAAATATTTTCATCCTTATATTTACAGTGGATTTCCGCAAGTAACGCCTGCATATATTATGTAGTTTAGTCTAGTTTTGGCGACATTAGAATAGACGCCAATATCTTACCAGCTGCATTCTTGTGGTTTGATAAAGGCGTATATTGTAGTGTCCTAAGTAAAAATAATTGGGTTTGTTTAAAAAAAAAACTATACACCGACTTCAATTATATGGTTTTCTCATAGATGCCCTTGTCAGACCCGAACAAAAAACCTAAAAAAAGAATCATCAAATTTGGATCACCGAGTCGAATCAAACAAAAGTCGGTAAAAAAACGTCCCGTCAGTTTGATATCTATCGTATATACGTTTATTTCGAGCAAAGAATGATGACCTACTCTTTGAACCTCACCTTGATGTGTTCGAAGTCGTGTATGTTGATCATGGGAGCCTTCGAGGGGTCCTCCAGCATCAGCAGGCGACGGCCGTCGATGTGGTTGTCGAGGAAGCACTCCTGGAGGAAGAAACGATGTAGGACGTGGCGCAACGACGTGTAGGAGTAGGCAATAGGCGGTGTAGTGGGTTGGAGATCGCAGGTCGGTGGTAGAATTTGTTCTGCAGGGGGCGCTGCTGCCCGGCCCCCGGTGGATATCCCTTAGTCGCCTCTTACGTTGGGTTAAGAGTTGGGGTGGTGCTAATTCTATGCCACCGGCACCACACGGAGTTTATTTTAAAACAATGCTTGGGAACTGATGTCAAAATCTACACTCACTCAAGTTACCCTCAAGTAACGATGCCTTCCTAAGACATTATTACGTATTATTGAACGGTTACCAAGCATTAATTGAGTAATTGCCCAATGTAGAACGATTTCAAACTCTCATATCACTGCCTAGTGTTTGCCTAGTGACTACAGGTATGGTCCGGACCACGCTTGAGTAAGACTTGGAAAGGATTTCTACACGCCAAAGCTTTTCGTTTTAAATAAAGCGCAAAAAATTGGAAATCGTTGCGTTTCGTTACACAAAAAATATCAAAACCACAATACAGTACATTTTGATATGGATCTCCGACCGAAAAATTCTGCCACCAAACTGCGATCACCAACCCGCAGCGTGGGGATTAAAGGCATTAAAAGCGCTTATCAGGCGGAGGTCTGCAGTGAACCCATATAGGATGTTGAGGTTAAGGTTGGGGTAAATATTAAAAGTCCCTGTACCCTGTACTGCGGTAGCGCCAGGTCCTCCTCGCACCACCTCGCCACGTCCTCCACCGTCCACCGCAGCGCCGGCGGCCGCGCCAGCCCCGCCAGCGCCGCCTCCGCCAGCACGTACAGGCTCGCGGGGGACTGTTGACACGGGTTCATCTTCCTACGGAGGTTCACCAGCTCATCAACCTGAACACAGCATCTAGCTCCAAGCTAAGCATGGCTTTTGTAATGGGTACTAGACAGGGCTTGGCATCGGTAACAATAATACCGGTAGTATTTACGTAATACCGGTATTTTCGTTTCGGTAATTTCGAGTATCGGTATTTGAAGTACCGGTACTCAAAAGTACCGGTACTTTGCCTAAAAATACCGGTATTGGAATTGCTTCGCTATTCGTAAATTATTATAAATAAATTATAGCGGTTAGCTAGTTGCGGATGTTGTGACGATTTCATTAAATTTTTTATTCTCCAATTGTGTCGCAAATTTCACTTCTTATTGACTTTCTTCTTTGTCAAAACAATTAATGATCAAGAATGTCAGATTTTAAGTAAAAATTTAAGAGGAAAATTAAAAAACTAATTTAAAATAATAACAGTGATGTCAAACGAGTACTGTACATTCATTGTCAACATAAAAATAGATTTATACGAGTACTAGTAAGTACTCACTTGTGCTTCCGATAAGGGTCCTCGTTGGGGAAGCAGGGGCAGTCTGCGCAGGTGGTCTTGTCGGGGGAGGGGTAGTGCGGCGCGGGGGGGCGCAGCACGAGCGTGGGCTCGCGCCGCGGGATAAGGATCTTGTTTGACTCTGAGTGTACTCACTTGTGCTTCCGATAGGGGTCCTCGTTGGGGAAGCAGGGGCAGTCTGCGCAGGTGGTCTTGTCGGGGGAGGGGTAGTGCGGCGCGGGGGGGCGCAGCACGAGCGTGGGCTCGCGCCGCGGGATAAGGATCTTGTTTGACTCTTGAGTGTACTCACTTGTGCTTCCGATAGGGGTCCTCGTTGGGGAAGCAGGGGCAGTCTGCGCAGGTGGTCTTGTCGGGGGAGGGGTAGTGCGGCGCGGGGGGGCGCAGCACGAGCGTGGGCTCGCGCCGCGGTATAAGGATCTTGTTTGACTCTGAGTGTACTCACTTGTGCTTCCGATAGGGGTCCTCGTTGGGGAAGCAGGGGCAGTCTGCGCAGGTGGTCTTGTCGGGGGAGGGGTAGTGCGGCGCGGGGGGGCGCAGCACGAGCGTGGGCTCGCGCCGCGGTATAAGGATCTTGCGCGGACGACGCAGCTTTATGGGCTCCTCTTCCTTCATGGTCTGGAGACACAATAACAGTCACTCTCTCAACGCTCTCGATTAACTTCGTCAAGATTTGACTGTTTGTTTGTATTGGATAGGCTTCGAAACTACTGGACCGATTAAAAAAAGCTGAGAAACAGAGGGTTATGCCTATAATCCCCACGCTAGCAGACGGGTTGGGGATCACAGTTCAGCTTTAGGGTTCTTCTGTAGGGAACTACTGGCCTGCCTCCGGAGGATATCCCTTAGTGACTTACTTATGACATCTGAAGGTGGGTTAAAGGTAGTGCAAACTAAGCTGGGATACAGGGACGGGAGCTATGCGGGTGAAACCGCGAGGCGCTGCTAGTCATCCATAATTGTCGCGACTGGTCCACTGCTGGACGCACGCCTCCCCGTAGCGCCTTATTTAGGCTTTTATCTCATGAGGGTTTTATCTCATCCCATAATCTCGCTGGACATGCGAGTTGGGGATCGCAGTTTGGTGGTAGAATTGTTCTGCAGAGGGCGCTGCTGTCCGCCCCCCGGTGGATATCCCTTAGTCGCTTCTTACCCACGGGAAGAGATGGGGTGGTGCAAATTCTAAACCAGCATGACACAGCTTCACACTCAACACTTTTGAGAAGCTAATACACAATTTCCCTAACCCTAACTTGGCGATAACATCGCCCGAAATAATAACATGAAAACCTGTGATAAAAACCCATTGTGTAAGACTTTTTTTTATAATCATTTATTTACAAAGGGTTTGTTCGCTAGAGCGAATACAATACAATACAAAACAATATATTTATTGGTACGAGTAACACCAAGTTACATGTCGTATACTTAGGTACTAAGGTACAATAGTACCTATTATTTTAACAAATAATGGTACTTAAAAATCATAATTATAAATTCAAAATATAAATAAATTAAATTAAATTAGTTATTTTACAAATTATTATTCTATATTATTTATTAACAAATCGGCAGATCGTAGAACTCGATAATCGAGTAGAACGATTTTTCTAACAGCCATTTGCGTAATCTCGATTTAAATACCGCCGTGGAGGTTGCATCCCCGCGGATTGTGTCCGGCAGCCTGTTATATACGGAAGGACCCATGACGTACACGGACCTCTCCGATTTGCAGAGTTTATGGCTTGGTGCAACCAAAATATGGGCAAGCTTGTTGCTGCTGAGAGCGCGGGTGGTATTTACGCCTCTACGTTTGAAAAAAACGATGTTTTTGTAGGTGAACATCGCCACCTGGTGGAGAAGTTCGCAGGCGAGCGAATAAGGCACCCTGATAATTAAATTAACTTAAATAAACCTCTAACTTAACTAATGACTGCTACTTAATCGCTTACTAAAAAGTACAATATTTTAGCATCATCTGAAAATGGATCTGAAAGAATGCTATTGCAAATACCAATCATTGACAAATTTTAAATCACAATTATTTCTCTCCTGCGAGTTCTGTACACATTCCATTAATACGTGGTAAACATCATCGACTACATTACATGTTAAACAATTAGGTGAAGACTTGGCATGTGCTCCCAATTATACAGAATGACCTACCATTTCAATCACATTGTCGTCGTCCATTTTACTAAAATATAATTATATATCACAAGAAAAGAATAAATACTAAAAATATGAGTTTGTTTACAATTATTTTGCGAGATTTTTGCTTAATTCCCGCGATTTGACAATGTAGTTGTCTACTTCGTGTCAATTTGCGATACCTATATCCAAGGAGGTTGTAAAATTCAAAATGGTCTAACTTCTTTCCGACGGGACGGAAAAGGTGGAATGCGCTTAGGGTGGGAGTTTTGTACAAACATCCTAGGAAAAACAGAAAAACCTTACCGTACAACGTTGCCCACATAGAGTTTATATGGTACTAGGTTGTCCATAATTTTGTAATTCTCTTATATCTTTTTGATTAACATTTTATCGAAGAATTCACTTCCTTTATCTGGGTATCTTTATTACCGAACAACGTTGTTTTTATTTTCATTTTACTCTAATACTCGTAATACGGATATTGGCGAAATTATGTCAACCCAGACGTAGACTCCATTAAAAGAAGAAGAAAGGAAAGGAATTGTATGGGTTGACGCCAACTATATTCGATTTTCATAAACTCGCAGTAAAATTAAAAGTTAAAAATCGTTACGAAATATTACTATATAATTATAATTATAACACTATAATATTATAAATGCGAAAGTTTTTATGGATGGATGGAACTAAGTGAATTAGAGTCAATTACACCTTATTTCTTATTTGATAGTAATTACTAATTATTAAGCTGTTAAATAGTAAAAAAATTACTTGTCTAAGTGCTTATTTTGTAAGTCTAAAGAAATAAACGATTTGACTCTGACTCTACTAAACGGATAAGGCTGAAATTTTGCATACAGTTAATACTAATCCTGGAATCAAATATTATATTATAATAAGCTATTACTTTTTATCCCATAAATCAGTTCCCGTGGGATGGAAATTACCTTTAAACGTTTCCATAACATCAACACGTGCGAAGCCGCGGGGCGCAGCTAGTTCTATATAAGTACAGGGTGTACAATGTACGTGTGTCGGTTCCAGGTGCACACCCGCCTCCGCTACCTGCGGCACCTCATAGTGTCGCTGGCGCAGGCGCGCGACATCTCCCGCACCATGCTCGTCTTCTCGCACGACCACTACGACGAGAACATCAACGCACTCGTGCAGAGCATCGACTTTACCAAGGTACGTGGTTCGTTGTTTACCCTCTGGTTAATTGTAGACCATGTGGTTCATTGTTGACCATGTGGCTCATTGTACACCATGCGGTTCGTTGTAGGCCACGTGGTTCGTTATAGACTATATGGTTGATTGTATACTGCGTGGTTCATTGTAGACCATATGGTTCAGTGTAAACAGCGCGGTTCATTGTAGACTGCGTGGTTCATTGTAGACCACGAGGCTTATTGTAGACCGCGATAAATTGTAGACTAATGTCGATAAGTGTAGACAGCGTAATTGATTACAGACCATGTAATTGATTGCATTGTAGACCATCACGGCTACTACTCGAACCAGCTGACCGTACGTTGTAATGTCGTCAGGTGATGCAGATCTTCTACCCGCATTCCATCCAGACGCACCCGCGGGAGTTCCCCGGCATGGACCCTAACGACTGTCCGCGGGACGCCAAGCGTGAGCAGTGAGTACTCAACACAATTACATTCATTTCCGCACACGCAAAGGTAATTGTATTGTATTTATTTATTTCAGATAATAAGAATCCATATCACAAGAATTAAATAATTATAAACATGTCAATAAAACTAAATCAAAATTAAAATATAAATTAAAAATTAGAATTTGTAGTAGTAATACACCCCTAAGAAACTTAGGCTACTATATTCATTGCGAGAACCAAACTAAACAAAAAGGTTCATTATGGATGTAAGCGGGTTAACTACGAACCTTATTTGTGTTTTGACTAATTCATTAAGGATGTAATAGACTACGATAGTTTTTATAATAAAATAAACAAATTGTTTAAAAGCGCAAAAAGTTTCCATTTAAGGTGTTAGTATATAATTTAATTAGTTAATGATTCAACCATATGTGTTAATTTTATTATAAAAACTATCGTAGTTTGACGAATTCATAACGGATTCATTAAGGGATGAAACGTCATCCAACACAAATAAGGTTCGTAGTTAACCCGCTTACATCCGTAGTGAATAGATGTTAATGTTATGCAACGTAATTGTTAGTTAGGTAAATAAATCTGAAGGTTCGGTAGATGAGCACATTCCTTGGAACATACTGCGTCATCTATACAGGGTGCTACGGAAATGGTGTACTAAGCCGAAAAGTGGTGATTCCGGGACCCTTGGAGATCAACTTGTGAATAATTTTTTCAATTTCGTATAATGTATTATTATTATGTATATAAGTAATTATTTTTTGCAATAAATTTTATTTCCTATTCGTGGTGTTTTAGGAGGTAATGCTCTTAAAAGAACACGAATTGGACAAAGACTCTCATGACATAGAAACCAATAACGCGCTTATCAGAGCGCTTATATTGGTCTACAGCCTGCTTCCAGCTGTAGATCAATATAGGTTGTTGAGGTGACGAACGGATCCAACAGAGAACTCTACTACTGTTGTGTTTCACGCGTCCAACTCGTGCTGTCCCCAGGGCGGTGAAGCAGCGCTGCAACAACGCGCAGCACCCCGACCTGCACGGACACTACCGCGAGGCGCGCTACACGCAGACCAAGCACCACTGGTGGTGGAAGGCCAACAGGATCTTCAGCCAGCTGCGGGCCACGGCCAACCACAGCGGTGAGGCCAACCATCTACAAACAACCATCTGCAACACGTTAAAAAATAACACTTCGTACAATGCCCCATTATTTAGAGCGTGTCGTCTTTATAACGAATTGGCTTCCAAAAACACCAACGTGGACATTTTCAATACCAATATTTATAAATTTAAGCAATGCGTAACCAGGTTGCCATAATGGTGTTTCAATAATATGTTAAATAATTTTACGTAATCCTATTTGTTAAATTTTTACGTTTCCTAAGTCATTTGTGTTTATCTATTGGTAAATCTTAAATTTTAGCTTACAACATCTTTTTTGTCACTTGTTATGTTTGCATATTTGGGTCTTTATATAAAATCTAGTTCGTAACAACATTGTATCTACTGTATTTTCATAAGGATCTTACTCTGTTTTGTGAACTAATAAATAAATAAAATAAACACATCACACTCATATTATAAATGCGAAAGGATGTTTAGATAGAGATAGATTTAGGTATAGATGGACGTTTGTTACGCCAAACCAATACGTTTAACAAGTAACGATATAGGCTATAATAACGATATAAATCCCATAAATCAGTTCCCGCTGTATAAAAATCATAACGTTTCCATAGGAACAACGAGTGCGAAGCCGGCGGGGCGCGGCTTGTATAAAATAAACTAAAACCGGACTACGGCGTTAACCGATTGTCTATACTAATATTATAAAGAATAAAGATTAGATTCTTTATTTGTTTGTTTTGAATAGGCTCCGAAACTAATGAATCGATTTAAAAAAATATCATTAAACAGCTTACATCTCAAGGAGTGACATAGGCTATATTTATCCCGAAATTCCCACGGGAACGCAACGCGGGTGAAATGGCGAGGTGCTGCTATTGCTTAATATTTTAACAAAGAAATATTCGAACCTTATTATATGGGTATAGAGTTGTGACGAATCAATCGATACCTCATTTTGTGAAATCGAACGAGTTGTTTCAAAAATGTTTGTACGATTTGCAAATATTTGTACTGGGCTTTTTCGGTATTATCTTAAAACTATCCATCCATGTAGTGTATTGTATTAAATATATCACTCATATAGTACCCATAACACAAGTTCTGCTCAGCTTGGGAAGATAATGCAGTGTGAATATCCCAGTATTTTTATTTCTTAAATTACTCTTCTCTCTTACAGGTATAGTCCTCTTCTTGGAAGAGGACCACTACGTCGCTCCGGACTTCCTCCACATCCTGTCTCTCCTCTCCGGAGTCATGTCCACCACATGTCCCAAGTGCGAGATACTATCTCTCGGGACATATCTCAAAACGTACCACTATCACTATACGGGAGACAAGGTTGGTTCGTTGTAGGCACTTGGTTCATTGTTGACCCACTGTACTCTAAACTTTTTACAGGCTATTCACAGTTACTTGTCCAATGGACGGAATCGGTGCGTACGCATTATTCGCAGTATCGCTCGCGTCGGTATTCACAATAATATGCAGCATCGGTATCACTAAATATGTCCAGTTAGTGGACGCTGTACCATAGAAATCATTACAAAGCAACAAATACGCTGCGTACGCTCCGATTCTGATCCTATGGACATACAGATCTATAGGTATACGTTTTTATATATTTTTGCGTTCCTATTTGTCTTTTTTGAGTTATTTTTTTAACATAATAATTGAATGTTTTAATGCGCTTTTCTTTAACACAATTAAAAACACGTGTTAATTTTTTTTTTCAACTTTAACCACGTGGTTCATTGTTTACCCTATGACTTAAACTACTCCACAAAATCATTGATCAAATAAATTGTTGTATCTTCCAAATACAGCATTGATAAAATACAAGACGATAATAAAAAGAAGTAACATTTTAAAGTATAAAATAATAAAATCACGCATCAGTTCATCTTCCATTTAATATATATAATAATAAAAGTATATATTAAAGCTTTCTATGTGCACGCTTCTAAGTGTTGCTTCTACAATTATTAATGTTGTATTAATGTAAACAAATTGTTAGAATATTGTAGAACGAGACAAAAGCGAAGTGTAGATAACAAAAAAAATAACAAAAACATCGACATGTATACAAGATGCTATACAGGGTGGCTTTTTGAGAAAGGAGTGGATGACCAAATCATAAACCATGAAAGTTAGAATAAAGTCGTGAAATTAAGTGAAGTGGAGTCATGCGCTCAATTTATTAGAAAACACTTGCATATTCAGTTTTAAGTTTAGTTTTTGAATAATCGTTGCATTTTTTATTATAATTATGTATCTCAAAATAATCAACGGTCGCATCTTAGAAGAAGAATGGTAAGAATATATTAGATAGTCTGTTCAAAAAGAGAAGAGTCGTGTCGTTTCGGTGAACTATCACTTTTAGTCGTACTGCAATGACAGAGCAGTGTTGTCAACGTGACAAAAGTTGTCAATTGACACACGAGCGCTCACATCCCAGGACTCTTCTCTTTTTGAACAGATTGTATTATATAACGTTAAGAAAATACAATATTTATTGAAGAAAGAATCTCAAATCAGCAAGTACTTTCCATTACGTTTAATAATCATCAACAAGAAAGTTAATTTGAGGTTAAATACTGCGGATTTGTTTATCATTTGGTTTAAAAAAATCGAATGTAGGCAAAATATACCATAAAATTTTCGCGGCACAATATAACCTCCGAACTATTTGTTCTCAAATACAAACTCAAAAATGCTTTATTTCCTTAAATACAATAGAGGTACACTTAGAAAAGGTCAAATCATATTAAAAAATACACTGACACGGAAATGAAGTGGTATTTTTTATTTCGGCCACTTCGGTATGTAGACTAAAGTAAAGAAACGACGAAGAAACCGTTAACCTATTGTTATTATTCGAGTTGGAGCAAAATCCGACCCTACATTTTTATCCTCTAACTAAATACTCTGATATTTTATAGTAAGCCTTTTTGCATAGTAAAGTTTTGACAGTTTGTTTGAAATTTACTGATAATTTTTGAGATAATTTCTGTAAGATTTGTTCTTATCAATAAATAACTAATAATAATATAATAATAATAATAACTATTAGGGTATATGCATCGATTTTTTTTATTGTTTTAATCGATTATTTAGGTCATTATTTAACCGAGGAATGATAAGACGCTCACTGAATTTCGCATTAACAAGGTAATAAAAACAAATCAAAACTACAATCATTTTCGGGTGATAAAAACGCTGCCATATTGGCGCCATGTTTATGTGACGTCGACGTACACACTTGATTAAAACCTTTGGTGACGACCTCGGTAGTGATCATCTCAGGAAAGAGGTTTTCCGAAAAAACTGAAAATAATCGACAATATGAAATGTCAAGTGGGCAGAATAGTGTCAAATCATGGTGCAGCAAGCAGAATAAAAAAGAAAAAATGTGCACAGTGATGTCACGTCCGCTCTAGTCAATGGCGTAGCGTTTTGAAATTTTGCGATTGAGATTTAAAATATCAATTTTTCAATGGTTAAATTCTACAATAAAAACATCTCAAAATGCAAAAATAAATAAGTAGATATGTTTCTATATCAATAGAGAATACGTATATATTTTTTTAGCCATTTTGAAATCACATGCATATACCCTATTCACACAGCATTATCTAGTCCCAAGCTAAGCAGAGCTTGTGTTATGGGTACCAGATAACTGATATACATAATACAATAGACTGCATAGATAGATATTTTTTATTATACATAGAAAACATCCAGATCGCCCTGAACAAATATCTGCAGATCATACAAATATTTGTCCCGAGGCGGGAATCGAACCCGCAACCTCCTGCGTCGTAGGCGGACCTTCGCCCACCGCGCCACAGTGGTCGTCGAACTGAACTGGTTCGTTCGTAAAGTAAGCGATGTTGAACCTTTGAACAGCGGCGCAAGCAGCTCACCCTCAACTACATCCAGCAAGTGAAAGCGGCGAACGAGGAGCGACGCCAGCGCCAGCTCCAGTACGGCACCAGCTGGAACTACCAGGTCTATCCGAACCTGTACGCATCCACGCAAAAGGTTCTAGCACATTATTAAAACCTTCATGGTACATTTACTAAGGTGCTTGTGACGCTCGGAAATAACTTGTTTTTACTATTAGATATATAGATGAATAGAAGAATAGAATAGAATATAAAAATGTTTATTAATTTTTTTTTAAAAAACTATAAGCCGACTCCATTTTTTATAGTTTTTTCATGAATTTTTGTTGAAGCCATTCTCAGAACTGAAAAAATGGGACAACATGGGTAGCACCAGCTTCCATACAAAAAAAGAATCATGAAAATCGGACCACCCAGTCAAAAGTTCTGAGGTAACAAACATTAAAAAACAGTCGAATTGAGGAACTCCTCCTTCCTTCCCTTTGAAGTTTGAAGTCGTTTAAAAATAGTAAAAACGGGTTGTTATTTCGAGCGTCACTAATTGCATCTGTCATTTACAACGGGATATTTACCATGATTTGAGTTTTCAGCTTTTCAATTCTAATAAAAACTAACTAACAGTGCAGTTACTCAGTGTTCATGGCGCATAAAACTGATGAAATTTTAATTATATAAAAACTAGAAACTAAAATCATGGTAAAAATTCCTTTGTAAATGACTTTAGTTATATAATAGTTGTTAATGTTAATAATTATAGCAGTAGGCAGAGATGTGTTGCTATTGGTTAATGGATTTTCAGAGATAATAGAATAAAAACTTTATTTATCTGTGTGGAAAACAAACAGCTTAATGTGTAGAAACAGTAATGGTACAAATTAAGCCCAACAGTTTTTATTTATCTACGAAAATAGAAACATCATATATCTACGAATATACGAAATTCATTGATTAGAGTCTGTTCAAAAAGAGAAGAGCCGTGTCGTTACGGTGAACTAACACTTTTAGTCGTACTGCAATGACACAGCAGTGTTGTCAACGCAATACAAGTTGTCATATGGCACACGAGCGCCCTCACTTCCCACAACGATTCTCTTTATGCACAGAGATAAAAAATGACGTGGCACTCGGGGACTGCCGCGGTAAAGCTATTGCATAGTGTTAGGTTATTTTCGTTACGGAATTTCTGTATTCGGTCTCCACGCTCAAGGCCCGCGATAGAAGCTGTGCAATAGCTTAATATAAATAGATAAATAATACTGATCAATCCAAACAGCATTATCTAGCCCCAAGCTAAGCAGAGCTTATGGTGTGGGATAATGGAACAATCTGCATGAGAAAAGCATGATCCATTTGTTTTGGATGATAATCTAAAATTTCATTTAACGATTATTGAAAATATGTTGGATAAATAGAAGAAAATTCTTTTAAAATATGGATAGCAGTGCCTCGTGGTTTCACCCGCGTAGTTCCCGTTTCCGTGGGAATTCCGGGATAAAATATAGCCTTTGTCACTCCCTGAAAAGTAAGCTTTTTAATGATGAAAGATTTTTTTAAATCGGTGTAGCAGTTTCGGAGGCTATTCATACAAACAAACGGTCAAATATTTCCTCTCTATAATATGAAGTATAAATAATTACCTTAGGTTATTGGAGCACTTGTTGATATAAGTCAAATCTATAACTTTTTGATGATAAAGGAAAGAGCAATGAATATAATAAAATATTTGTATATTTACTGAGTTTCTATTTCGATTGACATGATAATGAGATAATAATTAATTTTTTTTTAAAAACTATATACTGACATAAATTTTAATAGTTTTTTCATGGAATTTCATGGATCCCATTTTCAGAACTAAAGCAAATTAAAATAGGACCACAGCTTTCATATAAAAAAGAATCATGAAAATCGGACCACCCAGCCAAAAGTTACAAATACAAAAAAAAACAGTCGAATTGAGATCCTCCTCCTTTTTTTGAAGTCGGTTAAAAATTCATTAGGCTCACTGTAGATAACAGAAAAATCCATTAATTAATTGCAACTTACGTATAATAAATTGTTAACCCCGGTTTGGTAGTTGTTATGTTTAAATTTTGTTATAATTCTCGAAATTATATAATTATAATGTTCTTACAGTATTCCTATACTTATCAAGAGTTTTCAAGCGTTAATAAAAACAGAAAAGACCTTAGTTTTCAGATAGACCTCAGTTGTGTTACAATATTATCGAAACGACTTCGTGACGTCTAATTTTCGATGATAGTTACAGTGACATCTAGCGTGTGAACATAGAACTACGCAAATCTCTAGAAAACAGACGTTACGATGTCGTCTCGATAGTCAAACAGAACTCAGTGCTGTATTCTAAAGCAAGGACGAATAAGTATTTGAATTCTTTAAGATAGTTATAAAAAAACCCTAGTAGATTGTACATTTTATAAGTTGTAGAATGCTAGAGCTTCTGCTAAATATTTTGCTTTGGTATAAGCTTGGTTTTAAATGTATATTGCAAAATGCTTGGAAGATACTAAGACCTTTTTATATTATAAGTAGGTATACTTAAAATGAATAATCAAAAGTTGCTACTTAGTGTTTAAGATAAAATAAGCGGGTTAACTATGAACCTAGTTTGTGGTTCGTTTGGTGTTCTTCCAACACAAACGAGGTTCGTAGTTAACCCGCTTACATTCATAGTGAAAGATAAAATAGCCGTTTATTGACAGATTTTAAATAAAAACTGTCAACAAAATTAGTTTTAAAATTGTTACATAGATGTCAATTTAGAAGAGTGAGTCAGTTTGACATACAATTGGTACATCGCGTCTGTCGAACAGGTATGGAACTACTCAAATTCCATGCTAAAAGAAGACGTTACGATCACCTCTCGTTACTAAAGTCAAGTAGACTCACCCTACAGATGTAAAGCTTAACTAATTTGACAGGACTAAAAAAGTAAATGCATTTTTTGGCCATAAGTTTTAAAATTTAACATTTCATTGACATGTTGACCTGTTTAATATTACTAGCTTTCAAGTCGCAGGCTTAGAAAACAAAATTTTAAAAACTCAAGTTTTGCATATTGTTAAAATCCAGGATAACAAGAAAACTACTGCATCTAACAAGAATTTGAGAAATTAACTAAATTGAATTCCTCATGAATTTTAATGATTTTTTCCGATTAACTCCAAACCGAGTTAACCAGTTATGGGTTGTGGATAATGATAAAGATAAACATAATCCACACTTGGTTTAACAGTGAAACCAATAAATAAATGAATGAAAATGTTGCCATCTCTTTCATAATATCTAAATCAAAAGAATAACTTAATTTTAGAGCTGTCAAATTAGTTTAATTTAGTTTGGTGATATGATATCTGAATAGACACTATTGCATGGCTTAGCATAACGCATGCTGAAGCATTTTAGACCTTATAGTACATAGTAATCTATTACGAATAAGTGTTTCAATTATAAAAACTTTCGTAGTTTGACGAAGCCATTATGATTGTAAGCGGGTTAACTACGAACCACAAACTAGGTTCATAGTTAACCCGCTTATATTTATAATGACGTGTTTTTCAGTTTATTTATTGGTTATTTTGTAAATAATAGATACAAGTGAAGTTTTTTTGAAAAAAGAATTATCTATTTTTAATTTCTTAAAGCGCTATTCCGACACACTAGCGCCGCTAGTAAAAATTATATATTGTATTGTATTTGACTTGTATTCGTTTATTCCTTAAAAAGGATTATTACTTTATAAAGGAATTTAGAAAAAGCCATTGAACAGTTTGTGATATTTATCATAAGTTTCTTTTAGTGCCTTTTTGTAATAGTTTTATTTTGTATAGTTGAGGCAGAGATGCGTGATGCGATAATGTTACGTGCAGAATAGCTCCCTCGGAACCAACCCGGAGTTGTACACTTCTTCCGTACAAAAAAAATTGCGGAGAAATCGATGAACAAAAAACATACAATCGATCAAAGAACCTTCAATTATTGCAGTCGGTTAAAACTCAATTTGAATTTAAAACGCTATCCCTTAGAACGTTTCGATTGATTTTGTTTAGTTTTTACTCAGGTAATTAGTTGAAGATAATTAGTTGTTTTGTGTGAATTTTGTTATTTTACCGCACAGATATAGTTGTATGAGTTTTTTATGTTTTGTGAATGCAGCATATTTATTGATTATGCATATAAGCGGGTTAACTACGAACCTATCGGTGTTCTTCCAACAAAAACTTGGTTCGTAGTTAACCCGCTTGCATTCATAATAAATATTTATTTATCTTATGCATACATATTTATGCAAGGTAGTTTTACTATAATCATTTCATACATTTTCAACCAATCAATCCTTTTTTTGACAGGTTGCAATTTAATTTTCTTTTTTGTGAATGCAATAAACAATATATAATAACATTTTTTGTGTTGTTTTGTATATATTGTCTTGGGTCAGTTGAGCTACCTTTAGTTTGCAACAGTCTTCAGTTAGCTCAATTGTTTCAATTGTAAATACTAGTTAATTTATTTGCATTTTTTATTTATTATTTTAATGATAGAAAATGTATTTAATCGGATACTGACTGGTGTTACGCGGCGTAACATGCCATTCGCAGCATGCGTTACGTCGTGTGCTACAATCCGTCTCGTAGCTTGTTGCGAGCGATATTTTCCCAGCAGTGACTGCACGAACGTTCGCTGTGTAACACGTTACATTACGCCGTGTAACACCAACATGCTAAGTGTGTATTGCCGAACTTTTTACTACAAAATTTGCTTTACTGTATTTTATATAGAAACTAGCGACGAGCTAGGATAGTTGGTACCTGATGTGTGTAAAATACCTAGTTTTAAGCATTTCCATTAAAAATAAAATTAATGCCAACTTTGAAGTTGAAGTTGAAGTTTGAAGTCCGGCAGTACTAAATCAACATACTGAGTACAGCTATTCTTTTTGATACTCAGTACTAAGTATTTCTGCGGGCAATTTAACTCGCTACAGCTTTAAGCTTAAAGGCGTGGCCATCGCTCTCTGAATCAAAGAGGCCTATATATATAGCTTATTCCGAGCGCTTTTTCCCCGTACTGAGTGCACGAACGTTCGCTGTGTAACACGTTACGTTACGCCGTGTAACACCAGCATGCTGCGTACTTATTATTTTTGATACCTAGTACTCATTTGAGCAGGAATCAGTTATTTCTGTGGGCAATTTAAGTCGCTACACGCTTATTTACTCATTATTTTGGTGGATGTAGCTTAATAACCACCTAATTAATTATAAAAGTCGCAATCGCGTCACTTTTATTGCATGCTATAATGAGTTGGAGATAATTTGTTTAAAAAGAGTTTGTTTTACTCGTAAAAAACTATAAACCGACTTCAATTATATCATAGATTGGGTTTTCTCGTGGAAATGGGAACAAAGGGGAAGCACCAGCTTTCAAATAAAAAAAGAATCATCAAAATTGGATCACCCAGTCAAAAGTTCTGAGGTAATAAATAAAAAAAACAGTCAAATTGAGAACCTCCTCCTTTTTTGAAGTCGGTTAAAAAGGGAATCCCCGTAGTTCATTATTTGCCTTAGACGTACCTACACAATAAAAAAAATGTACATAGTCAAAGTACTAGCTGTCCGTCTTGGCTTTGTACGGGGGGATATTTATTAAAAAATATATATAAATATAGCCTATGTTATTCACGGATAATGTAGCGTTCTAATCATCAAGTTCTAATCTTCGATCAAAGTTCTAATAGTGAAATAATTATTTAAATAGGTTCAGTAGTTTTTGAGTTAAATCGTTATAAATATACGAAAAACAGTGCTAATATAGCCTATGTCAATCCCTGCAAAGTAGACTTTTAATGATGAAAAAGTAAATCTTTTCTATTAATATCATTACTAGCTGCGCCCCGCGGCTTCGCACGCGTTGTTCCCATGGAAACGTTTAAAGGTGATTTCTATCTCACGGGAACTGATTTATAGGATACAAAGGAGCCTATTTCTGATTCCGGATTAAAATTACACGCATAAGAAATTTCAGCCCGATCCAATCAGTAGTTTTGGCGTGAAGAGGTAACGAACATCCATACTTTCGCATTTATAATATTAGTGTGATTAATTTCCGATCCATTGTAGTTTTTGTTAGTCAAATAATATCTTCCTCTCAAGTTTTCATTCCATTGCAGTTTTCGTTCCACTGCAGTTTTGATTAGTTAAATTTTCGTTCCACTGCAGTTTTAGTTAGTTAAGTTTTCGTTCCACTGCAGTTTTTGTTAGTTAAACAACATCCCTCGTCCCCCAGGTGGAGATCACCCCGTGGCACTCCTCCATGCACAACATGGGGTTCGCGTTCACCCGCGCCGTGTGGTCGGACGTGGCCGCGCTGGCGCCGCAGTTCTGCAAGTACGACGACTACAACTGGGACTACAGCCTGCTCCACGTGTCGCAGAACAGACCGCACAGGGACAAGTTCAAGGTCATCATGTGCAAGGGACCGAGGGTGTTCCATATCGGGGAGTGGTGAGTGGAGAGGAAAACCTTAAGGCCCATACAAAGTCAAAGTCAAATCGTTTATTTCTTTAGACTTACAAAATAAGTACTTAGACAAGTCAAATTTTTACTATATAAACAGCTTGATAAATAGTTATTACTATCAAACAAGAAATAAGGTGCAATTGACTCTGATTCACTTCAATTTTTGTCCACTAGCGGAAGAAGTGAAAAAGAAACCACTAGCAAGTTTATCGCTTATCAACTAATACAATCTTAGGATAACCAGTGAAAGTGGCGCCCTAATTATTTTATCTTATTATTACGTTAAACGCAGCAAGTTTAAAAATCCTACGTTCAGTTTGTGGTATCTATTATAAGCTATTTATTAATGCCGCTGTAATAGTTTCATTTTTTAAAGCTTAGGTAGAGATACGAAGTTGCGCTTTTTGGCCACCAAACTCTATTTTTGTATCTCCTCCTAAACTATATGAGATAAAATTATCACAGAAGTATTAAAAAATAGCTTATAATAGAAACCACAAACTGAACGTAGGATTTATAAAAATTCCTATGATAAACGTAAAAATATGATAAAATAGGTATCGCTGTCATATTGGCTCGGGTATGCGCATAATATAAATAATTAATTTTGTTTGGAAAAACTATAAATGACTTCAATTTTTATAGTTTCTTCATGATTGTTCATGGATCCCATTGTCAGAACTGAACCAAATTTAAATGGGACCACAGGGGAAGCACCAGTTTTCATATAAAAAAATAAACATGGAATTTGGTTAACCCATTCAAAAGTTCCAAGGTAACAAACATAAAAAAATACAGTCGAATTGAGAATCTTCTCCTTTTTTTGAAGTCGGTTAAAAAGTGACGCAATGACTAAATTCAGTACCGTGTGATAAGGACACATCAGCCAAAGGTTGCTCGTCCATTATCAATAAATAAATAAATAAATAAATGATGATCACAATTTTGTGAAATTTTATATTTCTACCTGATAAGGTCTTAATTTAATGCTAAAGTAAAATTACCCACATTTTAAGTAAATAACCTCGATACCGAAAATACATTGAACGCCCCTCGTAAACCTCATCCATCGAGTATGTAGCATGTTAGTAAACAAACCGCCCATACTTTACCTAAAATTCACTTTATTGGCGCGTCCCTAACGAACTTTATTTTACTAGTCGATGTGAGATCCTTCCTTCAATAAATATCACTTACAATTATATCTGAAACTCGACACCGACCAAGTGAGTTTTAGTTATTTGTGTCGTGGTTGGTTTACTAACATTCTACATGCTCGATGAATATGGTATAGATAGGTAGCTTAGGTTCTATAGTTTATCCATTTTGAATGAAGCATGTCAGTAAACAAAGTACAACACAAATAACAAAATCTCACTTGCTTGGCGTCGAGTTTCAGATATAATTGTAAGCAATTTTTATTGAAGGGAGGATCTAAAATCGACAAGTAATGGAAATTACATAATATATAAAAGGACGCGCCAACAAAGTGAAATTTAGGTTAAGTATGGGCGGTTTGTTAACGTTTATGCCTCGTTCAATGGACACGGTATAGTTAGAACTGACGGTACATACACAGTTAGATTGGTATAGCGATTTGTCATCTTACAGTATAGGTTAAAGTATAGCAATTTATTTTTCCAGCGGATTCCATCACAAGAAGTCCAACTGCAACGCGTCTACTGTCATCAGCAAAGTTCAGAAGTTACTACAGACAGCCAGACCTTACCTCTTCCCCAGCAGGTATATATATTTTTTAGCTTTAATCAAAAGCTAATTTATTTAAAACTAGCTGCGCCCCGCGGCTTCGCACGCGTTGTTCCTATGGAAACGTTAAAAGGTGATTTTCATCCCATGGGAACTGATTTATGGGATAAAAAAAAGCCTATGTTTTATTCCAGGATTAGAATTACCTGCATGCAAAATTTCAGCCAGATCCGTCCAGTAGTTTTGGCGTGAAAAAGTAACAAACATCCATCCATACATCCATACAAACTTTCGCCTTTATAATATTAGTGTGATGAAATACATTTTCATAACCTACAAGGATTTTACTCAAACAAAGGAAAATTAACTAAATTAAAGTAAGAAACGCTTCACAAAAATTATCAGTAAATAAATAGCAGTGCTGGCTTAGAAATTGCACCACCACATCTCTTCCTATGAGTGTCTTTGAGGCGACTAAATGTTATCCACCGGGGACGGGCAGCAGAGCCCCTGCAGAACCATTTTACCACCGAACTGCGATCCCCAACCCGCCCAGCGTGGGGATTATGGACATTACCCTCCATGAGATAAACAATTCAAATTAAAATATGCTTTTTTTCCATAAATACAATAAATGTACCTTTAGCCTGTTAGTTGTTATTTTTCGAGTTGGAGCCAAATCCGACCCAAGCTTTTTTATCCTCTACTAGCTTTTGCCCGCGGCTTCGCACGCTCAAGTAGCTATGTCCGTCCCCGGGAATACCGTTTACCTCCCTGCCAAATTTCATCAAGATTCGTTCAGCCGGGAACGAAATAAAAACTCCCTCCCCATCAATTTTCAGCCAAATCGGTTCAGCCGTTCTTGAGTTATAAATAGTGTAACTAACACGACTTTCATTTATAAATATAGATATAATCTGATATTTTATAGTAAGCCTTTTTGCATAGTTAGTAAAGTTTTAACAGTTTGTTTGAATTACTCATAATTTTTGCAGCTCGGGAGAGGTTTTATTTATTTATTCGTTTCACAAAATCCTATTATGTATTACCCTTCGTGCCCATACAAAAATGTTCAAGTATGACGTCACGCTTCACGTGTCAATAGCGTAGACATTTTGCCGTAGAGACTTAAAATATCTACTTTTCAATGATTAAATTTCACAATAAAAACATCATAAAATACAAAAATAAATATACAGACTCTATGATCCGTGACGTAATAAAATGAATTGGCGAACATGGCAGCGTTTTTATCACCCGAAACTGAGTGTAGTTTTACTTTAAGTTTTTTACCTCAATAATTTAATTTTTTTGGGTGTTATATTTTTTTTCGTTTATGTAAGTATTAACCTAAATAATCGATTAAAAAAATTAAAAAAATCCATGCATATACCCTATTGTAGAAGCGTATACATTTCCCTTTAAAAACGCTAAAAATGCCAAGGTAGGCCAGCGTCCAGCAGTGGACCGATACCGGGTGTTGAGGTTGAGGTGTGTGTAATGTTACAGAGTGGTGGCCACGGTGACGGCGGGTGGCGCAAAACACAACAAGAAACTCGTCAAGGGGAACGGGGGCTGGGGGGACATACGGTAACTAACCACTTAAACTATTAGCCGCGACTCGGCAAACGTAGTGTAGGACGCCCTCCGGCCAGGTGGGATGACGATCTGCGAAAGACTGCAGGCAGATGCTGGATGCGTCAAGCTGAAGACAGCTACGGCGCTCATTAGGGGAGGCCTATGTCCAGCTGTGGACTAGTACAGGCTGACGATGAATAATATTTTATTTGTGTTTTTAATAATTAACTTTATCATAATCAAGTTAAGGACTAAACTGAAATATATCACTCTTCTGAAATATATTGGGGAATAATCATAGTATAGGGGCAAGTGCGGAACATGTGGACACTTTCCGAAATTTGGAATAAAACATTTTTTAAATCTGAATGAGTAAAGTATTTTGTACGAGTAATATTAACATTGCAAATGTCTAAAGGGATAGTCAGCCTTTCTTAAAATAAAATTCTAGTCTCAATATCAGTTATGTCTTACGAAAAAAATGTTTTTTTTTAAAACACCATATTTGTCCTCAGGTACAACAGTCGATTGTACCTATGTACAGCAAAATTGTACTTGTGGACGCTGTATGACGGATACCTAGGGACTGTTCCATTTAGAATCCAAAAAAAAATATGAAATAACAATTATAGACATCCTAAAACTACTATAAGCTAACGTAAACCAACTGTATACTCATTCATCCAGTGTGTCTACCATGAGTTTTGACAATCTATACTCGCTAGCGACTGTAGTTAAAAAAGACGTGTGGCACTCGGGGACCGCCGCGGTAAAGCTATTGCAATGCCATCTAGAGGCGAGTTGCTGAACCAAAGAGACAAACGTCATATTTCAAAAAGTCATTAAAAGTTCTACTATTCATCGATAGATGGCAAAACTAAAAAGTATCACCGCTGTTCCGGTCGGAGTGGGGAGCGTGAGGTTTTTTCGTTACGGAATTTCTGGATTCGGTCCCCGCGCTCAAGGCCCGCGATAGAAGCTATGCAATAGCTTAAAATGTATGGAAACTTCTAAAGCGCCTCTAGCGGATAGTTGTGTACTAAAATGCGCTGTGGAGAACTATATGCTTATTTACGTAACTACTGTAGTAACGTCAGACGATTTAACTGTGACAACTCATGGTAGACACACAGGTACTAAATAATTAAGAATTTAACGATATTTCTCTCTCTTTTCAGAGATCAAGAGCTGTGTATGAACATGACGAAACTGGGTCGCGAGCCGCGCTTCTACGTCTAGAGACAGACAGACAGACAGATTATGTTGTTATATATTATTATTATAGAATGGGGCATGTAACATAGATAACTACATGTTCAAAAAAAAGTGTCGGTTTCGCAGATTTTTGTTTACATATTTAAGTTTTTTTTTGCATTTTTCTGTTTATTGTCTTGATTAAAACCTGCTTTTCAACCTGGGATTTAAAATCTTAATGTACAGACGAATCACAAACATTTTGCTATATATTTTGTCTTTGTTTTTTATGTTTTTGTTTATTTTTTTATTTTTAGTTCTTTGTTTACTTTTGATGTCTTTAACTTTTTTTGTATTGTCTTTTACATTTTTTTTGTTATCTTTAAAACACGTTGTTTGGATTTTTCTTTTTGTTCTAAAATCGTTTCGATTGGATATTACATATCAGTTTGGAACGTCAAATAATGAAAATAAACATCTATGTTCCATATAATTTTTTTAAGAAGTATTTAAGTTATGTCTAAAGATTACTTTAAATGAAAAACTTGGAAATCAAAAGGAGATTTTGGGACAAAAATGTACCATAATAAAAACTAAAATTAATAGTTGCAATGTCCATACCATAGTCCAACATTCATATGTTAAAGTTTTCTACGATTACATTAACAAGCTATATTATTTATTTAAATATCGAACAAAGCAGAGATTAAATTAATTACAATATTAAATTTACCAGTTAAGTATTTTAATAAGTTTTAAAAATAGACAAATAAAAATGTGTTCTCGTAAACTCAATTTTCGTGTGCTAGGTGTACATTTCATTTAATTTTATTTCAGTTAATTTAAAAACAAACAAACAGTTGTACCCTTAAATGAATTCATTGTTGTTAACAACTTTGATAAAAGACTTTTAAAAGTATATGTTTCCGCATAGAACAACTTTTTTTCTTCGGTTGCTGCTTAAGGAAGCTAAAAAATACTAAAAGGTGGTAGTTTTTTTAAACAACACTTTTTAAATAAATTTGTTGAAAATTAACTCAATAGGTGGCGCTGATCGCGCTGGCAGTCAATCTTTTAACCCTTAACGCATTCACTGCCCAGTCTCAATGTTCAGTTGCATTTTGACAACAAACTGGTACGATCAGGGTTGTATACTGTAGGCTACACGAAAACTTAATCTGTTTTGTCAACTATCACAGCTGTTTGTTTTTTACTAACTTTGCAATTGAGTGTACGGGGGCACGTTGTTGTAGGTATAAGGTGTCCTATAGTTCACTCGCTAGTTCCAAGTTTAAAAAAAATATTAAAATATTTAAGATAAATTAAATGAATGAAATAATGAACCTACAAAGTCATATTTTAGGACACCTTGTATATAAAAAGGCCATAACCATTATAAATAGGCCTGTCTTAAAGTATAGACTTAAATAAAAAAAGTCCACTTGTTCACTTTTAAAGTATTTTAGTCTTTTTATTTTATATAATTTTAATTTTAGACGTTATTGCATAATTTTAAACGCATAATTATTAATATTTTTTACAATAATTTATACCCAGTACCTACCTAGGTAACTTGATTTTAGTGTGTGAATTTTATTGTTATTTATAGTTTACTGTATTAAAAAATGTACTTACTATAATAATTTTAACGTTGATTATTGTTATATTTATTATTCAAGCCAAATCTTTACACCAATTTAACAAACTCGTCGAAGTCAAAATGTTATTCTCTATATAAAGTGTATAAAACTTATAATTTTACCGGTATCAATTCTGCTATTTTAGAATTTACTATAATTAGGATATAAACAAATAAATAATGCTGGACAATTCACACAGCATTATCTAGCCCCAAGCTAAGCAGAGCTTGTGTAAGAATGTCAAACGATACAATTCGATTCCTAAATCCTCGTTGTGATGTCAAATAGAAGATAACTATTCAATTTGAAAAATTATCACCTATTTGACATTCGTAAATCCTAATTATAGCAAATTCTAAAACGACAGAATCGACATCGTATTCATGAAACTTGTTTATTGAATGTTTTTAAGCTATTTTTGATCATCCATTGCTCTAAATACAGATTTTGACCAATATTTTTTTTGCATAATATTAAGAAAATGCGTTAGCGCCCCTTGTTTTAGCTTAAGGGTCAAAATAAAACGAATTTTAAATTTATGAATTTATTTTTTAATTTAGCTAAAATAGGTTTATATTGTAATGTCTGGCCCTAAAATCTGTCATCGATAATAGGGATAACCCCCGGCCGGCGTAGGTACTTGTATAATAGAATTCAGTCCTAGTGAGGTAAGCAAACACAGGTATCGGCTCTATTACTTTAGAATTAGCTAAAGTTAGGATTTAGGAATGTCAAATGATCGTTTCGATTCCTAAGTGGATTCCCAACTATTCGTAAATCTTAATTTTATCTAATTTTATGTCAAATGGATGATAGTTATTTAATGTGAATAGACAATGGTGTCTCTTCATGCCGCCAAAACTAAACTAATTTGACAGTACTAAAAACGTCGCTGTGTCTGTCATAACGATCAAAATTAGAAGGATGGCATCATTTTTAGTCCTATCAGATTAGTCTAGGTTAGACACCATTGCTATTTGACATTCCTAAATTTACCTAATTCTAAAACAACAGAATCGACGCCATTAACGCTTTTTTGTATCCGCGCTGACGCATTTTCTTGCTTAATAGAACCTACCTAAATTGACGCAATGACGCAGTCAATGAATAATTTCAAGACGGATTATATGTATGTCAAATAAATAATGTTGGGGTTGTTATCTTATAAATAATGGAGGTGATTGACAAATAGGTGCAAAAAGTAAACGGTAGCAGTGCACACAACTTTCCTGTGCCCGTATTCAAGTTAGGTATTAATTAAAGTATATATTTTTCCCACCAGTACAGAAAAGCTGGGTGCACGCACTATAGTGTAAGGGTAATCGTTTTTAAAACACGTAAGTACGGATCGCACAATTTTTTTAATGAAGATTTTAAACGGTTAGAGATTTAGTTCTGTGTTGCTTACTAGATGGCAGGCAGGTAACCTTTGTTAACTTACTTTGTTTTCTATCTATTTATTTTAAATATCTTTCTTTGACAATATTTCACATGAGTTAACTTTCAATAGAAACCTTGAATTTTAGATAGTCAATCTCTTAAACAGAAGTTTTCACTTAGAATCCCTGCCCAATAAAAATATTGCACAATCGATGGCTACATTTAGTTAGTGTATCAAAACTATTCTTTCTTTTACTATAAGTTTCAATGTTATACCGTCTATCAGCTAGGGATCTAGACCGCTGGTTGACTTGACAAGTCCTCAATAAAAATCTAAAATTATTTATTTCCGGTGATATAATAGATGTACCTTACACTTAGAACAAGTCAAATTCTTATAATGAAAATAGATACGGAAATAAACTGATATTTTTTATTTCTGTCGCCCTGATATGACATAATGTACAGAAGTAAAGAAAAGACGAAGAAACCTTTAGCTGAATTATTTTCGCGTTCAATGGTCTAGCTCTTGATACCAGAGATCTAGATCCGTGCCATATATAATAGACTCCAGCTTAATGTGCCTTTACTATATTTTTAGTCTGATTCAAAAATAATTCATGTTTATTTCGAATCCAGCATCAGAAGTGGAATTGTTGGGATATTCTCTTGATCCAGAGCATTTGTTAGATTAACAAAGACTATGTAAACTCGGTTTTATGCTACCCGCTGTCTGCACAAATATTACTGTTCATTTTTTATCTCATTATAACAAAAACGGGTGTAGTCTTACCTCAGTGTACCGGACTTGTTTGTCGCTTGATGACTCAAGAAAGAGGGCTTTTCAACGCAATCCGTAAAAAAAACAATCACGCTTTTTATTTTGACACTAGATGGCGCTGCTTAAAAGTCAAGTTTGTCAAGTGTGATAACATAAATAACAAAACAATTTTCTATTTTGGTCGCATCTGTTTGAGCCTTTTTTGTGATATACTTGGCTGTGTAAAAAAAGCAGAATTTTCGTATACAAGTCTGGATTTGTGACGTAAAAACAAAAGTCGCATGCATTTTATAGCTGTGACATTCAACTTTTGTTTTTACGTCACAAATCCAGACTTGTATAGGAAAATTCTGATATAAAAAACTCTACCCTACCCACAAACGGTTTACCGTAAGATGTCCCCTTTGCTTACGGTGCTGCCAACAATATTTGTAACATTTAACCCACTTGGTAATTGGTGGTTGTTGGCAACATTAGCTTAACTTACCCAGAATAATGTTTTACTTGCATATTTTTAAATAATATTTGGCAGGGGACATAAGATTAGTCATTTAATAACTTTTGATAAATAAAGAAAATACAATACAATAGGTACATTTACGTTGAACGGTCTGTATTTTCAGAATTCGTTCCAAACATCTCTGCGCGTAGATTGTCTGTTAAACGCTTTGTTGTAGTTTATCTGTAAATAATGCTTTGTACGATTCAGACGCGGAGATATTTGGCGTGAGCTATCTCTCATATGCTCTGAGCCTCGATTGTAACGCTACAATTTCACAGACTTGAGTTATAAATGATTGATTTGCGGCGATAATAACTAGTCAGGGTGTTGCTTAAAAGTTTTAGTTTTGTTCGCCATTTTGATTTTTGTAGAGATTTCTTAAATCTCAGGCTTCACGGCAAATTCCCGTCGTCGTGCAGTCTCCTACAGTTAAGTCTTGGTCGTCCATTTTCAGAATCTAGGTTTAAAAATGGCAAGAAACAAAATTTTTAAGCAACAAATAATGTGAAGCTTGTAGGTGTAATGTTTACCAGATACAATACATGTTTGTATTATAAAAACGAGGAATAAAGAATTTAATGAATTTATTGAGGTTTTTTTAATTATGAGTAGATCTTTATTAATATTAAAGACTCGGCAAGCGCAGTGTAGGACGCCCAGTGGCAAGGTCCCGCCTGACGATATGAGGAATGATTTGATTGTTTGTATTGAATAGGCTCCGAAACTACTGGACTGATTCAAAAAATTATTTCATCATTAAAAAGCTTACTTTTCAGGGAGTGACATAGGCTATATTTTATCCCGTTATTCCCACGGGAACGGGAAAAACGCAGGTGAAACCGCGAGTCGCTGTTAGTTATAGATAATGTTGTTTCGCCCACTAGGGCATTGTTGCTGTGATTGTACATTTTTTATAAATTAGGTTGTTGCAGTTATGTTATCCTTGAGTGGGTCCAGATGAAGTAGGTAGGTCTTAAATAGCTAGGTAAGATAAGACAAATATATAACAAGTCAAAATTTATTAAGTAGCAAAAATATTTTAGGTAAGTGACTTAAAAATACTTACGAGTTAAACATTCTTGAGGAACATACAACATACTAAGTAGATTTGTGCTAGCACAAGCATTTAGTTATTTTATCTAACTACTTTAAACTATAGATAAGAGATTGTTGCTAGAGTCTGTTCAAACAAAGAAGAGTCATGGCATTATGTTGAAATAACACTTAGTCGTACTGCAATGACAGAGCAGTGTTGTCAATTGGCACAATTCCCACGACTTTCATCTTTTTGAACAGACTTTAACCTATATTATTATCATCTTAACTCAACATGAATTTTGACATAAAAAACACTTAACTTTTGCTTTCTTGGTTGACGTAGCTTGTATCTTGTAGCAATTTCTTGATAAATTCAAAGTCTAAGCTTTGGATCTTCGAACAGCAAGTAAATATAAACAAAAATATTAATTTAGCCCTCTCATAGACTTCATGCAGTAAAAATGCTATTTTGAAACATGGGGTGTCAATTTAGATGTTGCCAAAACTTAACAAAACAAAAGTGGCAGCACTAAAAATGATGCCGTCTTTACTATTTTGGTCTCTAAAAAAGGGACGCAAACATTTTTAATCCTGTGATTTTTTAATTTATATTTTAATTTGTCGCTTTGGACAAATTAGGCTAAAGCCATATTAGAGCCATGCCTTGTCTTTCGTTAAATAATGTTGTGTTTAATCAACTGATTACAAATCCACCATTTTCTTCACACTCCCTGTGAAATTAGTTTAGTTTAGTTTTGGTGACATCTGAATAGCCACCATTAGCATCAATAATAATAAATCCATATTGTCATAAATTTTATCAAATGACTACATAATAGGTGGTCAATATGAATGTCAAACATCCCTCTTTGTGAAATGTCAGATCAAAATGCTAATATTTTTTATCTTCACAACATGAAGCCTTGGCAGGAATTGCATCAATCCAGTCACAGAGGCATACTCACAAAAAGTTGAAATTTAACCCTAGCAGGGCAGTTTAAACTCTGGTAATGTGTACCAACAAAAATCTTAAAAAAATAACTGCAGAGTCTATCTCAAGGTAGTATTTGCTTTATATCTCTAGTCGTCCACCCGCTTGTGTCCACGTTTAGTGGACAGCTCGTTCTCCCAGCTCTTAGCGACGGTGCAGTAGAGCTGCATGACTGCACGTGCATCCTCCACGGAGCTGTGCTCTCCGCTCTGGATGTCAATGCCGAGGACCTCTTTGGCTAGCCGTTTGAGGGAGGGTGTGCTGCCTTTTGTTATCTGGAAGGGAAGAAATAGATAGTTAATTATTTAATTTTTCTTTTCACACAATGAAAAGTCTGCACTAGTCAAACTCTATGTTTACAACACAAATAACTAATACTCATTCCCTTGGTAAGTTTCAGATAGAGGTAAGCATTATTTATTGAAGGATTTCAAATCAACAAGTAAATTGCTTCTAAAACGATGCGGCAATATAGCGAATTTTAGGCTAAGAATAAACAGTTGGTTTACAAACATTCTTTATCAAGCTAGGCTAGTGTAAGTAGAGATAATGTCAACTTACCTTCCTAAATGGTTTATATCTAGATGTGTCTCGTATATTCTTTTTCGCGTGAGATAGGAAGAGTACACTCAAATCATTCTTCAATGAATGCCCGACTATTATGCGACCTTTGAGCAACTCTGAAACCTCTTTCTGCACAGTCGTGAAGTCCTCCCCATTTATTAAATCCTCTTTTCTAATCCCACTGATGCTTGTTCTATAGTCTTTGACCTCTTCCCGCGCTTTTACGAACTTGTCGTAGATGCAGTCGCCGAATTTGTTTACGATCGATACTCTGGCCAGCATGTGGTCGTCGCCGTTGTACCCTATGCCTACCATCTCGCAATCTATGGCTAGGAACTTTGTTATTTTGTTTTTTTTATCGTTCGATGCATCTTTATTGTCTTGGAGCTCTGGGGGGTTCTTTGCCGCGAGTGCCTCGGCAGTTTGAGCCGCAGAAAACTCATCGGCCTTTTTCTTTCTGTTCCGACGGAAGGAACCCGTGAAGTGCTCTGTCTTGTCTTCCTGGGGTTTTTTTTCGCTTGTTTTGTCCATCAAGCGGGTGCTCGAGAGCAGTTTCTGCCAATTTGCGTCAATAACACCACGGACCGCCACCGTTAGGTTAGTTTTCTCATCAGAGTTTCGCTTTCGTTTTTTAGATGTTTCTATCATTTTTGCATCAACGAGCTGATTGATGATAAATTTGGAAGTGTAAATAATGCAAGAACTAGCACCAAATATGATTTTTAGGAGAAATTCGGTGAAAATCAATAGTAAATAAAGCACGTCTCCGAGGAAGCCATTTGACATTTTACCGAGTGAAATTCTGACAGTGACTTAACTTGTAGAGACTTACAGTGACGTTAACATGATGTGCACGCACTAGAAACGCTGTACAGTTGTGTTTTCAGCTGCGTTAGCCACCCTTAGTTTTATTTTTGTTAGGTGACTAGTCCAATAAGAAATCAAAGGTGCAGAAACTGTGAATTTGCTTTAATGGAATAATGTAGGTATGTACATCAAAGAAAAGTTGATTATTGATTGAAGCGTTTAGAGGTGGAATGGAAAAACATTGTGCGTACACATGAAAGTTAGAAACGTTCAGAAACTATATCTATATCTACTAAATAATAATAAAAAAAATCTACGTAATTTAGGTTTTGAGTTAGGACTATACAAGTGGTCCGTTACGGGTTTAAATTTATCTTTTGTAGATAAATTTAATTTAAGCTATAAAAATACATTTTTTTTTTCAGATATATATTTATTCTACTGCCGATTTTAGACAATCGGTTACACTGAGTTATTCAACGTGGTTTTAATTGGCGGCGAATTCAAAATCCTGGAACAAATTGACATTTACTTGCTATACATTGACAGTTTTGTTCTTCCACAAAAACAACAACGATAGCGAAAACGGCAATGTAAATTCTATTTGGACATAATCCGGATGACGTGTGTCGTGGAAAATGTAAATAAAAATTTGTACACAAGTCTCGAAGAAAATGTCAAAAGCCGACGACGACGTGTTTTCCACGATGGTGGGAGAGCCGCTGCCTTCGCGCGGCGAGCCGCAATGCTGAGCTCTACGCGCCAGTTCACACTTTCTAAACCCCGCGAGCGGACCATTCGTGCAGTGCCGAAATAAGTGCCGATAATGTCCTACGAGAAATTGTTCGAGCGCCTCGAGGCTCACGGTCAAGAGCACCTTATCAAATACTGGCCGGAACTGAGTGATACGGAGCGGGAACAGTTGGCGGGAGAGGTCGGGAATTTGGACCTCGCTGAGGTGAACGAAATATTCCGGCGCGCGAACGAAACCTGCAATGTTATTCTTGAGAAATCGGACGACGCGTTGAGGCCGATACCTGACAGCCACTACGAGGCCGTTCCTGGACTGAGTGCTCAGAAAATTGAGGAATATGAGAGCATTGGGTTTAAGGAAATAGCGGAAGGAAAGGTTGGTGTTTTACTGCTAGCGGGTGGACAGGCCACTCGGCTCGGTTTCGGACACCCTAAAGGCATGTACGATGTCGGCTTACCGTCACACAAAACCTTATTCCAAATACAAGCGGAGAGAATACTTCGGCTACAACAAATGGCAGCTGAAAAATGTGGAAAGGAAGGTACTATCACCTGGTACATCATGACATCGGAGCACACAATGGGTCAAACGGTAGACTTCTTCAAAAGCCATTCCTGTTTCGGTCTGAATGAGGAAGACATTGTTTATTTTAATCAAGGAAAGCTCCCATGTTTTGACTTTGAAGGTAAAATATTCCTTGATGAGAAGCACCATTTATCTACATCTCCAGATGGTAATGGAGGTCTGTATAGGGCTCTGAAGACCCAGGGGATCCTGAAGGACATCGCACAGAGAGGGGTCGAACATCTCCATGCCCATTCCATAGACAATATCCTAATTAAAGTAGCTGATCCAGTCTTCATCGGGTACTGTAAGAGCAAGAATGCAGACTGTGCAGCTAAGGTGGTCCAGAAGTCAGCTCCTAGTGAAGCTGTTGGGGTAGTTTGCAGAGTGAATGGTCACTACAAGGTGGTGGAGTACTCGGAGCTGACGGATGAGGCCGCAGAGAGAAGGAACCCTGACGGGAGGCTCACATTCTCAGCTGGCAACATCTGTAACCACTACTTCTCCGCTGCATTCCTCAATAAAATCTGCAATTTTGAGACCAAGCTGAAACTCCATGTTGCTAAAAAGAAGATCCCATATGTAGACTCCAATGGCGTCCGTCAGAAACCAACGCAACCCAACGGAATTAAAATGGAAAAGTTCATCTTTGATGTATTTGAATTCGCTGAGAATTTCATCTGCCTAGAAGTAGCTAGAGACATGGAATTCTCGGCATTGAAGAACTCTGATGCAGTGAAGCTAGACTGCCCGTCAACAGCCCGGGAAGATCTGCTCCGACTGCACAGGAAGTATGTCAGGGTAGCGGGAGGCCGCATTGCTGATGATGTTGATGTAGAGATCTCACCACTGCTGTCATATGGCGGTGAGAACCTGACTGAACTGGTCAGAGGTGAAGACTTCACTATATCGCCATTCCATTTGAGAAGTATGCAGGAGTCAGCCACCAATGGCAATGGAGTGAATGGTAATGGTATCCATTGAATTTTGCGAAGCGAGAATTGTCTTTAGAAAGTAAAGCTTTTAAGACTGAATTCTGGATTCAAATATATTTGTTGTGATTCAAATTTATGCCTTTATAAAGGTCATACATAGAAATTTTAAAATCTATTTCTAATTTTTAAAATCCAACTGTCTCCTCAATGCATTTTGATGAAAATATGCCCTATTATTATAGTTTTACTGCAGAGGCTTGTCACAAAACCTATTAAACTTTAAATTCAATCTGAATTACAGTTATGAAATAATTTGTAATCTAATCTTTCCTTGTCTTGAAGTGTTTGGATTCATTGTAACTTATCTATCAGATAAGACTTTAGGACTTAACATCAATTAAGTTAAATAATAAAACGCAATAACTAGGTATGTGTAAAGTAATCTAGTCTAAATAAAAATAATTGAAACTATTCTACCACAAATCAAAAAGACTTACTATTAAAAAGACGTGTGGCACTCGGGGACTGCCGCGGTAAAGCTATTGCAATGCCATCTAGAGGCGAGTTGCTGAACTAAAGAGACAAACGTCAAGGTTTTTTCGTTACGGAATTTCTGGATTCGGTCCCCGCGCTCAAGGCCCGCGATAGAAGCTATGCAATAGCTTAAAAACTAACAAAAATCACAATACAATCCAATAAGATTAGCAAGGTACTTTACTTAATACTTTGTAAATTTTTTTCTACAAATAATGAATACGTATAATGATAGACGTAATAAGTAATTAGTTTGAAAATCCGGCTCTAAGGACCACACGTCGTCGCCTAGAGTCCGACATAAAGTGGACATGCCCCAAGCACTGGAATGCTACCACAACAATAAATTAACAGGATGCGTCCTGATAAACGTGCCTACGATTTGTAAATTCTTCCAGTAACAATAATACAAATAGGTAGGATAATAATAACCTATACACTAGCTAAACTAAATGTGGAATTTTTATAAACAAGACATAACCTAAAACTCTGTTCATACCGCGTCTAGTTATACGCAAGTTAGTACATTACTTGACGATTTGATTTCTTCAAATCCTTCAATAAATATTGCAAATTTAAATTATTTATTGCGACAATGTTATTCAAGTTAATCAGTCTCAAATATGGTCCCGGCTTGGCCACAACAAGATTACTGTATTAGGTACAGTTAAAATATAAGGTTTAAATTGCTTACATTTATTATCTGAAACTCGATAAGCTAGTGAGTTTTACCGATTTGTGTTGTGGCTTGTTTACAAGCATTCTACATTGAATTTGGCTATTATAAAGGTATTCTTTTAGTTATTTCTTGAACGGAAAAAAATACGTTTTTCTGTCGATAATCTAATCTGTATTGCTGCCTGCTATATGTCTTATCTTAAATGGCACGAATGTGGAATGATTTTTGATCGAGATTTTAATCTATTTTCGTTGATTTCGTAGAAAATTTGCAACTAAATTTGCGACTAAATTCTCTACCACTAGGTACCTACAACTACCTAATTATATTCGTATGTATCTCTGGGACGCTATAGGCTATTTTTTATCTCAGAAAAGCGCGCGATGCCGCGGGCCGCAGCTAGTGATTTTATGTATTATTCAGAAATAATATAATTTTGTAAAAACTGTACCTACAATACAATCGGTTTTAAACTAATTATTGTTATAATAAAGTTCAAAACAACTTTGGCGAGCGATTAAATTCAAATTAGCTAATGTGGTTACTTATTTACAGTCTAATTTACTTGCATTCATTTATTGAGCAATATTGCCAAGCCATTTGTGACCTTATTGTTTAGAGAATAAAGGACAAAGTAAATGCACCATTCTTCGGCCTTGAAATTATCTACACGTCGTAGAGAGAAAATATTTTTTATTTTGTTATAGATAATGTTCCGCTAGCCACGATCGGTAACATAACAGCACGATTTCTAAATCAAATTATTGTTTTGATGTGGATTGCTTCGTATTAGTGCGAGTTTTTTTGTTTGTGGTTTAAATAAATTCTGCATAGGTATAGTTTTCTGCAATTTTTTTAATGGTACCTATTTTTGATCGACATGCTTTGTGCAAAACGGTGCAAGTGCATCCTGGCTGATTTCCGAAGGTTTCTTCATAACAGTTTGCTTAATTATTTGTCTATTTAATTTGGTTAATATAGGCCACTTTATCGTAAATTCGTTTTTTTATACAAATCTAATAAATATGAAAAATTATCACAAGTAGATATTATTAAGGTCGCCCATGGTGCCACTAGATTATCAGTTAATTTTACATTAAATTGTTTTTATTCTGATTTCTAAGTAAGTATTTTTAGATATTCTAGATGTACATAAAAATAAGTACCTACATTGTTAAACCTTTCGCAATATAAACTGCATAGGCCTAGATTATTATATAATCTACATATTTGTAAAATAAAATTATTTGGTTTAATTTAGTTCTAATTTTAAAGTAATGCAATAATTCTATTGAATGTACTTAATTTAGTCATAAATGAAATTTTTCATATTATACGTTCCTTTAATAAAATTATAGGTGTTATAAAAACATGTTTTTTTTTTCAAACAAATGATTCCGATAGGTAGATATTAGGGATTGCAAATTCCCGGTTCTTCGAGGAACCCGCAATCCCGGGAAATGTTGAAGTCGGAACCGGGAAATCCCGGGAATTCCCGGGAAATATATTTATTTTGTATTTTTACTGAAATTAGATAATTTAACTGCCTCTTAAGCCATGTCGCTTACATCAACTGATATAACATACCTTATATTGCATAGGTATGCGATATAAGGTATAATATACGAGCTGTATTTCTATACATCTGTTAAAATGAATACCAAGTTCTTAATTCAATGTGGTCGATGTGTTTTGTTCCCTCGTTCGACAACAAGCCTTAAAACTTTTCGTTCTAAAGAGTCGTGTCGTGACTGAATCCAGCACCTTCATTTACTGCACTACCTACAACAACACTCTCAAGGCAGCAAAACTCCATGAGGCTGGACTTGATCTTGATAAACAGAAAGTATCTTTGTGTGAAAAATCGCCGAATATATGAATTAATTGTTACAAAAAAGCTATTTTAAATCAAATTAATCGGTTTCAAATTGTTATTTTTATTACAATCAAAACACGCTTTGGTCTATCCAGTTCAAAGGTTTATTACGAAAGGTTGATTCAATTTAAGGTTCAATCACTTAAAGTACGTAAGTTTTTTTCTTCAAAATTGAGGTACATTATGCATGCACACGGAAGCTTGATTTGGGCACTCTCTTGTACATTTTGGACTGTTTCCATTCATCTTTACCACCCTGACTCTACAGCCGCGGGTGGGCTTAGATCTGGTAAAATGCGCCATTCTCTCCTATTCTTGGCTTTTTTTACTGCCAGCCGGACACTGCAATTGCCTTTAGGTCTTGTTGGACTCCATCGACCCACCTGGGTATCAGTCTTCCAGGGGGTCGTCGGTCATCAGGTTTGCCACCAGTAGTCACCATCCAGGTACAGCGTCGAAGATTCGTCTTTGTATTTTTCTTTCAAACACGAGTCTTTCGGTTTTCTTGGTTAGAACCCGAACCCATAAGTAATTTTCGAGGCTTACGTAAGAACTGGATGTTGTAGCATTTTGTAAATGAGTAGTTTAGATCTTCTTGATCAACCTAAAGCGTAAATATTTGAAAAGGTTGAAAAAGAATCTATTAGCGGCTTGAATTGTTCTATTGATTTCCGTGCCACCTTTTTTGTATAGGCTACCGTGAGCCAAGAAGATAAACGCTGTTATGGTTTGACCGAAACCGCTGTACCGCTCCTGAGGTATGCGCGCGGCGAGACGGAGGGGAAATATAGGCCCTCGTCGTCGGTCGCTCCGATCCATCAGTATGCCGTCAACGCTCACGGCGATAGGTAGCTTTTTTACCGTACTGTATGTCATATGCACACGAGATAAATATGAAAAGATGGGGGAGCGCTATCTCGTGATTCTTGACATCACATGCACACGAGATAAATATGAAAAGATGGGGGAGCGCTATCTCGTGATTCTTGACATCACGAGATAGCGCTCCCCCATCTTTTCATATTTATCTCGTGTGCATATGACATACAGTACGGTAAAAAAGCTACCTATCGCCGTGAGCGTTGACGGCATACTGATGGATCGGAGCGACCGACGACGAGGCCATCAAAGAAAGCTTTGAATGTAAAAGTGATTGCGATAGTAGATTTAATATTATTATCGATCCATTAATAATAAATTTGCAGAACGACTCCAATTCAACTTCTAATGGCGAAACGGAAGATGAAATTGAAGTAGAATCTATGTCAGAATATCTGTAGAAAATTTAGTTATAGAAAAATATAATCGTTAAATAATATAAACATTTCGTTTACCTACGATATCCTAAGAGCTATCCGACAATATCGATCTCATGTGTACTCTTGCTCTTTTTTTCCCCGGTCCCCACCTCGCTGCACTTTCGTGCACTCTAAGGAGCGGTACAGCGGTTTCGTCGAACTATACCAATAGTTATAAAAAATTAAATGAAAATGAGAAGCTTGTATAACTATTGGTAACACCAATTTTGAGACAGAAGGTGACTACGTTTAATTTTGCTTTTTCCTGCCTTTCTTGACTCTTATTACAAGGCGCGGTGTGTTGAGCATGTTTCATGGCAGTTAATTTCGCCCTATCAGATCCAAATTATCGGTATAACCCAGAACTTGAACTGATTTCAAAGGAATGGTATCGTTCATTTAAATTTTTGAGTTTTTCTGCACTTGTCAAGTCTATATTGAAGAGTAGGAATGAAAGAATGTCCTTGACAAGGACCACCGAAATTTCGGAAGGGCTCTGGTATATCGTTCTGCACCCTGACAACACTAGCCGAACATTTCAGAGTCATTTTGGTGAAAGCTGTTTACTGTTTGATTGCAGGAAAAATAATTACTGATTGAAATCAAGTGATATAAATCATCTCAACCCTGCCCAGTACCGCGTAGGTACCCGATATATTTGAAATGCTATAAGACGAAATGAAATATATTAAGTTATGTCGTTTCGGTATTAGTATATAAATTTCCCGAAATTCCCGAAATTTCCCGGGAAATGAATTTGGATTTCCCGGTTCTTAAATGGGCCAAAAATTCCGGGAATTCCCGGGAATTTCGGAACCGGGAATTCCCGGGACCAAACCCTAGTAGATATAGATATGTACGACGTTTGTTTTTTATTTTTTTATTGCTGATGGATTAGCGTTTGGCTACCAACTCACTTTAAGAAAGCGAAGATGTAGCCTAAGATGGAGTACGCTTTTCCAGAAGGAACTTATTTACCCTAGATTTGAAGACTCCAAGATTGTACTCTAATGGGAAGACGACGATATAAATACAATATTTATTGTTTTATAATCTTTGTAAAACTTAAATCTCAATTTTAGCCATTGAAAACTTTATATGTTCGTCGATTTCATATGAATTCCGTAAAACTAAAAACCAGTTTAAATCTAAAGGGATTCCAAGTCGATTTTTATATAATTCTTGTGTTTGTGTTTAGTTACCCTATGAAAAAGATATAGCCTCTTCGTAGGAGTTACCTTACCCACTAAACGTAAGTTTACAGGCAAAAGTATTTCGGAGGAAGACAATCAAACCCGCGGGCAGTCTCGTGGCTGCGAACAGCTGCTGTGTTGTTACCTATGTCGTAACACCACCGCGCGCCGCCGCTTGCAGGCAACAACGTAACCAGTGGGGCAGGTTGTCATTGTCACTAATTTTGTAAACTAGTTTCTACCCGCGAGTTCGCTCGCTTTGTTTCTATCAGGGCCGGATTTAGGGGAGGGCAACCGGGGCGAAAGCCCGAGGCCTCCACAAGCAGGGGGCCCCCACAATAGAGACATCGGAAAAAAAAAAAATTCCAACTAGTAAACACTAGTAAACATCTTTTCGAACATTTTTTTTGCTACATTACTTTGTACATACATGATTATTTGATTATAATTAATCTTAAATATCAGGCAATCAGTGAAATATCAAATCAAAATCTCAAATGACCCTGATGAGCCTTTTCAATTTACTACCCATCTTGTGGGAGTACCCCAATGGCTCAATGGCTGAGTGGGGTGGTACTTGCCCGCAACCTCGGAGGTTGGGTATTCGATTCCGTATCTCATCAATTTATACAGGGTGGGGCAAATTTTTGGTCCCTTAAAGGTAGCTACCGTTTGTTTTGTACTTAGAAGTTTTTTTTCTTAGGAACTTTTTCGGGTTAGGTTAGGGTATATCTGGGTCAAATATAAAACTCGTCCGCGAGATGTCTCCACTTTACTTTGAGGAAGTCAGTTAACATAGGATACAAAGGAAATCCACCAGGGGGCGGGCAGCAGCGCTCCGTGCAGAACAATTCTCTCACTGAAATCCCAGCGTAGGGATTAGAGACATTAAACGCCATAAGATAAAAGCTAACGAGGCGCTTCGGTCGGGGTATGGGCGTTACTCCATATGAGATAAAAGCCAAAAAGGGGGAGGCCTGCGTCCTTGATTACAGGCTTAGGATTATACAGTTATGACAAATTTCAGCCCGATCGGTTCAGTCGTTAAAGCGTGAAGAGGTACCAAACATAAATATTAGTGTAATAAGTTCGAGCATTCTTAAGATCCAATGTTTGTAAACACGTGTTTGAAAATTATTTGTGCAGCTTAGGGAAGAGCTCAAATTGACAAAGGCTTATATTATAAATAGTAATAATATAAATAGTATAATATAATATAATATAATATAATATAGTATAATATAATAATAATATAATATAATTTAAATAGTATTTTTATATAAAAGACTATATTAAAAAGTAGTATTTTATATTGGACTAGGCACTCAATGAAGACCCACAAGTTGTACGAAATGCCGACAACCCATACCAGAACCCGATTGTTTTCGATCGTGTCCAATCATGTAAGAGACAAGAGTAGGTTTTGAACGAAAACGATTCAATAACATTGACTTTTGTTTTCCGAGTAGGCCCCCAGAGTCTATAATTTTCGTTTTCGTAGTAGGTAAGCGCAGGCAGGTAGTAGGTACCTAAATTTTAGCCAAAATGTTTTAGAAATAACCGGCGGCGGCGGCGTTGAAAGTGAAAGGATCTAAAGGTCGCGTCGGTCGCGATAGACTATGTGTGACGCAACTTTACCATTTGCTTTTAATGCGCGCAACAATTGTTAAAATGTCTGTCTATGACCTGCCCTTTACACAGGAACCCAACAAAGATATAGGTACGAGTACCTACAGAGTTATTGACAATGAATAACACTGCGCGGGTTGCCGGTACTTCCATCCTATAATCACGAACACTGAGAAGCAGGTCTTATTCTCTTTCCTAAATCACCTTGGATACAAAATGAAAAACCACTTTTGTCTGGAACCCAGTGTGAATTACTATAGACCGATTTTTCAGTCCCACTAGGTACCACTTAAATCGCTTTTAAGTTTAGTTTTTTTTTTACAATTTGACTGTATTTTTTATGTTTGTTACTTAACTGACTGGGTGATCCGATTTTGATGATTATTTTTTTATTTGAAAGCTGGTGCGTCCCGTTTATTATCTTGTATTCCCATTTAAATTTGGTCCCGTTCTGACAGTGTTCTCATGCAAGCCCATGAGAAAACCATAAAATTGAAGTCGTTCATAGTTTTCTTTAAAACAAACGCAATTATTTGTACCTACACCTACATAAAACCTCTCTAAAGAATGATTACCTATTGGATGAACAAACTACTAAAATTAAAGAATTCGGATGGGAAGGTAGAACCTGTGGTTTACGCACATATTACCTCCAGTAAACTTTGTACTGATTTTGGTATGCTTGCATTTATGGCATAACGATATTTGTATATTATAAATATTATATTTAATATTATAAGGATATTTTCTTTTGTATAAGGTATACAGTTATTTTATAATCACACTAATATTATAAAGGTGAAAGTTTGTATGGATGGATGGATGTATGTGACTTCTTCACGCCAAAACTACTGGACGGATCTGGCTGAAATTTTGCATACAGATAATTCTAATCCTGGAATCAAACATAGGCTTTTTATGCCATAAATCTGTTCCCGAGGGATAAAAATCACCTTTAAATATTTCCACAGAAACAACGCGTGCGAAGCCGCGGGGCGCATAGTTGTATTATAATTTAAAGGCACATCCACTTCAATAACTTATTATATCAACCAATTTTATTTTGTTTTTAACTTTCCCATCCTTATTATTATTAGTGTGACCTTGATATAGCCAATCACAACACAAAGCCTTTGTTCCTGTCCCCGCAACCCGCGACCCGCGCCGTCCGCCATCTTTGGTAAAGGATCAGAACAAAAGTCCCCTGTTGGAGGTAATCTGTGGGTTTAAGCAATTTACAAAGGTGAAGGAATAGTATAAATTTACATTTATGGTTAACTAGCTGCGCCCCGCGGCTTCGCACGCATTGTTCCTATGGAAACGTTTTAAGGTGATTTTTATCCCACGGGAACAGATTTACGGGATAAAAAGTAACCTATTTTTGATTCCAAGATTATAATTAGGTAGGTACCTGTATGCAAAATTTCAGCTAGATCCGTCCAGTAGTTTTGGCGTGAAGAAGTAACAAACATCCATCCATACATCCATACAAACTTTCGGCTTTATAATATTAGTGTGATGTGATAGTGTGATGTGATGTAATGTAGGTATGTATGTAGGTACCTAAATTCACCATAATGCAAACACAGAATCAGGGATTTAATTTATTAGATTTTAGAGTTTTGATAAATTCAATCAGGTAGGTACTACCTACCTAGGACCCAATAAATAACTCAGTTTAGTAGAACGACTATCTTTGGAAACCATTTATTGTTTTGTGTAGGTAGTTCTTAGTTTGTGTACTTAGTTCAGATTGAGACAGATACCAGCGATACTTGCATAATATCAATTTCATACAAACACTTACATTTGTTGTTATTCAGGCGAACCTGTACAAATATGTGGACTGAGAGCTCACTTTTGAAAACCTTGCAAAAAACACATAACTATTGAGATAAAATATTGTTTAATATGAAGCAAAGAAAGGAAGTTTCTATAGTAAAATGAAGCAAAGGACATTATTTTATTAAACTTAAAGCAAAGCTGGTATGACCCCTAGAGTTGTCTCGGTCCACACGCACATTATGTAGGTACTAATGCCTGGGAATCCGTATGCAAAAACTATCCATAAATATGCAAATTCAAATTCAAAAATGCTTTTTTTCCAAAAAAATTATAAATGTAGGTACACTTAGAAAACGTCAAAAAATAATCATAATTATTGAAAAAATACACAAACACTGAACTAATGTGGTATTTTTGATTTCGGCATCTTCGGTATGTAGACTAAAGTAAAGAAACGACGAAGAAACCTTTAGCCTGTTAGTCCTTATTTTTCGAGTTGCAGTAAAATCCGTCTCAAGCTTTTTATCCTCTAGAAGTCTAGATAATCTGATATTTTATAGTAGGTATAGGTACCTAAGTCATTTTGCATAGTAAAGTTTTGTCAATTTGTAAAATAAAAACTATGTGCGTGACTCATGTGACGAGCGAGGTGCGAGTTCGATTCCCGACCGCGTGTCACTAGGAACCAAGAGGTCAATGCACGGAGGTGGAATGGAAAGGAACATGAGAATGTATTCCAAGCACGAAGTTTATTAAGAACGTGGTTTGAATACCATATTATAATGCCTACATATTATCTTACCCGTTTAGGAGAGGGCTATAATAGACCAGTTAGATTCTGTTCAAGAGGGTTCAAACAGAGAAGCGTCGTCGTGGAAGGTGAGGGCGCTCGTGTGCCAATTGACAACATTTGTTACGTTGACAACACTGCTCTGTCATTGCAGTACGACTAAAAGTGTTAGTTCACCGTAACGCCACGACTCTTCTCTTTTTGAACAAACTCTATGTACCTTCTAATCTAGTGCCACTGGCTGACGAGAAGTTTCTTATCCTATCACATAGGCCTCCTCTAATGAGCTAACGTCCTGTCTTCAGCTTGAAGCATCCAGCATCTGCCTGCAGTCTTTTGCAGCTCTTCATCTCACCTGGCCGGAGGGCTAGGTTTGTCGAGTCGCGCGCGGTCTCAAGAACACGTTTACCCCATTGGTTGTGAGTTCTTCGCAAGATATGGCCGGCCCACTGCCACTTCAGTTTGCTAATTCTTTGAGCTATGTCGATAACTTTGGTTCTCTGTCGGATGTATTCGTTACGGATCTTATCCTTCAGAGACCACGAGCATAGCTCTTTCCTAGAAGACAACCAATGTTTGGTAGGTACGTCTATGCGTGCTGGTTGTTTTCTATAATCAAAAATATCTATCTTGTAATGAAAATCTCAGTCATCCCTACCGTGTGGTGCTGGCTTAGAATTTGCACCACCCCAACGCTTCCCGCTAGTGTCGTAAGAGGCGACATAAGAATATCGATTGGGAGGCGGGCTGCAGCGCCCTCTGTAGAACCATTTCATCATCAGACTGCGATCCCCAACCCGCATGCCCAGTGTGGGGATTATGGGTATTACCCCCCATAAGATAAAAGCCATTATGGCCCTAAGATTCCATCCGTGGGCAGTATCAGTTATTTATTTATTTGTTTAAGGCAACCAACTAGAGATAACACAATGAATACAAAATAGAAAACGAACTAGTGCTCTTTTAATTACAGGTTAGCCACAACATGTGTAAATAAGAAGGCAACTCAACTAAACATCTTTTTATGCTAAAGTAAACTTAAGGTAACATAATGTCTTATTTCATTAGAATTAGAATAAGGTAGGTATAAAACAGTTTTTCTAATTATTAGTATCCATAACACAAGCTCTGCTTAGCTTGGGGCTAGATGATGCTATGTGGATTGTCCAACACGTATGCTCGTATGGTTGATATTACAATAATTGTACAATACCTAACATCACGGAAATCTGGTATGAACGCGGTACCTTGGTTGGTATTATCAAAAATATTACACAACAAAATAAAATCAGTGCCTGTTAAATTAAGTGAGTAAGGTAGGTATATATGTATTTCCAATCAAGTTATCTTGCGGCTACGCGCTACGTTTCGTACGAAAATAAATAAAGTGATTGTGTTGACCTTGACATTTGCGGAAGCCGCCATTGTGATTGTGTCATTTAAAAACGCGCGAAAGTGTACCCTACTGACGTCATGTCTGAAAAACATTGGGGATGATAGTAAAACTACGTAACGCGGGTATTTTAGATTTTAAGGGCATTTTCTTTGAAAATCATATAGGTACATATTGTTTTATGTGAAACGACCAAACCTGTGTTTTATTATAAAAAACTATCGTAGTTTGACGAATTCATTACGGATGTAAACAGGTTAGCTACGAACCTTATTTGTGTTGGAAGAACACCAACGTTTCATCCCTTAACGAGGGACATATTCCAACACAAATAAGGTTCGTAGTTAACCCGCTTACATCCGTAATGAAAACCTGTGTTGTCGACTTGTCACTTTATTGCAGTGATTCACTGTTTTGGATCGAGGACTTAGATAGGTACTACCTACTCCTGTTAATAAATACCAAACTAAGTAGTCAGCTCAGATGTTTATTGTACCTTACTCACACATAAATATATATGAAACGGAGTGTGATTATTGTTTTATTGTTCTAAAATTATTATTTTACATCTAAACCGATCACAAATTTGATGAAATGAATGAAAACAAAGTTTTTTTCTTTTAAGTTCTTTAATTATGTAAAGATTGTTTGCATCAGTTTGCAGTTAGCTCAATTTCTTTAATGGTAAATACCTACTAGCTTAAATATATTTTTATAGTTTGATTATAATTTTGTTTGTGCAATAAAGATAAAAATATATTCTTATTGCGAGACATGCTGTAGATCTCTATGTAACATAGGTAATGCTAGGTAGGTATAAAAAAATCATGCATCCTGTCTAGGACACTGCAACATTTTGAGAATTGAGAAAACATGTTCAAGTATTAGGTATGAAACTTAATGAACTTTGATAAAATGTTTGCTATCTGCAAGTTTGTTTGTAGGCATTGAATAACTACTACCTACTCACTGTTTGTAGGTATCTTATTCTTTGAGAAGTATAAATCTATATCTATATCTATATAGGTATATAAAAGAAAGTCGTGTTTGTTACAACACTTATAACTCGAGAACGGCTGAACCGATTTGGCTGAAAATTGGTGGGGAGGTAGCTTAGAACCAGGAAACGAACATAGGATAGTTTTTATTTCATTCCCGGCTGAACGAATCTTGATGAAATTTGGCAGGGAGGTAAACGGTATCTCGGGGACGGACATAGCTACTTGAATAGAGCGTGCGAAGCCGCGGGGCGCAGCTAGTATTTAATAAAACCATGATAGACTACGTTCCCCAGCGACCTTGCATACGTTTTTCCGGATAAAAAATCCCAAATTTGATTCCGTCTAGTAGGTACTAAATATTCGAGTACGATTCCCTCAGTAGTTTTAACGAGAATGTTTGCAATTGCAAAGATCTAAACAAAACATCCAAACTTACACATTTAAGTATAACATAACAAAACATCCAAACTTACACATTTAAGTATAACATAACAAAACATCCAAACTTACACATTTAAGTATAACATAACAAAACATCCAAACTTACACATTTAAGTATAACATAACAAAACATCCAAACTTACACATTTAAGTATAACATAACAAAACATCCAAACTTACACATTTAAGTATAACATAACAAAACATCCAAACTTACACATTTAAGTATAACATAACAAAACATCCAAACTTACACATTTAAGTATAACATAACAAAACATCCAAACTTACACATTTAAGTATAACATAACAAAACATCCAAACTTACACATTTAAGTATAACATAACAAAACATCCAAACTTACACATTTAAGTATAACATAACAAAACATCCAAACTTACACATTTAAGTATAACATAACAAAACATCCAAACTTACACATTTAAGTATAACATAACAAAACATCCAAACTTACACATTTAAGTATAACATAACAAAACATCCAAACTTACACATTTAAGTATAACATAACAAAACATCCAAACTTACACATTTAAGTATAACATAACAAAACATCCAAACTTACACATTTAAGTATAACATAACAAAACATCCAAACTTACACATTTAAGTATAACATAACAAAACATCCAAACTTACACATTTAAGTATAACATAACAAAACATCCAAACTTACACATTTAAGTATAACATAACAAAACATCCAAACTTACACATTTAAGTATAACATAACAAAACATCCAAACTTACACATTTAAGTATAACATAACAAAACATCCAAACTTACACATTTAAGTATAACATAACAAAACATCCAAACTTACACATTTAAGTATAACATAACAAAACATCCAAACTTACACATTTAAGTATAACATAACAAAACATCCAAACTTACACATTTAAGTATAACATAACAAAACATCCAAACTTACACATTTAAGTATAACATAACAAAACATCCAAACTTACACATTTAAGTATAACATAACAAAACATCCAAACTTACACATTTAAGTATAACATAACAAAACATCCAAACTTACACATTTAAGTATAACATAACAAAACATCCAAACTTACACATTTAAGTATAACATAACAAAACATCCAAACTTACACATTTAAGTATAACATAACAAAACATCCAAACTTACACATTTAAGTATAACATAACAAAACATCCAAACTTACACATTTAAGTATAACATAACAAAACATCCAAACTTACACATTTAAGTATAACATAACAAAACATCCAAACTTACACATTTGAGTATAACATAACAAAACATCCAAACTTACACATTTAAGTATAACATAACAAAACATCCAAACTTACACATTTAAGTATAACATAACAAAACATCCAAACTTACACATTTAAGTATAACATAACAAAACATCCAAACTTACACATTTAAGTATAACATAACAAAACATCCAAACTTACACATTTAAGTATAACATAACAAAACATCCAAACTTACACATTTAAGTATAACATAACAAAACATCCAAACTTACACATTTAAGTATAACATAACAAAACATCCAAACTTACACATTTAAGTATAACATAACAAAACATCCAAACTTACACATTTAAGTATAACATAACAAAACATCCAAACTTACACATTTAAGTATAACATAACAAAACATCCAAACTTACACATTTAAGTATAACATAACAAAACATCCAAACTTACACATTTAAGTATAACATAACAAAACATCCAAACTTACACATTTAAGTATAACATAACAAAACATCCAAACTTACACATTTAAGTATAACATAACAAAACATCCAAACTTACACATTTAAGTATAACATAACAAAACATCCAAACTTACACATTTAAGTATAACATAACAAAACATCCAAACTTACACATTTAAGTATAACATAACAAAACATCCAAACTTACACATTTAAGTATAACATAAATAGTGTAGAATGTTTTTCTTACAATTAGAACCAGTGCTTAACTCTTAGTCTTGGTTTAGATGAGGTAATGAACGATGGTGTACATAATACAGAATTTATTCGTAACTAGCTGCGCCCCACGGCTTCGCAAGCGTTGTTCCTATGGAAATGTTTAAACAGATTTATGGGATGAAAAGCCTAGCCTATGTTTGACACCATTATCACATGTCATACAATTAATTAAATATATAAATTATAATTACAATTATAATTACTATTATTATAACGGCAAATTAAAAAAATAGATTGTATCATAAAATACCATTCAGTGAGCCACTTTCTTAGTTTAAATTAAACGTGTACCTACTCTACGTTAAAGACAACACCCAATGGATTTCGAGAGTCTAACATCGTTTCTCAAAAGGCATAATAATGGATTTAACCAAAAAATCAAGGTTTTCATGTCTCAAGAGGTACCTACTTGGAAAAACCATTCACTATCTATAACTAATAAATTAATAATTGCTCTTAAAAATTGCTGTGGAAGCTGCATCACGGATCCAGTCGGACAGCCACCGCCCGGTTGTAAACTGAAGGACCGATAATATAAACGGATCTCTCTGACTTCTGTAGACATTATGTTTTGGTGTGACCAGACGGTAGTGATGGTTATTACTACGCAGGTCTTCTAGTTCTACTATACCGTATCCATTGAGCATGTAGAATGTTAGTAAACAAACCGCCTATAGGATATATACTTAACCTAAAATTCACTTTGTTGGTGTGTCCATAAAAACAAAATTAAAATTACTTACTAGTTGATTTGAGATCTTTATTGTACGATTAATGTATAAACCTGACAATTGCACTATAGCAAGCGATGCATTTTTACCTAGATCAGCTTAAGCAGTCAGTATCAGTAGGTACGCGTTCGACCGCAGTCCCGTGTATTCACATCATTTATCAATTAGCAATAAATCAAGTTATCAGTTAAATTTCTATCACTCCTACATCTCCTATCAATAACATCTAAAGGTGTAGGGTGGAAAACCTTTATGGTCCTTCGAGCCGAATATTTGTTTTTTTTACTAACATTCTACATGCTCAATGGATATGGTATAGATGAGCCCCTGTCTCCGCGGATACGTCACAGTCGCAGCTCGCAACAAAGAATGTTGTGCGCAGCCTGCGCGGGCGCAACAAGCGCATTGCACTTGAGGTCATTTACTTTCTGTTCTCGAGGTCGAACCACCCTTTCCTTATTGGGTTCAGTCAGGTAGCAATGTAAGCAGGTAACTTGAGGAGAACATTCATTTTAGTTCAGGAGAATCCCTTTCTTTATTTTAGCTGTAATATTTATAAGAAAGAAAAGAAAGAAATGCATATATTTTAAATTACAGAAGAAACTTAGTATACGAATCTTATATCCATCCTACATCTATGAGTAGTAGCAAAATAGAGAGCCAGACAATATTACCTATAGGATTATCTTATTAAAAACCTTTATTGACCTTATTGGCGTTTATCTAATGGGAGGTAAATGCCCATAATCTCAACGCTGGGCATGCGGGTTGGGGTTCGCAGTTTGGTGGTAGAATTGTTTTCCAGGGGTGCGCTGCTGCCCTCCACCTGGTGGATATCCCTTTGTTGCCTCGGTCACGCGTCGCTTCGGCCAGAGTTACCACTACAATAAACCCTGAAAGAGTAATTTTGAAGTAAGTAAATATACTAAAATAATAGTAATTGTAAATAGTAGATACCTATCTAAATGCTTTCTCTGCCTGAGTAAATCTAAGTAGATATAGTACGTACCTAGGTACATGAAAATGAGGAATTCCATCTAATGGATTCAAACAGAAGGTAGTTGGTAGGGAAGAAAGTTTTGCGCGAGATTATCACCAGTATTATAATATAATCAACTAAGCATTGATTTATTAAAAACGAAGATGAGGTACTGGTTGCTCGAAAGTGGCAACCTCAAATTGTGTAAAATTGTGTTCTCCCACATCAGTCACCGTCTGACCGGCGGCGGCACGGGCGGTCGTGATTCGCGTGAAATATTGTTGTCTCAGTCTCACTTCGGTCCTAGATACGTCTTTCCGTCTTTGTTCTTCTTTGTATTGCACAGGACTGGAAATATAACTGTGAGCGTATGTGTTTGCGTGTAGTTGTAACACATGCCAATTTTTGAGTAAGCGCTGGGAGAACGTAACCTATCTTCCCTTTTTTTAAATCAATGCAACTAAGGTAGGTACCTATTTATTAATCAATGGATCCCATCGCCCGCTTCGTTACATTTATCAATATAATAGATTCCAATTACTGATAAAATCTGCTAAGTACGTAGATAGGTATTTATTTTGATTATTGTTATCATATATTGATAAGAGTGTATCCTTCTTTAAGTGGTTTATTTACCACTATGATATCAATGTCGAGCTGATCGAATTGTTACTGTGACTTACTCAAGTAGGCTTAAATAAATAAATAATGCTAGACAATTCACACAGCATTATCTAGCCCCAAGTTAAGCAGAGCTTGTGTTATGGGTACTAGATAACTGATATACTTAATACAATACACTTCATAGATAGATATTCTTTATTATAACTAGAAAACATCCAGAACGCCCTGAACAAATGTCTGCAGTATCGTACACACATTTGTCCCGAGGCGGGAATTGAACCCGAAAACTCCTGCGTCTCGGGCGGACCTACAGGGTTCATCTATTGAAAGGTAGCTGTTCATCTACATTACAGAAAAATAAATAAATAAAAATTGTATGAGGCAGTTTGGAGAGGTACTATATCCGGTCAAATCCGGTCAAATCCGGTCAAATCCGGTCAAATCCGGTCAAATCCGGTCAAATCCGGTCAAATCCGGTGTAGCTACAGGAAAATGATCTTATGATTTATTTATGTGTTGGAGACTGTTAAAGATATTTGTTCAGGGAGTTCTGAATGTTTTCTGTATATAATAAAAAAATTCTATGGTTGCGCTGCATCTAGATCTTTATAGATCTAGATAGTTCTTTTTGCAGATCACATGCGTGTATTCGTGGAGGCTCTCTAATATTACTAAATAAACTCATAAAGTTCAAAGAACGTAAAGACATAATAAACTTATCCGTTGAAAGCCACATCGAAGTAGCATGTGTTGAGCTGGAGCAAAGTATTGTAGTAAGCGTATACAGCCCACCATCCGCCTCCTTTGAAATATTTGAAAGAATCATGGATGATATCTTGTATAAAATATCAAAATCACATAAAAATGTCTTGGTATGTGGAGACTTTAATATTGATCTTTTAGAAGTCTACTCCCTCAGTAGTAGATTAACTAATTTATTTAATTGTTATAATTTAAGGCCAATATTTATGGAACCAACTAGAATAACTGAAACCTCAGCAAAATGTATAGATAATATATTTGTTTGTCAAAATGAAAAAGTATTAAGTAAAAAAATTATAAGCAATTTAAAATCAGACCACTTGGGTCAACTAATTAAACTAGAAATACAAGTTAAAAACTATAATTGTAAACAAAAAATTAAATATACACCTGTGACCACAAGTCGATTTGAACGGTTGAAATTGGATTGGGATTCTAAACCATCACCTGATTACTCACTTAACAACCCAAATGAGTCGTATTGTAGTTTTTTTAATAAATTCACCAATGCGTTCAATTCAATATTCACACCCAAATCGAGGATGGTCTCAGAAAAACTTAACTTTAGTGAGTGGGCAACAGTGGGTATACATAAAAGTAGAGTAACTTTGTATGAACTATATAGTGAAAAACAATATAATTTTAACAAGAACTTCAAAGAAAAAGTAAAAAATTACTCAAAAATGTTTAGAAAAGTTTGTCAAATAGCAAAATCAAATTATATTAGCTCCAAAATTAAAAACAGTGAAAATGTAATAAAATCAACATGGAAAATAATAAATAGTGAGACTGGAAAGGTCAGTACCTACGATAATGATTACAATTTAAAGATTAACAGTTGCACAATCAAAAAGGACATTGAAGTAGCCCAAGCTTTTGAAAACTTTTTTACTGACATTCCAATCTCTACCACAAAGTCCCTAAATTCTTCTCAAGCAATTGCCGAGTCTTTACTGATAGAAAATGTACCTAAATGCGAAAATAAATTTAATTTCAACCACGTTAATGAAAAAGATATTATAAAAGTCTTTAAACTTTTAAATATAAAGAAAACTGCAGATCTCTGGGGCATTTCCGTTAGAATTATTAAACCTTTGATTGATACCATTGCACAAGATCTAGCTTTTATATTTAATGAGTCTATTGATTGTGGTGTATTTCCTGATCTAATGAAATGTAGCAAAATAATCCCACTGTTTAAATCAGGTAGTAGGTCTGACCCCACTAACTTTAGACCAATATCAGTACTGCCAACATTCAGCAAAGTTTTTGAAAAACTTATTTTACATCAATTGCTCAGTTATTTCAATTGCAATGACCTGCTTCATAGTAAGCAATTCGGGTTTACTCGCGGCAGGTCAACTACTGATGCCGGTATAGAGTTAGTATAGCATATTTTTGATGCTTGGGAGAAGTCGCAAGATGCCTTAGGCATTTTTTGCGACTTGTCTAAAGCATTCGATTGCGTACACCATGAAACATTAATCAGGAAACTACATCACTATGGAATAAGGAACACCTCCTTGGATCTTCTCACATCTTATTTGAGTGATAGGATACAAAGAGTTGACATAAATGGGAAACGGTCTTCGGGGTCTGTAGTTACAATGGGTGTACCGCAGGGATCTATCCTCGGTCCTTTCCTATTTTTAGTTTATATTAACGACCTGCCTCATCTTGTCAAGAATAATCACGAGATTGTATTGTTTGCTGATGATACTTCATTAATTTTTAAAATGAAACGACAAAACACTAATTTCGACGATGTAAACAATGCAATCTCAAAGGTAGTTCATTGGTTTAGTGTCAACAATCTTTTGCTTAACGGAACCAAAACGAAATGTATTAGATTTACTCTACCTAATGTAAAACAAGTTAAGGCTGATGTAAACGTAAATGGAGAAACGTTAGAAATTATAGAAAGTACCGTATTCTTAGGAATCACCTTAGATAATAAACTTCAATGGGGCCCACACATAGATAAGCTATCGAAGAGACTTAGTTCTGCAGCATATGCAGTCAAAAAAATCCGTGATCTCACAGACGTGGACACATCTAGACTAGTTTATTTCAGCTACTTCCATAGTATTATGTCTTATGGTATACTGCTTTGGGGGAACGCTGCAGATATTAACACCATATTTGTGCTGCAGAAGCGGGCTGTTCGTGCCATCTATAAAATGGGTCCCAGAGAATCCCTACGTGATAAATTCAAAGAAATAAATATAATGACAGTACCAAGTCAATATATTTATGAAAATTTGTTGTACACTCATAAAAATATCAATAGTTTCCCAAAAAATAGCGATATACATAATGTAAATACTAGAAATAAACATAAACTCGCTGTACCCACAACTAGGCTGCATAAAATTAATGTATCTTTTAAAGGGCAATGTATACGCTTCTACAACAAAACCCCTACTGAGCTGCAAAAATTATCAGTAAATAAATTCAAACAAATTGTCAAAACTTTATTATGCAAAAAGGCTTACTATAAAATATCAGATTATCTAGAGGATAAAAAAGCTTGGGACGGATTTTGCTCCAACTCGAAAAATAACAACTAACAGGCTAAAGGTTTCTTCGTCGTTTCTTTACTTTAGTCTACATACCGAAGCGATCGAAATCAAAAATACCACTTTATTTCCGTGTCAGTGTATTTTTTACTATGATTTGACCTTTTCTAAGTGTACATTTATTGTATTTATGGAAATAAAGCATTTTTGAGTTTGAGTTTGAGTTTGAGATGCTGCAGGGCGTGATAGTCATCTACTGTGTCGGCTGTTCTTCCATCCAACACAAACAAAGTTCATAGTTAACCCGTTTACGCTTATTTTCAATTATTATTACCCTGGATCGTCACTACAGGGTGAGTTCGTTCGTGTGTAATAACTGAAGACACGCAGTCAATTTTAGTGCCGTAGAAAGTACCGAATTAAAATTAAGTAAATTAAAATGAAGGATATCAAAAAACAAATTCATAAAATAAATATAAAACTAATGCAATATGTCGAGGGCTAAGTAGGTACCTACCTACTTCTTCCGTAAATCCAGGCTAATGTAGGAATTGCAATCATACTCGCCTTGTAAAATAAAATAAATGTGTCAAATACATTAGATAGAAGGTAGGTACAGAAATACTAAAACAAGTTTTGAAATGTCTTTGTGCAATAAATTCCTATTTATGATAGTTCAAGGTCGAAAGAGATTGTTCGCGTTTTGGGTGTGTCTGGTCTAGTCTTCCTATCTTCATGGATCAGTTAGGCTAACTCTAGATTGTTTACGTCTGCAGTTAGTACAATTGTTTTAACTGTCAATACTAGTTTTAATAATTTTAAGAAAAAAACAACTAAACTAAATAATAGATACTTAACTAAATTAAATACTTATCTGGGTAATGCTAAACAATCCAAATGCACCGAACTTCATTTAGCCACAAAGTTAGCAGAACTGGTTTAATGGGTAGGTATTAGATATACCTACCTACCTAGTTATTTAAATACAAATACAAATTCATTTATAAATTATTTACCAATAAACCTACTCAAACCTACAGTTTACTGGTGTTTTTAGTCTCGTAGTACCTACTCGGTAAAAGAATATCCTAGTTTCGTTTTCGTTGTTGTCGTGCTAGACCAACTCATAAGTTGAATTAAGTTATGCGTTCGCAATTGCCATTTGTTCAAACATTTTTTCCGCGGCCGGAATCGAACCGCTAATTCCTGCATGGGAGTTATTAAAAGGTACCTACCTATGTACCTAAGTACGTTTTTGATTTTAATATGTTCAAGTCATTATTAATTACTCAAAGAGAGTAAATAATAATGAGTATTTAGGTAAAACTTAAAAATGTAGTCTAAAGACTTACCTACGTAATTTTGTCAATAACATGCCGAATAATTTTATGAAAAATCCTAAGTAAAATCAAGTGCTGCCATCTATGTTTTAGAGCAAGAACTTTTTGTTATACCCCCACTACCCACTACCCATAAAAGCACTTTTATTATTTTTAATAAATATCTTCATTACTGTGTGTTAGGTTAAAACATGAATGAGTGATAAGAATTTTCGCAAAGCATTTAGTTTTTATAGCCGAAACATGAAGTCGCGATAAAACGTTCACTAAACTTTCGTCGGAAAACACAACACATGCGCTGAGAGTACACAGGCAAAGGCAATCAAACAAATCTAGTACGTACCACATCTGGTTCGATTCATTGAACTTTCTATTCTTCTTAATTTAGTTGTTTATCACATCTGTCAATCCTGCGTCCTTGTCTGATAAAGTTAGTTTTGCAGATATGCTGGATTGTGCATCTCTTTTTCACTCAGTACGTTTCGAAAAATAATGGCGAACGATTCGTGACAATTTCTACCATTTACAAAATGCTAGATTTTATTGGTATTGTTGTGTTTTGATGAACTTTACTGATAAATCTAATTATTGAGTGCAACTATGTTAAGTTTAGCGTCGTAGTTTGTGAACTACGGTTTGTTTCAAGTGATAAAAACGTAAAAAGACAACACCTTCCTCCGTGCACAAAATTGTAGTAAAAACACGATTTTTAATTGAAAATAGCGTAGAATACCAGTGCAATCAGTGTAGGACTTCGCCAAATAGTTTACATAGTGGTTCTTAGTGATTACTACTACAGTAACTCACAATCAATTTATTTCTGCGCCTTCGAAAGCCCGATGTTGGTTGGCGCTTGGTAAATATTCAACAGTTTGTAAAATATCATTTTGCGTCATTTATCCTCAAAATATCAGATAAAACTCATACAAAATGTGTAAAATATTAATCTCTGGACTGTAAAAAGCTAAGATACCGCAGTTACTGACGTGAAATGAGGAGAAGTGAGCAGGACATTGCGATGCGGTGAATAAATGGTTCTGTTCTTGATACTGCTGAGGGTTCTTCAGAAGAAAATGGTTACAATGAACTCCTCAGAGAAGGCGGCTCGGGCCTGTCCGCAGGGACCTTCCAGGTAACTCTATAATGTTGTATTCAAGTTGTGTCCAACACTAAACAGCTGATTTTTTGAATAAAAAGTCATGAGTAGTGCATGGGATATTAGTTTACCAGGCCACTGGATCCCTCAATAGACTTGAAAAAAATCTAACTAGTCCATCAGTTTGTTTATCAGAAGATATTGGACATGTTCTTTTTCTTTTGTTGATTAAACAAAATGACAGAAACAAAGCGCGATATTCTGATAGAAATAAAACATGTTTTCTGAACTTTTATGGCGATAATTAGAGTAATGAGAGTTGAAATGCAGGAAATTTGTATTTAATATAATAACTCTTATTTGTTGTAAGAAATTAAATGGTTGAGCTATCAAATGCAAAATTATGTTTTTTTTATTTATTGATAATAGATGAGCAGCTCGTGGTTATCCAATAGCACATGTCATACAATACAATATAATTATTCGTTACTAGCAGCGCCTTGCGGTTTCATCCGCATAGTTCCTGTGCCTGTGGAAATTCCGGGATGTAATATAGTCTATGTCACACCCTGAAAAGTAAGCTTTCCAATGGTGATGGTGATGGTAGTTTCGGAGTCTGTTCAATACAATCAAATAAACAATGAAATATTTCCTCTTTATAATATGAGTATAGATTGCACACCATTTATCGGAAAACACAGAAAACATAAACAATAGATAAAGTACAATGGGCGAACATAGTGTCAACATAGTCATAGTTTTGAAGTTAGTTGTGTTACTAGTTTTTTTAAAGTTGTCTTGTACCCAGCCAGTTGTAGAGTTTTTTCTTGAAGGCATTAAAGTTTTACCCATACAAAGCCCTTTTAATTAATAAAGAAGGACGTTCAACACGTGGACACCAGCTTAAATTGACCTGTGACTCTACTCAAGCCCTTGCAGCGCACCATTTTATTAGCAATAGAGTGGTTCATAACTGGAACCTATTACCAGAAGACATTACATCAGCCACATCAATAAACAACTTCAAGAATAAACTTGACAACTGGTTACGAGACAACAAAAACAAACTAAAAAAAGTGACGTAATGACTGAATTCAGCACTGTGTGATATGGACACATCAGCCACAGGCTGCTCGTCCATTATCAATAAATAAATAAATAAATAAATAATTTCAAAATTTTTAAGTTCAAAGTAATTTCAAAAGTTGATATAATTCTTTGATAAACAAAGTGTTTTATTTGATCCCACAAATCCGTGTTATATTTAATTGTGGGATTGTATTATAATTAATTAATAAATTAGATTCATTGTGTAATCCTGGACTTAAAAACTAAACTTTATTAAAAAACAACCAAATAGTATATTTACAAAACTATCTTTCAGGGAAAACTCCAAATGTGTGAAGGATGACAAAGATAAAGACAAGGACAAAGATAAAGACAAGAAGGAAGCCTCCGTGCCACCGAGCGTGCAGGCTCTCATGGCCACCATCCCCTCCCCCGAGGAGTCCCCCAACTATCTCATTTACAAGCGGGTGAGTTCCCAACTATCACATTCACAAATGGGCGAGTTCCCTACTATCTCACCTACAAGCGGGTAAGTTCCCCATCTAGCTTGTCTATAAGCGAGTGAGTGAGTCTCCCAACTATCTCATCTACAAGCGGGTGAGTTCCCAACTATCACATTCACAAATGGGCGAGTTCCCTACTATCTCACCTACAAGCGGGTAAGTTCCCCAACTAGCTTGTCTATAAGCGAGTGAGTGAGTCTCCCAACTATCTCATCTACAAGCGGGTGAGTTCCTACAACTATTTCAAGTGCAAGGGAGTGATTCTGCAAATTATATCATCTAAAAACGATTGCTCAGCATTATTGAATAAATAGAACTAACTATGGAAAGAAAAATATAACATTTGAAGGAGCAAAACTACATAATAACTTGCCAAAAAATATAATAGAATCCGCTAGCCTAACAGTTTTCAAGAAAAGATTCAAGAATCAATAGAATATTCTTGTAGAATAATAGACAAGCATTTATAATAACATCTGCACTGTAAACATCAACCATAAATAATAAGTTTTATAAGTATGTTAGATGGGACTGACATAGTCAGCAATGACTCAATGTCCCTTATAAATAAGAATAAAAAAAAATAAAAATAAGTATGTTAGATACTAAGAAAAAACCCCTTTCTCTGTAAGTTAATGTGTATCATATAATATTACGTTCTTTGAGAATTAAATATCTTTAACCACATTATTAATTTATTATGAGCTAGTAAGCTTAGCTTAGCAGAACAAGCTGGCTTTGTAAAAGGAAAGGGTACTCGGGAGCAAATCTTAAACGTGCGCCAAATTGTTGAAAAGGCCAGAGAATTTAACAAGCCAACTTATATCTGCTTTGTCGATTTTTCAAAGGCGTTCGATTCAGTAAAATGGCCTGTTCTTTGGGAGACTCTCCTGTCTATGGGAACATCCACGCACCTGGTTCACCTACTCAGAAAACTGTACGAGGAAGGAACGGCTTCAGTCAGAACAGATGACATATTTTCTAACAGCTTCCACCCCAGTGCAGGAGTTCGTCAGGGCTGTATAATATCGCCTCTGTTATTCAATATTTACACAGAACTTGTAATGAGAATAACACTTGATGGCTGGTCTGACGGAATCACGGTCGGAGGTTATAAAATCTCCAATTTGCGGTACGCAGATGACACAACCCTATTTGCAACAAGCACCGGAAACATGGAGGAGCTTCTTCGCAAAATGGAACGGGTAAGCCATGATTTCGGCCTGAAGATAAATCGTAGCAAGACGAAGATGATGATTGTCGACCGAGCTAATAACAACTCGCCCGAGGTTGCGAAAATTGGGAATTGCGAAGTCGTCCCATCATACATCTACCTTGGTGCCCTTATTACTAACAACGGTGGATGCGCAGACGAAATAAAGCGGCGCGTGGCTATCACAAGGTGGGCTATGGACAAGCTCAAGAAAATATGGAGTAACAGAAACATAACAAAAGCCACAAAAATGCGAATGGTCAGGGCATTAGTGTTTCCCATTTTTCTCTACGGCGCTGAAACGTGGATACTGAGAGAAACCGAGAAAAAGAAGATAGACGCTCTAGAAATGTGGTGCTGGAGAAAAATGCTTGGCGTATCATGGACCGAGTTCCGAACCAACGTCTCTATACTTAGTGAACTCCGTGTCAAGCAGCGTCTTTCTTCCATCGTCCAAGGTCGCATTCTCACTTTCTTTGGACATGTTTCGCGCCGAGGAGACGAGTCTGTGGAACGGCTTGTGGTACAAGGCAAAGTTGATGGTACAAGAGCTCGCGGCAGATCCCCTATGCGCTGGACAGACCAAATAAAAGCTGCACTAAACGGTCCCCTACATGAATGTACCAGGAAAGCAGCGGTGCGAGAAGAATGGCGCCGTATTGTACAGCGTGCCACCCTCCCTGATATGGCGACCACGACCACTCTGTCAAGAGTGTAGCGACTAAGAAGAAGAGTAAGCTTAGCTACTAGTGTGACTAGTGTGATGTGATATATGGACGACCTCTGTGGCGCGGTGGGCGAAGGTCCGCCTGCGACGCAGGAGGTTGCGGGTTCGATTCCCGCCTCGGGACAAATGTGTGTACGATCTGCAGATATTTGTTCAGGGCGTTCTGTATGTTTTTCTATGTATAAAAATATCTATCTATGTAGTGTATTGTATTATGTATAGGTATCAGTTATCTAGTACCCATAACACAAGCTCTGCTTAGCTTGGGGCTAGATAATGCTGTGTGAATTGTCCAACATTATTAAATAAGAATAAGAATAATGTTTATTTCAAAATTTACAAGGTGGCCTTAAAGTTAAAGTTAACACTTAATCTTTGTACTAACAGATTATAAGGTAACATAAATATTATATTAAATATTAAAATAAATTATTATATCTGTTCCAGATGGAGGAGTTGATAGAGAAGATGCAGGCGGACACCGTGGGGCTGCCCGTGCGCACCGTCAAGAGCTTCATGGCGAAGATACCCTCCGTGAGTACCTCTACTCCACCTCCAATTACAGTCGGGACAAAAGAGAAGAATCGTGTCAATCGCAGAACAATTTTACCATCAAACTGCAATGGACTACCTGCATGCCCAGCGTGGGGATTATGGGCATTACTCTCCATGAGATAAACGCCAACAAGGCTCTTAGCAGGGGGAGCCCTGTGTCCAGTGGATAACTTTTATTGCGTTTACTACACTGCCTGCTCTGTCATTGCAGTGCGATTAAGGCCCGTATTATGAAAGCTTGCTCAGTCTGCAATCTCTGCTTGAGTAACGCTTTTCTAAAGCATAAATGTTGCTCAAGCATAGCTCAATGGCTGAGCAAGCTTTCATAATACGGGCCTAAGTGTTAGTTCACCGTAATGCCACGACGCGACGTTTGTCTTCTTGAACAGACTCTAGCAGTGAGCAGTACGCGATTATACTCCACCTTCATTATTTCTCTCCGTAGACCGAGACACGTTCTCAGTGACCCTGTTGACCAACTCACCGTCGCTAACCTAGAAGTGACGTCAACCGACTCGTTACCGCACACACAGCCGACTAAAAACCGAACCCGTCGGACTCGGGGTTCCCCGTTTCCGCCCACAGGTGCATTCGTACACCTAGAGCGTTATCTCCATGTAGAGGACATGGAGGTAACGCTCTAGTATCATCGCTATCATCTGGCGACAGCCCAAGCCGAGGCTCGCACATAAGTAGTGGCCCTTGTGCGTGTCGCCCCAACATAATGTTACCGGCGAGGCGCCCTCTGCGCCCGCCAAAACTACGGTAATGACAGCGTTACTGGCTTTGAAGGGTAAAGGTGGCATTCCCCCAAATAGGGACAGAGGGAGATTTCCTCTGACCGAGCTCGACCCATCTGGTCCACAGAGCCCGGTGGTCTCTCGATTGACAGCTGATGTCGGGTAATCGTATAGGTCAGTTGTTACAGACACAAGCATTTACGCGATCTAAGTTCGATGTATCTTAAATTTGTCTTAAAGCGGCCCTTCCCGGTCCTACTATAGTCAACGCGAGCGTGATTGAAAAGCTTGTTGTTTCATTCAGCGCAATGTTAGAAAAAGAGGCAAAGCGAAAAGAGAGAGAAAGCGACTGATCGCTCGGCTGGCGTTCGGTTACTTTCGCCGCTCACTCGCGGGTAGTCGGCCCTAGGGAGAATCTTCCTCTCCACACAGGACATACACAGTTGCACGCGAATATCGACTGCTGTGCCCAGCTGGGCATTTCCGCCGCCCCATACTATCAGTAGGCCTAGCACGGGGATTATTGTTGAATAGAAAAAAATTGCGTCACTTTGTCATCGAATGCGTAAAATGTTTGAAATTCATTCCTTCAACTTCAATAATTTACGCAATGTATGACGATGCGATGTAATTTTCTATTCTACCCTAGAGAGCAAGCCGGCAGGTGTGGGTCTCGTATTGAAACACGCACACGGACTCAATATCTCACTCAAACTTCTTCTAACAAATCAGTTATCTAATGCCCACAACGCAAGCTCTACTGTCCATCATGTCTGACGCCTCCCCCCTCCCCCGTGCGCAGGTGTTCACAGGCTCGGACCTGGTGAACTGGCTGTCGCGCCACCTCAGCCTGGAGGAGCCGTGGATGGCGGCGCACCTGGCGCACCTGCTGGCCGCGCACGGGTACCTGTTCCCGGTGGACGACCACGCGCTCACCGTCCGGAACGACAACACCTACTACAGGTGAGACCGGCGTTTCGGCAGTTTGCCTAAAAGTAACAACACAGAATGCAATTTAATCCATATTACTTTTTTAAAAGAAAGTAAGTACCTATTGTATAAAGTTACTATTAGGATATGATGTACCTACTGCTTATTTCTTAATTTAATTTAGAAACCATGTGTTGGAGGGAAGACTGGCTATCTGTATGTAACACAGTTTTTATAAACTAAAACAGAAACCAGGAACACCTTTCACTTGTTTTGTATATTTAATTTGGAAATAAATGATTTTGTTTTTTGTAATATTGTTAAATATTTCAGTTTGTTTAAACTAATATTTTTTAGTCTGGTGTTTTCTGTAAAGTACGTAACATTTAAGTTTTTGTCTTTCAGTTGTATTCGTATCTTATTTTATTTTGATTGAAAAATCAACGAAGAAACAGCACTTTGAGTTGACAAATGTGAGCCATACAATGTATGTGTCTGTAGTACCAAATAAATGTGTTATCTATCCATTTAACTACCTATCTAGTGGACGTATGTGTGCTCATGAGGAGAAAAGCTTGAAATCCCCTGTTTAGGCAGTTTGCTTAACAGTAAGTTATCCGGCTCGAAGGACCATAATGTTTAGGCAGTTTGCCTAACAGTAAGTAATGTAAGCTGAGATGAGCTAGAGGTAGCTAAGAGCTGAGTAGAAGCTAAGGGTTGCTCCCCTATAGCTTTGAGCTGACAGGGTTGATCTCCAGGGAGACATACAACAAAACTTGTTGACTTCTCGTAACAGAGTGGTTAATCGTTGTTTAAGCTAGAACTAAGTAAATGATCACGTAGAGAACGTGCTATTCACGTTTACCGCATTCTTTCTAGCTAGCTGAATCTGTACGGCTCATACAACCGGGCCCAGGAAACTGGAGTGATTGATTTATTTGATAAAAAGCCTGTTATATTCCAGTATTAATAAAACTACCATCTAAAGGAGGATGGGCATTTTGGGCCTTTTGGGTACTTTCTCCAATCAAGATGAGTCATACGTCGTTGGATAGCTCTTTTCAATAGGACAAAAAAATTATATGACGATAAAACTGTTGCAGTTGTCCGTTTTGAAATATACTCGAAAAAAGATGTTGAATTTTATCACAAATAGAATAACGTTGATTGTCTTATTAACTGCATACTTTATTATTATTATGTATAAGAAATGATACAGAAAATATCTTGAATCTTAATTAAGTAAAACAGTACAACGGGCGGCCTTATCGCTATAACCAATTTCTTCCAGGCAATCAATTTCAGCATTTTTGCGAAAATCACTGAGTAATCTACACTCAGTGATTTTCGCAAAAATGCTGACAATCCCTCCTACTTATAAACCTCTCCTAATTTTAATTAATTGCTACAAGTTTTTTTCCGAATCGACCTTTTCGTTAGAGCTCAATGTCAAACTGTTGGAAAGTGACGGACGATGTGGCCGATGTACTCATCACGAAGGTTTATATCTATTCGCTCTCGTCTTGAAAAGACCCATGATGTAGTTCTGTTGACATAAGTCGCAATGTAAAAAACAGTGAATTACTCTATGTAGGTACTACTCAGTAAATCATTAACTGGTATACGTTGTTCGCCGGCTCCCTGACACGGCGGCGCAGCATTTTTGGACATAATAGACTTATTAGAGTAGAGAACTTATCTGTCACTAATACCTACTATACGGCAGATATGGTCCGCTTACGTCGTTCTTTTTTTGAATTTTTAACCGACTTAAAAAAAGGAGGAGGTTCTCAATTCTATATTTAATACTATATTTTTTTTGTTCCTAAAGCGGAAGAAGCCTATAACATGTAGCGCCCTGAACGTAAAAACTTTCTCGTTTGACCTTTTATCAAAATAACTATGTATGTATGTACCGGGTGATATAAAAAATAACATATACTATACCTAATGGATAATGGAGTCATACAGTATCCGTCCTTTCTTTTGTAACAACGGTAATGGCGTACTTTTGATGTACTTATTCCTTTTTAACAGACTTCAAAAAAAGGAGGAGGTTCTCAATTCGACTGTATTTTTAAATGTTTGTTCCCTCAGAACTTTTGACTGGGTGGTCCGATTTTCATAATTATTTTTTTATATGAAAGCTGGTGCTTCTCGTGTGGTCCCATTTTTATTTGGTCCAGTTCTGACATTGAATATATAATTGAAGTCGGTTTATAGTTTTTTATAAACCAAATCAATTATTCATTACTCATACTCGAAAAGTAGGTGTGACTGAAGTTGCCTGAGGAGCGGGTTGAAAATAATACTTTTCAGCCCTATATCTAATTCTAAAAGTATTATATAAAAACTATTGGCACGCTGCCCTCCCCGTCTCGGGACTAAATAATTTACTTTCGCTCCTAGTGAAACAATGTACTATTCTAGCGGGAATAGTACATAGTGTATGTAAAAAGTTGCAAATGATTTTTATTTCGCACCTTTTTAAACCCTTGTTATTTTATTTTATTTTATTACCGATTATATTACAATGTATCGTTACCGGAACTGTGTAATGTGCCGAAGAGGGCTAGATCAAGGCAAATACCAAACGTCTTTTTGAGTCAAGACTACGACTTGGCAAACGTATGTAGGACGCCATCTGGCTAGGTGGGATGAAGACCTGCGAAAGACTGCAGGCAGATGTTGGATGCGTCAAGCTGAAGACAGGGCGCTATTGCGCTCATTAGGGGAGGCCTATGTCCAGCAGTGGACTAATATAGGCTGATGGTGATGATGATGATGTTATATTGTAAATACAATACAATGCTAAGATGTTAAAAAAACTGATTTATTGAGGTAGATATGCACCGTTTTAGTAGTACATTAATAGAAATGGTCAAATAAAGCATCAAAATAAACAACTTTCAAAGTGGAATTACTCAAAATGGACAACGAACCGGGAGTAGCCCCTTAGATATTCTTATTCTGCAGGAACAGAGCTTTCCAACGACATATCAATCAGTTCGATTGGTGCCTGGCCCAGGCGCCATACATTTGTGCCCATCCTCCTTTAAGTTCAGTAGCTTTTGCGAGGTAACAAATATATATCCAAATATACAAACTTTCACATTTATAATATTATATTTTGAATATTGTGTTCGCTTCCAGATTCCAGACGCCGTACTTCTGGCCGTCCAACCAATGGGAGCCGGAGAACACCGACTACGGTGAGTCAACTTGTCAAACTCTAAGGCTCCAGTGAGTCAATTTGTCAAACTCTAAGGCCGTCCGCACATGGAGCTACTCAAAAAGAACTAGTTACAAACTCAAATTACTAAGGAGTTACTTGAGCGTCACCGCCCGCCCATACATTCTCACACAGGTTCGCACGCGACGCTACTAGTCAAAAACCAGTTAATAACGCGTTATCAACTGATCACGCGTGACGCGACATGCCGGTCGCCGCGCTACTAGTTACCAACCTTTCTGTTATTTTGTTGTGAAAAATTAACGATCAAAAAACCGAAGTGATTGAAACCTTGCAACTTGAGTAGCGTCGTGTGCGAGGTACAGTTTCTAACTAGTTTGTAATTACAATTACTGATTAGTTCCGTCAATTTTGAGTAGCTCCATGTGCGGACGGCCTAAGGCTTTAGTGAGTCAACTTGTCAAACTCTAAGGTTTGCTAAACCATCACACCCCGGCAGCCGTTACCCGGACTCTCAAGAGACCGGTGTCCATACACTATATAATCGCACAACACCCAACACTCTCGCGTACACACTCAAAATTGTCAGTCTCTAAGGCCCATATTATAAAAGCCTACTCAATCATAGAGTTATCCTTGAGTAACGGTTTTTAATGGCATAAGCGTCACTCAAGCATATACCGAAGACTGAGCAAAGTTCCATAATACGGGCCTAAGAAACTCCGAGTACACAACTTGCCTTGTAGGTATAAAAAAAATCTAGTACATCTAAATACCATCCACACAGCATCATCTAGCCCCAAGCTAATAGCTGAGCCCAGAGCTTCTGAATTATAAGTTAAAAGAAATAAAAAAATTAGAAAAGTCTTTATAATATTATATTAGTATAGTATAGACTATAAAAGATATTATATTAGATATTGAACTGTATGAGTATGTATTGTCAAAATAAGAATATGTTCCAGCCGTGTACCTGTGCAAGCGCACGATGCAGAACAAGGCGCGGCTGGAGCTGGCCGACTACGAGGCGGAGTCGCTGGCTCGCCTGCAGAAGATGTTCTCTCGCAAGTGGGAGTTCATATTCATGCAGGCCGAGGCGCAGAGCAAGGTAACACTGACTCACTGACTCATTGACTTATGACTCACTGACTTATTGAAGCACTGACTCATTGACGGACTGATTGATTCCAGAATGTTATCTCAGACTCGTCAACAGGTCACTGATTGTCCCTATCTTATCGATCGAAATAAAAAAGATGACATGATATTTCAGATTTAAATGACTTTATATCTGTAGACTTACTTATTATTTTTTTATAAATTATAATTGTTTTTTTTATAGACACAAAATAGTAGTATAGTAGTTCCTTACAGAACCCAAAAAATATTAAAGACCGCAAAAATATTAGAATTTCTTGCGAATCTCTCTCCGACCCGACAGGGTGTCAGTGTTTGAGTGTGTGGTGCTTGCAGGTGGACAAGAAGCGCGACAAGCTGGAGCGAAAGGTGCTCGACAGTCAGGAGCGCGCCTTCTGGGATGTGCACCGTCCCATGGTACGTCATCTACTCTGGATACACTGATGTTACACTTACATAATCACTTCACATCACTCTAATGATTCCACGATTTAATTTTTATAATTTTTATCCTTGTAATTTTGTCATTTTAATGCATGCAAACTTATTTTATAGCTTATTTCATAGGTAATCAATACTGCTCTTATATCATGTTGTGTACACATGTTTAGGGATACAGTCTAGTTTTTTATTATTGTGTTTTTTGTTTGCATAATTCTTGATTGTATTCTGTTTTGTGTGCCAAATAAATAAATAAATAAAGTATTAGACTTACCTGTATGCTAAATTTCAGCCGATCCGTTCAGTAGTATTTTTGTGTAGAATAACAAACATACATCCATACATTCTTACAAACTTTCGCGTTTATAATATTAGTTGGATGTTATGTGTTTTTATATAAATAGTAGGATATTAAATTTGAATGAAAGAAGATTTCATTTTTATTTTCAAAACAATTTAAACTAATAAATATATTTTTTTAATCTATATAGTTGTGGGCAATTGCGTAAAATTCTATCATAAGCTTCCATCTAGGGAATGACGGTAATGGACCTATTGCCAATACCGGTAATTTTTCGGTATCAATATTTTTAAAACCGGGATCCCGGTATTTCGGTAATTTTTCGGTATTTTACTATAAATATTAAAAAAGTCGAAAAAAATATTTTCTTCTGCGTGTTATATTGTTTAAGACTGAATAAGTATATTTTTATTGTAATAAAAAGGGTTCTTAAAAAAAAGCAGTATTTTTAAATCAACTTTAATTTTAATTGAGAATTTTTGGTACTTAGGTACTACTATACAGTCTTTCTTTAACTTAAACATACATAACAATCAAATATTTTTCACAACAAGAAACAACTACAAACTTAATTAAACATTTAAAACTCGAAAGTTTTCACACAAATCAATAAAACAAAATAATCACGATATAAGTAATCGGTAAGGTATTTTAGAAAGTCTATTTCTATTCTATTTTATATTGAAGACTTTTAAATAGGAAAGTAATCCACAAAATAAGCACCAACTTTCAAATAAACAAAGAATCATCAAAGACGTTTCACCCAGAAAAAAAATCGGTGGTAATATACAGTAAAACTAAAATAAATACAGTAGAATTGAGATCCACCTCCATTCCGGTCGGTCATCGGTTGAAAAACCTTTCTGCTTTGAATTTACTCATATTATGCCTATTTACATCCATCAGTAATTCAGTATAATAGTTATTTATTTGCTCTAGACAATAAGACGTGCAATGTGAAACTTCCGATATAGTAAATTGTTTGAGAAATAAATGAAATGAAATATTACTAACCGTTTATCCTTTCGGTGATTGTTTTTTCTCCAAAAGCAAACCAACAACACAAACGGTTTTTGAACTTCTTGTCACTGCGAAATGCACTGATTCATCCTTTTGGTGATAGTTTTTCGTCTCCAGAACCAAACCAACAACACAAACTGTTTTTGAACTTCTTGTCACTGCGAAATGGTACGATACACTGATTACCGTTTAAACCTTGTGCTCGTGCGTAGTAACAATTGATAGATAACTGGCCTACCGAGCGAGAGCGCACTATGCAATTCAAAATGTGCATGCCAAAGAAAGAGGCACCGCACGGGTCCGACGGTTTTTTTCCAAGAAATTACAGGAACAATACTTGTTTTGCACTCGCACCTGCATTCGTCGTTAATTTCGTCAATCAGTTTTGAGCTTTTATGCACGCAGAAATAATGTCCCGAACGCTATGCTCGCTATTAGCTAAGCGGCTTCCTCAAAGCCACCCGCGTCCGTCTATCTGCTTGCTAGTATACTTTGATTGTTAAAAAATATCTATTTATAGATTTTAAAACTTTTATAAAAGTAAAGATTTAAATCAAAAAACAGTCTAACACTATCCTTCGGGCATTTGTTCGTTTATTTATTTTGAAGTCGGTTTGAGACCACGTGAAAACATGGTAAAGCGAAAACATAGACTGTCCATCAATTTTACAATCATTATAAATTTTAAAATAAGTTGTTTGTAATCTAGAGCCGCCTTATGAGTTTTTTTCATTTTTTTTAACGTTAAATTCAAAATACCGAATTACCGGTATTTGCAATTTCAATACCGGTATTCCGAAGTGCCTGAAATAACTCGGTATTACCGGTTTTTCGGTAATACCGAATACCGGTGTCCATTCCCTACTTCCATCTGAAGCAACTGAGCTCCCTATTCATAAATTTAAACTGTATATAAAATGAAATCTTATCAAGAAAGCCTATTACTCCTTAGATGATTACGTTAATGATGTTAATGCTTGGCCGGATGTCGCCCAGTTCCACACAGACAATAGTATGTCTAGACTTAGTTATGCTAAGATTGTATTAGTTGATAAGCGATGAACTTGCTAGTGGTTTCATTTTTTCCTTCTTCCGCTAATGGATTAAAAATTGAAGTGAATTAGAGTCAATTGCATTTATCAAGCTGTTTATATAGTAAACATTTGACTTGTCTAAGTGCTTATTTTGTAAGTCTAAAAAAATAAACGATTTGACTCTGACTCTTTGATTCCAGCCGGGCTGCGTGAACACCACGGAGCTGGACCCCAAGAAGCTGTCCCGCATCACGGCGCTGAAGGCGCGCCGCCTCAAGCACTGCCAGGAGATGATCCTGCAGCAGAACGTCAAGGTACTAACAGTTCATTTATTCACTCACGTCAAAGTACTAACAGTTCATTTATTCACTCACGTCAAGGTACTAACAGTTCATTTATTCACTCACGTCAAGGTACTAACAGTTCATTTATTCACTCACGTCAAGGTACTAACAGTTCATTTATTCACTCACGTCAAGGTACTAACAGTTCATTTATTCACTCACGTCAAGGTACACTCACAGTTCATTCATTCACTCACGTCAAGGTACACTCACAGTTCATTCATTGGCTCACTGTAATGTACGACAATTTATAGCACGGCCGAATAATGTTCACCATGATAATCCGTGCCAAACAGGGTTCTAATTGGAGTGTACAATATTTGGCCATGCATTATCTGGTCGTGAAAGCTTGTCAAGTGTAAATAAAGCCCTGCCTGATATTGTATGGTCATTATAATGTACACCACGGTATTCGGAAGCCATGTACTTCAATTATTAGGCTGTACAAATTTGATCACCAATTATTATTTATTATTAAGCTATTGCATAGCTATTGCATAGCTATCGCGGGCCTTCAGCGTGGAGACCGAATCCAGAAATTCCGTAACGAAAATAACCTAACACCCCCCACTCCGACCGGCACAGCGGTGATACTTTTTAGTTTTGCCATCTATCGATGAATAGCAGAACTTTTAATGACTTTTTAAAATATCACGCTTGTCTCTTTAGTTCAGCAACTCGCCTCTAGGTGGCATTGGTTGGCAATAGCTTTTACTGCGGCAGTCCCCGAGTGCCACACGTCTTTTTTATTATTTTCGGATGAGTTCGTTACGAATCCTATTCTTCAGAGAGACTCCGAGCATAGCTCTTTCCATAGCTCGCTGAGCGACTTTAAACTGGTGGACCAGCCCTATCGTGAGTGTCCACGTCTCAGCTCCGTAGGTCGTGACGGGTAGGACGCACTGATTGAAAACTTTCGTTTTCAAGCATTGCGGTATGGATGACGAGAAGACTCGACGTAGTCTGATTATTTTATTTGTTATTAGCTCTCATTTTGCCTGAAAAACAGGATTGTACGGCACACGCAATATGTTATACGATGAGAGTTTAAGATGAACCTCTTTGTTATCCTTATAGCCCTAAGTTATTATGAAAAAATATTATTATAGTTATAGCGACTCTTATACAATATCATCATCTCTCATCGAAATTTAATTTATTTTATTATTTACTAGCTGCGCCCCGCGGCTTCGCACGCTTTGTTCCTATGGAAACGTTATCCCACGGGAACTGGGTTATGGGATAAAAAGTAGCCTATGTTTGATTCCAAGATTAGAACCTGTATGCAATTTCAGCCCGATCCGTCCAGTAGTGGCGTGAAGAGATAACAACAGTTTGACGACCTCTGTGGCGCGGTGGGCGAAGGTCCGCCTGCGACGCAGGAGGTTGCGGGTTCGATTCCCGCCTCGGGACAAATGTGTGTACGATCTGCAGATATTTTTTTTTTTTTTTTTTTTTTTTTTTGTTCCGTTTTTTTTCCTCCGATATGGATCGGAGACATTTTTAGGCTATAACATTTTGCTTAAGCTGTTTAATTTGATACATAAGCGATCAGTGCAGTTTCGCGTCTGGTCGTGTCGTTGTTATACATACATACCTAATTACCTATGTTACATAGAAATAATTTAATCTTTTCTTTTATTTACTATGTATTTTTGTTTCTGTTGTTTTTTCTTTGTCATTTTTTTTTTTTATTCATTTTTTTTTTTTTTTTTTGTATTTATATATTACATTACACTAAACAATTTTTCGAGGTTGTCTGATCTGCAGATATTTGTTCAGGGCGTTCTGGATCTTTTCTATGTATAATAAAAATATGTATCTATGTAGTATATTGTATTATGTATATCAGTTATCTAGTACCCATAACATAAGCTTTGCTTAGCTTGGGGCTAGATAATGCTGTGTGAATTGTCCAACATTATTTATTTATTTAACAAACATCCATACGTCCATCCAAACATTCGCATTTATAATATTAGTGTGATTAGTGTGCTGTGATTTGTTAAAGTTGAATGAAGTGAAATATAAAAGTAAATGCGAGGTTTATATTCCAGAACAACCCCATCGTGACGATCACCAACCCTCAGGAGAGCGAGGAGCAGATCCAGAAGAACGCGGGGGGTTCCGCAGAGAACGGTGAGGGGATATACACGTTTATACTACATCTTACTAAATAAATACGTACATAAAGTTCAAATCCAGTAATAAAGAAAAATCATTAAAGTGCACTGAAGTCACTGAACTCTACTGATTGAACTGTGTTCCAGGTGAACCATCCACGGCGGTGGCGATCCCGCCGCCTGCGCCGGTTGACACCTCCATCGAGGCGCAGATCGCTGCGGCGCGGCGCCAGCTCAGCATGCTGCGCGCGCGCATGGAGCGGCGCAGCGTGCGCGTCAGCAAGGTGCAGGACATGTGAGTACGATCCCGCCGCCTGCGCCAGTCGGTCGACTCCTCCATCTGCTAAAATTCTTTCAACATTAGAATGCTGCATTATCCCTGAGTTACGTAAGTTAAAAAAAACCGGAAAACTGTGAGTCGGACTAGCCCACTAAGGATTCTGTACTATCACACTAATATTATAAATGCAAAGTTTCTGTGGATATATGGATGAATGGATGGATAGATGGATGTTTATTACCTCTTCACGACAAAACTACTGAACGGATCTGGCTGAAATTTTGCATTCAGGTCATTATAATCCTGGAATCAAACAAAGGCTACTTTTTATTCCATAAATCAGCTCCCGTGGGATAAAAATCACCTTGAAACGCTTCCATAGGAACAACGCGTACACGCCGCGGGGCGCCGCTAGTTATCTATAAAAACGGCAACAAAATCATGTCTATTGTATGAGAGCCTCCTTAAATATTTATTTTATTCTGTATTTAGTATTTGTTGTAAGTAGTTTGCGGCAAAATAAATAATAGTCCAGCAGTGGACCGATACAGGCGGTTGAGATTGAAGTGTTTTGTGTCTGTTTGTTTTAGGTTCATATCGTACTGCAACCAGTACCTGGAGTACGACCCCTTCCTCTCGCCCCCCGAGGGCCCCAACCCCTGGGTCGCCGACACCACCGAGATGTGGGAGCAGGAGAAACACTGGTAACACTACACGCACACATTCATCATTCCTACATCATCTTTTTATAATTCGTACATCATCTTTTTATCATTCGTTCACCACCCTTTCATCATTCGTTCACCGTCCTTTCATCATTCGCGATTTATACATTCATTATTCCTACATCATCTTTTCATGATTCGAACATCACCCCTTTAACATTCGTTCACAACGTTTTCATAATTCGTACATTACCCTTTTATCATGGTTTCTTAACACTAGTGTTATGGATTTTTATTCGCTTACACGTTCCGCTCCTTACCCGTGGTCCCGTTGACTGAACCACTGACTTATTTCGGTGACCACTAGCACAGTTCTATAAGCGGAAACTGTTCTAACTTTATTTATTTTATGTTCTGTGTTATATAAGTTGAATAATCGTTTTGTTTCCCAAATAAATAAAGCTGTATTCCCCCTCTCCCCCCCGCAGCAAGGACCCGCTGCCCCTGCGGCGCGTGCGGCGCTGGGCCTTCAGCCTGCGCGAGCTGCTGGCGGACGGCGCGGGCCGGCAGCACTTCGAGAGGTTCCTGGGGAAGGAGTTCTCCGGGGAGAACCTCAAGTACGTACACACACATATACACTAAACTACGCTACACTATACTATACACTACACTGTACACTACACTATACACTACACTATACATTACACACTACACTGTACACTACACTATACATTACACACTACACTGTACACTACACTGTACACTACACTTTACACTACACTATACACTACACTATACACTACACTATACACTACACTATACATTACACACTACACTATACACTACACTATACACTACACTATACATTACACACTACACTGTACACTACACTGTACACTACACTATACACTACACTATACACTACACTATACATTACACACTACACTATACACTACACTATACACTACACTATACACTACACTGTACACTACACTATACACTACACTATACACTACACTATACATTACACACTACACTATACACTACACTATACATTACACACTACACTATACACTACACTATACACTACACTATACACTACACTATACACTACACTATACATTACACACTACACTGTACACTACACTGTACACTACACTATACACTACACTATACACTACACTATACACTACACTATACACTACACTATACACTACACTATACACTACACTATACACTACACTATACACTACACTATACACTACACTATACATTACACACTACACTGTACACTACACTATACACTACACTATACATTACACACTACACTATACACTACACTATACATTACACACTACACTGTACACTACACTATACACTACACTATACATTACACACTACACTACACTATACACTACACTATACACTACACTATACATTACACACTACACTATACACTACACTATACATTACACACTACACTATACACTACACTATACATTACACACTACACTGTACACTACACTATACACTACACTATACACTACACTATACACTACACTATACACTACACTATACATTACACACTACACTACACTATACACTACACTATACACTACACTATACATTACACACTACACTATACACTACACTATACATTACACACTACACTATACACTACACTATACACTACACTATACACTACACTATACATTACACACTACACTATACACTACACTATACATTACACACTACACTATACACTACACTATACACTACACTATACACTACACTGTACACTACACTATACACTACACTATACACTACACTATACACTACACTATACACTACACTATACATTACACACTACACTGTACACTACACTATACACTACACTATACACTACACTATACACTACACTATACATTACACACTACACTATACACTACACTATACATTACACACTACACTATACACTACACTATACACTACACTATACACTACACTATACACTACACTATACACTACACTATACACTACACTATACACTACACTATACACTACACTATACACTACACTATACACTACACTATACACTACACTATACACTACACTATACACTACACTATACACTACACTATACATTACACACTACACTGTACACTACACTGTACACTACACTATACACTACACTATACATTACACACTACACTGTACACTACACTATACACTACACTATACATTACACACTACACTATACACTACACTATACATTACACACTACACTGTACACTACACTATACACTACACTATACATTACACACTACACTATACACTACACTATACATTACACACTACACTGTACACTACACTATACACTACACTATACATTACACACTACACTATACACTACACTATACATTACACACTACACTGTACACTATACACTACACTTTACATTACACACTACACTATACACTACACTATACACTACACTATACACTACACTATACACTACACTATACACTACACTATACACTACACTATACATTACACACTACACTGTACACTACACTGTACACTATACACTACACTTTACATTACACACTACACTATACACTGTACACTGTACACTACACTATACCCTACACTATACACTACACTATACATTACACACTACACTATACACTTGGCCTAAGCCAGTGTCAGTGAATCGGACACAGTCGCTCTTTGCCCCCGAGCTAGTTGGTACTGTATCTCGGGTGGCAGTGAACTACTCGCGCCGGCCTTGACAGTAGTCAGGCTCAACTTTAAAAGATAGATTCGGCTGTTATACAATACTTAATTTTGTTTAAAAAAACTATAAACGAACTTCAATTTTTTTAATTTCTTCATGAATCCCACTGTCAGAACAGAACTGGACCAAACTAAAATGGGACCACACGGAAAGCACTAGCTTTCATATAAAAAAAGAATAATAAAAACCGGACTACCCGTGAAAAGTTCTGAAGTAACAGACATAAAAAAACAGTCGAATTGAGAACCTAAGAGAAAAATAAGATTAAGCAGCGAATCCATTATTAAAAAAGAAAATAGGAAGTTATATTCGACGACCTCTGTGGCGCGGTGGGCGAAGGTCTGCCTGCGACGCAGGAGGTTGCGGGTTCGATTCCCGCCTCGGGACAAATTTGCGATCTGCAGAAATTTGTTCAGGGCGTTCTGGATGTTTTTCTATGTATAATAAAAAATATCGATCTATGTAGTGTATAGTATTATGTATATCAGTTATCTAGTACCCATAACACAAGCTCTGCTTAGCTTGGGGCTAGATAATGCTGTGTGAATTGTCCAGCAAAAAAAAAAAAAATAATAATATATATAAAACAAGAATTGACAAAGTAGGTGATGGGTTTACTTACAATAAAAATCACTTGGGCAATATGCCATTTCAACTGAATAAGATAATGTGTTGATTACGTAATTTTTTGTTGTAGAATGTATTAGTAATATAGTTGGTGTCTCCTTCAGATTCTGGTCAGCAGTGCAGGAGTACAAGGCGCTGCCCATCGCGGCGGTGGCGGCCAGCGCCGGAGACATCTGGAGGGAGTTCCTCGCGAGCGACGCCGCCTCGCCCGTCAACATAGACTCCGCCACCAGGTACCTGCACTACACCTCACTGTACTAACAGGCTAGTTCCTCGCGAGCGACGCCGCCTCGCCCGTCAACATAGACTCCGCCACCAGGTACCTGCACTATACCTCACTGTACTAACAGGCTAGTTCCTCGCCGGCGACGCCGCCTCGCCCGTCAACATAGACTCCGCCACCAGGTACCTGCACTACACCTCACTGTACTAACAGGCTAGTTCCTCGCCGGCGACGCCGCCTCGCCCGTCAACATAGACTCCGCCACCAGGTACCTGCACTATACCTCACTGTACTAACAGGCTAGTTCCTCGCGAGCGACGCCGCCTCGCCCGTCAACATAGACTCCGCCACCAGGTACCTGCACTACACCTCACTGTACTAACAGGCTAGTTCCTCGCCGGCGACGCCGCCTCGCCCGTCAACATAGACTCCGCCACCAGGTACCTGCACTATACCTCACTGTACTAACAGGCTAGTTCCTCGCCGGCGACGCCGCCTCGCCCGTCAACATAGACTCCGCCACCAGGTACCTGCACTACACCTCACTGTACTAACAGGCTAGTTCCTCGCGAGCGACGCCGCCTCGCCCGTCAACATAGACTCCGCCACCAGGTACCTGCACTATAACTCACTGTACTAACAGGCTAGTTCCTCGCCGGCGACGCCGCCTCGCCCGTCAACATAGACTCCGCCACCAGGTACCTGCACTATACCTCACTCTACTAACAGGCTAGTTCCTCGCCGGCGACGCCGCCTCGCCCGTCAACATAGACTCCGCCACCAGGTACCTGCACTATACCTCACTGTACTAACAGGCTAGTTCCTCGCCGGCGACGCCGCCTCGCCCGTCAACATAGACTCCGCCACCAGGTACCTGCACTATACCTCACTGTACTAACAGGCTAGTTCCTCGCCGGCGACGCCGCCTCGCCCGTCAACATAGACTCCGCCACCAGGTACCTGCACTATACCTCACTGTACTAACAGGCTAGTTCCTCGCCGGCGACGCCGCCTCGCCCGTCAACATAGACTCCGCCACCAGGTACCTGCACTATACCTCACTCTACTAACAGGCTAGTTCCTCGCCGGCGACGCCGCCTCGCCCGTCAACATAGACTCCGCCACCAGGTACCTGCACTATACCTCACTGTACTAACAGGCTAGTTCCTCGCCGGCGACGCCGCCTCGCCCGTCAACATAGACTCCGCCACCAGGTACCTGCACTATACCTCACTGTACTAACAGGCTAGTTCCTCGCCGGCGACGCCGCCTCGCCCGTCAACATAGACTCCGCCACCAGGTACCTGCACTATACCTCACTGTACTAACAGGCTAGTTCCTCGCCGGCGACGCCGCCTCGCCCGTCAACATAGACTCCGCCACCAGGTACCTGCACTATACCTCACTGTACTAACAGGCTAGTTCCTCGCCGGCGACGCCGCCTCGCCCGTCAACATAGACTCCGCCACCAGGTACCTGCACTATACCTCACTGTACTAACAGGCTAGTTCCTCGCCGGCGACGCCGCCTCGCCCGTCAACATAGACTCCGCCACCAGGTACCTGCACTATACCTCACTCTACTAACAGGCTAGTTCCTCGCCGGCGACGCCGCCTCGCCCGTCAACATAGACTCCGCCACCAGGTACCTGCACTATACCTCACTGTACTAACAGGCTAGTTCCTCGCCGGCGACGCCGCCTCGCCCGTCAACATAGACTCCGCCACCAGGTACCTGCACTATACCTCACTGTACTAACAGGCTAGTTCCTCGCCGGCGACGCCGCCTCGCCCGTCAACATAGACTCCGCCACCAGGTACCTGCACTATACCTCACTGTACTAACAGGCTAGTTCCTCGCCGGCGACGCCGCCTCGCCCGTCAACATAGACTCCGCCACCAGGTACCTGCACTACACCTCACTGTACTAACAGGCTAGTTCCTCGCCGGCGACGCCGCCTCGCCCGTCAACATAGACTCCGCCACCAGGTACCTGCACTACACCTCACTGTACTAACAGGCTAGTTCCTCGCGAGCGACGCCGCCTCGCCCGTCAACATAGACTCCGCCACCAGGTACCTGCACTACACCTCACTGTACTAACAGGCTAGTTCCTCGCGAGCGACGCCGCCTCGCCCGTCAACATAGACTCCGCCACCAGGTACCTGCACTATACCTCACTCTACTAACAGGCTAGTTCCTCGCCGGCGACGCCGCCTCGCCCGTCAACATAGACTCCGCCACCAGGTACCTGCACTATACCTCACTGTACTAACAGGCTAGTTCCTCGCCGGCGACGCCGCCTCGCCCGTCAACATAGACTCCGCCACCAGGTACCTGCACTATACCTCACTGTACTAACAGGCTAGTTCCTCGCCGGCGACGCCGCCTCGCCCGTCAACATAGACTCCGCCACCAGGTACCTGCACTATACCTCACTGTACTAACAGGCTAGTTCCTCGCCGGCGACGCCGCCTCGCCCGTCAACATAGACTCCGCCACCAGGTACCTGCACTACACCTCACTGTACTAACAGGCTAGTTCCTCGCCGGCGACGCCGCCTCGCCCGTCAACATAGACTCCGCCACCAGGTACCTGCACTACACCTCACTCTACTAACAGGCTAGTTCCTCGCGAGCGACGCCGCCTCGCCCGTCAACATAGACTCCGCCACCAGGTACCTGCACTACACCTCACTGTACTAACAGGCTAGTTCCTCGCGAGCGACGCCGCCTCGCCCGTCAACATAGACTCCGCCACCAGGTACCTGCACTACACCTCACTGTACTAACAGGCTAGTTCCTCGCGAGCGACGCCGCCTCGCCCGTCAACATAGACTCCGCCACCAGGTACCTGCACTACACCTCACTGTACTAACAGGCTAGTTCCTCGCGAGCGACGCCGCCTCGCCCGTCAACATAGACTCCGCCACCAGGTACCTGCACTATACCTCACTCTACTAACAGGCTAGTTCCTCGCCGGCGACGCCGCCTCGCCCGTCAACATAGACTCCGCCACCAGGTACCTGCACTACACCTCACTGTACTAACAGGCTAGTTCCTCGCGAGCGACGCCGCCTCGCCCGTCAACATAGACTCCGCCACCAGGTACCTGCACTATACCTCACTGTACTAACAGGCTAGTTCCTCGCCGGCGACGCCGCCTCGCCCGTCAACATAGACTCCGCCACCAGGTACTTGCACTATACCTCACTGTACTAACAGGCTAAAGGTTTCTTGTCGTTTTTTTACTTTAATCTACATACCGAAGCGATCGAAATCAAAAGTACCACTTTATTTCCGTGTCAGTGTAATAGGGTTGTGACTTCAAAAAAGCTAATATTGTTTTTACGTATTCTCTATTGATATAGAAATATATCTGTATATTTATTTTTGTATTTAAAATTATTTTTATTGTGAAATTTAATCATTGAAAAGTAGATATTTTAAGTCCCAACAGCGAAATCTCTAAACGCAACGTTATTGGCACGTGAACCGTGACGTCATACTTGAACATTTTTGTATGGGCATGAAGTTTTGACTTTGAGTTTACATATGGAACTTGATGATCCATGACGTCACAAAATGCAATGTCTAACATGGCAGCGTTTGTATCACCCGAAACTGAGTGTGGTTTTACTTTTAGTTTTGTACCGCAACAATTGAATTTTTTTTGGGTGTTATATTTGTTTTCGTTTATGTGGGGCAACAGTGTAGATTCGGATAGGGTATTCAGGGCCCAAAAGAATTGCGTTCGTTCGTTACGCGGAGCTCATTTTTTGGACCCTTGTAAACCACTCTTCAAAAAATACATTAAACAAGCGGCAGAGCTAGTTAAACAGCATCCAGAACTTTTCAAAAAAAATGTTGACTTGAGATCTAGAAGATTAAGAGAAATTTCCAACAACAGATTGCACACACCAAAGTATAAACTAACAATGACACAGAAACAATAAAAATATTCAATAATCTACCAGAGGATCTAAAGAACCTATCCGGAAATTTATTCTACATACAATAAAAAAAATGGCTACTTAGAAAATGTTATTATTCTTTGAATCAATATTTTAATTACAGGGATATTCATTGATTTAAAATAATTATGTTTATTATTATTATTATTTTTTAATTGTTCTTCATTTGATTAATTAATGTTGTATTTGTAATGTTGTATTTGTAATGTACAAATAGTAATTGTATTGTGTAATTGAAAATTAATATTTGCATGCCTATATTTTTTGTAATAAGGTAGAATATAACTGGACGTATATCATTTTAAGACCTATCTGTAACATATATTCTAGCAAATAAACATCTTTAATCTTTTATGTATCAACCTAAATAATCGTTTAAAATAAATCCATGCATATACGGTATTGTTTAATCGTCCCTTGTGTCCGTGTGTCGCAGAGAGGTGACGCGCGTGAAGGTGGAGTCCGGCGCCGCCGACCGGTACTGCTTCGACCAGGCACAGGTAACTCTCTCACTCGTATATAAATTATAATAATAATAATAATAAGTCTTTTTTTTTTAAGCTATTGCATAGCTTCTATCGCGGGCCTTGAGCGCGGGCACCGAATCCAGAAATTCCGTAACGAAAAAACCTTGACGTTTGTCTCTTAGTTCAGCAACTCGCCTCTAGATGGCATTGCAATAGCTTTACCGCGGCAGTCCCCGAGTGCCACACGTCTTTTTTTTTTTTTAAATATATATCGCGTGCGAAGCCGCGGGGCTGCGCCCCGCGGCTTCGCACGCTCTATTCAAGTAGCTATGTCCGTCCCCGGGATACCGTTTACCTCCCTGCCAAATTTCATCAAGATTCGTTCAGCCGGGAACGAAATAAAAACTATCCTATGTTCGTTTCCTGGTTCTAACCTCCCCACCAATTTTCAGCCAAATCGGTTCAGCCGTTCTCGAGTTATAAGTGTTGTAACAAACACGACTTTCTTTAATACATATAGAAGATGTTTGGATGTATTGTTACCTCTTCACGCCAAAACTACTGAACGGATCGGGCTGAAATTTTGCATACAGGTGGTTCTAATCTAATACTGGAATCAAACATAGGTTTTATCGTATAATTCAATTCCATGCTAATAGTAACAATTCTAAAGTTACTCGGTGTTTATGATCTAAGAAGATTCAGAGATCCAATTCAAATTTCCTGCGCTTTATTTGTAAGTTAGGTCAATTACAGATAAAAATGTAATAGTTTCATTAATTTATAGTAATTTTAAATATTTTCTAAACTAAGGTACTCAATAAAAAAAGACGTGTGGCACTCGGGGACTGCCGCGGTAAAGCTATTGCAATGCCATCTAGAGGCGAGTTGCTGAACTAAAGAGACAAACGTCAAGGTTTTTTCGTTACGGAATTTCTGGATTCGGTCCCCGCGCTCAAGGCCCGCGATAGAAGCTATGCAATAGCTTAAAAACCCACCAATCGAGGGAGGTTTTACCATGACCACCTCGCTTGGCAGGCGGGTTGCTGATCGCAGTAGAGGTGTTAAAAATACGCAGAAAGCTGTTGTCCTCCCTCTAGTAGATTCCCTTAGTCGGTTCATACGCCGCGACCGCCTCGGCTAAACATTCACAAACACATTCCCCATGATTCCATCTAGGCGCTATGTCTACCTCATGCCTTGTAGTCCCCCCAGACGAACACGAAGTCCCCATGGTTCCATTTAGGCGCTATGTCTACCTCATGCCCCGTGGTCCCAGACGAACGTTACTAATAGTGATTCCCCGTGGTCCCAGGCGCACGTGTACCACCTGATGAAGTCTGACAGCTACTCGCGCTACCTGCGCTCGGAGATGTACAAGGACATACTGAACGGATCCAAGAAGAAGGTAATGTTTATGTTAACTAACATATTAATAATTGACAATAATTATTTACTCATCAAGAAAACAGTTGATTGGCATCTGATGGCGTTCTTTTGCTAACCTAATGTTCGAGTTAAGTTCGTGTTACTGATAAGTAATCTATTGGCGTAGAGCAACTTCGTATCTCTGCCTAAGCTTTACAAGATGATGTTCTACAGTTCTTCAAATACTCAGTCACCGGCAGTTTAGACCAAGATGACAGTTGGGACTTTTCCGAGATATTTCTGTGGAAGTAATCAATTAAATAAACAAAAAATATTCCGGTTTATTTTCCGAATAAAATAATAATAATACTTCAATCTCACCAGCCTGTATTGATCCACTGCTGGACGCAGGCCTCCAGGGGGAGGCCTGCGCAAACGAAAACAAGGCAAACAAGGCTCTTATCAGGATAAGAGCCTTGTTTGCTTTTATCTAATAGGGGTAATACCCATAATCCCCACGCTGGGCTTGCGGGTTGGTGCTTGCGGTGGTAGAATTGTTCCTCAGAGGGCGCTGCTACCCGCCCCGGTGGTTATCCCTTAGTCTCCTCCTACGACACCCACGTGAAGAGATGGGGTGGTGCAAATTCAAAGCGACCACCACACAGCTAATAACATAGATAGATTATATCTTGATTGCACCATCAATACATAACAAGAACAAAGAAATTACTGCTAACTAATCTAGAATGGCACATTCGGCGGCCTTATCGCTAACAGCGATCTCTTCCAGGCAACCCATAACCCAGTTTAATACTTTGTTAAATAATAATACTACTTAGTGGTCTAATAAAATACTACTTAGTTGTTATTTAATATTTTTGTTTAACTTTCGCAGACGTCAGTGAAAGGCATCCGCTCCATCGTGTCGTTCTCAGCGCGCAAGGACAACGTCAACTCCTCCAGCGCCTCCAACTGAACGACCCTTATTGCGTCGCCATACGGTCCACAATCACACAGCCTGCAGGTACCGCGCTTACGACAGCCTTGCAGCGTGACGCCCCGCACGTCCCACCAGTGGGACTAGTGGCAATGGCATCAACCCATCAATGGGACTAGCGGGAATTTCCTCGTCCCATTAATGGTACTAGTGGGAATTTCTTAGTCCCACCAGTGGGACTAACGGGATTTTTTTTATGCCGGACAGTTCAAATTTAAAAGTGTTAGCTTAAGTTTGAGTTAATGTTATAAAGTGTGTTGTATTTTGTTTCGCTGAGAACAAATAGTATACTGGACAATCATCATCTAGCCCCAAGGTAAGCAGAGCTTGTGTTATGGGTACTAGATGACTGATATTATTTAATACACATTTTGTATTGTGTATTAAGAACACGAAACAAAAATCTACATAGAAAGCAATATATAATTCTCTGTAATTAGTCTTTAAATATTGATGTTATTTGCTTGTCATGAAGCTGAGCTTTATCGCTATGCAATAATATTAAAACAAAAATAACTTCCAGTATAAAATACAAATGCAATAAGTTTTAATGTTTTGAAAATCTTTTTTAAAAACAAGAAGAGCTTTTAAGTTAAAATAGTAAAACCCAAACTCGACGGGGTTCGGAGTCTTTTTATGAGTTCCTATGGCCACCTTCTGTCTCCATCATCAGATCACCTCGATGGTATCATGACATTACGTTGTCACTAAACTTACATAAGTATACTAAATTTCAGCTCAATCGGTTGAAGATATCTGCTCCAAAATTTCGTTGCAAGACTCCACCCAAACAAACTACATACATACAAGTTAAATAAAAGCTTTTAAAAAACAATTTGTTCATACAAAAATCGCTTGGATAGTGCTTGCTATGTGGACTAAATGAAGCTTAACCGACTGAAAAAAAAACATACATGTATTGTATCATGCAACTTTTTATTTGTTATATAAACACTTTCATTGCCCACGAGGCACAAGCGTTCAACTCAACAACTGCCGGCCGCGCGGCAGTGATCGCGTTACATTAAAATATAATACGTTATTAGCATTAAATTGATTTTCAGAACAGCTTTTAAAGCCTTTCAGATTCTTGTAAAATAACATGGTTTATTAAAAACAGTAATTTCTTATTTTTCCTAATAATTTCTAATTATTAAAAACTAAAACGGGAGCCAGAGCTAGCTAGCTGCCCAAAACTTTGATATTGTGATTCCAAAATAAACATTTTCATTTTCTATTTTTCATTTTCAATTATGTGTTGGAACGGAAATGTCAGTTTTCTTTGTGCCATAATAAGTATAAGTTTTATATAAATAAAAGGAATGCATTCTCCAAAGAAAGATAAAGATAATTTAATTTGTCAGAAAAAGTAAAAACATGTCATAAACCTAAATACGATAATTCATAGAAGCTCGCAAGACCGAACTTTCGCTATGATGTTTTTAATATATTTAGTGAAAACGTTTGATTCAGATAAAGCTGCCATTTTAATAACACGCAAAAAAATAGAAATAAAAAAAGACGTGTGGCACTCGGGGACTGCCGCGGTAAAGCTATTGCAATGCCATCTAGAGGCGAGTTGCTGAACTAAAGAGACAAACGTCATATTAAAAAGTCATTAAAAGTTCTACTATTCATCGATAGATGGCAAAACTAAAAAGTATCACCGCTGTTCCGGTCGGAGTGGGGAGCGTGAGGTTTTTTCGTTACGAAATTTCTGGATTCGGTCCCCGCGCTCAAGGCCCGCGATAGAAGCTATGCAATAGCTTAATAGAAATGTATATTTTCTATAATAAAGTAGTTTAAGAAAACCATCTCTCTAGTTTGAAGACTGCGTGGAATTGACAGAAACTGCCCAAAGAAATAAAAAAATACATTAACTTACTCGATTTGTACATAACTAGTGTATACTTATCTAGCACATAGACAATACTGTTGTGTATATAACGTGGTTATGTATTTTATTCTCTATGTATTTAAAAAATGATGCTCTCTGACGTAAAACTGATGTTATATCCTTTTTATAGCCTTTCAATAGGATTCATTTATAAATGTAAGCGGGTTAACTACGAACCTTGTTTATGTTGGAAGAACACCACAAACAAGGTTCGTAGTTAACCCGCTTACATTCATAATGCATTCGTCAAACTACGAAAGTTTCTGTAGTAAAAATTTCAATGGGATATTTATTATCCTAGAAGTTTTGTCTGGGTGTTGATACAACAAACATCTAACTCAAATAGTCTTGATGATATAGTTGTATTATATATAAAAGTGTAGTTATTTAGGAATATACTAAATTGCTTTGTGTAGATAATTTAGTATATTCCTAAATAACTGCGGGTTTTATGATAATATTGTCAATTCAGATGTCGCCTATACTAAATTAATTTGAAAAGTCTAAAAATGTCGCTGTCCCCAAAGATATAAATCGTTAGATATGCCCTTACCTCAGTGAGACCGCGCCGTTTTGTGTCCAAGTCGAACCTTACGCCTGCTTAAACCTGCACTCAGTGTACATCTACGCACAGTGTTAGCCGGACATGTAGTGAAGGATGTTTGCGAGCAGTATTATAGTGATACAAAATGACGTGTGCCTTTCGAAAGTGCAACAAAAATTCAAGAAACACAAATAAAGCCAGAGGTGTAACATTTCACTCGTAGGTATTGCGAGTTAATGAAATAACTTTTATTTTATCGTCCGCATTGTCAAAAATGACTACAATAACAAATTTAAATGGCGAGTGCACGAAAGAGAAAGTTGTGTTTGCACCTAACGTGTGAGAAAAAGAGATGACACTATTTTCTCAGTACACTTGTTTTGTTTGTGTACATTGCTACAGTTTTTGGTGGTCGGGGCGTATCTAACGATTTACATATATCTATGGCTGTCCCTGGCAAAGCGTCAGAATATTAAGGATGTCATCATATTTACTCGTGTCAAATTAGTTAAATCTAATTTATGCGACATTTGAATAACACCATTGGTTCTAAAATCATCTATTACTGTTGACATTAAATAGATAATTTCTTGTCTTTTTTTCTATAAAATCTGTATTGATCACGTCGATACATACAAAAAACTGCACTCAATTGTCAGATGTTAGAGAGCATCGCAAAAAAACTTTTCTTCCTTAATATTTTTATTATAAATACTTAAATAAATATAACGTTAGTTTAAAAAACTGCAATAAAATAGTGAGTTGTATTGGATATAGGTTAGGTAAGATAGGGTGTCACAGAACGTTGCGTGTTATCCGAGAGATTAATTATCCTGAAAAGTATTCGTAAGTGTTTGTCTCCGGAATAACACACTTTCTGGTACACCCTGTGTGTTTATAGTGATGTTAGTAATCCTGTATCGAGCACACAGACATACAGACATACAGACACGAGGCTTAGGTTTGAGTCTAAGAGAGCGCTGTGGTATATACATTTCATCGAGTGCCAAAACAATCAGTGACTTTTTTAACCGACTTCAAAAAAAGAGGTTCCCAATTATGTTCTTTTTTATGTTTGTTACCTCAGAACTTTTGACTGGTTGGTCTGATTTTCATTGTTTTTTATGAAAGCTAGTGCTTCCCGTGTGGTCCCATTTTAATTTGTTCTGACAATGGGATCCATGAAATTCATTAATAAACTATAAAAATTGAAGTCGGTTTATAGTTTTTTTTTAACCAAATTATTTATTATTCTAATATTTGTTGCGCAAAAGAACTGTATAAATATAAAATACCTAATGTATCCCATAGGGTCGTCATCTAGCTCAGAAGTAAGCAGAGCTTGTTCTGAGTACTATACACTAGCCAAACTCGGTGTGGAATGATTATAAACAAACCACAACACCAAAAACTAAAACTTGCTTGTCCTCGGGTTTCAGATATATTATAAGCAATATTATACAAGCAATATTAAGTAAGCAATATTTTTTGAAGAAAGGATCTGAGATCGACAAGTTATTTAAAACTACGCATAAAAAAACGCGGCAACAAAGTTATTTTTAGGTTAAGTATGGGGTTAAGTATAGTATGGTTTGTTTCCAAACATACCATATACATAGAGTTTGGACGATTCAATTTCAAAAATGCTTTATTTTCATAAATACAATAAATGTACGTACACTTAGAAAAGGTCAAATCATATTAAAAAATACACTAACACGAAAATAAAGTGGTATTTTTCGATCGCTTCGGTATGTAGACTAAAGTAAAGAAACGACAAAGAAACCTGTTAGTTGTTACTGATTTGATTGATCAACTTATTGATATTATAAATCAATTTAGCAGAATTATATATTTCTAAGTTTTCGATTATGTATAACTACAGCGCTCTCTGTATTTTTTTTATTAATTCAAACTATAACAGATCTACTTTAGCCAAATATTTTAAGACTGTTTTATTTGTATTGATATACATTCTTTTGTTAGTACCTTAATAGTTCCTTTTGTAAAAATCTCAGCACAAAATGTTAGTCACAAGTTTGTATGAATAATGTTAGTGGAGTAGTGAAGCAGTCGAGTCATGTGAGTTCCTTCGGCGACGGCTCTCGGTCTACTCAAGTAATAGGGTATATGCATGGATTTTTTAACCGACTTCAAAAAAGGACGAGGTTCTCAATCGACTGTTTTTTGTGTTTGTTACCTAACTTTTGACTGGGTAGTCCGATTTTCATGGTTCTCTTTTAGAGCCAGAGTCAGAGTCAATTCGTTTATTTCTTTAGGCTTACAAAATAAGCACTAAGACAATTTTTTACTTTAAAAACTTGCTTGATAAAATAGTAATTACTATCCAATAAGAAATAAGGTGCAATTGATTCTAATTCACTTCAATTTTTTGTCCACTAGTAAAAAATCGTCTTCATTGGACACCGGTATCCTATGACGATCATTTTTTCTTCGTATGATACTGGTTACCAAACTCTGGTATCATACGCGGCCGAATGCAGCGGAAGAAGTGAAAAAGAAACCACTAGCAAGTTTATCGCTTATCAACTAATACAATCTTAGGATAACTAAGTCTAACTGGTCTTACATACTATTGTCGGTGTGGAGCTGGGCGACATCCGGTCGGTAGGTATTGCGATTCGAATTCGTCGCTGAAGGAACTAAACAGAGTAGAGTGATGTAAATAATATAATAATAGTTAGTAAATCGGTTCTCTAAAACTATTGGCTTTACGTACCTATTCATGTGATCGGTTTAGTTTAGTTTAGTTTAGTTTTAGACGGTCAGGCTGCATGACATCGATCTGAGGGAATTGATCAAACTACTTGAAGTTTGTCGAAACTACTTGTAGTACGGGAATAATGTTTTATTTGTCCAAAACGGATTTCATAAAAAAAAATTAAAAATATTCTAGATTACTGAAACGTCATTTAGAAAAATCGGCTTTTCAAATCAAATCGTTTATTTGCATGAATACAAAAATATAATACAATGTCAGATCTTATAACTATTTTAGTAATTGTATTCAGCCTGCACGCAGGCACATATTGTGCGAGACATATTATTATTACTATATGTATATTAAAATAAATTAAATGATATGCGAAGGCTGGTGCAGGCACGCACACATGCGTAAATGACTTCAACTGCATACGTAACAAGTAATACATTTCTTAATGTTAATATACTTAAGAACGAAATAATTTAAACCCGATTTTTTCACGCATGGCCTGCCACTTTAAACGGCGAAATTTTTGACTGATCTTCTTTAAACACCTTACTCAATGTTAAATGGCGCTTCAGTAATATTCGTCTTTAAAATAGTAATCATCCCCTAAATTGTTTACCTGCTGTAAACATTTATTTTAATTAATTCAATAGGTAATAGAAAGTCGGATTCGATTCGATTTGAATTCTATTTCGACGGAAGCTTTTATGATTTGTAAAAAGTTTCCGATATCAAATTCAACGGCCTTTCCGATGAATTAAAATACCCGCAGAATGTTGTATAGAATGTGTAGTGTTGGTTGTGTCAAGCATCGTCGTTCGTCAAGTCGTCAAGCCGCTTGACCGTGTGGCGAGGCCCTTAGACTCAATGTCGAACCAAAGTTAGTAAAGTCTTACTTAATTTCTTTAGTTAAGCATTATTTAAACTAGCAGTTGTTGTTAACTTTTAAGCTATTATAAGTAATTTAGTTTCTTCTAAGAAAAGCACAGTTGAATGTATCACACAGATTTAGTTAGTTGTAAGTTCAAAGAATACTCAATAATTAGCAATTTAGTTGAAAATATTCCTGTAATTGACGCCACCAACTTAGCATTTCAAACTTTTACAAACTTTTTTATGTATATTTGACTTTTTAAGATATTTTCTTAGTATTTTTATTAAGTTCCTCTATTGGTCTTCCTTATTTTTGTAAAGCATATTTTTCAGTCTTAATTTAAATCGTTATTTTTCTGGGCGTGTTTAATAAATAGACGTCAAGTTTCAACCGACACCGATCACACCGATCTACTCATGCATTCAACGTGGATTATTATTCCTTACCAATGGGTGTATATGTCGCAGCCGGAACGTAGTATCAGCCCATTTGTAAAACAGCTAGGCCGTTTACAAAACGGCTCCATTCAGCTAAATGCCTAGGCCAATCGTTGAACGATCGGTGAAATCAACGTTCTACAATATTGCTGATCGTCTGAATGAGCACGTTTAGAGAATGGCTAGGCAGTTCACCGTGCCTAGGCCGATCGTCAAATGAAGACGACTGTTTCTGTGTACGAGGCTCCGCCAGCGCTGAATCTACAATTACCGGTAGGTAATTGTAGACTCAGCTAACGGCCATTCAGCTAAATGCCTAAATAGGTATATTATAAGCATTTAGCTGAATGGCCGTTTCAACGACTTAGCCGTTTTACAAACGGGCTAATTCTACGTTCCGGCTGCGACATATCCTTTATGTCCACTGGTATAGTTGGCCCTAATCCTGACTACAGTCTATAGTTGGCCCTACTGTCACATTCGGTGTGAAGGTTGAAGACTTGATCATCTTGTATTTGAGATTATATTGGTTGTTTATACACACTTCTCTCTGTTTTTTTGCAAAGTTTAGAGAAATATGTAAATTTAGAGGCGATATTTAATATAAATATTTCTATATCCATATGTTCGTTGAACAAACACACCAATTTCACGCAGAAAGTACCTATAACAGCATCGGGTTCTAGATAATATTTACATGTTCTTAGAATATTTGTCTACAAATAAAATACTGCAAATTGGTTACTTTACAAAATAACCGCTCTTTGCCCGTGGTACCGTTCAGCTGGTCCCGTTGACTGGACAACCGAAAATCATTTTCCCGCTAGTCCAGTTAAGTGTACCACGGGTTTTTTTCCATTCCGGACCAAGTCAACGGTACCAGCAGGAGTATTTTAATTTCGGCTACCATGGTGTAGTGGTGTGTTGGTTTAATGAACGGGTTGTAGGTGTAATGTCGTCGGGTAGCATCTAAGCAATAGTGTACCAAAGCATTATCAAATAAAGTATTTTAAACATTTGTATTTGTTTTATTTTTGAAGCTGTGTGGTGATGGCTTAGAATGTGCACCACCCCATCTCTTCCCGTGGTCGTCGTAAGAGGTGACTAAGGAATATCCACTGGGAGGCGAGCGTTAGCGCCCCCTACAGAATTCTATCACCAAACTGCGATACCCGCATGCCTAGTAAACAGGCTGTTGCGGTTGAGGTATTTATTTTATTTGAAGTTAAAACAGCGGCCTGATTCCACTAACACAATCGCCTCATTATGACAATATTATCGCTTCATTATCGCGTTACAATCACCGCCATTGACACCTTTTGGTATTCTACTAACACGATCTTTTTTTGTTTATGCCATATCTATGACTATTACGATTATGATCATATGCCCCACCACATTATTGACACGATATTATAAGTCATTGTAATCTTATGGTATTCGAATACCAAATAAATTAACGACTAAATCTCTATCTTAATCGTATGGCGCCATTATGGCACCATTATAGCATTTTGTTTAAAAATAGTGGAATTAGGCCCCAGTACTGCGGCCGAACTGACGATGCAGTAGCAGCAGTAGTATTTCTAAACATTGCCTCTAAATTTAACCTTAAAATTATTTATTGTTGATTATTGATAGAATTTTCAACTTTGAACTTGTAGATTAAAAGGGCGATGTGAAAAAGATAGTCATAGGATTTGGCGTTCATAGGAGCGGGACAGAGCATACGTTTTAGGAACAGCGTAGGCGCAAAAATGAGGTTTTTTACGAGAAAATTACACCACCTATAAAAAACCCCAACTAAGGAACCAAAGAATTAGTAATGACCTACGAATCAAAACAAAAATCTTTTCTACATATTCTATATTTCCGCGGGATTCCTGAAATCTAGACCAAATTGGGTGCAAACAGTTTTCACTGTCAAGGAACCGAAGATAAAATGTTGAATTAAATGTAATTCTTGTTTTTTACTACGGGGATCCCGTAATTACTGAGAAAGGCCTAGTTTTTTTTAGAAAATCCAACAGTTTCGAGCCTTTACACGTTAACTGTCCCAGAACAAAAGTAGGTATACAGGTTACGTCCAACTGAAATTTTGTTATAACCTACACAGATATAAGGCTACATCTATTATACTAATTTTGGGGACAGTATCGCTCACGTCCGTAGGTGTTGATCCTCTGTTACCCCACACGTGTCCTCTGGGTGGTGCTAAGGGCGGTACCCTCTGGTGGTAGGCTTCGGCCGTGGCTTGTCACCACCCTCCGGACTGGGCCAGTCCGTGAAGCAACTCTGTTGTGTTTCGGACTGTGGTCCGGAGTAGCCATCTTCTAGACCTTCGTGATACATCGTCGGCCGCATCTTCGCTTGTGTGAGAATGCGGTCAAACGAAGGTCTATTTCTGATAAAAAAAATAAACTAAAAAAAGCCTTTCAGGAAAAACCCCAAAAAAACCTGTTAATCGACCAACGAATTATGATTTCAATCAGAGTCATGGACTTATAAAGTTGGCACATAATGACTCCGTTTCGAGTCACTGGACAGTTATCTTGTTAAGAAAAAGTTTGCGCACCATGTGCTTAAAGGCATCACGTGTTTCTGCCTTACGAATGTCCAGACGCAAGTCATTCATTCCACCACCGCACTGCCTCTACACAGGAAGAATTTCCAAAGGAGGTGTTATGCACAGGAGGAGATAGAAGGAGATGATAGGGGGAGCGGAGAGGATATTGGTGCCAATGCTAGAGTCTATTCAAAAAAGAGAAGAGTCATGGGAAGTGAGGGCGCTCGTGTGCCAATTGACAACTTTTGTTGCGTTGACAACACTGCTCTGTCATTGCAGTACGACCAAGTGTTAGTTCACTGTAACGCCACGAATCTTCTCTCTCTTAAACAGACTGACAATTATTTTTCACATTCACAATAGGGTATATGCATGTGTTTTCAAAATGGCTAAAAAAATATATACGTATTCTCTATTGATATAGAAACATATCTACATATTTATTTTAGAATTTTCAGATGTTTTTATCGTAGAATTTTACCATTGAAAAAATGATATTTTAAATCTCAATCGCAAAATTTAAAAACGCTACGCCATTGACTAGAGCAGACGTGACATCGCTGTTCACATTTCTTCTTTTTTTATTCTGCTTGCTGCACCATGATTTGACACTATTCTGCCCACTTCACATTTCGTATTGTAGGTTATTTTCAGCTTTTTCGGAAAACCTCTTTCCTGAGATGATCACTACCGAGGTCGTCACAAAAGGTTTTAATCGAGTGTGAACGTCGACGTCAAATAAACATGGCGCCAATATGGCAGCGTTTTTATCACCCGAAAATGATTGTAGTTTTGATTTGATTTTTTTACCTTATTATTGCGAAATTCAGTGAGCGTCTTATCATTTTTCGGTTAAATAAAGACCTAAAGAATCGATAAAAACAATAAAAAAAATTGATGCATATACCCTATTACAAACATTCAAGCAACAATTACTGCAGTCAGCTATATCGTTTCATTTGTTAATACTAGTTTTTATTTATTTCTTTTAGTTGATTGTTATTTTCTTTTACAATAAATAATTTATTTCTAAGATTGCTGGAGAATAGCAACCCATAGCATACGCTCATCATATTCAGCCTAAATTAGTCCACTGCTGGACATAGGCCTCCCCCAATGAGCGCCATAGCGCCCTGTCTTCAGTCTGACGCATCCAGCATCTGCCTGCAGTTTTCTGCAGATCTTCATCCCGGCGACTTGGCCGGAGGGCGTCCTGCACTATTTGCCGAGTCGCGGTCTCCACTCAAGAGCTGGTTTACCCCAGCGGTTGTCGGTTCATCACGAGATATGGCTGAACAGCTTGCTAATTCTTTCAGCATAAGCTCACATAAAGCTAAATCTATACTAATATTAGGTCCTTACATATGAAATTGGCGTTTTGTATGGGAGGAACAAAAAGTCGAATATTTTTTAATATAATATATTTAATTAATCAAAGTATGAACCATTATTTTCTATGCACTTTTGCCATCTTATAGGTAGTTCATTGATCCCTTTACTAAAAAAACCAGTCGGACGGGAATCAATAAAATCTTTGAAGGCGATTTGGACTGCCCCATCGGAGTTGAATTTTTTCCCTTGCAAGAAGTTATCCAAATTTCGAAAAAAATGGTAATCTGTTGGAGCAGGGTCCGGGGAGTACGGAGGATGTCTTAGACTTTCCAATTGAAGCTCTTCTAATTTAGTAGCCGTCTGTTGCGCAGTGTGTGGTCTAGCGTTGTCGTGAAGCAGCAGTGGCGTGGAGCGATTGACCAGCCTAGGTTGTTTAGCCGCTAGCTTTTCCATCATGGTTTGCAATTGCTGACAATAGACATCAGCCGTAATAGTCTGGCCAGATTTGAGAAAACTGTAATGAACAATACCGGCACTAGTCCACCAAACGCTTACAAGTAACTTTTTTGGGGTTAATTTTCGCTTGGGGCAGGATTTGGCTGGCTGGCCAGGATCCAACCATTGCGCTGAGCGCTTCCGATTATCGTAAAGAACCCATTTTTCATCACAGGTAATGATTCGGTTTAAAATACCTTCATTATTGTGCCGGTTTAGTAATGTAACGCAGCAGTCGACGCGCGTTTGCCGGTTTGCTTCAGTCAATTCGTGAGGTACCCACCTTTCAAGCTTTTTAATCTTCCCAATTTGCTTCAAGTGAATTAAAACAGTTTTATCACTAACATCGCAGCCTGCAGCTAACTCGGACGTGGTTTGCGATGGATCCGCTTCCACAATAGCCTTCAACTCTTCATTATCAACTTGAGTCTCAGGCCGTCCACGGGGCTTGTTCTGCAGGTCGAAATTTCCAGAACGAAAACGTTGGAACCAAAAACGAACTGTGTTTTCTTTTACAACACGACCGCCATACACATCATTCACCCTTCGAGTTGTTTCCGCAGCACTAGTGCCACGGCGGAACTCGTACTCGTAAATAATGCGATATTTTAAGTTTTCCATTTTATAAAATGAGTGACGCAAACAGAAAAAAACAGAAGAAAAAAAACCAAATGAATGACGATCATCGAAGCACAAATACATGAGTCTATAGCTGTACAAATTTGAACTTGGAATTCCTTACCAAAGAGGAGAAATTTGTGATTAAAGTGGCCAGTACGAAAAACGCCAATTTCATATGTAAGGACCTAATATTTTGAAGAGGAAATATTTGATTGTTTTTTTTGTATTGAATAGGCTCAGAAACTACTGAACCGATTTAAACAATTCTTTCATCATCCACTCACCGCCGCGCTGCTCACCCGAAGGTGACGACAACGATTCGTTACCGCACACTACACAGCCGACTAAAAGCCAAAGAATTCCCCGTTTCCCGCATTCGAAGAATTCCCCGTTTCCCGGTGCATTCGCGCACCTAAGGCGTAACCTCCATGCCCTCTCGTAGCATCTGGCGACAGCCCAAGCTGAGGCTCGCACCTAAGTGGTGGCCCTTGTGAGTGTCGCCCCAACCTAAACGTCCAGCATTAATATTTTACTAGCTGCGCCCCGCAACTTCGCACGCGTTGTTCCTTTGGAAACGTTTAAAGGTGATTTCTATCCCACGGGAATTGATTTATGCGATAAAAAGTAACCTATGTTTGATTGCATTGCAGGATTAGAATTACCTGTATGCAACATTTCAGCCCGATCCGTTACGTGTAAACAGGTAACAAAACAAACATCCATCCATACATCCAAACTCTCGCATTTATAATATTTGTGAGATTTATTGATGTCTGAAAAGTGGTAAGTAAAACACATGCATTGGGTTAAATACAATGTATTTGTTAGACTATAGAGATACATACTTTTACTGCTTAAAGTAATTCTGTTACAACTCAACCAAGCTAAGTGTGCGCCTTGCTTTTTTGTGTACCTACATATAAATTTACCAATGTTTAATGTAAAAAACAAATGCAAAGTAAAATCTAACAAACATTTGTTTACTTTTTAAGCTATTGCATAGCTTCTATCGCGGGCCTTGAGCGCGGGGACCGAATCCAGAAATTCCGTAACGAAAAAACCTTGACGTTTGTCTCTTTAGTTCAGCAACTCGCCTCTAGATGGCATTGCAATAGCTTTACCGCGGCAGTCCCCGAGTGCCACACGTCTTTTTTTAATCATAGCGAATCCTTTTTCGCGGACTGTATGCGTCAGTAAGACGTATCGACCGATACGTGCAAACTTGGCTTGGCCGAGGTAGGTATAGTTTGTTTTTAACAGAAATAGAACCCCACCTTATGGGCTGTGTGTTGCGTCACGCAGACTAAACTAGATTTTAAACTTATAAATCTTTCTAATCTTTTCCAAGGTGCATTTACCCAGTTACAACTAACCATTCAATTTTAGACATAAGAATGAATTGTATAGTCAGCAAAACTTGCGCCTTACCATCAAATGGCCTTACCACCACTAGGGTGATTTTTATGTGAAGTGAATAGTTGCCAACCCCGGCTTGCTCGATATCTTTTGTTTTTAACGCAAATAGTTTAAAACTGGCGTTACGTTTGGCGATGGTACATGAAGCAAAATATATGAAATATAACTGATCTAGTACAAAATAGTTCGAAAGCAATGGTACCTACTTCTTTTATTACGTCCCGTGTTGTCGTATGTTAGGGTAAATCAAAAACGATATCAAATATATTTTTTATCTCGTGAAGGGCCTTCTAAAGAAAACACAGTTCCACCACGGCATTGGTAGTAGGATGTACAAGGTCTGTCTTTAACGACCCGACCGCTAATGTAGGACTTGTAAAAGACCCTTGTAGATAGGTCCTGAAAAAATACCCTGTTAGTTTTTTAGTTTCTCTGAGTGGCTATGGAATTGCTATGCGAGCTATTGGTTCGTCAGTTGACATTTGCTTTCAAATACGCAAACACACGCCTACCACTTTCTTCCAGCCTTCTTTTTATGTGACGCGACCTATAGGTACCTTCATGTCTTTTGTTACAAACGTTACCACTACCGCTGTAACTTAGGTACTAAGGCCCGTATTATGAAAGCTTCCTCAGTCATCAATATATGCTTGAGCAACGCTTTTCTATAGCATAAACGTCACTCAAGCATAGCTCTATGACTGAGCAAGCTTTCATAATACGGGCCTCAGTATATTTATTAGCTAAAGTATTTGTTTTAATGTTTTACCCAAATACTATTCTGTATAACACGCCACCGTCTACACTTGTTGTTTCCACTTCTTGTCCATCCAAAGGTTACTTGGAAGAGATCGCTCATAGCGATAAAGACCGACCATTGTGCAATGTTATTATTATATTCCTGTCCTGGGGCCTGATTCCACTAACACAATCGCTTCACTATGACAAAATTATCGCGTAACAATCACCGCCATTGACACCTAATGGTATTCTACTAACACGATCTTTTTAGTTTATGCCATATCTATGACTATTACGATTATGATCATATATGGTGTTATTAAGTAAATTATGTTAAGTTAGTGTAAGCTGTTGATTTTCCAATTAAATAAATAAATAAATAAATAAATAAATATGCCCCACCACATTATTGACACGATATTATAAGTCATAGAGATTGTAATCTTATGGTATTGGAATACCAAATAAATTTACGACTAATCTCTATCTTCGTCGTATGGCGCCATTATAGCATTTTGTTTAAAAAATAGTGGAATTAGGCCCCTGTGTTTCTGATTTTATTTGGTACCTAAGCAATAAAGAATATTTTTGCATTGTATTGAATATAATGATGGATTTAAAAGTGTCATGAGTAGATATTCTAAGGTTGTCTGAGTTCCTCCGGCAGCGCCTCTCGGGGTATCAGCCTGGGGGGCGCGTCCGTGTCGCACGTGCAGAAGCAGTTCCCCCCGCCGCCCCCCGGGGGACCCTGGGGGAGGATGAGCAGCTTCAGGTTCAGGCTGGTCTCCAGCGCGTGCATTATCTCTGCGAATACAAGATAAAAGATTTTGTTGATCAATATTTTACACGTCAAATCAAATTATTGTTAACGTTGTTCATTTCGAATTATTATTTCATTGAATTAAATCTTAATTGAAAAAGAAAATTACAAATCTGCAAAAGACTGCAGGCAGATGCTGGATGCGTCAAGCTGAAGACAGGGCGCTGACGCTCATTATGGTAAGCCTATGTCCAGCAGTGGATATTGATGGACATAGGCCTCCCATAATGAGCGCCATAGCGCCCTGTCTTCAGCTTGACTCATCCAGCATGCAACGGATGACGATGAAAGAAACAATGTTATTTTTCACCCTAGTAGGTATATAGAGATGCGAATCTATCGGCTCAAAAAATGTCTGGATTAACAAAAGCTTAGATATCTATTGAGTTGACAGATACCGTGGTAAAGTCAAAGAAAATAAATGCGTGGACGGCGATGGATATCTATCCAGTAGATACACTTACCGCGTGTACCCTGGTTCAGAGCCAGCTTGCCCCCCGCCTTGGGGTCCACGAGAGGGCCGACAGTCGTGGGGGTCGCGGCGTACCCTGCCCCCTGCACCCCGGGGGGCGAGGGGCCGGCTTGCCACGAGGGGATCGTAGGCTTCACTGTGTTGCTTTCATCGGAAGCTATAGTTGGTATGGTCTTGTCTTCGGAAGGTATTTCTGAAGTAGTCTCCACGGCATCAGCTGTAGAGTCTCCAGAGTCAGTTATTAATCCAGAATCAGTAGTTTGATCTGCTGTCGTATCCGGATAATCAGTAGTTTCGTCTGAATTAGAAGTGTCGCCAGCATCAGCGGTGTCGATAGAGCCAGCGGTAGTGTCGCTGGGCGTAAAAGTTGCGTCGCCAGAATCAGTAGTTGTTGGTTTACTTGTAGTTTTACAGTTCTCGCCACTTTCTGCCGATTCTGCAGAATCATTCACACAGTTGACGCCTTCTTCGACTGAGAGCTGGTCCCAGTCTATTTCTCCATTCTCATTGGACCCAGCTTCGTCTTTATTTGATTCAGTAGTGACAGTCGCATCGGTGTTTGATTTTGCGTCAGATGTAGTATTGTCAATAGTTTCGCTTCTGCTTGTCGTTGTATCGTGTACTTGAGGATTCTGATTTTGTTCTGTAGTATCATCATTAAAGTATTCTATTTCTTCAACTGAATTATAACCATCATTATAGTCAACGTCGATTCCATCGGTGTTTGATTCTGCGTCAGGTGTGGTAGATTCAATACTTTCGCTTCTGTCAGTTGTCGTTGAATCTTGTGCTTGTGAATTCTGATCTTTTTCTGCAGTATCATTAGAGTATTCTATTTCTTCAGATGAATTATAAACATCATTATAGTCAATGTTCTTAATGTTTGTTTCTGTAACGTCCTGATCATCATCATCATCGAACGTGTAATCTACAATAGGACTATCAGTGGCATTTACTATATCTGTGTTTTCGTCTGCTGTAATTTCAAAATCTTCATAATCTAGATCTGTTGTACCTTCAGTCTCAGGTTTTGATGTGCTGTCGTTATAATCATTTGTGTATTCATCATCTTGACTGACTACCGTTGTTCTCTCAGTAGGTTCGGTAGTGGCATCGTCCTTTGCAGTATCCGTGGTACTACTAGCTTTAGTTGTATCTTTTTCTGTAGTTATGTCATTAAAAGATATTGTAGTATCTTGTTTATTATAAGTCCGTGTGGTACCAAGAGACTCGGTAGTAGTACCACTACCATTAACTTCTGTGGTGTGGTCAGTTGTAAACCAGGTGACAGTATACTGCGGTTCATCAGTTGTGGTATCATTACCAGTTTTGGTGGTATCTTCAACAGATTCATTAGTAACATATTTTGTAGTTTCGGTTTTAGTATCGAGAGATTTATTAGTAGTAGTTATATCATCATTAGATTTCGGAGTTGCCTTGTTATTGTCAGATTGCGTAGCAGTATCAGAGGGCTCAGTGGTAGTAATTGTATCGTTTGTAGTAAACCAAGCGACAGTGTAAGGTAGCGCATCGGTACTATTATTGATATTTGTTGAATCAGTAGTTTCTTTAGCATTAGTAGTACTATCCTGAGTGGTGTCAGACTGCGCTGTTGTAGGAGTCTCGGTGGCAGCACCTCTATCGGTCACTGCTTGCGTGACATTGTTAGCATCGGTAATGAACCAGGTGACCGTAAACTGTGGCGCGTCAGTTGTACTATTGCTCTGTTGAGTTGTGTCGTTGGTAGATTCAACTGGAGCATCTTCTTTTACACGCTCAGCATTGGAAGTATCAAATTTAGAGGTTGAATCTTTTCTGGTAGTACCACTATCGGTTGTTTCTTCTGCATGATCAGTGGTGAACCAGGTCACAGTGAACTGCGGTTCTGCGGTGGTAGTATCAGACCTCGTAGTACTATCGTATTTAGTAGTTTCCGTTGTGTCTTTTTCAGAAGATATTGTATTCTTATCTCTAATCTCGGTTGCGTAATCGGTAGGTTTCGTTGTAACTTGGTTATCACTAACTGGTTTAGTTTTGGTTGATTCGTTAACGATTACGGTTTCCTGGTTATAATAATTAGCATCGGTAGTGGTAGTTCCCGGGTGTTTAGTAGCTGTTACATCTACGGCTTCTGTAACGGCATCATCAAGTTGAGGAGTACCCAGAGTATTATGAGACTTCGGAGAAGTATCAAGGGATTCCGGAGCAGCACGTTCACTTGAGTCTTCAGTTTCCCCGGCAGATTCTGTAGTACTCTGACGGTCGGTAGTTGGCACAGCAGTAGTTGATGCTGTAGAAGTATTGCCACCAACAGCAGCGTCGGTTCTCTCTCCACCAGGCGAGAGAGGAACATCAAACACCGCCGCAGTTCTTGTAGGAACTTCTGAGGGTCCTGTAGTAGTTTCATAAGAACCGAGTTGCGTATGATCGTTATGAGCAGTTGCGGATCCACCGTCAGCAGGTTCTGTAGTGGCCGCAGCTTCAAGGACGTGCTGAGCAGTATCAGAGTTATCAGGCTGATCCGCGCAAGCACCCGCGGTCGAATCGTCAGCTGGTACTCCAGGCTCTTGAGTATTTTTGTGCTCAGCACTAACATCGGGTTGTGCAATATTGTGTACAACCCGACGAGTATCTTCGGAATCAGACTGTTGTAGGACGGACTTATCGGTTCCAGTGACGTCGATGTCGTCGGCAGTTGTCGCAGTCGAAGGCGTAGTGCCTTCATCAGATTCAATAGGAGTATCTCCATCGTCGTCCTCAAAGGTATCAGTGTCAGGTGTTGTTGTGTATGATGCGGTTGTAGTTCCTTCGCTTATTGTTGTCGTGAGTGTGCTTATATTAGATTCAGTAATATTAAAATTTTCTTCTGTTGGTTGTTTCTGTTGTCGCTCCTCTGCCTGAGCCTCAACACTGGTATCAGTAGGGCTTTTCGGATTTGAAGTCGCGTCTGAAACATCCGTGGGGTTAGTGACGTTATCGTCGGGTGAATGACCTTGGTAATCATGAACTTGTGATTGTGGTTGTACCTCTCTAACAAGTACTGGTATGTTGTCATCAGCTTTATCAACTGATTTGGTCACATGAGTCTTTGATTCGGTGGTTTCAGTTTTTGGTTTGGTTTCATTTATTGTTGTTTCAGATCCGGCAGGATGTTCAGTGATGACAGAGGTAACGTCAGTTAGGTCAGCGTTTGAATCAGTGGTAGTATAAGATTCCGTAATGTCTTGGTCATTGTTTGAAATAGAAGTCGTTTCAGTAGATTCCGTCGATTCGTCGTCCGAATCTTCGGCATCTATATCATACTCGGTGGTCTGTTGGTCCTCATTTAGTAATGTAGTTGTTTCATAATATTTAGTAGTGTCTGTAGCTTCTGTATCATAATTGTCAGTTGTAGTTGGATAATCTAAGTCTGTGACATCTATAACAGTTTCTTCAAGATTGGCTTCTTGATCCTTATTAGTCATTATAACAGTAGTTTTATTATAAATAATAGTTTCTTGCTCATCGCTCAGAGCGTTATCAGATACATCGTTAGTCGTTGTTTGGTCAACATCAGAAGACTTTTCTGATTTATTTGTATTTGTCAAACTGGTTGTGGTTTCAGGTTGCGATGTCCTTGTTTGGTCTCGTACGTCTGAAGTTTTGTCAGGTTGTTTAGTCGTCGCCGTGCTTTCAACAACAGCATTGGTAGTACTTATTTCAGGATTAGTTGTACCTTTGTTATTTGAGTGAGTAAGAGTTAGTGACTCTGTTGTGATTGTATTAGTAATGTCATTATCAGTCACAGCGTTAGTTGTGAAGACCGTGTTCAATTCAGTAGTTTGAGCACCGACGTCTTCAGGCGTTGTGCCAGCACTAGACTCAGTAGTGGGTGAATCAGATTTAGTAGTGTCCGAAGCTACAGTAGTAGTTTTTTTATTGTTATCAGAATCATTCGTAGTAGATTCTGTAGCGCCGCTGTCATCTGGTACAGTGGTAGGAGACGTTTGATCAGTGTATTCCGTTATTTGTTCCGTTGACTGGGTGGTTTGTTCAGATATTCCCTCAGTTTTCTTAATTTCAGTAGTTGCGCTTGTGATTATGTTTTCTTGATCTGAGGTTTCTTTATAATCTGTTTGAATTGTAGATCTAGCGGAGTCTTGTTGAGTTGTATTTATATACTCTGTCGTACTGGTGGAATCTTTAGTGACTTTTTCAGCATCAGCTTGTTCTGTATTCTTTGTGGATGTAGGTTGTTCTGTACTCCACTCAGTTGTTGTTTCCACCTTTATAGTAGTTTGAGGATTAAGTTGATCTGTTGTATATTTTTCAGATGTGAATTGCGTGATTGTTTTTCCCTTTTCAGTTTCCTCAGTTGAAACTTCTTCATCCGTATCAACTTCGTTTGCGTCGGTTGGTTCCTTAGTAAGCTGTACTTTTTCAGTTGCATCATTTGTAGCTACAGTCTGTTCTGTGGCAGATTGTATAGTCCTTGAGTCATCCTCTTGTGTGATCATTTCGTTTAATGATGTTACTTCCGTGGTGGTTGTTTCAGTATAATTTGGAGTCGCATTTTCATTTGAGTTGTCGGTATTCACATTTTCTTTTTCTAGTGATTCAGATTGTGTGACACCTTTTGGTGTAGTGGACCTTGCAGTAGTAGTCTTTTGAATATCTTTCTCATCAAAATTTCGATCCAAGGTAGTCGGAACACCAGTAGATTGTTTCTCAGTAGCTGTGTTATCAGTAGTTTCTTTCTCAGTTGTACTTTCAGTGGTTGTTGCTGACATTGTTTTCTTTTCAGTAACTGTAAGATCAGTAGTTTGTTTCTCTGAACCAGTTTCATTCTCAGTTGCTAAACTTTCAATAGTAGTTGTGTCAGTAGTTTGGTTCTGAGTAGTCATTACATTATGAGATTCATTCTCAATTACTGTCATTTCATTACCCTGTTGTTTAGAAGTTTGTTCATCGGTACTTAGTTTTTCAGTAGTTTTTGTTTCAGTTGATTGTTTTTCTGTGCCTGTTACATGAGACGACGGTTTCTCTGTAGCCATTGTGTTAACAATTGGTTTCTCTGTAGTTTCAGTATCATTGCCTTGTTTCTCAGTAGCCGCGATATCAGCAGTCGTGGCTTCAGTAACATGTTTTTCAATAGGTATTCTTTCAGTAGTTTGTTTTACAGTAGCAGTTGCATCAGTAGTTTGTATCTCTGTAGCTGTTGCTTCAGTAGCTTGTATCTCTGTAACTGTCACATAATCAGTTTGCTGTTCAATAGTCGTTACATAACCGGACTGTTTCTCAGTAGTTGTTCCATCAGTAAACTGTTTAGCAGTAGTTGCTTCTGTAGTTAATTTCTCTGTAGCTGTTGTTTCAGTAGATTGTTCCTCTGTTGCTGTCACATCAGTAACGTGTTTATCTGTAGTTACGTCAGTAGTGGTTCTCTCAGTAGACTCTTTATCTGTAATTACATGGTTTGAATCGGTAGTCTGTTTCTCTGTAGCTGTTGCATCAGTAGCTTGTATCTCTATAGCTGTCACATCAGTAGCTTGCTGTTCAATAGTCGTTACATCACTGGACCATTTCTCGGTAGTCGTTCCATCAGTAACCTGTTTTTCAGAAGATGCATCTATAGTTGTTGCTTCAGTAGTTTGTTCCGCTGTAGCTGCCACATCAGTGGTTTGTTGTTCAATAGTTGTTACATCATCGAACTGTTTCATAGTAGTCGTTCTATCAGTAGATTCTTTATCTGTAGTAGGTTCATCTGTAGACAGTTTATCTGTAGCTACATCAATAGTTTGTTTCTCTGTAGCCTCTGCTACAGTAGATTGTTTCTCTGTTGCTGTCACATCAGTAACGTCCTTATCTGTAGTTACGTTAGTAGTTTGTTTATCAGTAGTGGTTCTTTCAGTAGACTCTTTATTTTTAGTAACATAGGTAGTCTGTTTCTCTGTAGCTGTTGCATGAGTAGCTTGTATCTCTGTAGCTGTCACATCAGTAGTTTGTTGTTCAATAGTCGTTACATCACTGGACCATTTCTCAGTAGTCGTTCCATCAGTAACCTGTTTGTCAGAAGATGCATCTGTAGTTTGTTTCTTTGTAGCTGTTACTTCAGTAGTTTGTTCCGCTGTAACTGCCAGATCAGTAGTTTGTTGTTCAATAGTTGTTTCATCACCGAACTGTTTCTCAGTAGTCGTTCCATCAGTAAATTCTTTATCTGTAGTAGGTTCATCTGTAGACTGTTTATCTGTAGCTACATCAATAGTTTGTTTCTCTGTAGCTTCTGCTACAGTCGATTGTTTCTCTGTTGCTGTCACATCAGTAACGTCTATATCTGTAGTTGCGTCAGTAGTTTGTTTTTCTGTAGTAATTGTATCCGTTAAGTTTATACCTGTACTTATACCAGTAGGTTTACTCTCAGTTCCTGTTATTTCATAATTATTTGTAGTTGTTCCTTCAGTAGTCTGTTTTTCAGTAGCTGTTACATCAGCAGTGTCATTTTCACTTGCAGTGATTTGTTTCTGAGTAGGCGTTACATCTGTTACTTGTTTTTTTGTAACTGTCACGTCTGTAGTTTGTTTATCTGTAACCGTTGCATCAGTTGTTTGTGTTTCAGAAACCGTTATGTCAGTAGAATGTTTTTCTATCGTTGTTACATCTGTAGGTATTTTCTCAGTAGCTGTTATATCAGATGTAGGTTTCGTTGTTTGTTTGTCTGTGGCCGTTTCGTCAGTTTTTTCTGTTTCAGTAGTCGTCGCATCAGAAGTTTGTTTCTCTGTAACCGTTACCTCAGTAGTTGCCGTTTCATCAGTCATTTCTCTTTGGGTTGCTGTAATTTCAGCTGCTGTTACTTTAGTTGTTTGTTTGTCAGTAGCTGTTTCACCATTCAATTGTTTCTCAGTAGTTTGTTCTATAAAGGCAGTTTCATCAATAGTATTTCGCTCGGTTGTGATAATTACATTAGTTGTTGCTTCAGTAGTTTCTTTCTCAGTTGCAGTAAGAACAGTAGTTTGTTTCTCAGGACCTGAGTCTTGAGTAGTCTGTGGGGTAGTCGGTGCTTTGGTGGTCAGTACTTCAGTTGTCGTCGGTGCTTCAGTGGTTATTACTTTAGTGGTTGTTGATTTTTGAGTTATTGGTTCCTCAGTGCTCGGTTCTTCAGTAATCGGTTCCTCAGTAATCGGTTCCTCAGTTATTGGTTCCTCAGTTATTGGTTCCTCAGTGATGGGTTCTTCAGTAATCGGTTCCTCAGTGGTCGTCGGTTGACTAGTAGTGGTTGTGGTTGTGGATCTCTCAACTCTCGGCTTGTTCTGCTTGATGTGCTCGATCGCGCCGACGATATCTGGAATTTAAATAAATATGAACTAAGAACATGTAGGCACATTATATCAATCAGAATAATATAGATTGTTTACAGAACGCGCTTAAATAGTAAAATTAAGCATTTTTAAATTTAATCAAGAATTAAAGTATATTGTCAGTTGTCTATTGCATAAATTAATAGTACGCTCTCTGGTTACTTTAGAGCTCTAAACGATGCTGTGCGAGTTTTCCAGCATGCATTATTATTCATTATGAATGTTATGTTTTGGGTAAACTAATAACCTAGTTTGTGTTGGAAGAACACCAACGTTCCAAGCTAGATCCATAGCCCCAAGCTAAGCAGAGCTTGTGTTATGGGTACTAGATAACTGATATAAATAATACAATACACTAGATAGATACATACTTTTTATTACACATAGAAAATATCCAGAGCACCCTGAACAAACATCTGCAGAAACATTTGTCCCGAGGCGGAAATCGAACCCGCAAACCGATCCATATTATAATATGATTGTACAATATATAGATGGCGCTGTACTCACCCGGCTGGCCGGTAGCTCGCGGCAGGTCGCGTAGTGCTTCGATGAAGTCTGCAAGATAAGATAAGATAAGATAAGTTAAGAAATGCTTTATTTGTAGCTAAAAATTAAACATTAATAATGTACTCAAACTAATTAAATTACCAATACCATTATAAACTATATACTTAATAAGACCTTACAAAATAGGTAACTTAAAGCTACAAAATGGCGTTCGACTCAGCATTATGTTGTGATAGCTAAATGTTATAGCTATTACATACAACGCTGATCTTCCGTCGAAACCACTGCGTTGCGTCACGTACGCTATTCTACAATACAGAAAAAAACATAACTTCAAAAAAGAACAACTATTAACAGAGAAAGAGCCATAACATTTTCAATGTGTAACATTGGACCGACACGCGACGATTGCAAGACGAAAATAATTATTAATTATAACTATTATTATATTGTTAATATGGGTTTTAGGTAACGGATAGGCTGACTAATTTTTAACTTTCTTTTTTTACAATTCACACATCATCATCTAGCCCCAAGCTAAGCAGAGCTTGTGTTATGGGTACTAGTAACTTATATACATAATACAATACACTACATAGATAGATATTTTTATTATACATAGAAAACATCCAGAACGCCCTGAACAAATTTTAATGTCGGCAGATCGTACACACATTTATCCCGAGGCGGGAATCGAACCCGCGACCTCCTGCGTCGCAGGCGGACCTTCACCGACCGCGCCACAGAGGTCGTCGAATAGTAATACTAATCCCCTTATTCATAATGGTCTGCTAACATGAAACAGCTACTAAGTAGTGTAATTTCTCAGTCTGACTTATGTCAATAGAAGAAGACAGAGCGAGATTTAGCAGTGTGCTAAGTTAGCAAACCATTATGAATAAGGGGGTTTGTTAATTAAGTAAGCAACCTCGAGGTGACATAATCATGTGGATTAAACCGTCTGAAATTCAATTAAGATTTAAAAACGAAGGAATGAGGGTAGCGCTCCAACGTCCCCTCTCCGTAGACACGTTCTCGGTGACCCTGTTGACCCACTCATCGCCGCTAACCTGGAGGTGACGTTAACCGATTCGTTACCGCACACTACACAGCCGACTGAAAACCGACCCCGCCGGCGGTGGGGGTCGGAGAATTCCCTCCTTCCGCCCGCAGGTGCATTCGTGCACCTAAGGCGTAACCTCCATGCCCTCTCGTAGCATCTAGCGACAGCCCGAGCCGAGGCTCGCACCTAAAGTGGTGGCCCTTGCGTTTGTCGCCCCAACCTAATGTTACCGGCGAGGCGCCCTCTGCGCGCGTCAAAATTCCGGTATCACTGTGGCCATCTGCGGTCAAAAGCTACTTATTCCATCCAAAGAAAAAAAAAATCCCCATGCTGGGCATGCGGGTTGGGGATCGCAGCTCGGTGGTGGAATTGTTCTGCAGGAGGCGTTGCTGCCCGTCCTTCAGTCGAGTCTCGACACCCGCGGAAAGACTTGGGGTGGCGCAAATTCTAAGCCGGCACCACACGGTCTAATTAATAAATAATAATAAATAAATATAGTGACTCACTCGTGGTGTCCGTGTACTCGTACACGAGGATGATCACTTCTTCAAACACTGGAACAAATAACACAATTTGTAGTTTTTAAGAAAAAAATTCGCAATTTTCTAAAGATTTTTGGGTAATTTCTAAGATATCAAGAAAAAAATTCGGTATCGACGGGAATCGAACCCGCGACCTCCCCTTAGTACGGGGATGTCATAACCGCTAGATTCCCGACCTGATTTTATTTGATTTCTTAATACCATACTTAATATTGGTGTAGTATTACAGGTGTTAGACTAGACGTCTTCTTCACTGGAGACCACGGACTCTGCAAATGTAGTGTAGGACGCCCTCCAGGCAGGTGGGATTGTGGGGTCGACCTACGATAGACTGCAGACAGCCAACTAAAGACGGGCGCTATGGCGGGAGTTAGGCCTTTAAACAACACATATAATAACCTAATTCGATTGCAGTTGAGATTTAACCAAATTAACGACTAAGCATACCGAACTCTAGTAGGTATGTTTAGGAGGAATACTCGAGAAATCCTCAGACGAGTTTGAGTGGAGGAAAAATTCAAGAATTGTCTAACTAAGAGATATGGGGGTACTTACCCCCATATCTTTAGACAATTATTTTGTAGTGTAGGACGCCCTGAATGACTGTAGACAGATTTGGAGTATTAACAGATGCTGGATGCGCCAAGTTGAAGACAAGTCGCTGTGACGCTAGTTATGGGAGGCTATGTACAGATTTGGCGGGAGGGCGACCTACACTACGTTTGCCAAGTCGTGGTCTCCACTTAAGAATATGTGTAAACCAACAAAAAACTAGTTTCCTTTCTAATAGGTAAACTTACAGAACCGTGTTGAGATTGTGATGAGAAGTTCGAAGAACTTGACGACATCTGAAAAATACAAACAATATTATTAGTTCTTGATTTAGAAAAAAGCCTGTGCTAAGTTTGGCTGTAGGAAGGTAAATGTTTTTTTATTTATTTTATTTATTTATTTAAACATCAAGATATAAAATAACAGGACTTCTTAGCCTAAACCGTTACATCTGTTATATAATAAAAATAACAACATTTTCACAATATGAATTACAGAGTAGAAAACTATTTAAATAAACATATTTATATGTTCGTCGATTTTTTCGGTAATTATGAACAGATTTGATAAATATTTCGTTAATGTACTGTACGGAAAATAATATCGATGTTTTTTATTATAAAAACTTCCGTAGTTTGACGAACTCATTTCGGATGTAAGCGAGTTAACTACGAACCTTATTTGTGTTGGAAGAACACCAACTAGGTGTTCTTCCAACACGAACAAGGTTCGTCTAAAAGGTTCGTATTTATCCCGGAATCTTTGAAAAAACAGTTAAAACAAAATGATTCGAAACCGGTTTTTACTTTAGTCGTAACAAATAAACGTGTGCGTGACTCACCCATCTGCGTGATCTCATGGATGCTCTGGATCACATCGAAGAAACCTGCAACAAGCACCGTACAAATACAAATACTAAATACTAAACACTAAATACTAAATACTTAATAATTTATTTAGGACAATCTACCTACATGATGCAATAAGTTACAAATGAACGATGAGACAGCAAAAGTTTAAAACTGTGAAGCTGCCACGTCGCGCGTCGCCCGCCTCCTTGGCGCAACATAAATAAATAAATCATAGAAGTAAGTATACACATCATGAATGTTAAGTTAAATATAGAAAAACAAAGTAAAAATAAGAGCAGGGATCCAGTTTATATGTAGGTGACGTAGATTACGTAAGAAATAATTAATAAATGACTTTAGGAAGGTGCCATGAATGGGTACCATAGGGTGACCATGTCAGTGCATTGCATACTCACTCTTCACACTTTTCAATGGCGCTTACAGAAATATATATAGATAGAAATATATATAGTAGGCTATTTCTCTAGATATATTAGGCTACTATTTATCTAGATATTAGGCTACTATTTATCTAGATTAGGCATGTATGGTCTACTTTGCCTACTTCCATTCACTTATGACATACCGAGTATTGTTCTGGGGAAGAGCAGCTGATGCAAACAGAATATGCGTTACCTACTAGGACTAAGGTTTTTGGAATCGTGTCGAAATAAATTTAGGGAAGTAAGTGTCATGACTATGGTTCGAGAATACATCAAAAGTTTTATTTGCAATTCAATCAAATTATACAGTATGTTACCAATTATTGTAAGATCTATGTCTGATATCTAAATATTTTAAATGCTTTTATTGACTGATTGTGAGCAAAATAAATATAAAAGCTATTGTTGACTGAACGAAGCTTTACCTGAAAAATATTTTTACACACTTTCGATAGATTAATTAAAGTATGAACTTTATGATTGATTAATGTTTAAAAATAGTTCATTTTTATTTCAGACAATTAAATACGATAGTAGGCCCGGCATATTATAGGTAGGTAGGTATTACACGTTTAAATCAAAGCTAGACTCTACAGTTCGAAAACTATCGCAGCATTGTTTGAACACAGTCCTTGGGATTTCTTTTTATATAAAGTTTAAATTTACGAATAGGGAGCTCAGTTGCTTCAGATGGAAGCTTATTATAGAATCTTACGCAATTTTCCCTACCTTTCGTAATCTATATGATGGGATGTGTAATTTGTTCATGTTTCTTGTATTTTTATTGTGAACATCACACCTTTTCATAAAAATAAATTATATCGGTTTTTGTGTGTATACATTAGATTTTCATAGATGTAATGCGATATTACTGTTAAAATATTTATTTCTTTAATGTGTGGGCTTACCACCCGAGGAGGATTTTATCCAGAATATATTCAACATTGGACTGTCCCATTTATGGGACAATGAGTTTCAGAGGCGGTGAGGCGGTTGTCTTCCGCAAACAGCCGTGGAAGCCGTCGGTGCGTCTCAACAACATCCTAAACATTGACAACATAGACATTTGAAGAAGCTAAGGTTAGTGAGTGCACTCACTCGTCTTGTCCGCGATGTTGCAGAGCGCGGCGGCGGCGGCGCGCAGGTTGCTGCAGTTGGTGACGCGCAGCAGGCTCTCCACGAAGGGCACCAGCCCCGCGTCCGTCAGACGGGACACGCGCTGCAGCAGGAAGAATATGTCTGCGGAGACGAGACATTACTTATAATACTAGAGTCTGTTCAATAAGAGATGAGTCGTGGCGTTGTACACTAGCGGAAGAAGTAAAGAAACAACTAGCAAGTTTATATTATCAATGAATACATAAAGGAGTTTTTTTTCCCTTTCTTTTGATATATCTTAGTTCTACGAAAAAAAATCTTACCGGTGACGTATGTGACTTCCTTGATGACCTCCCAGGCCGCCGGCACCGCTGTACAAAACAACTCATTATTATTACTCATTATAATTTAGAATCAGGCGTTCCACAGTGTGTGTAGAACACTGTACTTAAGTACTGTACTGTAGAACACTGTAGAACGTACTAATTGTACCTATGCACTGTAGAACGTACCTACTAATGTACCTACTAATGTGATTTTATTAAAAAATGAATTATAATTCTACTATTAAGTAACTAGTACAAAGTATATATAAATAAATATTTATACTTTCGTTCGTTTGCACCCTTCGGGTGCGGACCCTGAAAAAAGGTCTCTACCTAATATAATTGGGTTTGTTTTAGAAAAAACTATATACCGACTTCAATTAAGTACATAGGTATTCTTTTCATGGATCCCATAAATTAGAACTGAACCAAATTGAAATGGGACCACACCGGAAGCACCAGCTTTCAAATAAAAGAAGAATCATCAAAAGCGGGTCACCTAGTCAAAAGTTCTGAGGTAACAAACATAAAAAAAATACAGTCAAATTTAGAACCTCCTTAAAAAAACGAGGTTCTCTATTCGACTGTTTTTTTTCATCTTTTTTTTGTTTTTACCTCAGAACTTTTGACGAGGTGATCCGCTTTTGGTGATTCTTCTTTTATTTGAAAGCTCGTGCTTCCGGTGCGGTTTTGGTTCAGTATTGATAATGGGATCCATACAAAAACTACATAATTGAGTTTGATTTTATAGGTTTTTAAAACAAAATCAATTATCACCGATAAAATAGAGCGTCGTCTTTCTTTTTTTGTGTACCTCATGCAAACTCACTCTGTATATGAGTACATAAGTATAAAGCTCTTACCAGCAGGGGTATTTTAATTCGTCGGAAAAGCCGAAGGATTCAATATCGGAAACTTTTGACAAATCATAATAGCGCTCTAAAGTTCCATCGGAATACAACTCAAATTCAAATCTGTGTGTCTACCATGAGTTGTCACAGTTGAATCGCTTGACGTTACTACAGTAGTTACGTAAATACGCATATAGTTATCCACAGCGTATTTTAGTACCCAACTATCCGCTAGAGGCGCTTTAGAAGTTTCTATTTATTATTTATTTATTAAAAAGGAACGCCAACAGCGTATACATCAAGCATTTTGTTTTAACTTAGTATCGAGGCAGGTTCTAATAATTATATACGCTTATAATAGGCGGACACAACATTGTTTGATAGATACTTTCTTAAAAAAACTATACATTTTTTGTTTCCATACATTTTTTTAACTACAGTCGCTAGCGAGTTTGTCAAAACTCATGGTAGACGCACTGACGTTTTAGCTTCGGAAACGAATCGAATAAAATACCCCTGCAGGGGAGGCCTGCGTCCAGCTGTGGACCAGTAGAGTGTGACGGGGTTGATGGTAATGTAAATTTTGATAGGTAAAAAGAGGTACCTGTACACTGTAGAACGTACTGTTGTACCTGCACACTGTAGAACGTACTGTTGTTCCTATACACTGTAGAACCTACCTGCTAATGTACCAGTACTGTACAATTTTTCAATACTATAATATTTTAATGATTTTAGAGCTTTTTTGCCTTAACCCATGGACCGAGGGGTCGTCACCCCTCGAGTTGAAGCCAAGGTAAAGAGGCCACGCCTCGAGGCCCCTCCGTGCCCGCACAAGGGCCGGAAAGAAGAAGTTGATGTTGATGATGGTAGTGTTGTCTCGCTCACACTTGGTGTTGGTGTAGAGCGTCAGCTTGCGGAACAGGTCGAGCAGGTCGTCGTGCCCGGAGCGCGCGCGCAGCTCCGACAGCAGCTCCAGGAATGACACTGCAACGCACAAGAAACGGCATCTTTTCAAATATCTTTTTTTTTTTTGAAGCGGTGAACTAGACATAGACATATCATTTATTTGCCACTAAACACACATTTACAGAACACATTAAAAATAAAATATTTAATGTTAAATTATACAATTAATAACATACAGTAGTGTCTATTCAGATGTCGCCAAAACAAAACTAAACTAATTTGACAGTACTAAAATTGTCGTTGTCCCTGTCATAACGATGAAAATAATAAGGATAGCATAATTTTTAGTCCTGTCGGATTAGTTTAGTCTAGTTTTGGCAACATCTGAATAGACACCATTGGGTACTTTTAACAAATGATGTTAAGAATACAGGTAAACATAATGTTAGTGTGATTTTATGTAAACTTTTATTAATTTACATAAAATCACACTAATATTATATATGCGAAAGTTTGTATGGATGTATGGATGGATGTTTGTTACCTCTTCACGCCAAAACTACTGAATGGATCGGGCTGAAATTTTGCACACAGGTAATCCTAAGCCTGGAATCTAACATAGGCTAAGGTTTACCTGTCTGCCTAACATCATTTGTTAAAAGTACCCATTGGTGTCTATTCAGATGTTGCCAAAACTAGACTAAACTAATCTGACAGGACTAAAAATTAGGCCATCCTTATTGTTTTCATCGTTATGACAGGGACAACGACAATTTTAGTACTGTCAAATTAGTTTAGTTTTGTTTTGGCGACATCTGAATAGACACTACTGTATGTTATTAATTGTATAATTTAACATTAAATATTTTATTTTTGATGTGTTCTGTAAATGTGTGTTTAGTGGCAAATATATGATATGTCTATGTCTATGTCTAAGTATCAGTTTACATTGAGTGTTTGAGATGTTCGTTTAAAACATGGCTCATCAGCAGTCTACTTTAGAGCCACTCGCTACGCTCGTGACTCTACTCTAGACTGCTTCGCTAGCTCTGGATTTCAAATCGGCGCATCAACAATAAACCGTTTTGCTCACACGTTGAATAAATAACTATTATTCCACTTGTGAGCAAAATTCGTGCTTTTGCTCGATTGTGCTCACTGATTTTGAGCAGCAACGCCACTGTTTTTATATAAACTCTACTGCTCTGAATGTAAAGCTGAAACGTACTATTCCTGATGGTGAGATGTCGCAGCGCGGCGGCGGCGTGCGACAGCGAGGCGACCTCCGTGACGTGCAGCAGCGACGACAGGAAGAACAGCGCGTCGCGCACGCGGGACACGCGCGTCACGGCGCGCACGCACCACACCACGTCTGTGAACGATGACGTCATACTCAGAGTCGAGAGTCAAATCGTTTGTTTCTTTAGACTGACAAAAAACCTCCTTATTCATAATAGTCTGCTAACTTAGCACACTGCTAATCTCGCTCTGTCTTCTTCTATTGACATAAGTCAGACTGAGAAATAACATGGTTAGACTTAGACAAGTCAATTTTTTTACTATATAAACAGCTTTGATAAATAGTAATTACTATCAAATAAGAAATAAGGTGAAATTGACTCTGATTCACTTCAATTTTTAGTCCACTTGCGGAAAAAGTGGAAAGAAACCACAAGTTTATCGCTTATCAACTAATACGATGACGTCATGGATAGGGCCTAGGAGGGAATCAATTGTTCTATCTGTCCCCCTTCCTTTCTGCGTAATACGTGTGCGAACTTAACGCGATCGCGTCAAGTTCGCCCGCAAGACGCTGCCTAAGAGGGGGACAGTTGTAACGTTTTCAAGAAAATTAACCTTTTCACTATAATTAAATACTAAAACCCATATTCTTAGTCGCTTCCTTAAAATATTCCTCCAAACAAGCTCAATTGAGCAAGTTTGGCATTAGACAGAAGTGATGTCAACCAATAATATTAAAGGCCTAACGACTGAAAAATTGTAATTTGTCCGTCAGTTTCGTATTTTTTCATCTGCCGATTATTTAAAATATGATGAAGATGTAGCCAGTTAAGGTTCTGCGTGACGTCACGGCGCAGTAAAAAGTGTCACACTTTTTACTGGGACGTGATGTCACTATCCCCAACTCCCGAACTTTGCCGCGCATTATTTATGTCATTTTTTGTATGATGGGTCGTCAGGCACATTGTGTGCATTTGTATAAATGACTATGAGGATGTTGATACGTACTGTCGTTGTTGAAGACGCTCTTGAAGGCAGCGGGCAGGCCCGACGGGTCGCTCGCGCCCGACACGCGACACAGACCCGACACGATCGCCGACAGACCTACACACATAGATACTCATTGAATTTATTATTACACTTTACAATGCTGAAATCATCACAATCAAGAAAAATACTTTTCTTCTTGTTGATCAAAAATCAAAAATCTGTCATGTGTAAATTGTCCTGACCTGTTTTTAAAGTGGACATGACCGATTTTTAAAGGTAGCGTGTTTTATTTTCTAACTACACTAGTATGTTAACAGAAGAAAACAATTCTTTTTAACTTTAGCTTACCTTGAGAATATAATAGAAAATATTTATTTTTTATAGTAAACATGGACTAAGAGGAAACGGATTTTATGGTTTGAAGTGTTTATACAGTAACCACCATTTTTGGTTTGAGGTTTAAATGTATTAATATAATATATAGCTTTATGTACTTATGGACTCACTTTCTCTGTTTGATGCGTGAATTAGTTCCTCCAAGGCATACTTGAATTCTGAAAACGACAAATGAAAAGGTAGGTTAAACATTTTTGTTCATTCAGTCTAAAAAAAATTGCGATGACTATTATTTTATATGTAATTATTAAAAAAAAATAACTTACGCAATCAGAACAATTTTGGGTAGTTACCATTAATATTTAATAAGAAGTCATACTCTCCCAAAGAGCAATGAGTTTGGTTGTTGGAGTTGGAGTTTGGTAGTGAATGTTAAGTATTTGCTCCCATCCGCCCCATCGAGACACTACCACCCAATACGGATGGGACGGTGGGGCCGGTTGTTTCTGTGGGGTCGGATTGAACTACGTAGGTGCAGGTGGGACTGAGGAGGGAGGGAAGGGGAATGGGACTGCGTGGGGGTGGTTGCGACAGTATGGGGGCAGAAGGTAGCATGGAGGTGAGTGGGACTGCGTTGAAACGGATGGGATTGCGTGGGCGAATGGGATTGAGTTGAAAAGAATGGGATTCCGTCGGAGGATTGGACCGTGGGGTTGGATGTAACTGTGGGGTCGGTTGGTCCACGGCTGGTACGTACGCGTCTGGTGCGAGATGCGCTTGATGAGCCGGATGCCCTCGGAGAAAGTGTCCGTGCGCATTATCGACACGAACTCCTTCACCGCCGCGCCCAGATCTACACACAACAAAAAATAATTGAATGTATTTATTAATCAATAATTAATTTTGTTTAAAGTTTTTTCATGAATTTTTAAAAAAAATCGTAGATCCCATTGTCAGAACTAAACCAAATTTAAATGGGACCAAACGGTCCGTAAAGCTTTCATATAAAAAAAGAATCATGAAAATCGGACTACGCAGTCAAAAGTTCGGAGGTAACATAACAAATATTAAAAAAAAAAAACACTTCTTTTTTGAAGTCGGTTAAAAACGGTTAAAATAATAAGGGTTACACAATTTTGAAGAGTTAACAATCACATTATATCACACTAATATTATAAATGCAAAAGTTTGGATCGATGTTAGTCACGCTAAAACTACTGAACGGATCGGGCTGAAATTTTGTATGCAGATATTTCTAATCCTGGAATCAAACATAGGCTACTTTTTATTTTACAACAGTTAATATTTATATAAAAAAGGTAAAAAAACACGTTTGTACATTTTTCAAAATATCTCAGAACAAAATTTTCATAAAATATAATTAATGAGATTTGGGATACAATTTGGTTTGTTAGTAGAATAATCCCCTGGGCGTCTTCTCTCTGCGCCGGCAGGGGATTAATGGACAAAAACTTGTAACTTGCGAATAACGGGGCTCAGTCTTTTAGTATTTAGTTACTTTTAACTATTAATATTATTAACTATTAATATTTAAGTATGATTGTTTGTTATTCCTAAGAGATCAAAATAAAAATAAAATAAAACTTCAAAAATCCCCTTGGATGGGGATTGTGTAAGAGGATTATTGTAATAATCCGTTAGTGGTCCTCACCGCCGGTCCTCGTGGAGAGCATGAGTAGGTGGAGAGCGCCTCGCATGTCTGTAACCAACAACACACCACTATAAGTCATTTACCGAGTCATTTACAACAGAGTCAGAGTCCAATCGTTTATTTCTTTAGACTTACAAAATAAGTACTTAGACAAGTCAAATTTTTACAATATAAACAGCTTGATAAATAGTTATTACTATCAAGATATTGTAGCAACGAGATATTTACTTGATTTGAGTTTGAACGTTCCAATATTCCGCGAACACGGCGCATGACACTGTACCGAAATATTGGAACGGTCAAAATTCTAATCATGATATTTCTCTCTCGTCATCAATCTTCTAATAGGGTATATGCATCGATTTTTTTTATTGTTTTAATCGATTCTTTAGGTCATTATTTAACCGAGGAATGATAAGACGCTCACTGAATTTCGCATTAACAAGGTAAAAAAACAAATCAAAACTACAATCATTTTCGGGTGATAAAAACGCTGCCATATGTGCGCCATGTTTATGTGACGTCGACGTACACACTTGATTAAAACCTTTGGTGACGACCTCGGTAGTGATCATCTCAGGAAAGAGGTTTTCCGAAAAAACTGAAAATAATCGACAATACGAAATGTCAAGTGGGCAGAATAGTGTCAAATCATGGTGCAGCAAGCAGAATAAAAAAAGAAAAAATGTGCACAGCGATGTCACGTCCGCTCTAGTCAATGGCGAAGCGTTTTGAAATTTTGCGATTGAGATTTAAAATATCAATTTTTCAATGGTTAAATTCTACAATAAATACATCTCAAAATGCAAAAATAAATATGTAGATATGTTTCTATATCAATAGAGAATACGTATATATTTTTTTAGCCATTTTGAAATCACATGCATATACCCTATTGTAAATGATTTAAATAATTATGATAGATTCAAAAGTTGTAAATACATCACTATGGATCATTGTCATTTTATCATCTATATAATCTATTCTACTTTGTTGTTTCATATAAAGTGGATTTATGTAGGTAGGCTGATCTCGCTGACATATAAGTTTATGTACAACTACCTTCACTTCTGCTATTCAGCTCCCTAGCTGCAATACACGTCTACATCACAACAATGTGTTTTTATCACAGAGCAACAGTTAGTTTCTGAGATCTGTGGTTTTTATTGATATCCTGGATATCATAATCATCATCACCACTATTAGTCATTTACAACGGATATTTACCTTCATAGAGTTTGTTCAAAAAGAGCGAGTCGTGTCGTTACGGTAAACTAACACTTTTAGTCGTACTGCAATGACAGAGCAGTGTTGTCAACGTAACTAAAGTTGCCAATTGGCACACGAGCGCCCTCAATTCCCACGACTCTTCTCTTTTTGAACAGACTCTAACAGCGGTCAAACAAAGGCGACTATCAAGTCGGCGACAGCAGAACACTGCTGCACTGCTAGCCTCAGGAAGCAATCACTCGATTGAGCTTCATGTCATGTCATGACCCAAAAGTTTTACTACAAAATTAATTTTGTTTTAAAAAACTACAAACCGACTTCAATTTTTACAGTTTTTTCATGAATTTTCATGGATCCCATTGTCAGAACTGAACAAAATTAAAATGGGACCACACAGGAAGCACCAGCTTTCGTATAAAAAAAGAATCATGCAAATCGTACCAGCCAATCAAAAGTTCTGAGGTAACAATACATTAAAAAAAAAAAAAAAATACAGACGAATTGAGAACCTCCTCCTTTTTTTGAAGTCGGTTAAAAAGGATCGTTCGGGAGGCGATTGAGATCAAAAAACACCAGAATTTTAATCGTAAATATGGTGTTGAAGAGTTCACCTGAGTGAATTTTCAAAATAGCACAATTTTCAATAATGTAATAATAATAATTTGATTTTTTACTAATAGTGTGTTTATTTTAAAGATTACAGAATACAGTATTACATCTGCCTTCAGCCGTTCTCTTATTAATTATATATTGGTATCGATTCTGTTGTTTTAGAATTTGCTAGCATTAGCTAAAATTTAGGAATGTCAAACGATACATTTCGATTCCTTAATAGATTCCCAACGATTCCTAAATTCTCATTTTAGCTAGTTTTGATGTGAAATAGAAGATAACTATTCAATTTAAAAGCTATCGTATACTCGTAATTAACATTCGTAGATTTTAGCTAGCACAACGTCGTGATGTTAGGTGCGGTAGAGAACCTGAGGTTGTCGAGAGGTAGGCGCGGAAACAGATGGCTTTCGTCTCTCTTCCTCGTGGAATTCTGTACTTAATGGTGGCACTTCACATGGCTATTTGTGTTTGCTTTGGCTGTTTTTTGTATTTGGCAAAATATATGACGTTCAGACGAACATGCAAAAAGAGGCAAATACGACCATCCACACCACACATGGCACTCAAATATGCACTCAGGGACAAATCTATAGGAACGCAAGTTTTTTGTTTGTTATGTTCATATCACGTACTGGCCATTATACATAATATATACTTACAGGTGCCTGTAATTTGAAATATGTAGGGGTTTTACATTGATTAATTAAAAAGGGAAGATAGGTTACGTTCTCCCAGCGCTTACTCAAAAATTGGCATGTGTTACAACTACACGCAAACACATACGCTCACAGTTATATTTCCAGTCCTGTGTTATACAAAGAAGAACAAAGACGGAAAGACGTATCTAAGACCGATGTGAGACCGAGACAGCAATATTTCACGCGAATCACGACCGCCCGTGCCGCCGGTCCGACGGTGACTCAGGTGGGAGCACACAATTTTACACAATATGAGGTTGCCATTTTCAAGAAACTAGTACCTCATCTTCCCTTTTTAATTAATCAATGGGGTTTTATCGTCTTTTGTTTCAGAGTTGCATACTTTGTTTTTTTCGGCTTTGTGTTAATTTCATTGATTTGTACTGCAAGAAAATTTTCCCGTGTTTGTGTTTTTAATAAATTGCAGATTGTTATTAACTTTTTATCAAAAAACTTTTTACTCTACAAAACATCCCCAATTCGCATACCCAGCGTGGGTATTACGGACCGGCGTCCAGCAGTGGACCAATGGCACTGGTTGAGGTGAGGTTGTCCTCGTATGTGTGTGTACGTACCGACTTCAGGCTGCAGCAGTGTGAGTACGCGCACGAACTCCCCCGCGCCGCGCCCCGCCGCCAGCGCCCGCACCCACGCGCGCACGCCCGCCACACCTGCAACAATACTACATTGTACACCTAGGCCACACCTGCAACAATACTACATTGTACACCTAGGCCACACCTGCAACAATACTACATTGTACACCTAGGCCACACCTGCAACAATACTACATTGTACACCTAGGCCACACCTGCAACAATACTACATTGTACACCTAGGCCACACCTGCAACAATACTACATTGTACACCTAGGCCACACCTGCAACAATACTACATTGTACACCTAGGCCACACCTGCAACAATACTACATTGTACATCCAGGAGAGAAAGGCTCCAAATCTGAGGCAGGAGCGGATTTTCATAAAGTTCTTTTTTTTAATAATAATTATTGTCCCGAATACGGAAGAGACTGATAGCAATATAGCGGATTCGAAGTAAAAACTTTTTGTCGTTTGACCTACAAAATAACCATAGCTACGGCCTGACATTTCCAAAATTAAAAGAAAAATAACACTTAGAAATCGATTTTCATTTAAATTTTCATACATCTTTCTGTCCCGCTAAACGAGAAATTAAATTCCGAAATTTCCCGTTCCGCATTTCAGTAAGCCTCCAAAGACCACTTTCTACTTTATGTTTGGAAAAGGAATAAGAAACTTTCTGAGCAGGTGTAAATACATATAAAGGCTATGTAACTATACGTATAGTATATTCTCCTCGTCATTTCGCCCACAGCTGGGTAAATAGGCCTCCGCCAAATGCTTGTTCAAACAGATATTAAATGTACTTGTTACCTACAATAGAACCTATCTACATTATAACGTAAGTAATCAATTATTACCTTAAAATAAGTATAGCTATTCGAATAGCTACTTATTTTTATTTTTGGAATGAGAAGTCCCACGTGAGACTTGTTCGTAATCGTCACAAACGCTACTAACATAAGGATAAAAAAAAGACGTGTGGCACTCGGGGACTGCCGCGGTAAAGCTATTGCAATGCCATCTAGAGGCGAGTTGCTGAACTAAAGAGACAAACGTCAAGGTTTTTTCGTTACGGAATTTCTGGATTCGGTCCCCGCGCTCAAGGCCCGCGATAGAAGCTATGCAATAGCTTAAAAAATGTTGTCTCTAAAAGTCGGTTTTGGAACGATAATTTTACGTGATAACATCATTTACTTGATCTATTGAAAATCTTACCTCGTAGTTTATATACTGTTTTGCCATTCTGGTGTTAGCTAGCTATCAACGCTATCTATTAGACGAAATTAGTACTTTAATGTTCAGTGCTTCAGTTGTCATGACAACATCAAACAACAACGTGACACTTTTTTGAACAAGCTACCCATGTTCATTGATTTATTAGACGTTATCACGTAAAAAAACTATAGTCAGACATTACAGTATACGTTTAAATGGCACAAGATAAGTATTGCCTAAAAACTAGTTACATAATAAACCTACCTTATTTAGTTAATTTAGAAAACATAGTATTAGGTTATTAGATGTAAGTAAGTTTATAAAAGTTGAATAAATTTAATTTAATTTCAGATAGTAGTTACATAAGATACATAATGTTAGAATTATTTCGATTATTCGATCTTTCTTTACCATCGAGACATTTAGGTTTTGTGGAAAAATTAGTTATCAAACGCTTTGAGACGGCACGTCAGTTGACTTAAAACCGCTTTTAAGGCCATTCACAGGGCTTACAGTGACAATTATACTGTATCATTCATTTAGAATCATTTATTAATTTGTATACATGTTGTTAGGTTAGGTTGGGTGGATGTTGCAGCACTTTCTGGAAGTTCAATGAGTCGTGTTGGGTCAAGTGCATGAGTGACTCACCATCGAGAGGGTTGTCTGTCTTATGCTTGAAGTAATCGCAGATCTCGTGCGTGTCTGAAATAATAAGGTAAATTATTTAAATGTCTGCGAGGACTGCGGCGCCGTACGAGTTCCGTTTTCTGTGAGACGTGTGGAACCCTAACAGCCGGTTTTTCGAACAATTTGTCAAAATATCAACAATTTTTAATCAAGAGTTGATTAAACTGACACTAAACACAAATTTCATACTCACTAGCGACAAAAAATGAATGTTTGGTGCACTATAAAGTTTGTACCTATGCCAAAAATAGCGAGGAATTTTATTCGCCGAGCGTGAAGGTTCAGTTCCAATACGTCTGCGAGATTAAAATCCACGTGAGATTCCACAGCGCGTTTGTAACAAACCGTTGAATGTGACGAGTGGACAAAAAAGAGACAAGCTACAAACTGCCCGTCCCGACTTCCCATTCATGAATGTCCACGCATGGGAATTCGGGACAAGCGGCTTGTAGATAAGAAACAAGTATTGGTAGATTGGTTGGTGTAGTGAGTGTGAGTGAGTCACTCCACTCACACTTCTCCCCCGACATCTTCTGCAGGATCTCGAAGATGCCGTCGAAGTCCATGTGCCCCGTCAGCGGGCCCAGCGCCTTGAACGCGAGCACCACGTCTGTACAAACAAACAAACAAACACGTCACTAAAATAAATGTCAAAATAAATGATAGTATTGAAGCGAAAACTTCTTTAGCGGCGTTGTGCACATTTTTTAGAATGGGTAAATTCGCGTTACGGTCACGTGATGCTGTCACTACCCCGTGGTGACGTAACACGCTTGCAACACAGACCCAAGCGTCAATTGAGATGACCTTACATAGTAGTAGAGAAGTGTCGCCGCAGGCTAACAGATGGCGCCTTTCAAAGTATTTATTATTACAAAGAACAAAATTGCCACTTGTGATGCCTTTGTACATCGGAAGAGTGTGCGTGTAGTTTTCACTTCTGCCGGCACTCCCGGAGTGCAAACCATTGTTTTTTATATTTATCAAAAACGAAATAATAATGAAATAAAATAAATTTATGAAACTAGTATTTTACAATAGAGTATTACGCCCATTTTTGAAAAAAGTCTCAATTGGATGTTATTGAGCTATAATAAACCACTGTTTTTTTTATTTATGCGTTATGTGCTATAAGTGCTTTTGCGTGAAAGAGCAACAAACATACGTACATGTTTACATACTTTTTACAAATTTTCGCGTTTATAATATTAGTAAGTTTTTTTTACCTCTCTTATTGGTGAGTTCCCAGAGGAGGTCAACGATCACGCGGAGATCTGAAACAAACAGTTCTTTAGGAATGCAGATGAAGGGGATTTTATTCACATAGGTAATTATTAAAAAAACCTAGTCATAAGATTGTTATTCAGGTATTTTTACATTTTGCACAAGTAGGTAACAGGGAAGGTTCTCACATCACATCAACAGCCTGTCCACTGCTGGACATAGATCCGCGATAGGTGTTTTATTCGTTCCAATGTTATAGGGTTAGTGTAATAATCCCAACGCTGGACATGCGGTTGGGATCGCAGTGGAGTCGGCACCAGTCGTAACAGTGTGTCTTAGAATTAGCACCACCCCAGCTGTGTGTGTGTGTGTGTGTGTGTGTGACTCACCGGGGCGGCCCTGCAGTGTCTCCAGGAAGTCCAGCACGAACCGCCAGGACCGCGAGCCTCGTGCTCGCCGCAGCCAGCCCAGCACGCCTTCGCGGTCTGTCAAGATAAACATTGTTAAAGTAAATACATAACTTAAACATAAAAATGAAACGTAAAAACATAAAACAAAATTAGCTTACGAGCTCTTAGACCCATCTCCTGAAGAGGGCTCGACAGATAAGCATTTTGCAAACAAAAATGGCGGCGACAGAGCCGCCATCTTAGCAAAATGGCCGACAGTTGTGAGGTCTGTGAGTTGTGAGCTTTAATTTTGAGGATTATGCAGTTTTAGTACCTAGTACTAAAAGTTTAAGTCGCATTACTGATTTATTTTGGTACTCTACCTAATACTTTGCATGTTACATTACATCTACTCGAAATAGGTACGTATTATTGTTAATATCAGACAACACACCCAGTTGGTAGACCACATTTTATAGGGCGAAAATTACTAACTTGGACTAGCCTTTATGTATATGAAACTGCATTATTTGAACCTTATCCTTCCAATACCTAGACTTAAATTATAGAGACAGAGCCCTTATTACATGTCCATTAAAATATATAATAAACTACCAACACCCCTTAAAGTTGAACCAAAAGACCATTATATTCGCAATTAAAATACAAAAACTGCTTATTAAAAATGCGATTATGAAACAAAAGACTTTCTTGAAGACAAACTACTAAGATAGAATATGTTTTTACAAAGAGCTTTGAAACTTCCTTTAATAAGTATAATACCTATTTAATTATCTTTGATAAGATTGTTAAGTTTAACCTATAACCGTGTTAATTTTGAATGCAGCATGTTAGTAAACAAATCGCCCATACCTTTGTTGGCGCGTCCTTTTATACGTAATTTACATTACTTGTCGATTTTAGATCCTCCCTTCAATAAAAATTGCTTACAATTATATCTGAAACTCGACGCCAAGCAAGTGAGATTTTGTTATTTGTGTCGTACTTTGTTTACTAACATGCTTCATTCAAAATGGATAAACCATAGTCACACAAACGTATAAAAATAATAGTCACACTAATAATAAAAAGGCGAAAGTTTGTATGGATTTATGGATGGATGTTTGTTACCTCTTCACGCCAAAACTACTGGACGGATCTGGCTGAAATTTTGCATACAGGTAATTCTAATCTTGGAATAAAACATAGGCTACTTTTTATCCCATAAATCTGTTCCCGTGGGATGAAAATCATCTTTTACTGTTTCCATAGGAGCAACGCGTGCGAAGCCGCGGGCCGCAGCTAGTAATATATAAAGAAGTGTTAGTAGAGGGGGCCTGGGTAACGTTGCTCACCTCTGATGTGCGTGATGCTCTGCAGGAACGTGATGGATTCCTCTTCGACTGGGAAACAACAGAAATAGGTACGTTAAAAAAAACAATAACTTAAATACATCAAAAATAATGCTATGTAATTAATTTTGTTTTAAAAAACTATAACCGACTTCAATTTTAAAAGTTTTTTCATGAATCTATGGATCCCATTGCCAGAAGTGAACCAAATTAAAATGGGACCACACAAGAAGCACCAGCATCATATAAAAAAGAACCATGTAAATCAAGGAAGTCGGTTAAAAACACTAACTTAAATACATCAAAAACAACTATAAAATTCGATTCCATGTTTATTTCAGCTTCATATAATGTAGGCGCTATGGTGCATATAGGGGAACCATATCCAGCTGTTGACATATGCAACCATAATACATACATACTATACTGTCATTGAGTTTGTTTAAAAACGATAAACCGAATTCAATTACATATTTCATTTCAATTTGGTCCAGTTCTGACCGAATCATCAAAAAGGGATCATCACACAGTTTAAAGTTATGAGGTAGTAAATATAAAAAAAATACGGTCGATTTGAGAACCTCCTCCGTTTTTTTAAGCCGGTTAAGCTGGTTTTAAAAGACGCGGCAAAAGAGTGAATTTTAGTTAAGTATGGCCGGTTTGTTAACAAAGATTCCACATCAAAATTGCCTAGTTGTACCTAGGTATTATCCGTAATCCACAAACACCTTTGCTATAAGGTATATACACGCTTACATACTTTTTGTACAAACATGTTTTTAAAAAGTTATATTAGGATATTTAATTAAAACATAATTAATGATTGTAAGGTATCGATTTCCTGCGAAATTAGTCGCCCCCCGCCCCCCGCCCCCGCCTGTGTAAACACGCCGGCCGACGTCGCCGACAAACAAGCGTGTTGGTTCAGCCGCCGACGAGGCCGACTTCACTCTACGAGACAATATACTAATTACATTATTACTTTAATTCCATTTGCCTAAACTTTATAAAAACCTTTTTCTTTTCACAGTAATAATTGGTTTCGTTTTAAATAACTATAAACCGACTTCAATTACAATATAATATGTCCAACCTTTTTCATGGATCACATTATCAGAATTGGGCCAAATTAAAATGGGACTACACGGAAAACACCAGCTTTCAAATAAATAGTAATCAATTTCGATATAAAAAACTATAAACCTACTTCAATTACATAGTTTTTCATGGACCCCATTGTCAGAACTGGACCGAAATGGGACCAGAAGGGAAGCATCAGCTTTCAAATAAAAAAATCATGAATATCGAAACGTAGTTCTAGGTTTGAAATAACACATAGGCTACTTGATTTTTATCCATTAAATCAGTTCCCGTGGGATAAGCGGGCGAAGCCGCGGGGCGCAGCTAGTGATCGATAAAATCAATAATCATTTGTTTCGAAAATTTCTTGAATAATCTTCTTTTTAGCTAAGTCATACAACCTAACGTTATTTTTAACCGACTTCAAAAAAAGGAGGAGGTTCTCAATCGTCGGTTTTTTAAATGTTTGTTACCTCATAATTTGACTGGGTGATCCGATTTTAATGATTATTTTTTTAAATAATAGATTTAGGAATATCTTCACGTTTACTTTTCAAAATTTAATTTAATTTCTTTTTTTTGAGTCGGTTAAAAATATAGATGTTTTAATAGTTACATACTTCGCGTGTTCGTCATCTCGAGCAACAGGTCACTGCCCTCCCTCTGGTCTGAAACAACAAGTAAGTACATTATTCATTAATAATACTATAACTTTTTAAATGAAAATTTCTTTAGCTGCGTTGCAGCGTTGTGCACTTTTTTGGCATGGGTCATAATGGTAAGCTCGCGTCAGGGTCACGTGAGGCTGATCTAACATTTTAGATCAGCCTCACGTGACCGTGGTGACGTAACACGCTTGCATTATTGTAATTTTAAATTGGTACCACATTGTAAGCTAACAGCTACTTGGATGAGCTTTCAAAAGTTCAAAATTTACAATACCTGTGTAAATAGTTCACTAAGTTGAAAGAAGATGTCGCTAGTTCCGTAGCAACACAGAACACACAGCGTCAGTTGAGATGACCTTACATAGTCGTAGAGAAGTGTCGCCGCAGGCTAACAGATGGCGCCGTTCAAAGTTTTTATTATCGCAAAGAACAAAATTGCCACTTGTGGTGCCTTAGTACATCGAAAGTGTGCGTGTAGTTTTCACTTCTGATGGCACTCCCGGAGGTCAACCCTTTCTTTGTTTTTGGTTATTGTGAATTAGGTATCGTAAAACGGGGTGAATAGAGACTCCAGAAATAGAAATGAACAAAACACTGGAGCATGACATTAGCTGGTTGGCAGCCGTGGACGTATACTTAGTCCGAGACTGTTCATCTTCTGCGTCAGTAGATTTGACAAAGGATGTTTTGCTTTAGTATTTCGTCCATATTCACCTTGAAGTATTTCGTTTTTAAATAATCTTGTATAGGGTAGTGTTTGTTACTGACCTTTGACTCCGAGCACGTACATCATGGTCTCGGAGAGGAGATGTTCTGAAACCAGAACCACACATTATAATCACACCTCAACAGCCTGTATTGGTCCACTGCTGGACGCAGGGCTCCCCCTGATGAGCTTATTGACTTTTATCTCATGTATTACCTATAATCCCCACGCTGGGCATGCGGGTTGGGGATCACAGTTTGGTGGTAGAATTGTTCTGCGGGGGGCGCTGCTGCCCGCCCCCGGTGGATATCCCTTACTCGCCTCTTACGACACCCGCGGGAAGAATTGGGGCACACATAATAATACAATAACTAATGCTGGACAATCCGTGAAGCATCGTTTAGCCCCGAGCTAAGCAGAGCTTGTGTTATGGGTACTAGAGGTAGATAACTATGCAATCTGCGCTTTCTGACTTTCTAGTAGTCAAACCTTTGTTTGTCTCAAACCTTAGTTGGTCTCAAACCTTAGTGGGTCTCAAACCTTAGTTGGTCTCAAAGAATTTTTGATCAGTATAAAAAACGGGATTAATAAGCATCAAAAAACGTTTTTGTGAAAATCGCCCATTTTCTCGAAATCTGTAACTTTTTAGAAAATCTGTGAATGGGGATGATACTTTAATAGGATGGGTAGTTTCTTTAGAACCATGTCTATCTATTAGGGATCTTGTATGGGATTAGTATGGATCTAATGTGGATCTAAAATGGATCTAGTATGAATCTAGTATGTATTTAGTACGGATCTAGTATGGATCGAGTATGGACTTTGTATGGATTTAGTATGGATCTAGTTTGGACTTAGTATCGATTTAATATGGATCTAGTTTGGACTTAGTATCGATTTAATATGGATTTAGATGGATCTAATATGGATCTAGTATTTATTTAGTATGGGGTGGTGTTACCCTTGGGCAAGTCGTCCTGCGGCGGGCGCGGGGGGTAGTGCGGCGCGGGGGACGTCTCGTGGTACCCGTTGTGCTCGCCGTGCGAGTGGGCCAGTGTCTCGGGCGAGTGAGACAGTGTCTCGGACGAGTGAGCGAGTTCTTGGTGTGAGAGCTCGCTCCAGTCTTTGCGGTCCTGCTGCTTGGAGTGATGACTTTGTTCTTGTTGGGAATGATGGCTTTGTTGTTGTTGTTGAGAGTTTTGTTCTTCTTGGAATCGTTCAGATTGTTGTACCGACTCGCTCCGATGCTCACGTTGTTGCGCTTCAAAATGTTTTACTTGATCAATGTGTTGAGTTTGTTGTTGCAAGTTTTGTTCTTGTTGTAGTTGGCTTCCTTCAACAATTTCATTTTGTTGGGAGCTATGCTGCTCATGCTGTAGTTTTTTTGATTCAGAGCGTCCCAACTGTTCTCGAGAATGTTGATTTTGTTGGACATGTTGACTTTGTTGGATATATTCATTTTGTTGGGAACTATGCTCTTCATGTTGTAGTTTTTTTGATTCAGAGCGTTCCAACTGTTCTCGAGAATGTTCATTTTGTTGGACATGTTGACTTTGTTGGATATATTCATTTTGTTGGGAACTATGCTCTTCATGTTGTAGTTTTTTTGATTCAGAGCGTTCCAACTGTTCTCGAGAATGTTCATTTTGTTGGACATGTTGACTTTGTTGGATATATTCATTTTGTTGGGAACTATGCTCTTCATGTTGTAGTTTTTTTGATTCAGAGCGTTCCAACTGTTCTCGAGAATGTTCATTTTGTTGGACATGTTGACTTTGTTGGATATATTCATTTTGTTGGGAACTATGCTCTTCATGTTGTAGTTTTTTTGATTCAGAGCGTTCCAACTGTTCTCGAGAATGTTCATTTTGTTGGACATGTTGACTTTGTTGGATATATTCATTTTGTTGGGAACTATGCTCTTCATGTTGTAGTTTTTTTGATTCAGAGCGTTCCAACTGTTCTCGAGAATGTTCATTTTGTTGGACATGTTGACTTTGTTGGATATATTCATTTTGTTGGGAACTATGCTCTTCATGTTGTAGTTTTTTTGATTCAGAGCGTTCCAACTGTTCTCGAGAATGTTCATTTTGTTGGACATGTTGACTTTGTTGGATATATTCATTTTGTTGGGAACTATGCTCTTCATGTTGTAGTTTTTTTGATTCAGAGCGTTCCAACTGTTCTCGAGAATGTTCATTTTGTTGGACATGTTGACTTTGTTGGATATATTCATTTTGTTGGGAACTATGCTCTTCATGTTGTAGTTTTTTTGATTCAGAGCGTTCCAACTGTTCTCGAGAATGTTCATTTTGTTGGACATGTTGACTTTGTTGGATATATTCATTTTGTTGGGAACTATGCTCTTCATGTTGTAGTTTTTTTGATTCAGAGCGTTCCAACTGTTCTCGAGAATGTTCATTTTGTTGGACATGTTGACTTTGTTGGAGATATTCATTTTGTTGGGAGCTATGCTCTTCATGTTGTCGTTTTTTTGATTCAAAGCGTTCCAACTGTTCTCGAGAATGTTGATTTTGTTGGACATGTTGACTTTGTTGGATATATTCATTTTGTTGGGAACTATGCTCTTCATGTTGTAGTTTTTTTGATTCAGAGCGTTCCAACTGTTCTCGAGAATGTTCATTTTGTTGGACATGTTGACTTTGTTGGATATATTCATTTTGTTGGGAACTATGCTCTTCATGTTGTAGTTTTTTTGATTCAGAGCGTTCCAACTGTTCTCGAGAATGTTCATTTTGTTGGACATGTTGACTTTGTTGGATATATTCATTTTGTTGGGAACTATGCTCTTCATGTTGTAGTTTTTTTGATTCAGAGCGTTCCAACTGTTCTCGAGAATGTTCATTTTGTTGGACATGTTGACTTTGTTGGAGATATTCATTTTGTTGGGAGCTATGCTCTTCATGTTGTCGTTTTTTTGATTCAAAGCGTTCCAACTGTTCTCGAGAATGATCATTTTGTTGAAGATATTTATTTTGTTGGGAGTTATGCTCCTCATGTTGTTGTGATTGTTTGGAATCAAAGTGATTCGATTGTTCACTTTGTTGTGATTGTTGTACGTCAGTTTGTTGTGTGTGCAGAGTGTCTACAAACTGGCTCTGTCCGCTGTGAGTCTGCTCTTGGCTCTGCTCTTGTCGTTGAATGTGCTGATTTCGTTGATATTTGTCATCTTGTTCGAATTTTCGAGATTGTTCAACAAGCTCACTTTGTTGAGAATTACGCTCGTGTGATGTGTCCGCTTCATATTGTTTGTAGTATTCTCGTGAATTCACATTTTGTTGATGTTCACTTTGTTGCAAATGACTTTGTTGATGATCACTTTGTTGCAAGTGACTTTGTTCAAAGAATTTACTTTGTTGGTAATTCTCATGTGATTGTTTCTCTTCAGACTGTTGTTGCTCCCGAGGCTGGACATCGCGGGGCTCACCCTCCCGTGCAGTTTGTTGAACTTGCTTGTTTTCTGGTGATTTGTTTCGATGATGTTGTTGTGCGTGTTCAGTGGCATGTTGGTGTTGTAGGCGGCGCAGGTGGTCGCCGTGGGCGGAGGGGGTCAGTGTGTCCGCCCGGAGGGAGGCATCCCCTGCAAGAATGTTGAACAATACACGTGAACACATATTTAGGGATATAATGTGTTCAATGTTTCTCGTTTTAATTATGAGAGCTGCGCCCGGCGGCTTCGCACGCGTTCTTCCTATGGAAACGTTTAAATGCGATTTCTAACGGATCGGGCTGAAATTTTGCATACAGGTAATCCTAATCGTGGAATCAAACATGACTACTTTTTATCCCATACATTAGTTCCCCAAAGGCAAGGCCGCGGGTCGCAGCTAGTTAATTTTAAGCGATCTCTGAAATAAATAATTTCATCAATTTATTTATATTAGTAATTATGGTTCGTTCTAGGTAAATGATTTTCGATTAGAAGTAAGATAGATAAATAGATTAGTGTAATCCTAGATATTGGAGTCTATTCAGATGAAGCCAAAACTCCATATCCATACTATCTATATTATATCTTATTATTTTGATCGATATGACAGGGACGGGGACATTTTCAGTATTTTTAAATTAGTTTAGATTAGTTTTGGCGACATCTGAATCATCATCAGCCTATACTAGTCCACTGCTGGACATAGGCCTCCCCTTATGAGCGCCATAGCGCCCTGTCTTCAGCTTGACGCATCCAGCATCTGCCCGCAGTCTTTCACAGATCGTCATCCCACCTGGCCGGAGGGCGTCGCACACTACGTTTACCGAGTCGCGGTCTCCACTCAAGAACTCGTTTACCCCAACGGTTGACGGTTCATCGAGAGATGGCCGGTCCACTGCCACTTCAGTTTGCTAATTCTGTAACATCAGCTGAATAGACACCATTATAATGATTAAAGATTTGTTGTTTGTGTTTGACGTACCGCTGTGGGAGTGGTCCCAGCTATGGGCTGTGTGGGGGCGCGGGGGCGCGGGCGCTCCGCTGTACTCTGTAAACTGTACCACGGGGTGGTGCATACCTGCAACAGTGCGCGGTGTTTACTTGCAGCCACTGACATTGAAAGAAGTGATACGGGCTGCGCTGCGTTCCGATTTACGCTTAAGGCGCATACCCGAGCCAATATGACAGCGCCACCTATTTTATCATATTACGTTTAAATAAAAATAAATAAAATAAACAGTTTGTTTATTCAGACACATGTCCATTCGTTACACGGCATACGTATACATAACCTTATTTAACATAGGAAATTATAAAAATCCATCGTACAGTTTGTGGTATCTATTATAAGCTTTAGATAGCTAGATAAACTATTACAGACGCATAGACGTATGTAATAGTTTTATCTCATATAGTTTAGGAGGAGATGCGAAAATAGAGTTTGGTGGCCAAAAAGTGCAACTTCGTATCTCTACCTAAGCTTTACAAAATGAAACTATTACAGAGGCATTAATAAATAGCTTATAATAGATATCACAAACTGTACGATGGATTTTTAATACTTCCTGTGTTTAATGTAATAATAAGATAAAATATGTGGGGGCGCTACTTTCACTGCTGTATGCGCCTTAAGAATGTGTAATAACACCGCTACGAGCGAGATCAATTTCGAGCGGAATGACATGATATAGTTTTCTCGCGAGTGAGAAGTGCAGAGCAGAGAAATGCAAATAATTTCTATGCGCTAAATCTGTTTTACTTAAACCGTGTCAATTTTGAATGAGGCATAAACGTATACAAACCGCCCATACTTAACCTAAAATTCACTTTGTTGGCGCGTCCTTTTATACGTAATTTACATTACTTGTCGATTTTAGATCCTCCCATTAATAAAAATTGCTTACAATTATATCTGAAACTCGACGCCAAGCAAGTGAGTTTTTGTTATTTGTATCGTGGTTTATTTACTAACATGCTCCATGCTGGATGGATAAACCATAGATAGGTAAGCAAATTGTATGTTTAACTAATAAAATACTCACGGTGCGGCTCGGCGGCGGCGCTCGTCGCGAGGACCTGCGGGGAACGAGACTGTCAGTGCACGTTTCTACCACATCCTTCTTTAATCTACCACATTCTATTTTATTTTTATTTATTTGGAAAAGAAAAAGCCCTTATTACTTATTAATTAATACATAAAGCTGTTTCAAACTGAGCAAGTAAACAAATTAAGCAAAAATCATTATTTCAATTTAAACAAACTTCACTTATTCATTCATTCCCAATCTCTTAGTCATCAACATTATAACCTAAAATAATAATATTATTGTCTATTACTTGTCTTTAGGGAAACTCATATACCTATGCTTGCAACACTAACTAATCATCAATCATGTTATGTTTACATTTAGGGCTACAATCTAGATAATAACTTGTAATTTGCATATTTGCAGATGTAAAAATGATTGTAATCTGCTTTGTAAACTTATCTCAATAAATAAATAAATAATTTCACTAACAAAAAATGGGCTGAAATTGTTGTCTGATTTAATAAAATGAAATAAAATAAATAAAGTTACTATAGTTTCCGCTTCTAGAACGAAATGTGTTGTGCAGGTTATGCGTCTGATGTCAAAGCTCCTTCCATGTTGTTAAAGCTTACCAATATCTAAGGGAGATTATGTATCGACGTGATTCTATCTTCCATAATCATAGAGTTACAAAAACTCTGCGCAGAGCGTAGCGTGCGCCGAGTTTTGGCGCGGACATTTTATTTCTGTGATTGGGACTCTATAGGATTATAACTCGATGTCCATAAATAATAAATAAATAATGTTGGACAATTCACACAGCATTATCTAGCCCCAAGCTAAGCAGAGCTTGTTTTATGGGTACCAGATAACTGATACACATAATACAATACACTACATAGATAGATATTTTTTATTTTATCTAGAAAACATACCATGAGCAAATACATATTTGCAGATCGTACACACATTTATCCCGAAGCGGGAATCGAAACCGCGACCTATCGCAACATTATGTCCTCATGTTCACTTGAATCTATTAAATATTCAGTTACGACCAATATCTGAGAGGCTCTCATACTCATAATCCTTAAAGAAGGCGGACTGACACTCGCGGGGAGAGGTCAGGCGCAGGACCGACACCGAGACACAGGAGCAACATGCTGACTCCACGCAGCTACCAGTGGGTACCTAAGTACTCACTTAGACAGCCATTAATATTTCTTCACTGGAATTTTTAAAATTTTTCTGTTACTTTTCACAAATGTAATGTAATGTAAATAATGTTAGATAAGTTTGTTTTTACATCTGACGCGGTGACGGTAAGTGACGGACGGTGACGGTAGGTGATCAGTTTGTCAGTGTCGTATCATGGGCATTATCATGGACGAACGAAATCCTTTCCATTTTTAGGGTTTCATACCCAAAGGGTAAAACGCATAGAGTTTATATAGTACTAGTACTAAAACGGGACCCTATTACTAAGCCTTCGTTGTCCGTCTGTCACCAGACCAGGCTGTATCTCATGAACGCTGAACAGCTAAACAGTTGATGTATTTATCAGTTATCTAGTACCCATAACACAGGCTCTGCTTAGCTTGGGGCTAGATAATGCTGTGTGAATTGTCCAACATTATTTATTTATTTATTTCTGTTGCCGCTATAACAACAAATAATAAAAGTTTAAAAATTTTAATAATGAAGGGAGGCAACGTCCGTATCACCCTGAGAACGTGAGAACTGATCACCGAGGTTAAGCAACGTCGGGCGCAGTCAGTACTTGGATGGGTGACCGCGTCAAGTTGACTTTTTGTTTTTTACGAGGATATATATGTTTTTTTTATAATATATGATAGTATGTACCTAGCTGTATGGTACCATATAAAAATAACCATGTATATCTAATAGATATCTATATTCTTATACACTAGCTGCCCCGCGGCTTCGCACGCGTTGATTTTCTCACCTTCCTAGACCTCAGCGAACATTTCAAGACCAAGATAAGATAAATCCGTTCAGCCGTTCTCGAGTTTTTTCACTGGAAATATAACTGTGAGCGTATGTGTTTGCGTGTAGTTGTAACACATGCCAATTTTTGAGTAAGCGCTGGGAGAACGTAACCTATCTTCCCTTTCACCTTCACATCAATGTGTTTTAGCAAATTTTATCAGCTCTCTTTGAAAATATAGTAAACTTAGTATACGTAAGCAACATTTTTAACTTAATTTTCATTTATAAAACTAGACTTCAAATTTTTTTTTTCATGGATTTTCATAGATCCCATTCTCAGAATTGAACAAAATTAAAATGGGACCACAAGGGAAGCGCCAGCTTTCATATAAAAAAATAATCATGGAAATCAGACTACCCAGTCAAATGTTCTGAGGTAACAAACATAAAAAAAAAAAAATTTGAACCTCCTTTTTAACCGACTTCAAAAAGGAGGTTCTCAATTCGTCTGTATTTTTTTTTTTTTTATTTTTTTTTTTTTGTTTGTTATCTCAGAACTTTTGACTGGGTGGTCCGATCTTCATGATTCTTTTTTTATATGAAAGCTGGTGCTTCCTATGTGGTCCCATTTTCATTTTGTTCAGTTCTGACACTGGGATCCATGAAAATTCATGAAAAAACCGTAAAAATTGAAGTCGGTTTATAGTTTTTTATTCAAGTAACAATATTAATTCAAGTAACACTTTTTGAGCGTGGTGACCGATAAGAATTTTACAAGTACAGCTATTCACTGTTGTTCGCACGCACACAACGCCGTGTCGAAGACTGCCGAACTGAAACGACGTTAGACGATGCACGGCTTTCAAGCCACACCTCCTTGCCCGGCGGAATGGGGAGCGTGAGGTTTTTTCGTTACGGAATTTCTGGATTCGGTCCCCGCGCTCAAGGCCCGCGATAGAAGCTATGCAATAGCTTAATAAAACAACCATTTTTAGTTTAGTGTCCAAAGACTGAATCAACATTTATAAGTAGGTATGTTATTTAAATTTTAAATGACTGGTATTGCCTGCGCGGGCTCGGATGGCGTGGAACTACAGTTCGGGCTAGAAATCCTGCACCAGCCATGAAATCGGACCTCAAAGCGGCGCTCATTGAAGAATGGGATAGCATCGAACAAGATCGAGTAAAGAAACTTATTCGATCCATGAAGAAGCAATTGGAAGCTGTTATTAGGGCCAGGGGGGCAACACTAAATATGATAGTTTAATATTTAGTAAATAATTATTTTGAAGATTTTATCACCCTTTTTCATTGCTTAAGACTCCTTCTCATTCAATATTTTTCATTACCAAACTAAAAATGTAAATAACAAAGAAGACCACTCATTTTAAGGTTAAAACTAACAGCTTTGAAATGTTAAAATCAGAAATAGAATAAAAACTTCAGATTTTTTGCCAGAGTTTTTTAACCGCGGGCGTGCGTCCTGAGTCGATTTTTTTGCTCACGAGTCTACACTCGTTCGGCGTAGGGAGCACGAGGTTTCGGCGGTTTCGGTCAGGAGCCGATTTCGTTTTGTTTTTGTTGTTGTAATACCTATTCTTTATCTGTTTTTCAAGGGTTTTTTTACCCCCTTCTTAAAAGAAGGTCACTATAAAGTTTTTATACAAAATTTAACTTTTTTCCAGGTCCTTTTTATTTCAAAAGTACCTACCTATTATATTGATAATAAGATATTGCAATTTTAAAAGAGTAATAGTTAGTTTTGCAGGCCAGTGTAGTTCTTAAAACATTTAACAGGAAAAATAATAGCAAAGGCGAGCTTAACAGTAATAAGTTCTCTTCCAGCAAACCTCATCAGCTTATAACTATAGCTTCAACTGTGTGGTGCTAGCTTAGAATTTGCACCATCGCAACTCTTCCCGCGGGTGTCGTAAGAGGCGACTAATGTATATCTACCGGGGGCGGGCAGAAGCGCCCCTAGCAGAACAATTATTCTACCACTGAACTGCGATACCAGCGTGGGGATTATGGGCATAACTCCCCATGAGATAAATGCCGATAATGCGCTTAGCATGGGGAGGCCTGCGTCCAGCAGTGGACTAATACAGGCTGTTGAGGTTGAGGAAACCAAGAAAGAAAGAAAGAAGTGTGTGAGAGAGAGACTAAGTTATAAAAGTGGTGTAGGTATGTAGTACTCACGATGAATGCCAGTCGTATAACAATCCTCCTCAGTGCCATGGTGTCCGCTATGCAGTCAAACACTCAGACACTCAGGCAGTCAGTGGCCAGACAGGATCTGTTTCCACTGTGCGCCTCCCCCCCCCCGCGCACGCTCTTATACCCGGAGGGGGGTTGGGCAAACAGCTGCCAGCTGCGCATACTTATTGACTCTCCTCAATTATTACCCAAATGCGTATTAAGTTTGGCGTGACGTCCAATTAACTTGGTAACTAGCATCATCCTCATCATCGGCAATAAGAATTCTTGCGGTTCCTGTACAAGCGCAAATCATCAAATCAAATCGAATCGACGACCTCTGTAGCGCGGTGGGCGAAGGTCCGCCTGCGACGCAGGAGGTTGCGGGTTCGATTCCCGCCTCGGGACAAATATTTGTACGATCTGCAGATATTTGTTCAGGGCGTTCTGGATGATTTTCTATGTATAATAAAAAATATCTATCTATGTAGTGTATTGTATTATGTATATCAGTTATCTAGTACCCATAACACAAGATCTGCTTAGCTTGGGGCTAGAAAATGCTGTGTGAATTGTCCAGCATTATTTATTATTATTATTTATTATTAATCATTTATTTGCTGAATATATTAGGTCCTTACATATGAAATTGGCGTTTTTCGTACTGGCCACTTTAATCACAAATTTCTCCTCTTTGGTAAGGAATTCCAAATTCAAATTTGTACAGCTATAGACTCATGTATTTGTGCTTCGATGATCGTCATTCATTTGTTTTTTTTCTTCTGTTTTTTTCTGTTTGCGTCACTCATTTTACAAAATGGAAAACTTAAAATATCGCATTATTTACGAGTACGAGTTCCGCCGTGGCACTAGTGCTGCGGAAACAACTCGAAGGGTGAATGATGTGTATGGCGGTCGTGTTGCAAAAGAAAACACAGTTCGTTTTTGGTTCCAACGTTTTCGTTCTGGAAATTTCGACCTGCAGAACAAGCCCAGTGGACGGCCTGAGACTCAAGTTGATAATGAAGAGTTGAAGGCTATTGTGGAAGCGGATCCGTCGCAAACCACGTCCGAGTTAGCTGCAGGCTGCGATGTTAGTGATAAAACTGTTTTAATTCACTTGAAGCAAATTGGGAAGATTAAAAAGCTTGAAAGGTGGGTACCTCACGAATTGACTGAAGCAAACCGGCAAACGCGCGTCGACTGCTGCGTTACATTACTAAACCGGCACAATAATGAAGGTATTTTAAACCGAATCATTACCTGTGATGAAAAATGGGTTCTTTACGATAATCGGAAGCGCTCAGCGCAATGGTTGGATCCTGGCCAGCCAGCCAAATCCTGCCCCAAGCGAAAATTAACCCCAAAAAAGTTACTTGTAAGCGTTTGGTGGACTAGTGCCGGTATTGTTCATTACAGTTTTCTCAAATCTGGCCAGACTATTACGGCTGATGTCTATTGTCAGCAATTGCAAACCATGATGGAAAAGCTAGCGGCTAAACAACCTAGGCTGGTCAATCGCTCCACGCCACTGCTGCTTCACGACAACGCTAGACCACACACTGCGCAACAGACGGCTACTAAATTAGAAGAGCTTCAATTGGAAAGTCTAAGACATCCTCCGTACTCCCCGGACCTTGCTCCAACAGATTACCATTTTTTTCGAAATTTGGATAACTTCTTGCAAGGGAAAAAATTCAACTCCGATGGGGCAGTCCAAATCGCCTTCAAAGATTTTATTGATTCCCGTCCGACTGGTTTTTTTAGTAAAGGGATCAATGAACTACCTATAAGATGGCAAAAGTGCATAGAAAATAATGGTTCATACTTGAGACTCGTATGTCAGATCTTATAACTAGAGTAATGTCAAATATGTTGAAAGTAAAGCCCACTGCATGGTAAGAGCACAAAAAATTCAGCCCTTAAGTGTTAAAAAGAGCATCACGATATTATAAGCTCACAATGCAAGGTCATATAATAGTTATTTGTTATACAAGAGTGCAAAGTTGCTTTTTAACCGCGTGTTCAATTTTGATGACCGAGCAAGCGAAGGATTCAAAATTAGAATCCTGAGCGTTAGCGAGGGAATCAAAAGAGCACGAGGTGAAAAATCTTTGCACTCGAGTGCAACACGTAACTTTTCATTCCACCTCAGCGAGGAAATGACTAAATGCAAAAAAAAAACGTTTACAATCACAAGATAGGTACAGTTTTATTTCAGTTTAGGTATTAATTACTAGTATATGACAGGTAAGTATTACAGAATAATCTTTAAATTATAACAAAATAATACTAAGGTATAATTAGGAAAATTTTAAAGTAACGTTGCTACAGTTATTATAAATTTACATGTCAAATAAATAACATTTTTTAAACTTTCGCGATTTGTTAACATAATTAAATGATTATTTATCGCGTACCTTTACGAGGGTGGTGGGGAAATAAAAACAAAGGTACGCGATAAATAACCGATAAATAATCATTTAATTAAATAAATAACAATATTAAATAAATGATGCTGGACAATTCACACAGCATTATCTAGCCCCAAGCTAAGCAGAGCTTGTGTTATGGGTACTACATAACTGATATACATAATACAATACACTACATATATAGATATTTTTTTATTATACATAGAAAAACATCCAGAACGCCCTGAACAAATCTCTGCAGATCGTACACAAATTTGTCTTGAGGCGGGAATGGAACCCGCAACCTCCTGCATTGCATTTATTTATTCAAAGAACACAAACATCATATATATTATGTCTATAATCTAATTTAATTATAACTAATTGGGCCACTCCGGCATTTATACTCCGGCATTTATAGAATTGGAATAGACTAATGATCTGTATGGTGCAAGAGAGCTTTGATACATGATCTCAACTCATCTGATAAAATCAAGGGCTAAGGCTTTTAATTGCGTGGATTATTAAATAAACTGAGACATTATGGAACTAAAATCAAGAGCACAAAGGCCCTGGACCGTATGCAATCATATTAATCTAATAGTGTCCAAAACTTTTTGAAAAGGTGTGATATTCACAATAATAATTGATTTTGTTTTAAAAAACTATGAACCGACTTAATTTTTTATAGTTTCTTCGTGGATTTTCATGGATCCCATTGTCAGAACTGAACCAAATTAAATGGGATCATAAGGGAAGCACCAGCTTTCATATAAAAATAAAAAAAAACATTTTATTTATATCTTATTTTATTTATAGGTATAGGTATAAAAAGTTCTGAGGTTAACACACATAAAAAACCAGTCTAATTGAGAACCTCCTCCTTTTTTGAAGTCGGTTAAAAATACAAGAAACAAGAACAAATTACACATACCATCATATAAATTACGAAGGGTAGGAAAAATCATTTGTGGGCAATTGCGTAAGATTCTATAATAAGCTTTCATCTGAAGCAACTGAAAAAAACTGTACATAAAACGAAATCTTATCAAGAAAGCCTATTACTCCTTAGATGACCTGTGTGACCAAAAGAAAATTATTACGTATCTTATTAAATATAGCACCGAGACAAAGTTGTAGACCGCATTTTAGAGATAAGAAAATATTGACATTACCTTGTATTTACATATAATTGCTAAAAATGGCTATATTTTTTAAGAAGAAATAGACATAAGTTTTAAATTCAAAATCAAAGACAATTCAAAATACAATAGACGAAACAAAAATCAACTTATAATACCTTATAATAACCATCTGTGCCTAGCCACTAAAAGCTCGAATAATAGGTTAGTAAAAATATATAACAAAATCCCCAGCATAATTAAAGACAAAAAAACGACATGGCTTTCGGTAGAAAACTTAAAAACCTGCTTGTTAGAAGAATATATTAGTAAAAAATGTTATTCATTTTCGTTAATGTCATTTTTATAAATTTAATTCAATATTTTTTGTTAAATAGGCAAATTTATATGCTACTTCGTTGTTTTAATAAAAGAATGACTTTGTAGCGTACCTAGGATACCTACGTTACGGCGGCCGGCATACAAGAAGGCGACAACCGCAGCACCCAAGCGCGTCGCCAACACTGGTGGGCCCGCGCTAGTGCGCGCGATATATTTACGTATGCCGCCGCGCCGTCCCGCTCGCACACGACTAGCGACTGGAAGGACGGCGCCCGTGCATCAAGCCTCGTGATTGGAGCAAACACATGTCTTGCTCTTCCTTACATGGCATGAGGAATGATTTTAATTTAAGATATATATAAGCCTGGTTCCTCGAATAAAACAGTTACAGTTATAGTTCAGTTTACAATCAAATCGACTTTCACTTCTAAACCTAAAAGTAGTAGGCAAGTAGGACCCTTCCCACAACTTCATTATGTTGATATAACACAAAATATGTTGTTTTTTTTTAAATAAATAGTTGACTTTCAAACTGAACATGATCAGATAATTAAAAAAACAAATTAAAATCAAATAAATCCGATTTAAATCAAATTATTTTTTTTATTAAAATCATGGTTTTTATCAACCCTGCTTACCAAGCTGTTTATGAAGTAAAAAAAACTTGTCTAAGTTGTAAGTCTAAGGAATTCAATGATTTGACTCTGACTCTGTTTGCAGGCAAGTGGTTAGTTTACTGTGTGAATTTTAATGTGTCTGACTAAATTACTTCTGTTATAAAAAACATTTTTACATACATTGCAGACAAAACATTTCTGTCCTGTGTGGATTCTCATATTATGTAGAACTAAATATCTCTTTCGTTTAAATCTTTTGTCACATACACTGCAGGCAAATGGTTTTTCTGCTGTGTGTATTATCTTGTGTGAGATTAAATAATTATTTTGACTAAATTGTTTATTACATACATTGCACGCAAATGGTTTATCTAAGTGAATTCTCTTGTGTGAGTTTAAATTATTTTTTGTTCTAAATTGTTTATCACATACATCGCAGGCAAATGGTTTATCTCCTGTGTGAATTCTCGTATGCGAGACTAAATGACTATTCATTCTAAATTGTTTACAACATACATTGCAGGCAAATAGTTTCTCGCCTGTGTGAATTCTCGCGTGGTTGACTAAATCACATTTGTTATTAAATTGTTTATCACATACATTGCAAGCAAACGGCTTAGCTCCTGTGTGAGTTCTCGTGTGTTTGACAAAATTACCTTTGTGATTAAATTGTTTATCACATACATTGCACGCAAACGGCTTATCTCCTGTGTGAATTCTCGCGTGATTGACTAAATTACATTTGAAATTAAATTGTTTGCAACATACATTGCAGGCAAATTTCTCTCCTGTGTGAATTCTCGTATGTTTGGTAAAATTACCTTTGTGATTAAATTGTTTATCACATACATTGCACGCAAACGGCTTATCTCCTGTGTGAATTCTCGCGTGGTTGACTAAATTACATTTGAAATGAAATTGTTTATCACATACATTGCACGCAAACGGCTTATCTCCTGTGTGAATTCTCGCATGGGTGACTAAATTACATTTCAAATTAAATTGTTTATCACATACATTGCAGGCAAATGGTTTATCTCCTTGAGAATGCGAATTTCTTAAGTGTGATATGAGTTTGCTCTTATGAGAAAATATTTGATTGCAATCGTTGCAACATAATGTCGTTTCTGAGTCGTCTATTTCGGTTCGCTCCATATGATCGTAGGAAGAGAGTTTTCCCTCAGCATTCTCTCGTACGCTATTATCTTCTGTTGGTAGACTCTCTGTACAATCTTCAGCGACAGACAACTCGTCGCGTTCAGTGAGCAACTCTTCTTTTATATTAATACTCGGCATCGGCTCATGTTTGACGGTCACCGTAGAGTCTGCACCAGTTGCATTGCCGTCGATGGCAGCGAACTGCAGAGGGATCGCAGACAGCTGTTGGCTCATCTCGAGGTTCATCTCAGCGACACACTCCCGAGTTGCCTGCAAAGAACAACCATTTACTAACTAATAGAACCTATATCATCTTACTGCCGGATGTCGCCCAGTTACACACAGACAATAGTATGTAAGACCAGTTAGACTTAGTTATCCTAAGATTGTATTAGTTGATAAGCGATAAACTTGCTAGTGGTTTCTTTTTCACTTCTTCCGCTAGTGGAACAAAAATTGAGGTGAATCAGAGTCAATTGCACCTTATTTCTTGTTTGATAGTAATAACTATTTATCAAGCTGTTTATATAGTAAAAATTTGACGTGTCTAAGTACTTATTTTGTAAGTCTAAAGAAATAAACGATTTGACTTTGACTTTGCTAATTATTTGTTAATTTTTTCCTTTACCCTTGTTTTTTACTAAATTTATCATTTTGGACCTGTTAATGACAGGTCCTAATTTATTAATAATTTATTAAATTATTAATAAATATTAATAATTAATTTATTAAAATTATCTAAACAACTTTACCCAAGCGTCAAGCCAATGTGAGGTATTGAGCTCTACCTTGCCGTAATACAGTTTATAACTAGCACGGAAAGTACGAGACATGCAACACAGCAGCCTTAAAGTAAAGTGAAGTAGGTACTTAGTTTTAAGCCCATATTTATGTTACCTTATAATCTGTTTGTACAAAGATTAAGTGTTAACTTTAACTTTAAGGCCACCTTGTAAATTTTGAAATAAAAAAAAATGTTATTCTTATAATTATGTATGCGATGGGAACCGAATATCACACTAATGCACTATAACACGCGAAAGTTTGTAAGCATGTATGTTTGTAAATACTGTCAATTACTGTCACGCGAAAACTACTAAACGAATCAGGCTGAGTCTCGCATACAGGTATCTCTAATCCTGCCCAAACATGGGCTTATTATGTCATAAATCAGTTCTCGTGGGATATAAATAACATTTAAACGTTTCCATAGGAACAACGCGCGCGATGCCGCGGGGCGCAGCTAGTTTATCGATATAATAATTATTTTGTTTTAAAAAACTATAAACGACTTCATTTTGTATAGTTTTTTCATGGAGTTTCATGGATCCCATTGTAAGAACTGGACTAAAATAAATGGAACCACACGGAAAGCACCAATTTTCATATTCATGAAAATCGGACCACCCAGTCCAAAGTTCTAAGGTAACAAACATAAAAAAACAGTCGAATTGAGAACTTCCTCCTTTTTTGAAGTCGGTTAAAAATGATGCACTTTTTGGAATGTAGGGTCTTAAATCCTAAAGTAGGTTAATCTACTCTGACACTAGGGTACTCTTATACAGGGTGACTGGAACTCAACCCGCCATAGCGAATTCTCAAATAGAGGAGGTCATTTGCTAATTATTGGACCTTACTTTCCCAAACTAAAGTTTTATAGTTTTGGTGATATGTCAATTTTAAACTTTATTGAGAATTTTCCAAAATTTGACCTTCAAGCATTCGTAACTTTTTTTTCCTCCATTAATTTAGATTTTTTTTATTATTTGTTGATGGTCATAAACATTTGTGATTAAAATACGTCGGAACTTCCCTCAAAATAGGATTAAAAAATAAGATATTACGATTTAAAAAAAAACTTACACAAAAATAAAACTTGACAATCAAATTTATCCTAAAATAATAAAAAAACTGCGGTGTTTGCATAATTTATTCTACTCTAAATTAATTCTCTGATTCGTCATCTTTCCAACGGTACTAAATTTGTATTCAAAAAGTTTGATTCGCTAGACATATCGGTGGGATTTTCAGGTCAACCAGTGATTTTGATCAAAAATACTGAAAGTGCCAACGAAAGGATGAAGCGAATTTCGCAGAGTATTTTTGAAAATTTATGAGTATGTATCAAATAAAATAAATTAAGTGCTTAGTATACTTAAATTATTTATTAAAAAAAAAATACTTTTACGATGTAAAACCTTTTTTACAAAGTAAAACGTCTTTCTTACGCTAAGGGAATTGCCATACTTCTCTTCTTTTTTTAAACTTTGATTTTGGCGGGAACTGACTGCATGCCACACGGATAGTTATATATCACCAAAACTATAAAACTTTAGTTTGGGAAAGTAAGGTCCGATAATTAGCAAATGACCTCCTCTATTTGAGAATTCGCTATGGCGCGTTGAGTTCCAGTCACCCTGTATAAGCTGTAATGGCACAGACAATTGAAATATTGCTTCCATAGGTGCGTATGTATGCTCATACTTAATTCGTCCTGCCTCACTGTGCACAACGTATTTAACTCTTGGAAGTTCTATATTATCTATGGATTAAATTAATTTGTAAACTATTTCTGTACCTACTGATCAAATGGTTACCACACATTAATTTCACTGCCAGCTATCGAATGGCCTGCGACCGGAAAGTCATCAAAAGTATCGCTTAAAAAATAATTTAGTTCGTACTTACTACTTTCAAAAATATAAGCAGGTATCACAAGATTATGTTTGTACCTACTTTGATATCTGGATACTTTCTTACAGATTTACTTATTACTAGCTACGAATAAGTAATTATCAGGAAATCTAACTGCGTTAAAAAATGACCCAATCAAAATCGTGCTCAAGTAGGCGGGGCTTAAAGTCGTGCCCAAGGCGCCATCCACAGATCTCAGAAACTAAGAAGATATGAAAAGGGGGCGGGGCCGCCGGTGTCGCAGTAATATGCTCAAAACGAGAACACATCGCTCAAGGCAGTAATAGTGTAATTTAGTTGAAGTTTGAACGTTGGCCACGACGGATATTCAAGTTAGAGGAAAATGCCGAATTGTACAATAGTTATTTGCAAAAATAGAAGTGATATTATGAACTTTGCGTCAAATGGAATCACATACCATCGGTAAGTACTGAAAATAATATGTTTTTCATAATAAAACTTTAAAAATAATAATTAGTTGATTGCTGTCTTGATTTCGCAACGTCTTTATTACGATGACTGATAGCCAGTTGCGATATTGTTGTGAACTGTTTACAATGCTTGCTCTGTACTAATGACTATTCGAACGTTGAGTTTCAATACCGCAATGCATAATTAACATATTGAAGCTCACAGAATACGTTCAACCGCGTGGTACGGCCACTGCTCGTAGTCGTGAGTTAGTGATGTGCCTCGAGTCTCGAGTGTGTTCTTTGTCGATAAAGATTGTAATTTTTGATACCAATTATTTATTATATTGGCGGCTTATCCTTACGCATTTGGATTTGACCTTTGTACAAAGGTAGGTCTAATAATATGTGTATAATAAGTACTATTATTCCAAATCAGATCTATATCCAACTCTTCCCACGGGTGTCGTAAGAAGCGACTAAGGGATATCTACCGGGGGCGGGCAGCAGCGCCTCCTGCAGAACAATTCTACCACCAAACTGCGATCCCCAACCCGCATGCCCAGCGTGGAGATTATAGACCTATATTGGTCCACTGCTGGACGCAGGCCTCCCCCTGATAAGATCATATTTATGATTATCTACCATTATAAATTTCATTTCATTTTTTATTTATTTGTTTGAGAAACAAAAAGCTTATGTTAGGGTAACAGTAAATTCTTTAGTTTGGTAGTGTTCTTCAAAATATTGCCGATATGGTCACCCCTAGACTTTGCCAAAATCGTAAATTGAATTGTTTTTAACTGACTTCAAAAAAGGGAGGAGGTTCTCAATTTACCTCAGAACTTTTGACTGGGTGGTCCGATTTTCATGGTTCTATTTTTATTTGATTGCTGGTGCCCGTATGGTCCCATTTTAATATGGTCCAGTTCTGACAGTGGGATTCATGAAAAACGTAAAAAAAGTATATAATTGAAGTCGGTTTATGGTATTTAAAACAAAATCAACTATTTTTATTATTGAACTAGCTGCGCCCCGCGGCTTCGCACGCGTTGATTTTCTCACCTTTGAATCCTTCCCTAGACCTCCACGAACATTTCAAGACCAACATAAGATAAATCCGTTCAACCGTTCTCGAGTTTTAGCGAGACTAACGAACAGCAATTCATTTTTATTTGTATACTAGCTGCACCCCGCGGCTTCGCCCCCGTGAAATTTATCTCACATCCCACGGGAACGGGACAAAAAGTATCCCTGGTTTTAAGCTACCTCCCGACCAATTTTCAGCCAAGTCGCTTCAGCTGTTCTCGAGTTATAAGTGTTGTAACAAACACGACTTTCTTTTATATATATAGATTATTATTATATGTGTCGATAGGTATCATTTTTTTTTATAAACAATGTGTCAGTCAGTATCAATGAAAGGTGGTCAAAATAAATGTTTACCTTATAATCCTTGTCTTTTATTTTCATATCAGAATTTCACATCTAGGTACATAGGTACTCGTGTATTTTAGCCTAAATTTATATAGTATTGCAGAAGCAGAACGTATGATGTACCTACCTACATACAATCCAGCCAAATTCGGTTTACAAAAATATCACACCGAATTTGGCTGGAGTATAGGTAGGTACATACTACTACATAAGTACAAAGTAGTAGGTACCTAACCTACATTCGTGCCGTGCGGTGCCGAGAGCGCTTAGAATTTGCACCACCTCAACTCTTTCCGCGGGTGCCGTAAAAGGCGACCAAGAGATATCTACTGGGGGGGCCGCCAGCAAAACAATTCTACCACCAAACTGCGATCAACCCAACCTCAATGCCCAGCGTGGGGATTATGGGCACTAGCATCCTCCCCTGAGATAAATACCAATAAGGCGCTTATTGGGGGGAGGCCTGAGTTTAGCAGTGGGCTAATATAGGTGGGGTACTTACATTTACTTAGATTTTTTAACATACTCTTGCACTTCCCTAAATGTAAGTACCTATCTACCTATGTAGGCATGAAACGCAAAAAGGTAAGTACATAAATACACATGCCTGAAGAAATAGGTAGCTACGGCCTTCAAATTGTTATTAATGGCCGATGTAAAGGCATGTTTTTAATAAGCAAGTCAATAGTTAAACACCCTGTCGTCGGCATGTTTTTAATAGTAAAACTCCCTGTTTGTATGTTTTTTCCAAGATTTTTCTCAAAGATCACTAAATCATCGTTTGTAGATAATTATATTCATAACACACCTCAGTTTCTTGATCAGACAGACAGACTGGGCCGGCAGGAGCTGCATTTATAATAGGGTATATGCATGTGATTTCAAAATGGCTAAAAAAATATATACGTATTCTCTATTGATATAGAAACATATCTACATATTTATTTTTGCATTTTGAGATGTTTTTATTGTAGAATTTAACCATTGAAAAATTGATATTTTAAATCTCAATCGCAAAATTTCAAAACGCTACGCCATTGACTAGAGCGGACGTGACATCACTGTACACATTTCTTCTTTTTTTATTCTGCTTGCTGCACCTTGATTTGACACTATTCTGCCCACTTGACATTTCGTATTGTCGATTATTTTCAGTTTTATCGGAAAACCTCTTTCCTAAGATGATCACTACCAAGGTCGTCACCAAAGGTTTTAATTGAGTGTGTACGTCGACGTCACATAAACATGGCGCCAATATGGCAGCGTTTTTATCACCCGAAAATTATTGTGGTTTTGATTTGTTTTTTTTTACCTTGTTAATGCGAAATTCAGTGCGCGTCTTATCATTTCTCGGTTAAATAATGACCTGAAGAATCGATTAAAACAATAAAAAAAATCGATGCATATACCCTATTATGTGGTGACTAAAGTTATAATAATAATAATAATAATAATGCAGGACAATTCACACAGCATTATCTAGCCCCAAAATAAGCAGTTACTTTCTAATAACTTAAGGAGTTTGTTTGTACCTCAAGTCCTTCTTCATAAATGTGATCAAAGATCTTGTCAGATCTGCGAGCCAGCAGGGAGAAGGTATGGCATCTCAGCAGCTTCCGGTAACAAAACTGGCATATTACTCTCGGCCTTGTGTCTTCACGGTTGAACTGAAATGATTGTTCACATTATTGTGGTTAGATCCCGGGGAAGCAACACTCTAGGGAGGCAAGCTGGTACCTACATACTTTTACAGACATTCCAATTCACAGAGTTTGTATTGAATAGTCTCTGAAAGAACTGGACCTATTTAAAAAAATCTTCATCATTAAAAAGCTTACTTTTCACGGAGTGACATAGGCTTTATTTTATAAATGGGAACGGGAACAACGCAGATGAAACCGCTTGCTGCTGCTAGTGATATAATAAGTAGGTGCTTTCATCAATAGATAAGTCCATAACGTAATGGCATAACCTCAAGGCTTTATTTAGATGAGTTTACTAAACTAACATGACTGGACGTGTGCAAACTATACAGAACAAGCCTAGCACTGTATATTGCAAGTGATGGTAGGAATTGAATTTCACTTCCGAAATCTATCTACCATGAGAATAATATATGTAATTATATTGAGTTAAATAAGTAGGTACGTCATGCGGTCATATTCCCAAAGCTGGGGTCTTGTTGTTGCTCATAATCTGTCTTTACTTGACATTATTTTCGTATTTGTCTTTGGCTCAATAGAACAGACATTAATTCCTTAGCAGGCGGCTGTTACAGGAACCGTCTCGAGTTAGGTTATTTTTATAATTATTCTACAAGTTTAGTTATGGCACTTACTTAGCTGTTATTTAAAATAAGTTCACTGTTTATATTACAAAAGTTAATACCTTGATCTAATTGTACTAGTATTTACAAGTCCCTGAAAATAAACAGGCTGGAGTAATAATGAAAGTAGGTAAATAGGTATCTACGGGTATGACGGCTACGCATTATGCGCATGTGATCGATGCAGCAGGTCGCACGTTATTTACCTTGGTTTTAGTGAGTATTTCATAGACATCGATGAGCTGGTTGTTCTCCAAGGTGGTCAGATTCGTATCGCCGCCGAGGCAAGCTCTACACACAGCCGACATTCTCCTGTCTTCGTTTCAAAGTTCAAGCCAAATAAAACAACGTTCCACACAACAAGCAACACATTAGATTTGAGTCAAAAACTATCAAAATTAAAATGATATCACAGCAGGATCGTTGTCCAGCCTAGTCCTTGCCTTGCACTTGCACAAAACAAAACAACTCATTCATTTTGGCTATTTACCCGGCATGTTTGGTTGGTTTTTTATGATCTATTTGTCAAGCCTGAGCCCAGAGTGTAGCCAACATGTTTCAGTGGCTACGAGAACGAGTCAAACGGAGGCGTTGACGACGAGGACGACGTCGTCGCCCTGGACCTTGTTAAATGTGTTTAAAATCGTTTATAATAGGGTATATGCATCGATTTGTTTTATTGTTTTAATCGATTCTTTAGGTCATTATTTAACCGAGAAATGATAAGACGCTCACTGAATTTCGCAATAACAAGGTAAAATAAGACGTGTGGCACTCGGGGACTGCCGCGGTAAAGCTATTGCAATGCCATCTAGAGGCGAGTTGCTGAACTAAAGAGACAAACGTCATATTTCAAAAAGTCATTAAAAGTTCTACTATTCATCGATGGCAAAACTAAAAAGTATCACCGCTGTTCCGGTCGGAGTGGGGAGCGTGAGGTTTTTTCGTTACGGAATTTCTGGATTCGGTCCCCGCGCTCAAGGCCTGCGAAAGAAGCTATGAAATAGCTTAAAAAAACAAATCAAAACAACAATCATTTTCGGGTGATAAAAACGCTGCCATATTGGCGCCATGTTTGACGTTGACGTTCACACTCGATTAAAACCTTTTGTGACGACCTCGGTAGTGATCATCTGAGGAAAGAGGTTTTCCGAAAAAGCTGAAAATAACCGACAATACGAAATGTAAAGTGGGCAGAATAGTGTCAAATCATGGTGCAGCAAGCAGAATAAAAAAAGAAGAAATGTGTACTGTGATGTCACGTCCGCTCTAGTCAATGGCGTAGCGTTTTGAAATTTTGCGATTGAGATTTAAAATATCAATTTTTCAATGGTTAAATTTTACAATAAAAACATCTCAAAATGCTTAAATAAATATGTAGATATGTTTCTATATCAATAGAGAATACGTATGTATTTTTGTAGCCATTTTGAAATCACATGCTTAACCCTATTAACTTATGTTTCGAATAATATTTGATAACAGCTGCCAGGCACATCCGTTTTACTTGACCAAAAAGCTTTACGTCTACAAGGAGAAATTGTTCAGGATTGGCTTTACGAGTGACGTCATTCCGGCCCTTGTGGGGGCCCGAAGGGGAGCCTCTTCACCCCAGCTTCAACTCGAGGGGTCCTGGAGATGAGGGCGTACCAAGCCGGCGCTGCATATGTAGGTAAGTCGGCACCGGACGTAGCTTTTGTAGACCCGCACTTTGGCCTTCAGAGGCAGGCGAGATCCCAGGACAGGTTGGAGGAGCGCGCGGGCGACGCGCGCTTGGTGTAGCGCGCGGTGGACTTGCGGCTGCATCCTCAACGACCTGTCGATCTCGATGCCGAGGTACTGAGTGTGCGGACTCCATGCCACGTTCTGGCCCCGAAGCGTCAGTTGTGGAGGGTGGCGGAACCGGCGGGAAACAAATAGCGCGGCCGTCTTTCCCACATTGACGGCCATGCGCCATTTGTCCAGCCATGGCGGCAGGATGTCGAGCAGCCGCATTTAGCTGGCTCCGATGGTGGGGCTGGAGGAGGACGCGAAGCAGGCGCTGTCGTCCGCGAACAGCGTTAGCGACACATCCCTTTCCCCGAGGCGTAGGTGGCCCTCCAGGGTGTATATCGTCGGTGTAGAGCGCGTACAGCGCGGGTGACAGGCAGCTGCCCTGCGGTACACCAGCTGAGATGGTCCGGGAGGTGGATGTGGCACCCTCAACCGAGACGAAGAACCGCCGGTCGTCGAGGAAGGATGCCATTATCCTGATGAGGGCTGGAGGCGTTGGGGTCTTATTCTGGGGTCTATTTCTTATAAAAAAAATAAGTTAGAATTTAATTCCTGAGATGCGTTCAAAATTAGCCTACCAACTTCAAAAAGAACCATTGAAGGAGAATGAGTGACATTGTTGTTTTCACTTACCTACTCGTTTTCATAGAACATGTACGGGAATTGTTTATGTTTAATTATTGCCAAAACTTACGATTTGATTTGGTATGTTACTTTGGGAAAAGTGTTCCTGGTTGGAAAATAAGTCGATTAAGACTAACTTGTTTTTTTGACAAATGTCATTTTTTGGGCGAACCGTACATTTTTTCAAAAAACTAAAAATGCCAATATTTATTTTTTCAAAATAAAACAGAAAAAAAATCCCATCCTGTATAACTCTTATAATATTCTGTAACATGTCAAAAAAAACTTTTATTGCACCATCCGAATTTTTATCGAGGGCGGCGGAACCTCGCATGGTGCTTAATTATTCAAAATTTTCAATCACAGAAAAACTTATACCATTGGATAGAGAGTTTTATCCTCTATCCGAATATACAGGGTTACTTTTAAAAGACCGGCAAGCTTCGGTGATCAACTTCCCAGCATCATCAGCAACAATGTTTGTTCTACGACTTTTGAAATAAATCAATAGTTTTATTAATAGGATTTATTTGAGTTTTTATTGTCCTGTCGTGACTTTTGTAGATCTATGTTGTATCAAATACGACGCACGTTTGCGCGCGCTTTCATTGGTGATAATAATAACTACCTAACCCTCAGTTATTTACCTACCTACCTAATATTAATTACCGCGGGGTTTTTAGGCTGTAGGTATGCACTGAGTCCACAATCCCTTCATACTTGACCAGGCTTAGGACTGGCTACATTAAACAAATAAAAACAAATACCTAAGTGGTATGTAGATAGGTCGGTACCACAGATATGGGCACCTATGTAGATCTGGTAGGTAGGTTAGGTACCCACTATGTTTAACGTAGGTAATCATTCATAACGTAACGTCTTAAAGTTTAATTAGGTAAGCAGGTAGCAGGTCAAAGTTTTTGAAAAACTCATTTTACATCAATTGCTCAGTTATTTCAAAAGCAATGACCTGCTTCGTGGTAAGCAATTCGGGTTTACTCGCGGCAGGTCAACTACTGATGCCGGTATAGAGTTAGTATCGCATATTTTTGATGCTTGGGAGAAGTCACAAGATGCCTTAGGCATTTTTTGCGACTTGTCTAAAGCATTCGATTGCGTACATCATGAAACATTAATCAGGAAACTACATCACTATGGAATAAGGAACACCTCCTTGGATCTTCTCACATCTTATTTGAGTGATAGGATACAAAGAGTTAACATAAATGGGAAACGGTCTTCGGGGTCTGTAGTTACAATGGGTGTACCGCAGGGATCTATCCTCGGTCCTTTCCTATTTTTAGTTTATATTAACGACCTGCCTCATCTTGTCAAGAATAATCACGAGATTGTATTGTTTGCTGATGATACTTCATTAATTTTTAAAATGAAACGACAAAACACTAATTTCGACGATGTAAACAATGCAATCTCAAAAGTAGTTCATTGGTTTAGTGTCAACAATCTTTTGCTTAACGGAACCAAAACAAAATGTATTAGATTTACTCTACCTAATGTTAAACAAGTTAAGGCTGATGTAAACGTGAATGGAGAAATGTTAGAAATTATAGAAAGTACGGTATTCTTAGGAATCACCTTAGATAATAAACTTCAATGGGGCCCACACATAGATAAGCTATCGAAGAGACTTAGTTCTGCAGCATATGCAGTCAAAAAAATCCGTGATCTCACAGACGTGGACACATCTAGACTAGTTTATTTCAGCTACTTCCATAGTATTATGTCTTATGGTATACTGCTTTGGGGGAACGCTGCAGATATTAACACTATATTTGTGCTGCAGAAGCGGGCTGTTCGTGCCATCTATAAAATGGGTCCCAGAGAATCCCTACGTGATAAATTCAAAGAAATAAATAAAATGACAGTACCAAGTCAATATATTTATGAAAATTTGTTGTACACTCATAAAAATATCAATAGTTTCCCAAAAAATAGCGATATACATAATGTAAATACTAGAAATAAACATAAACTCGCTGTACCCACAACTAGGCTGCATAAAATTAATGTATCTTTTAAAGGGCAATGTATACGCTTCTACAACAAAACCCCTACTGAGCTGCAAAAATTATCAGTAAATAAATTCAAACAAACTGTCAAAACTTTTCTATGCAAAAAGGCCTTCTATAAAATATCAGATTATCTAGAGGATAAAAAAGCTTGGGTCGGATTTTGCTCCAACTCGAAAAATAACAACTAACAGGCTAAAGGTTTCTTCGTCGTTTCTTTACTTTAGTCTACATAGCGAAGCGATCGAAATCAAAAATACCACTTTATTTCCGTGTCAGTGTATTTTTTAATATGATTTGACTTTTTCTAAGTGTACATTTATTGTATTTATGGAAATAAAGCATTTTTGAGTTTGAGTTTGAGTTTGTAGGTAATATCAATTGGTAACTAGGTAGCTAGAAAGCGTTTAGGTATTCACTTTCATTGTTTAATGTAGGCGTATTTAAAAAGTGGAATCGGCGTATTTACAATAAGTAAATGATTAGCGATTAAAATAATATTTACAAATTAGACATTACCTCGCAGGTTCAAATCTTGCGGGTGGCGGTGAGTATCGCGCACATAGAGTTCAAAATAGTCACCGTCACAACCAACGCAAAGACCACACCTAAAAATCAGCTGTTCCAACACGAGCTAACACCTATGAATTTGATTGCACTTGACCAAAGGCCCACATTATTTTTTCTGGTCTCGGCTTGTGATTTCGCCACCACTGTACACCACCTCCGTGAAGTTGGCCCCCCGACTATCTATTTTTAAACTTTCGTTAATGCTTATCGTTAGAGAATCGTTAGAGAGTTTTAGAGTAAAACAAAATCGTTAGAGAGTAATTAGTTTTTGCGTAAAAACGATTTTATTTTTTAGTGTGAAGTTGGCCCCATATTCTGAAATAATGGACTTGGACGTTTTATTCTTTTTTTAATCGTTAGAAAAGGTTTTAGAGTTAAACAAAATCGTTATAGAGTAATTAGTTTTTACGTAAAAAATATTTTATCATTTGACAGATTTCCGTGAAGTTAGCCCCCAACTTTTTTATTTTACAAATACAAATACAAATACAAATACAAATTCTTTATTTGTAAACATGGGTCACATAGATGGAAGAGATGAAGTAGTAACGCACCATACATGTTTTGCCTAAATCCAAGGCATGCAAATATTAATATTTTTATTCTAACTACAGTCTTAAAGAAATAGTCAAGTTAAAAATTACAAATACCAAAATTAGTTATAAGATTACTGGTCAGATAATAATACATTAATTAATAATTTAATAACACATGAATCAATATATTACGTTCTTATCTAATAAAAAGTCATTTATATTATAATAGCATTTTGATGTCAGTAATTTATTAAGTTTAATTTTAAATAATGTCAATGGTAGCAACTTTATAATGTTGGGAAGTTTGTTATAAATTTTTGGTGCCATGCCCCAAAAGCTTTTTTGAAGTAATGCAGTTTTACCACTAGTGGGACACAGGCGTTGCTGGTCGCGTCTACTGCGTGTGTGAATTGGCTTTTCAAATAGACTATTATTAATTTTAACAAAAACAGCCATTTCATATATGGACGCTAATACTCAAACCGGAACCAATCCACACAATGACAGTTTTGAGATAAAGGCATTTTTGTCTAAATTGTGCAAAGAAAAAAATTTACTGCCATTTTTAAAAAAGTTGGTTTACAGTACTGTACAACATACTGAGTTCTACCTATATCAATATTATTTTACTAAAAAACATTAATATTAACAAGTTTTTTTTTGATAAAACTAATTTTGTAGGGAACCAACCCACACTCATGTGTGGGTTGGTTCCTTATGAACTTATTAAATAAATTTGAATAATAGTAATTAAAATAGATAAATGCTTTTATTTCTTTCATGAATATATTTTAAATCGAAAATGTACCTAGACTTTAATAAAAAAAACACAAAAAATGCTACAAAAGATATAATTTTTGTCTTTTACATTGATTCCTAACCTAATCTTCCTCTATTTCAAAATCAGGATGACCTGAAAAACCTTCCAGATCGTCTGCTATGGCCTCATTTCCAACAAGCCTCACGTAGAAGTCGTGTGAGTCTTCAAGAATCAAGTGTAGCTTTGCTTTTGAGGTCGATTAGCTTCACTTCAGTGACAGGTTTTCCGTTTGGCCAAAGTGGCTCCATAATTTTTTCCTTCAGACTTTCTGGACTTCCACGAGGCCTTTTTCGTATTATATATTACCTTATACTCTTCATTGAGATCAGATCTCATTATATATATTGTAATTATCACTAATTTTTAGCAATATTTCTTTTGTGTTTGGCTATGAAACTTCATCTCCTTCAGTGGTTTTCTTTCTATTCGCTATACATATATTTTTCTAAATTCAACGATGACAAGAAGTCTTCATATTTTATTCTATGTACGTTTATGGGTTTTAAGGAGGCTTTTGAGGCTTAGATAAGCCGCCAAGCGGCATTTGGCAAGCATTTGGTTCCAGCTACCCCCAGTTTTCATATGGCAAACGTTTTTCTACCGAACACCCTGTATGTGTCAGTAACTTTTTGTAATCTTTTATAATGCCTATTATTAGCTTTCTGCGACAATTTAATTTCTATTGTAATTAGTTAAGCTGATGGCAATCCGAATTAAATATCGCTTTCTAGAGGTACTTTGTTACGCCCGCCATTCCCATCACGGAAATCTTTTATGTTACACCCTCGATCGAATCCAGCAAAGCGATGTGTTTATTCTGTTTGACGACGTCTGGAATGTTTTAACAAACTAATTAAACCCAGAAAAAATAACGTGCGTACGTTTGCTTCTTTGTTTTTTTTTATCTGTAGTATAGTGATGAGCCAAAGGTTTTTCGCGTATTAAAGTTGTTATAAACATATTTTGCGCATCGAACAACCCCAGAGATTAAAACTTTTCAAAGTTAGCAACCGTTTATCTGCTGGTACATTTTTGACTTGGTTCCTTAAAATTTATAAGATTTTCACTTGAGATTTTAAGGAACCAAGTGACTTGAATCTTTGTAAAAATTTAAGACTTAGCCTTTTCTATAAAGCAAACAAGAACCAACCCACAAAAGTAATGAAAAAATATTTACACAAGGGACCATGTGGTTTGGTTCCTTTTAAAAGAATTAAAATTTGATTTTTTTTTAGATTATCGGGTTACCATGAAGCATGGATCTTATTAATTTTTTGTACAACTGTTGATGTGTGGGTTAGTATCTTTGTTGACAAAATGTTTTGTTCAGTCAAAATTGCCAGATCACTGTGATCTTTACAGAGTTGATATAAGGTGTATTTTGAAAGCTTTCTGTGTACTTAACTCAATTTTGACATGAGTGTGGGTTGGTTCCGGTTCGAGTATTAGCGTCCATATGTAGAGTGCAGGAAAAGTTAATATATTTAATGATGAAAAATAAGGTCTACAACTATCGGTGGTCTTCAGGCCATACATTGCTCTTATGCATCTTTTCTGCGCCTTAAATATAGTCTCTCGTTCAGTACAGTTTCCAAAAAACATAATGCCGTAGCGTAATCTAGAAGAGACATAGCTGTGATAGATGGTTTTCAGCGCATCTAGGCCAACTACTTTTCGGAGTTTGTACAGCATATATGCAGATTTGCTAAGCGCTTTGCATAGATCTTCAGCTTGGATATTCCAGTTTAGTTGTCTATCAATTATAAGACCTAGAAATTTTGTATTAGTCGTGTTCTCTATTGTCTGATTTTTGTAAATCGTTTTTATTTGAGGTATAGGCATACGTTGAGAAAAATGCATAATTTTTGTCTTAGTCAGGTTTACATTTAAATTATTTTTGTCAAGCCAGTCTATTATATTACGTAAAGTGTTATTTATTTCGGATTCATACGTATCAACGGATGCACATTTAACTATGGCAGTGCTGTCATCAGCGAAGAGGACCATAGGATATTTGGTAACTAGGGGTACGTCGTTGATGTAGATTAAGAATAGTAATGGCCCCAGTACACTACCCTGTGGTACATATTTTACATATTATAAACTATTGCTTATCGTTAGACAATCGTTAGAGAGAGTTTTAGAGTAAAACAAAATCGTTAGAGAGTAATTAGTTTTTATGTTATACCGATTTAGTTTTCGTGAAGTTAGCCCCCAACTTTTTTAATTTAAACTCATGTTAATGCTAACTATCTCTAATCGTTAGAGAATCGTTAGAGAGAGTTTTAGAGTAAAACAAAATCGTTAGAGAGTAATTAGTTTTTATGTTATAACGATTTTAGTTTTCGTGAAGTTAGCCCCCAACTTTTTTATTTTAAACTAATGTTAATGCTTATTATTGCTAATCGTTAGAAAATCGTTAGAGAGAGTTGTAGAGTTAAACAAAATCGTGAGAGAGTAATTAGTTTTTGCGTAAAAACGATTTTATTTTTTAGTGTGAAGTTGGCCCCTAATTCTGAAAAAAAAAATGGACTTGGGCGTTTAATTCTTTTTTTAATCGTTAGAGAATCTTTACAGAGGTTCTTAGAGTCAAACAAAATCGTTAGAGAGTAATTAGTTATTAAGTAAACAGCAATAAAAGTATGTGAGTATTCGAGTTAAAAACGAGAGCGACATGGCAACACCAGATCCACACATTCCGTTTTTAACTGTGATTTCATTTTGCTTGTCCAATGTCAAAGTCAAACTGACGTTTCTCGTCGTTGGCAATGTTCCTTGCAGCAGAAGCCAAGCCACACACAAGAAGTTGAAGTATTTACATTTTGTTTGTTTGTTGTATGGCAATGATATTATATTATCCGTAGAAGGAGAAACTTCTTTATCAATGATATTATCATTGTTATATGGTATATGCCTAGATATATAAGTATGTTTTCTTCTACCATGGTTTGTTGTATTTGTCTGTCTATATTTATAATTTTGAAGTGCAGGTTACAAAAAGCAAATTAATAAAGTGAAGTTCTGTTGTATCTCGGTATTGTACTGTTAGCATAGGTACTTAACTTACATACACCAGGAGCTGATCTTTATTTTATTTTCAGGTGTAAATGATAATTCAGGATACCCCAACAACGGTTTCCCCAAAGTCGGAACGGCTCTTCCGGAGGTAAATTTTCACGTCCTTAATTTGGTTTTGGTCACAATTCGGTCTAGGTACGACTTTTCATCTATGATATTTATAGGTCATCATTATAGGTATGTTGTTCTTAAGTAAGTAAATTGCAAAAGAATGGATAAAGCGTGTCTTTGTGTTTAGATGTAATTTAATGAGTTAGCTAGCACTGAACATACGTAACATATCTACAGAGTTTTACATAAATATCTATGCAGTATTCTGCTAAAAAAGAAATCTCGTTTCAGCCACTTCGAAGATGAAAAGCCTATTTGAAATAGTAGCAGAGTCAAAATTGGAAATTGCAACTATTCTGGAGGTAGAGCTGCTGAATACAAGAAAGGAATGGGCATTTGAAGAAGAAGAATCAAGCATAAACTTTTCCTGAGCCATCGCCTAATTGTTATGCTGCACTGCACTGCAGCACCTCAACCTCAACAGCCCGTATTGCTCCACTGCTGGACGCAGGCCTCTCCCTGATAAGCACCTTATTGGCGTTTATCTCATTTGAGGTAACGCACATAATCCCCAAGCTGAGCATGCGGGTTGGGGATCGCAGTTCATTGTTCTGCGGGGAGCACTGCTGCCCGCCGTCCCGGTGGATATCCCTTAGTCACCTCTTACGATACCCCTGGAAAGAGTTGGGGTGGTGTAAATTCTAAGCATGCAAGCACACCACACACACACAATTTTACAAATCTGTTCTTTTTAATTTGTAAACTTATTCTACTCTTTCAACATATTGTTCTCAAGCTTTGTCACTTATTAAATTTGTTTGTGTTATGTGTAAAGTCAAAGTCAAAGTCAAATCGTTTATTTCTTTAGACTTACAAAATAAGTACTTAGACAAGTCAAATTTTTACTATATAAACAGCTTGATAAATAGTTATTACTATCAAACAAGAAATAAGGTGCAATTGACTCTGATTCACTTTGTGTGCCTTAGTTATTGTGAACTATGTATCATACATAAGATCTATCTAAGAAAGAACATTAAAAATAAGAATGGGTAATAAAAAAAAAGTTGGTTGAATAAATTACTTTAAGAAAAAATCAAAACATCTTATTTATTTTACAACAATAGGTATGATTTACATATATTTACTTACAGTAAATAGTTATAACATTGCACCATTGTGTTCCCACATTTTCGTCTGCTTGATGAAAACCTTAAATTGGTTATCTTGCATAGGTAGTAAGTACCTATCAACCAGTAGGTTAGATTGGAAAAAAACCTAATTATATTGAGTTCCATTCTGCACAACCAATTGGTTGGAGTGGAAGTACAGGCGATATAATATTGTGTTATTTGTTTGGCATGTTTTCTATGCATGATAATAAAATAAGGCTGGACAATTCACACAGCATTATCTAGCCCCAAGTTAAGCAGAGCTTGTGTTATGGGTACTAGATAACTGATCTACATAATACAATACACTACATAGAAATATATATTTTTTAAACACCCAGAACGCCCTGAACAAATATCTACAGATCGTACAAATATTTGTCCCGAGGCGGGAATCGAGCCCGCAACCTTCTGCGTCGCAGGTGAACCTTCGCCCACCGCGCCAAAGAGGTCGATAAAAAATATCTATTTATGTAGGTAACTAGTGTATTGTATTAATTATCTAGTAACCACAAAAATATCTATTTATGTAGGTAAGTAGTGTATTGTATGAATTATCTAGTAACCACATAAATATCTATTTATGTAGGTAAGTAGTGTATTGTATCAATTATCTAGTAACCACAAAAATATCTATTTATGTAGGTAAGTAGTGTATTGTATCAATTATCTAGTAACCACAAAAATATCTATTTATGTAGGTAAGTAGTGTATTGTATCAATTATCTAGTAACCACAAAAATATCTATTTATGTAGGTAAGTAGTGTATTGTATCACTTATCTAGTAACCACAAAAATATCTATTTATGTAGGTAAGTAGTGTATTGTATCAATTATCTAGTAACCACAAAAATATCTATTTATGTAGGTAAGTAGTGTATTGTATCAATTATCTAGTAACCACAAAAATATCTATTTATGTAGGTAAGTAGTGTATTGTATCACTTATCTAGTAACCACAAAAATATCTATTTATGTAGGTAAGTAGTGTATTGTATCACTTATCTAGTAACCACAAAAATATCTATTTATGTAGGTAAGTAGTGTATTGTATCAATTATCTAGTAACCACAAAAATATCTATTTATGTAGGTAAGTAGTGTATTGGATTAATTACCTAGTAACCACAAAAATATCTATTTATGTAGGTAAGTAGTGTATTGTATTTATTACCTAGTAACCACAAAAATATCTATTTATGTAGGTAAGTAGTGTATTGTATTAATTACCTAGTAACCACAAAAATATCTATTTATGTAGGTAAGTAGTGTATTGTATCACTTATCTAGTAACCACAAAAATATCTATTTATGTAGGTAAGTAGTGTATTGTATCAATTATCTAGTAACCACAAAAATATCTATTTATGTAGGTAAGTAGTGTATTGTATCAATTATCTAGTAACCACAAAAATATCTATTTATGTAGGTAAGTAGTGTATTGTATCAATTATCTAGTAACCACAAAAATATCTATTTATGTAGGTAAGTAGTGTATTGTATCAATTATCTAGTAACCACATAAATATCTATTTATGTAGGTAAGTAGTGTATTGTATCAATTATCTAGTAACCACAAAAATATCTATTTATGTAGGTAAGTAGTGTATTGTATCACTTATCTAGTAACCACAAAAATATCTATTTATGTAGGTAAGTAGTGTATTGTATCAATTATCTAGTAACCACAAAAATATCTATTTATGTAGGTAAGTAGTGTATTGTATCACTTATCTAGTAACCACAAAAATATCTATTTATGTAGGTAAGTAGTGTATTGTATTAATTACCTAGTAACCACAAAAATATCTATTTATGTAGGTAAGTAGTGTATTGTATCAATTATCTAGTAACCACATAAATATCTATTTATGTAGGTAAGTAGTGTATTGTATCAATTATCTAGTAACCACAAAAATATCTATTTATGTAGGTAAGTAGTGTATTGTATCAATTATCTAGTAACCACAAAAATATCTATTTATGTAGGTAAGTAGTGTATTGTATCAATTATCTAGTAACCACAAAAATATCTATTTATGTAGGTAAGTAGTGTATTGTATCACTTATCTAGTAACCACAAAAATATCTATTTATGTAGGTAAGTAGTGTATTGTATCAATTACCTAGTAACCACAAAAATATCTATTTATGTAGGTAAGTAGTGTATTGTATTAATTATCTAGTAACCACAAAAATATCTATTTATGTAGGTAAGTAGTGTATTGTATCAATTATCTAGTAACCACAAAAATATCTATTTATGTAGGTAAGTAGTGTATTGTATTAATTATCTAGTAACCACAAAAATATCTATTTATGTAGGTAAGTAGTGTATCGTATCACTTATCTAGTAACCACAAAAATATCTATTTATGTAGGTAAGTAGTGTATTGTATCAATTATCTAGTAACCACAAAAATATCTATTTATGTAGGTAAGTAGTGTATTGTATTAATTACCTAGTAACCACAAAAATATCTATTTATGTAGGTAAGTAGTGTATTGTATCAATTATCTAGTAACCACAAAAATATCTATTTATGTAGGTAAGTAGTGTATTGTATCAATTATCTAGTAACCACAAAAATATCTATTTATGTAGGTAAGTAGTGTATTGTATCAATTATCTAGTAACCACAAAAATATCTATTTATGTAGGTAAGTAGTGTATTGTATCACTTATCTAGTAACCACAAAAATATCTATTTATGTAGGTAAGTAGTGTATTGTATCACTTATCTAGTAACCACAAAAATATCTATTTATGTAGGTAAGTAGTGTATTGTATCACTTATCTAGTAACCACAAAAATATCTATTTATGTAGGTAAGTAGTGTATTGTATCAATTATCTAGTAACCACAAAAATATCTATTTATGTAGGTAAGTAGTGTATTGTATTAATTATCTAGTAACCACAAAAATATCTATTTATGTAGGTAAGTAGTGTATTGTATTAATTACCTAGTAACCACAAAAATATCTATTTATGTAGGTAAGTAGTGTATTGTATTAATTACCTAGTAACCACAAAAATATCTATTTATGTAGGTAAGTAGTGTATTGTATTAATTACCTAGTAACCACAAAAATATCTATTTATGTAGGTAAGTAGTGTATTGTATTAATTACCTAGTAACCACAAAAATATCTATTTATGTAGGTAAGTAGTGTATTGTATTAATTATCTAGTAACCACAAAAATATCTATTTATGTAGGTAAGTAGTGTATTGTATTAATTACCTAGTAACCACAAAAATATCTATTTATGTAGGTAAGTAGTGTATTGTATTAATTATCTAGTAACCACAAAAATATCTATTTATGTAGGTAAGTAGTGTATTGTATCAATTATCTAGTAACCACAAAAATATCTATTTATGTAGGTAAGTAGTGTATTGTATTAATTATCTAGTAACCACAAAAATATCTATTTATGTAGGTAAGTAGTGTATTGTATTAATTACCTAGTAACCACAAAAATATCTATTTATGTAGGTAAGTAGTGTATTGTATTAATTATCTAGTAACCACAAAAATATCTATTTATGTAGGTAAGTAGTGTATTGTATCAATTATCTAGTAACCACAAAAATATATATTTATGTAGGTAAGTAGTGTATTGTATCAATTATCTAGTAACCACAAAAAAGCTCTGTCAGAATTGTCAAATATTATTAATTTATTATACGAGTATTTGTACTTGTACCTACCCCTTATCTGAGACTCAATTAAGTACATGATACAGATGTTCTGCTGTAAGGGATTCTGGAGTAGTATTGGCTGGCAGGTACAAAGTACATCATAGCCCTTCTCACCAGTGATCATACACTTTCCAAATTCACTGTTTAGAAGTCATACGTAATCAAAGAAAACTGACTTTCTATCTGTCCAATCTTCTGCAGGTGGGTACCTACCTACCTACTTAAGAACATGGGTAGGTACAATAACCAGCACCAAATCTTGGAAACACTTTGTGATAAAACTTTTGTTGGACTTCGTGAGTATCGTGAGTGTTGGTTGGAAATTCTGGCTGAAATTGTGCAATAGCCTGCTTGTGTAACCAGCTTGATAGGTAGGTAATGCAACTGGTAGATGCTTTGCTGAACTAACTACCTTCCTACTGTGAGAAATCTTCCCGCTGCATTAGTAGGTACCTACACTACCTAATGTGCCTAATAGGTAGCTACACTCTTTGGGTCTAGTTTCGGATATCTGTGGGTAGGTCCCTACCTCAAATATATTTAGAGATAATAATATTTTAACCTTAACTGGAATATACATAATGGAAATATGTTTATTTATAAAAAAAACATCAACCAAATATTCTTTGAAAATCACTCTAGTCGACATAAAAAACCTAATAAACTATAAGTATAATATTTGTACTATGCCTCAAGTAAATAATGCAACATTCCACAAAACTTCATATATTTCTGCCGTTAAAATTTACAATACCTAGTCTACCAATTGTGTGATAGAAAATGTGCAATTAATTTATTTTTTAAGTTGTATTATGATGTACATACATAGAGATAGAATTATAATTCTATCTCGCTCGATGAGTACATAACAATTATTGTATGTCCGAAAGGACAAGCTGTTGGAACAATTATTTGTCTTTCATAAGACCAACTATGTAAACACAGGACTCAATAAAATATTCTTAATCTTATTCTTATTAAAAGTCAGTAGGCCAAAAGGCATCTGATCTGCGTGTAATCCATCCGAGGTGATATACCTACCTATAGCCATTTATATCTACGAATAAGAATAGTCTACCACTATTCGTAAATTTATATAGCACGAACGATTTCTCAAACAAGATATCTATAATAGGACCAGGATAAGAGGTAGGTAGGTAGGTACACTTAAAACTATAACTTATAACTTATACTTGGATATACCTACCATTATATATTATAGACAGGTTACGTTCTCCCAGCGCTTACTCAAAAATTGGCATGTGTTACAACTAAACGCAAACACATACGCTCACAGTTATATTTCCCGTTCTGTGCAAAGAAGAACAAAGACGAAAAGACGTATCTAGGACCGAAGTGAGACTGAGAAAACAATATTTCACGCGAATCACGACCGCCCGTGCCGCCGGTCAGACGGTGACTGATGTGGGAGAACACAATTTAAAATTTTACATTGCCACTTTCGAGCAACCAGTACCTCATCTTCGTTTTTAATAAATTTTAATAAATCAATGGCTTCTAGTGATGAAATATTTTTTTAAATCGGTCCAGTTGTTTCGGCGTCTATTCAATATTTGTAAAAGGATTCTAACTCGATGTTGTAATACTAATACTTTATTTGTATACCTATTCTATATAATAATAATCTAGTAGTTCTCCGAACAGTCAACCTCGCGAACACTTACTTTTTTAAACCGTACCTACCCGTTTTTTTTCATATACCGTAGGTATACCTTACTGATTTCTCAATGTTGTTGCATGTACCTGTACCTATACCTAAAATACCAGTAAATCGACGACACGAGGTTCAAATTTAAGTAGGTACTTAGGTCTATATGTATGTGGTTTTGAATTTTTTCTGCCTTCGATAGCAGGTAATAAATAAAACTACCTAACAGAAAAATAATTTGCTGCAAATCGTAGATGATATGTATTACGTATTTAAGTACCTAGGTAGTTAGGTATCGTCGCCAAACGGAACTAGTTGCCAACCCCGGCCATAGTTTCAAGCTGGATAAGCTTGAAACTATGGCCGGGGTTGGCAACTAGTCACACACCCTAGTGGTGGTAAGGCGCAATTTTTGCTGATCGTACCTACTTTGAATCTCGCGCCAGGAACTTCGCGGGTGAAACCGCGAGGTGCTGCTAGTCTGTTCTATTACCTACTTTATTAGTATACCTATCCTATATAATAATAAGTAGGTACCTGGGTGACCGGTTTTTTTTATAAATTGTGCTTATTAGAAATTATAGTAGTACTATTCGCCAATAGATGGCAGGAAGAGTCGTATTTCTCACTTTAATTCCTAAGGTGATTAGGATAAAGTTCATTATTGAAAACACGATTAAAATAGTAGGTATTACTATTCGCCAATAGATGTCAGGAAGAGTCAATTAAATACGATAAATCTAATTATTGAAAACATCATCATCATCAGCCTTAATTCAGTCTCATGAGACTGGTGCCTCGGGAGAGTAAGCACACACCGACTCACACACGCACACACACTCGCACTTCTCCCGTTGCCCAGGCTCTCATGAGACTGGTGCCTCGGGAGAGTAAGCACACACCGACTCACACACGCACACACACTCGCACTTCTCCCGTTGCCCAGGCTCTCATGAGACTGGTGCCTCGGGAGAGTAAGCACACACCGACTCACACACGCACACACACTCGCACTTCTCCCGTTGCCCAGGCTCTCATGAGACTGGTGCCTCGGGAGAGTAAGCACACACCGACTCACACACGCACACACACTCGCACTTCTCCCGTTGCCCAGGCTCTCATGAGACTGGTGCCTCGGGAGAGTAAGCACACACCGACTCACACACGCACTTCTCCCGTTGCCCAGGCTCTCATGAGACTGGTGCCTCGGGAGGGCAACAGCAATGCAGGACGCTTTATATTATATTATATATTAAACATTATCTAGGTTTTCTTAACTGTAGGTATGTAATGATGATCTTTATTTGAAAGGAACATTACAGTCAATTAATAGAAATAAGTTAAAACTAGTATTTACAATTGAACAATCTTCATAAGGTCTGTATTATACATATGCTAAATATCTGTGTAACCTGGTGTAACCCACCTTCCTACTTTATATACATACTCATGTACTTATTTTGAGCAATATGTATATGTTTAGCTCCCTCGGAATGTGTTCACTGGTGACCTGTGCTACAGGCTTTTTATAATCCTTTAACAGGCACCAGTCTCTCACAGTTCAGGTTGTTGAGCAGCTTAACGCTTTCACTGACCAGCCTCTGCGGTGAACCCGAAGGGGTGCGCCGTATGTGGCATTGGCAGTGAAAGTGTTAAGTCATTCTTTGTAAGTAATTCATGTTTCTAACCCACCACCTACCACATAAGCTTAAGCATAAGTTAACTAAACTAACTTTTGTTGTACCTACCTTTGTGAAAGAAATAAATATTTTTTATTATTATTATTATTATATTATTATTAGTCCACTGCTGGACATAGGCCTCCCCAAATAAGCGCCATAGCGCCCTGTCTTCAGCTTGACGCATCCAGCATCTGCCTGCAGTCCTTCGCAGATCGTCATCCCACCTGGCCGGAGGGCGTCGTTAGGTTAGGTTAGGTTAGGTTAGGTTAGGTTAGGTTAGGTTAGGTTAGGTTAGGTTAGGTTAGGTTAGGTTAGGTTAGGTTAGGTTAGGTTTTTCGATTGGGGGTAGTCGAAGTGTACACACAAAAACAAATTAGCTCCTTATTTATTTAATTTAAATAATATAAATAGACTAATTTTCATGCAAATTAAAAGTCACTTTTGAACACTAGACTTTCCTTCACTCGCTGGTATATAAACTTTTCCTCTCAACTTACTGCATTCAACACAAACAACAAGCACAATGGACCTGTATGCCAAGCTGGCTAGCAACATGGACGAGTTGGCTGGAACTTTTGAAGCCAAGTTTCAACAGATGGAGGGGGACATCCAGAGGCTTGCTGACATTGAGCATGGATCAACACAGGAACCAGGTACGCCACACAAGGACTGGCAGTCACTTTCACGCGAGTTCCGGGACTTCAAAACTCTAACTTGGAAGTCTCTAGCAATGATGCGAGCACAAATGGAGCTCCTAGTTCAGGGTCTGGACCGTCAAGAAACTGCTTCTCGCAGAAAAATCCTCCTCTTTCATGGCATTCCTGAGTCCAGTAAATCTTCAGTTGAAAGTTTGGTTATGGATTTATTAACCAGCCAATTTAAAATGACTGACATTGCACCAGAGCTGCTGTCCTCTTGCTATCGCTTAGGCTCTAACAGTAGCAAGCCTAGGCCTATCTTAGTACGCTTCAGCAGTCATCGGCTGCGTTCTGAGGTTTGGAATGCCAAGACATCTCTGAAGGGATCCGATATAGCGGTGTCGGAGTTTCTGACCAAGCCAAGGCATGATGTGTTTATGGCAGCGCGCAAACACTTCGGCATACGTCGGTGTTGGACATCAGAGGGCAGAATTATCATCGCTCTGCCCGACAGCAAACGCCGCAAAATCGAAGCGATGTCAGAGCTGAAGCCGCTGCTGGCCGAGTTCCCCGCGCATCAGTCGTCCGAGCTGAAAGCCCCGAGCGCGTCGCGGGCCAAAGCAAAGGCGTCTTCAGTTCCTGCAGCTAAGCCAGGCCCCAGCAAAGCCGAAACTAAGTCCAAGCGTCCGCGGTAATCATCTACAACCCTCAATGATGGAAGGATCGCGCACGAACGGCACAATCGATCATTATTGTTCTGTTTAGTGTTGTGTTGTTACTACTTTACCTGGTAGCTTATCTACTATAAACTTTCAAAGTTTGAGGTAGAAATTTATAACTTTGTAAATATCAACTTCAACTTCTTATTTCATGCATATCGAGTGATGTGCGTGACATTAGTGTAATGACATTTGACACATGACGTTCCTACGATTTTTGTTTCTTTTTTCTATTACTTTCGGGTTCAACTTTATAAAACGCTAGGCCTCGAGCTACATACCTATTCTAAAATACTTAGTTTTGTTTAAATAATGTGCTTTAGTGTAATATGTTTGGTTTGTGTTGTACCTATTTAGTTCTTACTGGCGAGTGTTAGGAGATTCTTCTAGCGAAAGGTTAACCTTAGGAATTTAGACATAGTATTTTCAACTATTTTATTTTATTTTGATAGGTATATTTATATATATATATATATTAATTGATTATTTTTTATTTAGTAGCTATGGATTTAGATTTAAATGATAGTTTTTTCTCGTGCTCCTCGAATACCGATTATGCTAGTGCTCATAGTGATATCAGTAGTGACGAATCGATGGTGGGTTCACCACACCTTCGAGCCGTTATAGAAAGTAAGTTCCACGGTTGTTCCAAAAATCTGAACGTTATTCATATTAACGCCCAAAGCATCCCTGGCCATTACTCCGATTTGTTAGCTTCGTTCGACCATAAATTAATTGATGCTGTTCTTATCTCCGAGTCATTTCTAAAGCCTTCTTTACCGTCTACCCAATATCCTTTGCCAGGATTCATTCTTATACGAAACGATCGTGTTGGAAAGGGAGGTGGCGGGGTCGCAATATACCTACGTGCAGGTATTCCCTACAAAATTATTGACCAATCGCCAGGACAGTATTCCAAGTTCGCTGAGCATCTATTTATTGAAGTAATTGTTAATCACTCTAAAATATTACTTGGCGTTTATTATCCTCCATCTAGTAGTATAGACTACTTCTCCTCTCTTGAATTAAAACTTGAGTCTTTTTCTACTAGCTATGATCATACAATCTTACTCGGCGACTTTAACACTTGTTTAATAAAAAATGATACCCGCGCTGTCAAACTCCAATCTCTTCTCTCTTCTGTGAACTTAAATATTCTCCCTCTATCTGCCACACATTACGCTCCTCATTGCTCTCCATCTCTTCTGGATCTTATTATTGTCTCTGATATTGACCGCGTGGCTACACATGGACAAACCACTGCTCCTTTCTCTTACCATGATTTACTTTATCTTTCATATAAAGTGCGTTCTCCACGGCTAAAAGTTAAGTATCTCCATCTCCGTAGCTTTAAAGACATCATTCTTGAAAACCTTAAGGCCGATGCTGCCAGTATAGATTGGTCACCCATAATCGACGCTGATAGCGTGGACGCTAAGGTTGCCTCCTTTAATAAGATAATTTCAGACCTGTTTGATATTCATGCTCCCGTTAAAATAGTTAAAGTAAAGCATCCTCCAGCTCCATGGCTGACTCAAGCTATTAAAAAAGTGATGTCAAGGCGGGATCGGGCTAAACGTTGTTTCAAAAAACACCCGACAGAGGAAAATCACATTGCTTACAAAAAGCTACGTAACCGTTGCAGCAAGTTGTGTAGAGATGCTAGAAAACGTCACATTCACAGCTCTATTCAAAATTCTACTCCGTCACAAATGTGGAAATTTCTAAAATCTATTGGTCTTGGTGGTGACGCACACAATTCACACATCCCTTTTGACTTGAACACTATTAATCAAAACTTCTCGAATTCTCCCCTTGGTTTGGATAATAGTGTTCGTACCTCAACTATTAACGCAATTGCCCAGCAAGTTCTCCCACCATGCCTCCCTTTTACTTTCGAAGCGATTGCCCAGGAAGACATTGTAAGGATTCTCAACTCCATTTCAACCAAAGCTGTTGGCACTGATGGTATAAACATTAAGATGCTCCAACTGCTTTCCCTTGAACTTTGTCCTGCTTTATCTCACATCATAAACCATTCTCTAGAGACTGGCTGTTTTCCTACTATGTGGAAATCTGCTAATGTCATCCCACTCCCTAAAGTCTCCAACCCCTCCTCTATTTCTCAACTGAGACCTATCTCGATTCTCCCTGTCCTTTCTAAAATCCTTGAGAATGTTGTCCAAAGGCAACTTTCTCTGTTCCTTAATCGTAATAACCTTTTGAGTCCTTACCAATCAGGCTTTCGTCCTGGTCACAGTACTGTGGGTGCTCTGACTAAAATATCCGACGACTTACGCTTGGCCATTTCCAATGGGCAGGTTACTGCACTTGTGTTATTGGATTTTAGCAGTGCCTTTAACTCTGTCGACCACGATATCCTTCTTGCAGTTCTCTCTTCTCTTAATGTCTCCTCCTCGGCAGTCGCTTGGTTTCGTTCATATCTCTCAGGTCGCTCGCAGCGTGTGCGCCTTGATGATTCATACTCGGATTGGTGTAACATTTCTGCGGGTGTACCTCAAGGCGCTGTCCTTTCACCTCTCCTCTTCTCAATCTTCATTAACTCGGTTACTAAAGTCATTTCTTCTAGCTATCACCTCTACGCAGATGACCTGCAAATTTACCATCACTTTAAAGTGGGTGAGATCTCTAAAGGTATTGAGAGCATTAACTTAGATCTATGTAAAATAAACTCATGGGCGAAGGCCTATGGTCTTCTGATCAATCCCTCGAAATCGCAAGCTATGATCTGTGGTAGTCATTATATGTTAAAATCCTTAGCTCTTTCTCCCATTCCGTCTATTACTTTGGACGATAACAACATCCCACTCTCTGTTAAGGCTAAGAACTTGGGCGTAATCTTTGAAAGCAATTTATCTTGGGCTAGCCAAATAAACAACATTAGTAAGAAGGTCAATTACACATTTCATTCTCTTCGACGTCTACAAAACTTCTTACCATTTGAGTCTAAAATTATCCTGGCCCAAAGTCTTCTACTTCCCCTCCTCGATTACGCGGATGTTTGTTTCTTAGACGCAACAGAGGAGCTTTGGAATAAGCTCGAGCGCCTTCAGAATTTGGGCATCCGTTTCATATACGGATTGCGTAAATTCGACCATGTGTCTGCTTATAGAGCCAAACTCAAGTGGCTACCGATACGCCGGCGGCGCGATCTCCACATTCTGTCCTACCTCTACTTCATTCTCTTCAGCCCCATTGCTCCGACATACCTCCGCGAACGTTTTCAATTCCTGGTTCCCCGCGGTGTGCCTTGTAGGACGGCAATGTCACTCCGTCTTTCTAGTAGGCCTGGAGGCTCTTTCGCCGCGCAAGCAGTCAGATTGTGGAACTCTATCCCCCATGAAATCCGAGCCAGTCCCTCGCTAAACATATTTAAAATCAAGGTCAAAGAGCACTATCTACCATCATAAATACTATGTTATAAGTATAGTATATATTATAAATGTGTATTTATTTATAGAGGTATTTATTAGGTTTATTTTAGTTATTATTATTTTAATCTATGTATGTTTATTATAAACATATTATTATTATTTAGTATATTATTATTCTATTTGTAATTTGTACACTTCCTCTACCTTTTCCATCGCCTCTCCTATAACTAAGGTTTCGCTGGAAGAAAACTCTTTGTCAGGGTTAAGCTCGCCTTTGTACATATCTTTTAAAATAAGTTCATACCATGTATTTTTTTTTTGTGTACAATAAAGAATTACAGAATTAGGTTAGGTTAGGTTAGGTTAGGTTAGGTTAGGTTAGGTTAGGTTAGGTTAGGTTAGGTTAGGTTAGGTTAGGTTAGGTTAGGTTAGGTTAGGTTAGGTTGGTTAGGTTAGGTTAGGTTAGGTTAGGTTAGGTTAGGTTAGGTTAGGTTAGGTTAGGTTAGGTTAGGTTAGGTTAGGTTAGGTTAGGTTAGGTTAGGTTAGGTTAGGTTAGGTTAGGTTAGGTTAGGTTAGGTTAGGTTAGGTTAGGTTAGGTTAGGTTAGGTTAGGTTAGGTTAGGTTAGGTTAGGTTAGGTTAGGTTAGGTTAGGTTAGGTTAGGTTAGGTTAGGTTAGGTTAGGTTAGGTTAGGTTAGGTTAGGTTAGGTTAGGTTAGGTTAGGTTAGGTTAGGTTAGGTTAGGTTAGGTTAGGTTAGGTTAGGTTAGGTTAGGTTAGGTTAGGTTAGGTTAGGTTAGGTTAGGTTAGGTTAGGTTAGGTTAGGTTAGGTTAGGTTAGGTTAGGTTAGGTTAGGTTAGGTTAGGTTAGGTTAGGTTAGGTTAGGTTAGGTTAGGTTAGGTTAGGTTAGGTTAGGTTAGGTTAGGTTAGGTTAGGTTAGGTTAGGTTAGGTTAGGTTAGGTTAGGTTAGGTTAGGTTAGGTTAGGTTAGGTTAGGTTAGGTTAGGTTAGGTTAGGTTAGGTTAGGTTAGGTTAGGTTAGGTTAGGTTAGGTTAGGTTAGGTTAGGTTAGGTTAGGTTAGGTTAGGTTAGGTTAGGTTAGGTTAGGTTAGGTTAGGTTAGGTTAGGTTAGGTTAGGTTAGGTTAGGTTAGGTTAGGTTAGGTTTTTTTTTTTTTTTTTTTTATAATGTTGCCGACTAGTAAACTCAACAGATCAAAGGATCAGTGAGTGCGCTAGCCTGCTGTTACTTTTAAAATCCGTAATAACCTGTTGCTGTCAAATGCAACATCATTATAGACATGGAACTTTGAATTATACCTGTAATTAAAATAAAAATAACAACAATAGTACCTACTACATTTCTTAAAAACTAAGGACATTCACACAATATCACACTCACTCATTCATACAACCATTCACCCCTAAATTACATAGTTTACAGAATCAATATTGTATACATTATTGAGTAATATTTATTCTTTTCTGCAATATAACTACTTATCATCTATTACGTTTACTTAATATATATATTTTTTTTCCTGTTTTTTTTTTTATATTAATATTATTATTATTTGTTTTTTTTTTTTTGTTTTTTTTTGTTCTATTTTTTTTTTTTCCTTTTCCCCCTTTGGCATCATTTTCTTTTTTTGTTTTTTTTTTGATCAAATTTTTCCATTGTTTATCTTATTCTAAAATATCCTTTTAATCATATTGTAAACAATAAATTATTAATATAATTATTTTTAATGAAACACTGTAAATACATAATAAATGAATACAAATTTTAACCAATACATCTGTAGAGATAATAAGTATATTTCTCAGAGTACCGATTTAACAGAACAAAATAATAGAAATATATAATTGATAAATCTGAAATTAATTGTAATATACTAAGTATAATTATCTGATTCATAGACAATAGAATGTTATTATTATTATTATTATTTTTAAAGTTAAATTTAATACAATTTTTTTCAGAAATACATCCGTAGAATTATCAATTTAATCCTTGGAGTACCAATGAAAGAAATAACAAATACAAATTATATAAATAATTCATTATATTTTACTAAATTCATTGTAATAAGTATTTTACTTTATATATAAACAAATCAAAAATTTGCGTAACAAATTCGATTAATAATTAATAAATATTATTCATTAAATTATAATACATAGTAATGTTCAAAATAAAATAAAATCGACAAACTTATCTCTAAATTAACATTAAGCATGTACCTAAGTGATTACTAAGCCTCATAAATTATGAATGCAGCTATTAAGGTAGTTTGTTGATTTCAGGCCTCAGTTAATTTATATTTGTAGCATGAGGGGAAAGAGGATATATATAAAAAATAAGATGGAACAATCCAATAAAATACATATAGCTAGTAAAAAGTAGGGAATATACTCCAAGCGCCTAAACGCGGCGCCGGCGGTGGCGCCCACGCACACCCTCGATGCCGCGGCGCGACACAAGCAGCAGCTAAGGCACAGCCCTAAGCGCCTCAACGCGGCGCCGGCGGCGGCATCCACGCACACCCCCGATGCCGCGGCGCGACACAAGCAGCCGCTAAGGCACAACCCTAAGCGCCTCGACGCGGCGCCGGCGGCGGCATCCACGCACACCCCCGATGCCGCGGCGGCGCGACACAAGCAGCCGTTAAGGCAAAACCCTAAGCGCCTCGACGCGGCGCCGGCGGCGGCGTCCAGGCACACCCCCGGTGCCGCGGCGCGACTCAAGCATCCGCTAAGGCACAATTCCAAGCGCCTCGACGCAGCGCCGGCGGCGGCGCCCACGCACACCCCCGATGCCGCGGCGCGGCACAAGTAGCCGCTAAGGCACAACCCTAAGCGCCTCGACGCGGCGCCGGCGGCGGCGCCCACGCACACCCCTGGTTAGGTTAGGTTAGGTTAGGTTAGGTTAGGTTAGGTTAGGTTAGGTTAGGTTAGGTTAGGTTAGGTTAGGTTAGGTTAGGTTAGGTTAGGTTAGGTTAGGTTAGGTTAGGTTAGGTTAGGTTAGGTTAGGTTAGGTTAGGTTAGGTTAGGTTAGGTTAGGTTAGGTTAGGTTAGGTTAGGTTAGGTTAGGTTAGGTTTTTTTTTTTTTTTTTTTTTTTTTTTTTTTTTTTTTTTTTATCCTACCCCTAGCTTGACCAGGGACCTGGCTTACAATTTCATCCTATTTCAACCCATTCATTCTAGTTCTCGCTTTCTTGCTTCTCGCACGTCCATTCCTCATACTTTATCTTTCTCTCATTCGTCGTCTTTCTTACTTTATCTATTCTATTACTTTTACCTATCCGTTTTTAATTTTTAAGGGGTATTAAGAGACGATACAAAAATATCTTTATTAACTGATGAATAAGACAGTTACAATAACTTATTATACTTGTACAACTGCGGAACACATATTAATATAATAAAAATTATATTATTGTGTCTCCTTATTTTTACTTATTTCTAGTAATAGCTATATTAACTATTTTTATACAAAACTCTAAAAATGTATTCCTGTTTTTCTTATCTTCTAATATTGTACACATATTTTCCTTACATATATCTAAATCTATCTCTTGTTCCAGATCATATCTTTCTCTTCCAAACCTGGGGCAATTCGTGACAAGATGGACTACCGTTTCCTCGACATCTGGGTCGCAGGGGCACGATGGACTTTCCCTACACTTAAACCGATGCAAGTACGAGGAAAATCCACCGTGACCTGTGAAAAGTTGGACGATGACGGGGTTCAGTGGTAGGGATTTCACAAGTCGGTACGCCCTTATTGCACTTGGGAAAAACATTCTTGTGGTCGCGCCCTGTTCTGCGTTTACGTAGCGTTGGTTCCATTCGCAAAGCGATTTGCGTCGGATTTCACGCTTTGCGAATGAAACCGGGCAGCTGTTGTAGTAGGGTTTGGTTTTTAGCCGCAGTGCTGCGCATTTCGCCAGCTCATCGGCCCTCTCGTTCCCCTCCAACCCCGCGTGAGCTTTAATCCAAAATAGGCTTAGTATTTTGGCCTCCTCTCTAAGCTGGAGTATTTGCGCTCTTATTTGGACTGCGAGGGGATGGGGAGACCACAGGTTGGTTACGGTCTCGAGGGCTGAGCGTGAGTCACTGAAGATGCTGCAGCTCGGCCTCCGCCTTTTCAGTGCCTCTTTTGTAGCTTCCGCCAGGGCCAGCAGCTCCGCCTGGTAGACAGTACAGCATTCATCCAACCTCAACTTGCGGGTACTAATCTCGGCGGTGCCTTCCCAGATGGACAATGCAGCGCCGACTTTTCCCTCTATTTTACTCCCATCTGTAAATATGTTCAGGCAACTGTTGAGGTTCTGGTTTAATGCTGTCTCGTCCTCCAGGCAGACGAATGCCAGCTCCGACTGAAGCGCTGGGTGTGGCATCTCTACGTAAGGTACAGGCGTCTCAATATCCCGATCTCCTATTACTCGCTGGGTATGGCCTTTCTTCGTCTCATAAAGCAAGGCTGCTTCCCGGATTCTTATATCTAGTGGAAGCAACCCAGCCAGTAATAGCGCCGAGTTAAGCGAGACAGTCCTGTAGCCTTTAATTATCTTCTGTGCGAAGCCACGCTGCACCGTCTGAAGCTCTTTCTTTACGCAGATTTTATGCGTTGCAGGCGCCCATGCACTTGCAGCGTACATGATTGTGGGCTCCACCACCGCTGTGTAAATAGTCCTGATGACTTCTGACTGGAGACCCCAAGTCACTTTCGCGGCTCTTGAGAGCTGTTTGTAGAGGTTCAGCGCTTTACGGCTGACGTTAGCGGCGTGCGAGTTGAATGTCAGCTTGTTGTCGATGGTGAGGCCCAGCAGTTTGATTTCTTTGGACATGCCAATGTCGCACCCACCCATGCTAAGACGCGGGGTATCGTGCTTAAGTTTACGCGTGATGAGCATAGCCATCGTTTTGTGTGGCGCAAACTTAAGCTTATTCCGGATTCCCCACGTCCGAACGTGCTCGAGTGCGGCGTTGGCCTGCCTCTCGATCACTTGTGAGGTCTCCCCATCGAAAACAAGCACTACGTCGTCCGCGAACGCCTGCACGTAGTCGCCTCTACCATGCAGCTCTCTTAGAAGCGGGTCCAGGAGCAGATTCCAAAGCAAAGGACCACCAATCGACCCCTGCACACACCCTTTTCTCGTAAGCTTTTCGTACTCCTCCCCGGAGTAGCGAACCTTTACCCTGCGATTTCGAAGGTAACTGTCAATCACCCTTCTCAAGTTGACCGGACACTTTTCCTCTGCCAGTCGGACTCGGATTTGTGGCCACCATGCACTATCGAAGGCCCCCTCTATATCCAGCGACACGAGCGTTAACAGTTTTTTCTGCTCCAATTTACCATTAATGTATCGGATAAGGGTATAAAGGGAGTCTTCGGTGCTCTTCTGGGGCATGAATCCGAACTGGCGAGTACTCAATCTTGGAAGGAGATGGAACTTGATCCGGGTGACCAACATCTTCTCGAAGATTTTACCTAACACTGGGAGGAGCCCGATCGGCCTGTAGGATTTCGGGTTATTATAGCTTTCCTTCCCAGGTTTCCGCAGCACTATGACGGTGGCCTCCTTCCATGGATCCGGGAAGTGAGCGAGTTCTAGGCACTTGTTGAGTATATCTAGGAACATGTTTGGGTCGTCTTTTATGGCCTCTACGCATATGTCTACTGTGAAGCCATCTGCCCCGGGTGCCTTCTTCGGGTTAAATGCCCCCATCGCAGTTCTCAGTTCAGTCATCGTAAACAGTGGGTCACAAGGCTCATCTTGTTCCTTACAGTTTACTCTTTCTGCTTCAGCTCTAACTCTGCGATGTTCAGCATTGTCGCCGTCCGTGTTGTCCTCCGGATAGAAAGTTTCGGCCAGGACCTTCACGGAGCCTCTGGCATCAAACAGTACGCCTTCAATCTGAAGTGGCACATCCTCCTCCCTTTTCCTTGTCCTGCCTATAACCCTATAAATCCCCTCCCATACCCCCTCCCTATCCTGCTTACAGCAAAAGTCCTTCCAGCTCTCTACTTTTGCCTTGTTTGCCTCTGATTCGTATTCCCTCTTCTTTTCCAGGTACTCTTCAATGACTCCCGACCTCCGGACTGGTGCGGCGCATCGGACTCTTCTCTTCCTGTTGGCAACTTCCCGTTTCAGCTCTGCGAGTTTCTCGGACCACCACGGTATGGTAAGTGTTTGTGTTTGTTTCCTTACAGGTATAGTATGTGTGCATGCGTATGTTATTGCTTGAGTATATGTTTGTATGACTGCTTCTATTTGTTCAACGTTATTTAGGTGCTCTACTTTTGTGTGTGTGAGTTGGTGGTCTACTTTAAATTGGTTCAATTTCTCATGAAATTGAGCCCAATTTGCTTTTTTTGTATTGTAGAGCCTTGTTGTGCGTGTTATTTGTGTTCCTTGTGCTCTGTGTAGCTGTATGTTGAATGTTATGCCGTTGTGGTCCGAGCTCGTCATGCTCTCCACAACAGTCCATCCATCGACAAGAGGAAGCATGTCCTCTGAGCAGGTTGTGATGTCCACGTGGCTGGTATACCTTTTGTCCCCTCTCACTGTGTCGAAGGTTGGTATGGAGTCAATGTTGAGCACCTGGAGCCCCATATCATCGAGGAACCTCATGAGCTCCTCTCCCCTGGGATTCGTCCTGACGCTTCCCCACCAGGTGTTCCAGGCGTTTGCGTCTCCTCCAATAATGAGCCTCGTAGAGCCAAGCTCCTCAATCACCCTGTGCAGTTGTTCTACGTATGGTTCCAGGGGCTCAGTTCCCTCCAGGTAGATGGAAACCAGGTTGACCTTCCAGGCGCTAGATCGGATACCCACTACGGCGATATTTTTCGTGGTGAGCTGTGGGTATTGGATAACATCCAGGGTAGGGTCCAATATCGCAATGACCGCCTTAACCATCCCTTCGCCTTGTTCCGTGCTCTGGTAAATCCTAGCGCCTGGGTATGCCTTCAGTTTTTTGGGGGCTCCAACATAGGGTTCCTGTAGGAGAAGTGCCGCTGCTCTGCATTTTGTGGCTTCAAGAAAGACCTCTTCCGTTGCTAACTGCTTCTTCTTGAGGTTTGCTTGAATGACCTTGTAATAGACGCCCTTAGCAATAGGCCACGGTGGATCTCGCAAATGCGTCCCACTTGCGCCTCACCGGACATTCGTTGCTAAAGGCGCCGTGGTCAGTTCTCGCTGCCTTTGCTTTGTTGCAGTTCACGCAGCAGGGCGGGGTTCCGCTCAGCCAATCAGGGCATGCAGTTTTAAGGTGTGCCCCACCACAGTGGCTGCACACATCGACTGCTTCGGGGCAAAACCGTTTCCCATGTCCGTAACCTAGACAGCGCGAACACTGTATAAGGGGGGACTGATCGGCGACTCTGACTCTCTGCATGTCGATGTGTAAAGCCCCTGCGCTGGCAAAACTCTGCCAGAGTCGGGGTGACACCTTCATCACGATGTGGGAAGTGAGGGGGTTCCTCGCTCTACGACGATAACGTACTTCCATACGGTCATCGTCGCCGCTCACACCCCTCAGTACATGTCCATTTTGTGTGCGGATGGCTTTAACAATATCCTCATCTGTGTTACTCTGAAGGACGCCGTACAGGATGACCAGAGGATCTTTGTTTTTGATATCTTCCACGCTTAGATGCCCTTCCCTTTCCACTATTCTTTCCTTTATCTTCCTTAGCTCTTCTTCGCTCTTGCATCCCACTATTACTTTCCTGTCTTTTGCTTTTCTTATTTTGTCGATCCTTGCACCCTCTTCCCTCGCATTTACAACCTTTCTGATCCTCTCAAATACTTGGTCCCCTGTCTCCTGGTCATTTGTAGAGGACACTATGATGGAGTGCATGGCGGTGTTTCCCGGCTCCCGTTCATTGGGAGAGCCCGCTGTAACACTCGCATAGGAGCCTCTGCTCGTGTGCCACTCCTGCTGTGTTCTCAGCGTGTCGGTCAATCTCTCCATTTCCTTTTTGTGGTCTTCCAGAATCCTTCCATGCTCCTCCATCTTCCTCATCAATTCTTCCCCTTGCCCTGTCATATGTTGTTCCTTTTCCTTGGGTGGTTCTTTTGCCTCTTCCTGGATTTTCTTCTGAACCCTACCCTGCCCCTTAACGCTGTCAACTTCTTTGACCAGCTGGTACAACCTGTCAATTGCTTGCAAGACCTCGTTTTTTATTTCTGTCTTCGTGTTCCTCGACTTCTCTAGGCTGCCCTTAGCTTTGACCACGCACGCTCTAGCCTCGGTGAGTCGGTCAATATACTTTGACGGTGAGCTTGTCACTGCCATAGTTGACAGTTTTTGTGTCGTTGACGAGGTCGTAGTCTTGAGCTTTGACTTTTGGGGCTCAGAATCCTGGATTTTCTTCGAAGGGCTTAGAGATTTACTATTCGGATCCACTTTTCCGGTCTCCCATTCCCCAATGCTTCGTCTCACACTAGGATTTTTTGTCATCTCTGGCGTCCTAGAAGGTCCTGCCTTCTCCGTCTGGTCCAGAGATATCAAATTTTCGGTGTCACAAGTGACACTCGTCGTCTTTTTGACCGGAGTGCGGATCCCGAAAACCATTTTTCGTAAGTTATGTTTAAAATTGTAATTAAGATGGTATGTTTTATTTTTCAGATGGCGTCACCAGGTCCTGTCAGTCTACGTGTGCAGAGTATCGCCAGGTAAGTGCAATTTGGGGTAGGACTTGTCAACCTTGAAGTTTGACGTGTAAAGAGCGTCAACTTCCGATAAGATAAAATACTTATAAAATAAACAAAGAAATAATTTTTTGGTAGAGTCACTTAATATTGCCCAAAAGATTAGAAGAGCCAGATATATTGCTTGGTCAAGAGTACATTAAACATAAATAATATAATAACCTAAATTTTTTGTAGAGTAGAGTCGACTCTATCAATGTCTCTATTTCGGTAATACGCAGAACCCACTATGTCGTACGACTTTGTAAAAGAAAAATTTTGAAACAAAAAATTTTTTGACTCTATGTAGAGTCTTGAGACTCTACCTAAAATATAGTCCAGCTCAAGTCCTACAGTTTACAAAAAACCGCACTGCTGTAGGACTTCTGGTTCCGCAGATATAAAATTCCGAAGTTAGGCAAGAAATACAGTAAAATTGGGGTTGCAACCCTTAAGAAGTAATTTACAGTGACTATTATACACAAAATATCTTACTCGTATTCTAAACCTTTAATTAAGCTATGAAAAAAGTATAAAAATGAAAATAAATTTGTTTTTGGTAAGAAAAATTTCCTAAGTCCAAAGTCGATTTTGGGGGTAGGGGGTTGAAACCCTGTCCAAATGATCAGGGGAGGGCCCGAGGGTATCCGGCTTCTGGATACCGTGGGGGGGGGTTTGGGGGGGGGGACCCGGATAAAATGGTCAGATTTGACCTAGCACCCCTAGTTTCGCCGCAAATAGCAAAACAAGTTTATTTGCGGTTGGTCGAGACGTAGGGTGCTTCTTGGAAAATCGCTAAAAAATAAAATTAAGGGTTTGAAAAATCTGTAAAAATTAAGGAAGTTAAAACTTGAAATGTGCTTATCTAATTTGATTTTGGAATAAAAAATTTACCTGCAAAATTTTTGGGGAGGGCTCTCTTAAGTTGGGGGTTGTAAAACCAACAACCGCAAAAAACCAGTAAAAAAATTTTCCTACTCACCCCTGGCTCGAGAAAAATCTGGAAAAAATGGTAGTGATAGCTGACAGTATAAGTAACAAAATGGCGTTTGAAGTTTTGAAAAATTTACAATCCAACTATGTTTAAAAAATTCCCAAAACTACCCCTTAAATTCGGACTTTTTGTGGACGTTTATTTTGGTCACCCTATGAGTGAATTATATTGTGTTTGGGCTCAAATGACTCGTCGTGGATCAAAGAACTTATTTCTTTTGTCAAAGTACAAAAAATATAAATAAATAAATAAATAGAGTCTATAAATGGTACGTAGGTATCATTTATACAAAAAATCTTAAAAAGCTAATAATAATTATTTTTAAATAACAAAAGTCAAAAAATAGGTCTATAAATAGGTATTCCAACTACTGGAAGGTCAAATAACGATCAAAATATAATCTTGGAATACCTACTTAATACCACGTGACGTCACACTTGTTCTATGCGGACCTTGTTATTTAAATAGCTCGGAAACCGCTGGTCAGAAAAATCTGAAATTTTGCACAATGGTTTTCCTATATCTAAAGATGATTTAAGAGTTTTAAAAACACTAGGTCACAGATCTTATTAAGGTAATAGATAAGGTCAAAGTTCAAAGAAGTTTAAAAACCTTGTAACTTCCGAGGGGGTGGTCCGATCGGGATGGTCGAGGTGCCTTCCGGCAGGTCTTGATGTCCTCCACGAAAGTAAGTTCCAAGATTTGGCCCCAGAAGTCTGGAACCTGGACCACGTGCCACGTGGTTTTAGGGTTTTTCGTCAATAGCTCAGCGAGTTCACCTGGGAAAAATCCAGGACTCAGCTGAAAGGTAGTTCCACTCGAGACGCGTCGATTTGCAGTTGAAAATATGTGGGTTGTCGCTGCAAAACAGGCAGCGTTGCAGTCCGAAGATCCAGATGTTGGTGAAATTTTGGTTTTTTCAGTGTTGTGTCTCCAAAAATGGTCCGATTTGAAAAATTTTTTTCAGCACTGCAATCCTTGCGTAAACACGCATCCAACGACGTATAACACTGCACAAATTCACTTAAAAAACCCGTTTCACTGATTTTTTGAACGCGGAGCGTCTCAATTTCGTGGCGTTCGGGCTCGCGGCTCGAGTGGAACTGGTTAGGTTAGGTTAGGTTAGGTTAGGTTAGGTTAGGTTAGGTTAGGTTAGGTTAGGTTAGGTTAGGTTAGGTTAGGTTAGGTTAGGTTAGGTTAGGTTAGGTTAGGTTAGGTTAGGTTAGGTTAGGTTAGGTTAGGTTAGGTTAGGTTAGGTTAGGTTAGGTTAGGTTAGGTTAGGTTAGGTTAGGTTAGGTTAGGTTAGGTTAGGTTAGGTTAGGTTAGGTTAGGTTAGGTTAGGTTAGGTTAGGTTAGGTTAGGTTAGGTTAGGTTAGGTTAGGTTAGGTTAGGTTAGGTTAGGTTAGGTTAGGTTAGGTTAGGTTAGGTTAGGTTAGGTTAGGTTAGGTTAGGTTAGGTTAGGTTAGGTTAGGTTAGGTTAGGTTAGGTTAGGTTAGGTTAGGTTAGGTTAGGTTAGGTTAGGTTAGGTTAGGTTAGGTTAGGTTAGGTTAGGTTAGGTTAGGTTAGGTTAGGTTAGGTTAGGTTAGGTTAGGTTAGGTTAGGTTAGGTTAGGTTAGGTTAGGTTAGGTTAGGTTAGGTTAGGTTAGGTTAGGTTAGGTTAGGTTAGGTTAGGTTAGGTTAGGTTAGGTTAGGTTAGGTTAGGTTAGGTTAGGTTAGGTTAGGTTAGGTTAGGTTAGGTTAGGTTAGGTTAGGTTAGGTTAGGTTAGGTTAGGTTAGGTTAGGTTAGGTTAGGTTAGGTTAGGTTAGGTTAGGTTAGGTTAGGTTAGGTTAGGTTAGGTTAGGTTAGGTTAGGTTAGGTTAGGTTAGGTTAGGTTAGGTTAGGTTAGGTTAGGTTAGGTTAGGTTAGGTTAGGTTAGGTTAGGTTAGGTTAGGTTAGGTTAGGTTAGGTTAGGTTAGGTTAGGTTAGGTTAGGTTAGGTTAGGTTAGGTTAGGTTAGGTTAGGTTAGGTTAGGTTAGGTTAGGTTAGGTTAGGTTAGGTTAGGTTAGGTTAGGTTAGGTTAGGTTAGGTTAGGTTAGGTTAGGTTAGGTTAGGTTAGGTTAGGTTAGGTTAGGTTAGGTTAGGTTAGGTTAGGTTAGGTTAGGTTAGGTTAGGTTAGGTTAGGTTAGGTTAGGTTAGGTTAGGTTAGGTTAGGTTAGGTTAGGTTAGGTTAGGTTAGGTTAGGTTAGGTTAGGTTAGGTTAGGTTAGGTTAGGTTAGGTTAGGTTAGGTTAGGTTAGGTTAGGTTAGGTTAGGTTAGGTTAGGTTAGGTTAGGTTAGGTTAGGTTAGGTTAGGTTAGGTTAGGTTAGGTTAGGTTAGGTTAGGTTAGGTTAGGTTAGGTTAGGTTAGGTTAGGTTAGGTTAGGTTAGGTTAGGTTAGGTTAGGTTAGGTTAGGTTAGGTTAGGTTAGGTTAGGTTAGGTTAGGTTAGGTTAGGTTAGGTTAGGTTAGGTTAGGTTAGGTTAGGTTAGGTTAGGTTAGGTTAGGTTAGGTTAGGTTAGGTTAGGTTAGGTTAGGTTAGGTTAGGTTAGGTTAGGTTAGGTTAGGTTAGGTTAGGTTAGGTTAGGTTAGGTTAGGTTAGGTTAGGTTAGGTTAGGTTAGGTTAGGTTAGGTTAGGTTAGGTTAGGTTAGGTTAGGTTAGGTTAGGTTAGGTTAGGTTAGGTTAGGTTAGGTTAGGTTAGGTTAGGTTAGGTTAGGTTAGGTTAGGTTAGGTTAGGTTAGGTTAGGTTAGGTTAGGTTAGGTTAGGTTAGGTTAGGTTAGGTTAGGTTAGGTTAGGTTAGGTTAGGTTAGGTTAGGTTAGGTTAGGTTAGGTTAGGTTAGGTTAGGTTAGGTTAGGTTAGGTTAGGTTAGGTTAGGTTAGGTTAGGTTAGGTTAGGTTAGGTTAGGTTAGGTTAGGTTAGGTTAGGTTAGGTTAGGTTAGGTTAGGTTAGGTTAGGTTAGGTTAGGTTAGGTTAGGTTAGGTTAGGTTAGGTTAGGTTAGGTTAGGTTAGGTTAGGTTAGGTTAGGTTAGGTTAGGTTAGGTTAGGTTAGGTTAGGTTAGGTTAGGTTAGGTTAGGTTAGGTTAGGTTAGGTTAGGTTAGGTTAGGTTAGGTTAGGTTAGGTTAGGTTAGGTTAGGTTAGGTTAGGTTAGGTTAGGTTAGGTTAGGTTAGGTTAGGTTAGGTTAGGTTAGGTTAGGTTAGGTTAGGTTAGGTTAGGTTAGGTTAGGTTAGGTTAGGTTAGGTTAGGTTAGGTTAGGTTAGGTTAGGTTAGGTTAGGTTAGGTTAGGTTAGGTTAGGTTAGGTTAGGTTAGGTTAGGTTAGGTTAGGTTAGGTTAGGTTAGGTTAGGTTAGGTTAGGTTAGGTTAGGTTAGGTTAGGTTAGGTTAGGTTAGGTTAGGTTAGGTTAGGTTAGGTTAGGTTAGGTTAGGTTAGGTTAGGTTAGGTTAGGTTAGGTTAGGTTAGGTTAGGTTAGGTTAGGTTAGGTTAGGTTAGGTTAGGTTAGGTTAGGTTAGGTTAGGTTAGGTTAGGTTAGGTTAGGTTAGGTTAGGTTAGGTTAGGTTAGGTTAGGTTAGGTTAGGTTAGGTTAGGTTAGGTTAGGTTAGGTTAGGTTAGGTTAGGTTAGGTTAGGTTAGGTTAGGTTAGGTTAGGTTAGGTTAGGTTAGGTTAGGTTAGGTTAGGTTAGGTTAGGTTAGGTTAGGTTAGGTTAGGTTAGGTTAGGTTAGGTTAGGTTAGGTTAGGTTAGGTTAGGTTAGGTTAGGTTAGGTTAGGTTAGGTTAGGTTAGGTTAGGTTAGGTTAGGTTAGGTTAGGTTAGGTTAGGTTAGGTTAGGTTAGGTTAGGTTAGGTTAGGTTAGGTTAGGTTAGGTTAGGTTAGGTTAGGTTAGGTTAGGTTAGGTTAGGTTAGGTTAGGTTAGGTTAGGTTAGGTTAGGTTAGGTTAGGTTAGGTTAGGTTAGGTTAGGTTAGGTTAGGTTAGGTTAGGTTAGGTTAGGTTAGGTTAGGTTAGGTTAGGTTAGGTTAGGTTAGGTTAGGTTAGGTTAGGTTAGGTTAGGTTAGGTTAGGTTAGGTTAGGTTAGGTTAGGTTAGGTTAGGTTAGGTTAGGTTAGGTTAGGTTAGGTTAGGTTAGGTTAGGTTAGGTTAGGTTAGGTTAGGTTAGGTTAGGTTAGGTTAGGTTAGGTTAGGTTAGGTTAGGTTAGGTTAGGTTAGGTTAGGTTAGGTTAGGTTAGGTTAGGTTAGGTTAGGTTAGGTTAGGTTAGGTTAGGTTAGGTTAGGTTAGGTTAGGTTAGGTTAGGTTAGGTTAGGTTAGGTTAGGTTAGGTTAGGTTAGGTTAGGTTAGGTTAGGTTAGGTTAGGTTAGGTTAGGTTAGGTTAGGTTAGGTTAGGTTAGGTTAGGTTAGGTTAGGTTAGGTTAGGTTAGGTTAGGTTAGGTTAGGTTAGGTTAGGTTAGGTTAGGTTAGGTTAGGTTAGGTTAGGTTAGGTTAGGTTAGGTTAGGTTAGGTTAGGTTAGGTTAGGTTAGGTTAGGTTAGGTTAGGTTAGGTTAGGTTAGGTTAGGTTAGGTTAGGTTAGGTTAGGTTAGGTTAGGTTAGGTTAGGTTAGGTTAGGTTAGGTTAGGTTAGGTTAGGTTAGGTTAGGTTAGGTTAGGTTAGGTTAGGTTAGGTTAGGTTAGGTTAGGTTAGGTTAGGTTAGGTTAGGTTAGGTTAGGTTAGGTTAGGTTAGGTTAGGTTAGGTTAGGTTAGGTTAGGTTAGGTTAGGTTAGGTTAGGTTAGGTTAGGTTAGGTTAGGTTAGGTTAGGTTAGGTTAGGTTAGGTTAGGTTAGGTTAGGTTAGGTTAGGTTAGGTTAGGTTAGGTTAGGTTAGGTTAGGTTAGGTTAGGTTAGGTTAGGTTAGGTTAGGTTAGGTTAGGTTAGGTTAGGTTAGGTTAGGTTAGGTTAGGTTAGGTTAGGTTAGGTTAGGTTAGGTTAGGTTAGGTTAGGTTAGGTTAGGTTAGGTTAGGTTAGGTTAGGTTAGGTTAGGTTAGGTTAGGTTAGGTTAGGTTAGGTTAGGTTAGGTTAGGTTAGGTTAGGTTAGGTTAGGTTAGGTTAGGTTAGGTTAGGTTAGGTTAGGTTAGGTTAGGTTAGGTTAGGTTAGGTTAGGTTAGGTTAGGTTAGGTTAGGTTAGGTTAGGTTAGGTTAGGTTAGGTTAGGTTAGGTTAGGTTAGGTTAGGTTAGGTTAGGTTAGGTTAGGTTAGGTTAGGTTAGGTTAGGTTAGGTTAGGTTAGGTTAGGTTAGGTTAGGTTAGGTTAGGTTAGGTTAGGTTAGGTTAGGTTAGGTTAGGTTAGGTTAGGTTAGGTTAGGTTAGGTTAGGTTAGGTTAGGTTAGGTTAGGTTAGGTTAGGTTAGGTTAGGTTAGGTTAGGTTAGGTTAGGTTAGGTTAGGTTAGGTTAGGTTAGGTTAGGTTAGGTTAGGTTAGGTTAGGTTAGGTTAGGTTAGGTTAGGTTAGGTTAGGTTAGGTTAGGTTAGGTTAGGTTAGGTTAGGTTAGGTTAGGTTAGGTTAGGTTAGGTTAGGTTAGGTTAGGTTAGGTTAGGTTAGGTTAGGTTAGGTTAGGTTAGGTTAGGTTAGGTTAGGTTAGGTTAGGTTAGGTTAGGTTAGGTTAGGTTAGGTTAGGTTAGGTTAGGTTAGGTTAGGTTAGGTTAGGTTAGGTTAGGTTAGGTTAGGTTAGGTTAGGTTAGGTTAGGTTAGGTTAGGTTAGGTTAGGTTAGGTTAGGTTAGGTTAGGTTAGGTTAGGTTAGGTTAGGTTAGGTTAGGTTAGGTTAGGTTAGGTTAGGTTAGGTTAGGTTAGGTTAGGTTAGGTTAGGTTAGGTTAGGTTAGGTTAGGTTAGGTTAGGTTAGGTTAGGTTAGGTTAGGTTAGGTTAGGTTAGGTTAGGTTAGGTTAGGTTAGGTTAGGTTAGGTTAGGTTAGGTTAGGTTAGGTTAGGTTAGGTTAGGTTAGGTTAGGTTAGGTTAGGTTAGGTTAGGTTAGGTTAGGTTAGGTTAGGTTAGGTTAGGTTAGGTTAGGTTAGGTTAGGTTAGGTTAGGTTAGGTTAGGTTAGGTTAGGTTAGGTTAGGTTAGGTTAGGTTAGGTTAGGTTAGGTTAGGTTAGGTTAGGTTAGGTTAGGTTAGGTTAGGTTTTTTTTTTTTTTTTTTTTTTTTTTTTTTTTTTTATTTGTCGCCGACTAGTAAACTCAACAGATCAAAGGATCAGTGAGTGCGCTAGCCTGCTTTTACTTTTTTAAATCCGTAATAACCTGTTGCTGTAAAATGCAACATCATTATAGACATGGACCTTAGAATTAAACCTGTAATTAAAATAAAAATAACAACAAGAGTACTAAATTTCTTAAAACTAAGAACAGTCACACAAATATCACACTCTCATTCATACAACCATTCACCCCTAAATTACATAGTTTACAGAATCAATATTGTATACATAATTGGGTAATATTTATTCTATTCTGCAATATAACTACTTATCATCTATTACATTTAATCTTCTTTTTTCCTTTCTTTTTTTTCTTTTTTTTTTATATTATTATTATTATTATTTTTTTTTTTTTTTTCCTTTTCATTTATTTTTTATTTATTTATTTATTTATTTTTTTTTTCCCTTTTTCCCCCTTTGTCATCATATTCCTTTTTTTTTTTTTTTTGATATTTTTCTATTGCTTATCTTATTCTAAAATATCCTTATTTATAATCATTATATCTTTGTAAACAATAAATTATTAATATGATTATTTTTAATGAGACACTGTAAATACATAATAAATGAATACAAATTTTAACCAATACATCTGTAGAAATAATAAGTATATTTCTCAGAGCACCGATTCAAAAGTACAAAAAAAAAATACAAATATATAATTGATAAATCTGAAATTAATACTAAGTATAATTATCTGATTCATAGACAATAGAATATTATTATTATTATTATTTTGTAAGTTAAATTAAATACAATTTTTTTTTTTTTTTAGAAATACATCCGTAGAATTATCAATTTAATCCTTGGAGTACCAATGAAAGAAATAACAAATACAAATTATATAAATAATTCATTATATTTTACTCAATTCATTGTAATAAGTGTTTTACTTTATATATAAACAAATCAAAAATTTGCGTAACAAATTCGATTTATAATTAATAAATATTATTCATTAAATTATAAATACATAGTAATGTTCAAATAAAATAAAATTGACAAACTAATCTCTTAATTAACATAAAGCATGTACCTAAGTGATTACTAAGCCTCATAAATAATAAATGCAGCTATTAAGGTAGTTTGTTGATTTCAGGCCTTAGGAATATTAATTTATTTATATTTGTAGCATGAGGGGAAAGAGGATATATATAAAAATAAGATAGAACAATCCAATAAAATACATATATAGATAGTAAAAAGTAGGGAATATACTCCAAGCGCCTAGACGCGGCGCCGGCGGCGGCGTCCACGCACACCCCCGATGCCGCGGCGTGACACAAGCAGCCGTTAAGGCACAACTCAAAACGCCTCGACGCGGCGCCGGCGGCGGCGTCCACGCACACCCCCGATGCCGCGGCGCGACACAAGCAGCCGCTAAGGCACAACCCTAAGCGCCTCGACGAGGCGCCGGCGGCGGCGTCCACGCACACCCCCGGCGCCGCGGCGCGATACAAACAGCCGCTGAGGCACAATTCCAGGCGCCTCGACGCGGCGCCGGCGGTGGCGTCCACGCACACCCCCGATACCGCGGCGCGACACAAGCAGCCGCTAAGGCACAACCCTAAGCGCCACGACGCGGCGCCGGCGGCGGCATCCACGCACACCCCCGGTGCCGCGGCGCGACACAAGCAGCCGCTAAGGCACTACCCTAAGCGCCTCGACGCGGCGCCGGCGGCGGCGCCCACGCACACCCCCGGCGCCGCGGCGAGACACAAGCAGCCGCTAAGGCACAACCCTAAGCGCCTCGACGCGACGCCGGCGGCGGCGTCCACGCACACCCCCGGTGCCGCGGCGCGACACAAGCAGCCGCTAAGGCACAACCCTAAGCGCCACGACGCGGCGCCGGCAGCGGCGTCCACGCACACCCCCGGTGCCGCGGCGCGACACAAGCAGCCGCTAAGGCACTACCCTAAGCGCCTCGACGCGGCGCCGGCGGCGGCGTCCACGTACACCCCCGGTGCCGCGGCGCGACACAAGCAGCCGCTAAGGCACAACCCTAAGCGCCTCGACGCGGCGCCGGCGGCGGCGTCCACGCACACCCCCAATGCTGATTCTAATATTACTTATGGTGGAACTAATCGATCATTTATTCATAGATAACGTAGAGGGATAACCACAAGGCTATTTTGATCTTGATCATTCATCACATACATAATGTAGAAGGATAACTACAAGGCTATTTGATGTTGACCATCAAAACTAAGGTAGAAATAAATTTATACTGTCATAAACTATGGCTACTATTAGCTTAACTTGGGGCGAAAATAAATAATACACAGGGTAAGAACACTCTAAAGATATTAATAAGTTAAAATAAATTTATTTTGAAGAGATACATTCAACAGTTTTCTATGATTACCCTTGTCCTTAAGTCTGTTCGGGGCACAAGTCATTATGTATTTAATTCTGTTGCTCACAGATGTTCAACAATTTAGGAGATTGTAGGTTTGCAGCGGTCCTTACTTCTTGATGTAACCAAACTCCAGGGCCACAGCCACTCTCAACAAGCCCGTACAACTCAACCATCCATACGTCCACAAACTAAACGATATACAGACTGCTAAGCTCCCACACTACTAAAACCGATGAAGCAGAACAGAGCCAAACCATATCGACACCAGTGCCACACTCCAGCGAGCCCAAGAGTGAAGGACCGTGCAAGCATGCATACACCCATGCATATCACATACATGTATTTTATACATGTACATTACATGCATGCCTATAGACATACCTATGAACACCCCCTCGCCCAATCTTACAATGCACCGTACAACCAATACTTGTGCCGTCTAGCCCCACTCCACCACGCCAGCCACAACACAGCTGGAACACAGCAGTCCATACCTATTCTAATCTGTCCTACTCTATCTAATCTGTAGAAGTACAAAACTAAATTAACCGCACGGGCTCACAAACACACAACTATTAACTCTATCAATAATTCATCGAAAAATTTATCCAGGCTCAATGTGGTACATTATATCCTGAAAAACAAAAAGAAACATACAGCATTCTATGTCTAGTAGTGTGTTGAGTAGTTATTGGCATAAAATTACACCAATTTACTGAGACAAAATATTGTAAACAACAAAAAACAAAACAGACATTGAATTGAGGTTACGTCACCTGTCGAAAAGCTGTCGACGTCAAACTCATATGTCAGAGACAATGACCAAGGGTGATTTCCTTCGTCCGTGGTCAGCGGGAATAAAATCTCACATTTAAAAACAAAATTAGCATTCTAATAAAAGAGCAAAGTCAAAATAAATACAAATAGAATATAAATTAATTTGCTCTGGGGTAAGTTTGAATAAATTATTTTTGCAAATGAAATTCATAGACGTCCCAGTTCCGACCACAACAAAGTAAACCAGAGACTATAAACCCGGTCGGGCTCCAATGACAAGTACACTTTTTGCCCGTAAACTAAAACTATTTAGATAGTAGGCAACAAAAGGCAAATAAATTTAAACGATAACAAAAGTAGTTAAAACCAAAGAAGAAAAAAAAAAAAAAAAAAAAAAATGTTTTAATATAATTTAAATATATTTATTTTCCTTTAGTCCCGACCCAACCACGGCAGCAGACAAGACTGACCAACGACGTCAACGGTTTGCAACCAAGAGCGTAATGTAGAGCCAACCAAGTACGGTTCCATTAAAAAAAAAAAAGAAGAAGAAGACTCGATGCTAAATTAAAACAAAACCAAAACAAACAAATAAAATCGAAACAAAACAAGACAAATACTTAATAAATGAGTCTAAAAATCAAAGTGAACCATTGCAGACAGCAGAACAACAAAGCTAAACACGTAAGTACTAATCATTTTCAACAAAAGACCCATTCTCTCTGCCAATTATGCGAAGAATATTCTTCGCAAACGACAGGAAAATAGGTCTGTAGTTATTGTCACCAATTATTGCCTCTAAATTAATAAGATTAATATCGATATCCATTGTACTCTCGCAGTCGTGCCTTAACAATCCAAATCTGCCACATTCCAACAAAAGATGCTGTACAGATTGGTCAGTATCGTCACCGCAAGAGCACAATGGAGAATGCGCTAAGCCGAACCTAAATAGATATGAATTAAAGCCGCCATGGCCAGTAAGAATTTGACAGTAAAAATTATCAAGGCTAAGTTTTTTCAGTGTTCTATATGCCAAAGAAACATCCTTGAAAAATAACTTTGTTGTACTGCCTGTCTGGGATGAATCATATGCCCGTTGCCACTCATCAATACTGCTCGACCTTGCCAAGCCCTTAGCATAGGACAGAGGGAACTTATCGTAGAATGGCTGTCTTCGATCTCTCAGAGCCGCTTGCTTCGCCAACTCGTCGGCCCTCTCATTGCCCTCAATACCGCAGTGTGCCTTGACCCAGTATAAGGATATAGTTTTGCCATCTTGGGCAAGCATTAATATTTTATCCTTGATTGCAGCGACCAATGGATGAAGCGAACTAGGGTCACTCACCGCTTCGAGGCTGGACCTTGAATCGCTGGCAATACTGAAAGCAGGCTCCCGTCTGCCTTCAACCATTTGGAGAGCTCGCAGTATCGCACACAGCTCTGCCTGAAACACGCTGCAGAAGTTTTCCAGCCGGAATCTAGTGTGGCGGACCTCACGCCCCCCGGACCAACAGCTAACAGCACCGCCCACCTTGCCCTCCAGCTTACTACCGTCTGTGTAAAGGATGGGCCCATCGCTCCCCATACTCAACGCTACCTCCTGAGACTCAATCAGCCCAAACCCTATACACTTTCTTTCTGCAGGGTGGGGCAAGGAGAATGGACTTATTCTGAGCTCAATACTACGCCCTGGCAAACTGGGTAATGGCTCTCCTCTCTTTACTCTGTAGATAAGTGCATTCTCCTTCAACCTCAAGGGCAGAGGCAGCAGTCTCGACAGCAGGACACTAGACACCAAAGATGTTGTGCGGTGAGCTTTACTTATCTTGATAGCAAAAGATCTAATGAGGCTGTTTAGGATCTTTTGTGCATATGCCCTATCTGAGATATCCGCCCAACTACTGGCCGCATAAAGAACCGTGGGTTCCACCACAGCAATATAGATAAGTCTCAAAATATCAGAATTAAGACCCCATTGTGCACGTGCCGCTCTAGAGACTACCTTGTAAAATGCAATAGATTTGTTGGTAACTGTCTCTAGGTGCATTCTGAAGTTAAGAATGGGGTCTATAGTTAATCCTAATATTCTGAGACTCGATCCATAGGCTATAGGGACACCCTCCATAACAATACTGGGAGTATGGTATCGCAGCTTCTTTGTTATGAGCAGTGCCTGCGTTTTATCAGGAGCAAATTTTAATTTCAGGCCTTCTCCCCACCGGGTGATCACCTCCAGCGCCCGGTTGACCATGCCCTCCAACTCAACTCCATCGGCTGCGGCGGCGATCATCAGGAGGTCGTCCGCGAAGGCCTGCACCCTGACGCCCCCGTACTGCGTCTGCTCCAGCACTGGCTCCAGCTGAAGGTTCCAGAGGATCGGCCCGCAGGTGGACCCCTGTATACAACCCATGCTGGTGTTTCTATGTACTGCTTGCCCAGCATATTTTAGTACAATCTTCCTATCTGAGAGGTAATTAAGAATCAGGCGCGCCACCTCAGTATCCACATTGTTAGCCCTTAGCTGTTCTATAATAGCGGGCCACCAGGTGTTGTCGAAAGCGCCTTGAATATCTAATGAGACTAAAACTATTATTTTCTTTCGTTCCAGGCTCGAGCGGACGATAGACATGGCGTCGAATAAGGCGTCCTCGGCGCTCCGCTGCGGAGTAAACCCGTACTGGAAGGGGCCCAGGCGACCCTCCTTGCCGAGCTGCCACTGTAGTCGGTTCACGAACAGCTTCTCGAGCATCTTCCCGAAGACGGGAAGAAGCCCGATCGGTCTGTACGACTTGGGAGTGGAGTAAGTATCTTTGCCTGGCTTGGGGATCACCTTAACGGTCGCCACCTTCCACGATGTAGGGAAACAGCCTAGTCGAAGGCACTGCGAATACAGCCCCACGAGCAGGGCCTTGTCACATCTGTAGGCCCGGAGGCAGATGTCCAGCGTGAGCCCGTCGCCCCCGGGCGCTCTCTTAGGGCTCATAGTTCGCAGTACCGTCTCCAGCTCCGTTTCAGTGAAGGCGACGTGAGGCGCGTCCGTCTCCGCGAGCTCGGCGGCCCAGGCGCGCACGGCGGCGCGGCGCGCGGCGTGCTGCGGCGTGTCCCGCCGCGGGTCGTCGCAGCGGTAGAAGGTGTCGGCCAGCAGCGCCGCCGACTGCGCCTCGTCCAGCGCGCTCCCGTCCGCCGCCGCCATCAGCGCATCCTCCGAGCGCGCCCGCGCTCCGCACGCCTTCATAATGCGGTACGACCTCCGCCATATTCCCTCCACCGTCTCGCCCGTGCAGAACTCCTTCCAGCTGGCGGTCATGGCCGACTCTATCGCGGCCCTGTACTCGGTCCTAGCCTCCAGGTACCGGTCGACCACGTACCGCCTCCTGGCAGGGTTCGCCTTCGCGATCTTCCTCCGGCGGCGCACCATCTCGGCCTTCAGTCCGGCCAGCTCGGGCGTCCACCAGCGGCAGGCTCTGCGGAGTCTCTTGGGCGGGATGCGAGGGATGGCCCTCTCGCAGGCCGCGAGCACGCACCCGGTGTACAGGTCGGCGGCTCTGTCGGCCGCCTCCCCGTCCGCCAGCGCGCCCACGGCGGCGCTCAGCTCGGCGCGCGAGATCTCCCGCTCGAGCTCCTCCTCGAACAGAGTCCAGTTGGCCTTCCCCGTGTTGTAGATCCTGGTGGTGGGCGGCGGGGGCGCGGGGTCTGAGCGGTGCGCGCTCAGTCGCAGCGTGAAGGTGACCGGCCTGTGGTCGGAGAGCGTGCAGAGCGCGGGGTCGACGCGCCAGCCGGCGAGCGCGGGCAGCAGCGCGGCGGAGCAGGCGGTCACGTCGACGATGCTGGCGGCGGGCGCGCCGTGCCGGTAGGCGAGGAAGGTCGGCTCGCGGCCCTCGTTACACACCTCGAGCCCGAGCTCCGCGAACAGGTCCGCGAGCGCGGCGCCGCGCGCGTCCTCCTCCGCGCAGCCCCACCACGCGCTGCGAGCGTTCACGTCGCCCGCCACCACCACCCGCGAGCATGCCATGCCTCGTACTAACGTTTTTATTCTATTAAGGTAAATATCTAAATCTAATTCCCTATCCAAGTACACGCTGATTATACCTATATCTAAATTTTGAACTTTAATGACTACGCCCGATATGTCCTTACTTATATAATTAACATTTTCAGAAAACCGCAAGTTCGGGTCCGTAATGACGATGGCGGCGCGCACCGGCGCGTCGGCGCTCCCCGCCGCGCTCTGCACCACCCTGCAGCCCGTCGGCGGCGCCATGCGGCCGCGAGCCCCGACGTAAGGTTCCTGCAGGAGTAGCACTTGGAAACCCGCAGCGGTGGCCTCTCTCAGGCACTCGTGCGTCGCCGCCCGGCCCCTGCCCAGGTTGTATTGCAGAATTTTGACATGTACGTTCATCTGCGCAGATGGATCGGTGCCCTCAGCAGTAGCGCACGGCGAGGCGCGCTATGCGGTCCCAGCGGCGCCACTCGGGGCAGTCGGCGCTGTAGGCGGGGTGCTCCGCCCCCGGCAGCCGGCGCGCCGCGCAGTTGGTGCAGTGGGGCGGCGCCGTGCCGCGGGCGGTGCACGCGCGCGTGTCGTGCTCGCCAGCGCAGTATCCGCAGCGCGGCGCCGGCGCGCGGCACTCGGACACGCGGTGGGAGAAGCCGAGGCAGCGGTAGCACTGCACGAGCGGCGACTGGTCGAGCGCCGTCACCACCTGGTAGCCGAGCCGCACGCGCCGCTCGAGCAGCGCGCGCCACAGCGCGGGGCTCGCCTGCACGACCACGTTGTTGAGGCCCGCGTTCCTTCCCTTGATGCGCCTCACCACTCGGACGCTGCGCTCGGTTTCGGGCACAGCGGCGAGCAGCGCCTCGTTCTGTCGGAGCAGGGCCGAGGCGAGGCGCTCGTCCGTGAGCTCCGCGACGACGCCGACGAGCCGTAGCTGCGGGTCTCGGAGGCGAGGCTCCGACACGCTGTAGTCGTCGCCGAGCGCGCGGATGGCGCCCTCCATCACCTCTCTCTCGCGCGCGCTCTCCAGCGAGATGGCGACGCCGCCGCCGCGACACTTGCGCACGCCGTTCACCCCGACGCCCAGCCCGATCACGTCCACGTTCCGCTTTATGTGCCGCAGAATGTCGTCGCCGGTGTGCGTCGGGTTCTTCGACTTGACCATCAGCGGGTGTCGGGCGACGCGCGCGTACGAGGCGCGGCTCGGTGGCGGAGCGCTCTCTACCGCCGGCGCGTGCTGCTCGTCGCGCGGGGCGGGGCGCGCGGGCGGCATCGGCGAGTTGGAGCACTCCTCGCGGATGGCGTGCGCCTCCTCGAGCAGCTGGCCCACCAGCCGCAGACTGGCCGTCTCCTCGGGCGGGCGCGCGTCCAGTTTGTCGCTGAGGCGCTCCGCGGCGCGGCGCGCGGCCTCGGCCTCCTGCGCCGCCTTGCCGGTCGTGCGTCGCAGCTCGTCCAGGCTGCTCTGCAGGCACTCGGTGATCGCCTCCAGCTTGTTCGCGTACACCTGCTGCTGCAGAGCACACTGCCCCTCGGCGAGCGAGCGCGCGCGCTCCTTCTCGAGGAGGTGCCGCGCGCGCGAGTCCGCGAGGCGCAGCACCATGCCGTGCAGCCCGCGCACGCCCGCCAGCACCGCCTCCTTGATGTCTCGGTTGAGGTTGCGCGACTTCTCGAGCTCGGCCACCGGGTTAGGTTAGGTTAGGTTAGGTTAGGTTAGGTTAGGTTAGGTTAGGTTAGGTTAGGTTAGGTTAGGTTAGGTTAGGTTAGGTTAGGTTAGGTTAGGTTAGGTTAGGTTAGGTTAGGTTAGGTTAGGTTAGGTTAGGTTAGGTTAGGTTAGGTTAGGTTAGGTTAGGTTAGGTTAGGTTAGGTTAGGTTAGGTTAGGTTAGGTTAGGTTAGGTTAGGTTAGGTTAGGTTAGGTTAGGTTAGGTTAGGTTAGGTTAGGTTAGGTTAGGTTAGGTTAGGTTAGGTTAGGTTAGGTTAGGTTAGGTTAGGTTAGGTTAGGTTAGGTTAGGTTAGGTTAGGTTAGGTTAGGTTAGGTTAGGTTAGGTTAGGTTAGGTTAGGTTAGGTTAGGTTAGGTTAGGTTAGGTTAGGTTAGGTTAGGTTAGGTTAGGTTAGGTTAGGTTAGGTTAGGTTAGGTTAGGTTAGGTTAGGTTAGGTTAGGTTAGGTTAGGTTAGGTTAGGTTAGGTTAGGTTAGGTTAGGTTAGGTTAGGTTAGGTTAGGTTAGGTTAGGTTAGGTTAGGTTAGGTTAGGTTAGGTTAGGTTAGGTTAGGTTAGGTTAGGTTAGGTTAGGTTAGGTTAGGTTAGGTTAGGTTAGGTTAGGTTAGGTTAGGTTAGGTTAGGTTAGGTTAGGTTAGGTTAGGTTAGGTTAGGTTAGGTTAGGTTAGGTTAGGTTAGGTTAGGTTAGGTTAGGTTAGGTTAGGTTAGGTTAGGTTAGGTTAGGTTAGGTTAGGTTAGGTTAGGTTAGGTTAGGTTAGGTTAGGTTAGGTTAGGTTAGGTTAGGTTAGGTTAGGTTAGGTTAGGTTAGGTTAGGTTAGGTTAGGTTAGGTTAGGTTAGGTTAGGTTAGGTTAGGTTAGGTTAGGTTAGGTTAGGTTAGGTTAGGTTAGGTTAGGTTAGGTTAGGTTAGGTTAGGTTAGGTTAGGTTAGGTTAGGTTAGGTTAGGTTAGGTTAGGTTAGGTTAGGTTAGGTTAGGTTAGGTTAGGTTAGGTTAGGTTAGGTTAGGTTAGGTTAGGTTAGGTTAGGTTAGGTTAGGTTAGGTTAGGTTAGGTTAGGTTAGGTTAGGTTAGGTTAGGTTAGGTTAGGTTAGGTTAGGTTAGGTTAGGTTAGGTTAGGTTAGGTTAGGTTAGGTTAGGTTAGGTTAGGTTAGGTTAGGTTAGGTTAGGTTAGGTTAGGTTAGGTTAGGTTAGGTTAGGTTAGGTTAGGTTAGGTTAGGTTAGGTTAGGTTAGGTTAGGTTAGGTTAGGTTAGGTTAGGTTAGGTTAGGTTAGGTTAGGTTAGGTTAGGTTAGGTTAGGTTAGGTTAGGTTAGGTTAGGTTAGGTTAGGTTAGGTTAGGTTAGGTTAGGTTAGGTTAGGTTAGGTTAGGTTAGGTTAGGTTAGGTTAGGTTAGGTTAGGTTAGGTTAGGTTAGGTTAGGTTAGGTTAGGTTAGGTTAGGTTAGGTTAGGTTAGGTTAGGTTAGGTTAGGTTAGGTTAGGTTAGGTTAGGTTAGGTTAGGTTAGGTTAGGTTAGGTTAGGTTAGGTTAGGTTAGGTTAGGTTAGGTTAGGTTAGGTTAGGTTAGGTTAGGTTAGGTTAGGTTAGGTTAGGTTAGGTTAGGTTAGGTTAGGTTAGGTTAGGTTAGGTTAGGTTAGGTTAGGTTAGGTTAGGTTAGGTTAGGTTAGGTTAGGTTAGGTTAGGTTAGGTTAGGTTAGGTTAGGTTAGGTTAGGTTAGGTTAGGTTAGGTTAGGTTAGGTTAGGTTAGGTTAGGTTAGGTTAGGTTAGGTTAGGTTAGGTTAGGTTAGGTTAGGTTAGGTTAGGTTAGGTTAGGTTAGGTTAGGTTAGGTTAGGTTAGGTTAGGTTAGGTTAGGTTAGGTTAGGTTAGGTTAGGTTAGGTTAGGTTAGGTTAGGTTAGGTTAGGTTAGGTTAGGTTAGGTTAGGTTAGGTTAGGTTAGGTTAGGTTAGGTTAGGTTAGGTTAGGTTAGGTTAGGTTAGGTTAGGTTAGGTTAGGTTAGGTTAGGTTAGGTTAGGTTAGGTTAGGTTAGGTTAGGTTAGGTTAGGTTAGGTTAGGTTAGGTTAGGTTAGGTTAGGTTAGGTTAGGTTAGGTTAGGTTAGGTTAGGTTAGGTTAGGTTAGGTTAGGTTAGGTTAGGTTAGGTTAGGTTAGGTTAGGTTAGGTTAGGTTAGGTTAGGTTAGGTTAGGTTAGGTTAGGTTAGGTTAGGTTAGGTTAGGTTAGGTTAGGTTAGGTTAGGTTAGGTTAGGTTAGGTTAGGTTAGGTTAGGTTAGGTTAGGTTAGGTTAGGTTAGGTTAGGTTAGGTTAGGTTAGGTTAGGTTAGGTTAGGTTAGGTTAGGTTAGGTTAGGTTAGGTTAGGTTAGGTTAGGTTAGGTTAGGTTAGGTTAGGTTAGGTTAGGTTAGGTTAGGTTAGGTTAGGTTAGGTTAGGTTAGGTTAGGTTAGGTTAGGTTAGGTTAGGTTAGGTTAGGTTAGGTTAGGTTAGGTTAGGTTAGGTTAGGTTAGGTTAGGTTTTTTTTTTTTTTTTTTTTTTTTTTTTTTTTTTTCCGCTTGTCCTCCGACTAGTAGGTGTCGGAGTCTTTCTTACTTCCCTTTCATTCCTACCTGACTTGTCTTATGTTTACTTTCTTTATACAACTAATCTCTCTCTTTACTTTTAACAATTGATACATTTTATTTCTGAACCTTTCATTCCAATTACTTTCCTATAATGGGATGGGGATGACAGGATAATAATAGGTGTGCCTTCTTTTATTCTTTGACGAAGACTAAATTATTACATGTTTACTTATTCTACTTCTTAATTTCTATTTGTGTTGTACATAGTCTATCTATTTCTATCTATAATCTATTTTATGCATGACATATATATATTCAAATATATATTCATCATAAGTTTACATCTATTTATTTGTTTTTATTACTAATTTTGCTATTTTAGTACAGTACTCAAGAAACTTATTTATTTTAAACTTATCTTTTACCAACAGATGTGCATTTTCTTCAGTTAGCTTACAGTCTAATATCATTTCGGCTTCATATCTCTTGTAACCGTAAACCGGGCACTCAAATAGAATATGAGGAAGGGACTGACTTTGCTGCGGATCGCAGAAGCATGACGGGCTCTCCTTACATCTGAATCGGTTCAGATATTCAGAGAACCCGCCATGCCCCGTAAGTACTTGCGTCAAAATTTTGTCCAATTTTAATTTCCTGACAATCCTATATCCTTCCACCGCATCCGGGAAAAACATCTTAGTGACTCGGGCGGTCGCTCCCGTTCTATATCTTTGGTTCCATTCGTCAAGCGTGTTCAGACGAGTCTGTCGCTTGACGAATGATACCGGGCAGAGGTCGTAATCCGGTTTCTTTTTTGACTTCAGTGCCGCCTCTTTCGCTAACTCATCTGCTCGCTCATTTCCCTGCAGTCCCGCGTGAGCCTTTATCCAGTAAAGTTTTACGTTCTTGTGTAACATTTTGCCGGCTTGGATGTTATTACGGGCCTCGACAGCTAGGGAATTAAGCGAGTTGTTGTTAACGATGGTCTGCAAGGCTGCCCTGGAGTCACTGTATATGCCGAAGCAAGACTCTTTACGGTTCAGCATTTCCCTCGTAGCCCTGCACAGCGCCAAGAGCTCCGCCTGATAGACCGTGCAGTACGGTGACAGTTTTAACTTGAGGGATTTGGTCTCAGCGTCACCATTCCAAAGGGATAATGCCGCCCCGACCTTATCCTCAAGTTTACTGCCGTCGGTGTAGATTCGTACTTCATGGTTGTGGTTATCCACATCGTGTTGGTCCATCAGGCATGTGAACTCGAGGCGAGTATGCTCCGCTGGATGTCGAGATTCCGCATAAGGCACCAGTTGTTCCGTTCGCATGTCTTCCTGTTCTGGACGCAAAATCCCTCTTCTGGCTTCAAAAAGGATAGCTGCCTCTTTGATCCGAAGATCGAGAGGCAATATCCCGGCCAGTAGCAAGCTCGAGTTTAAGGAGACGGTGCGGTATGCCTTGCAGAGTTTTTGCGCGAATCCACGCTGCACCGCTTGAAGCTGCCTCTGCACACCCAGTTTGTTGGCGGAGTTTGCCCAGGCGCTTGCCGCGTACAAAATTACAGGCTCTACGCACGCTGTATAAATCACCCGGATGACTTCCGTGTTGAGTCCCCAACTTACCTTTGCGGTTTTCGCTAGCATCTTATAGATGTCCAGAGCTTTTCGGCAGACGTTTTTTATATGCTGGTTGAAGGTGAGCTTGCAGTCGATAGTGACTCCGAGGAGTTTGATTTCTCTCGACATGCCAATTTCGATCCCCCCCATGCTCAGTAGTGGAGTGTCATACTTCAGTTTGCGAGTGATAATCATAGCCTGTGTCTTATGTGGAGCAAACTTTAGTTTGTTTTTGACACCCCACTCCAGAACATACGCCAGGGCGTCGTTGGCACGTCGTTGAATCTCCGTCGCTTTGTGCCCATCAAAAACCAGCACAATATCGTCAGCAAACGCCTGACAGTAGTCACCTCGTTGCTCCAATCCTTTAAGTAGCGGGTCAAGTAGGATATTCCACAGAATAGGCCCCCCTATGGAGCCTTGTACACATCCTTTTGTGGTACTCCTTGTGTGTTCTTCCCCCGCATACCGAACTTTTACCCTTCGGTCCTTAAGGTAGCTGTCTACGACCCTCCTAATGTTGATCGGGCAGGACTCCTCAGCTAGTCGTATTTTTACGGCGGGCCACCAGGCGCTATCGAAGGCTCCCTCTATGTCCAAGGATACCATTGTTACAAGCTTCTTCTGATGAAGTTTGCTTCTAACATGTTCCATCAGGTCATAGAGAGAGTCCTCGGTGCTCCTTTTGGGCATAAAACCGTATTGCCTAGGACTTATTTTCGGTACTATGTGCCATTTTATTCGCCATACAACCAGTTTCTCAAAGATCTTCCCAAGCACTGGAAGGAGACCAATGGGCCTGTAGGACTTTGGGTGCGTGTAGCTGTCCTTTCCGGGTTTTCGGAGGACTACTACTGTGGCCTCCTTCCATATGGTGGGAAAGTGGTGCAGATCTAGGCATTTGTTCGCTAATGCAAGGAAGTCGTTGGGATTTTCATTAATCGCCCACTTGCAGATGTCTGCCGTGAGGCCATCTGCTCCTGGAGCCTTTTTGGGGTTGAAGCTTTCCACCGCAGATTCCAGCTCTACTATTGTAAAAGGTGGGTCATGGGTTTCATCATAGACTCTACCGTTTACAAACTTGGCTTTTTCTCTTATTTGGCGGTGGTCTGCATTGTCCTCTCTTTCTAGATCCTCCGGGTAGAAGACCTCTGCCAGTAGTTTTGCCGATTCTTTCGGGTTAATCACCTTCCCGTCCTTTTCGAGGGGAATGTCTTCGTGTCTTTTAGTTGATCTTCCTATGACCCTATAGATCCCCTCCCAAACCCCTTCCTTATCCTGCTTCTCGCAAAAACCCTTCCAACTTTCTATTTGTGCTCTCTTTGCCTCTTGTTGATACTTTTCTTTTGCTTTCAGGTACTCATTGATGACCTTCGCCCTACGGACCGGCGCTGCGCATCTGATCCTGCGCTTCAGGGTGACGGACGTCTTCTTCAAGGCTGCGAGCTCTTCGGACCACCACGGAGATGTAAGTTTTCCTTTTGTTTGCTTCTTTGGAATAGCGTAAGTACTTGCCTGTATAATTAAATTTGTAAATTTTTCTGTTAGTTTGTCTAATTGTATTGTGCTTTTGATTTTGCCTATCTCTGTTTTGTTGATATTGTTTTCTGCTTTTAACTGAGTAAGTTTCTCATGAAACTGACTCCAGTTTGCCTTCTTTGTATTGAAAACTCTTGTTGTACGTGCTACGCTTATTCCTTTTGCCCTTTTTAGGTTAATGTTGTAGGTGATAGCATTATGGTCCGCGCTC